>JAKFHU010000726.1:22800597-24023217 GCA_023783475.1 Daubentonia madagascariensis | reverse complement strand
TCCTTTTATATTTCCATTTAAAATTGCTATATATATCCTGCTTCATATTAAAATTCTAGGTTTATCTAAAACTGAATTTTTTGTGTATGTATAATGAATGAGAGATTTCTTGTACTTTTTTTGTATGAAAAACCAATTGTCCTAGCACCCTTTATCTTGACTGTATCACTCTAAATATCAGAAACAAGGCAAGGATGACAACTGTAAGCAATTTCGCTCATCATAGCCAGTGCAATAAGACAAGAAAAATAAATAAAAGGCACAGTAAATGGAAAAGAATAAATAAAATTCTTTCTGCTCACAAATGATGTGATAATCATTAAAAATCCGAAATTAAAATTAAAAATTAAATCTAAAATTAAATCTAAAAACACCCTAGAATAAACAAGTGAGTTCTTCAAGGTTGCAGAATACAAAATTAACCCACAAAAATCAATGGCATTTCTGTGTACTAAAAACAAACTGTTAGTAACCAAAATTAAAAGCACAATACAATTTGTAATTTCTCCAAACTAAATTATGTAACTGGGTATAAATGTCACAAAAAAGTACAGAATCTATATGCTAAAAATTATAAAATCTAAGGAAATAAATTAAAGAAGAACTAAAAAACTAGAGACATAGACAAGTTTATGATAAAACTTGTATTAAAGGCACATAGCCTACATTTGGTAAAAATAAAAACCTTTAAAAGGAGAAAAAATAGGAAAAATTTACTCTGCTTGCTATCACGGCATACTATATAGTTACATTAGTCACAATACTGTGGTATTGGTGGGAGGATAGAAAAAATATCAAAAAATAGAATAAAGAACCCAGTAATAGACCCAATAATATGTTACATAATTTTTGATAAAGGCATAAGGGCAATTTGAGGGAGGAAAAATAGATGTTTCATCAAATGATGAAGGATCAATTGTGCAGCTATGGGGGGAAAAATCCTTGACTTAAACATCATACTTTAAACAAAAATTAAGTCAAAATGGATAACAGACTTAAATATAAAATGTAAAATTATAATTTTTTAAAAAATATGAGAAATATTAATGATGTAAGGCTTAGTAAAGAGTTTCTAGACTTGACACTGGAAGCACAATCCATAAAAGAAAAAAAATTGAAAAACTGGAGCTCATCAAGGTTAAATAGTTTTGTTTTGTGAAAGATCATGTTAAGGGGAAGAAAAGACAAGCTACAGACTGGAAAAGTGTATTTCCAAATAAAATATCCAGCTAAGGGTCAGTGCCTAGAATATATTTTAAAAATTCTCAAAACTCAACAGAAAAAAAAATTAAATAAACAAAAATCCAATTAGAAAATGGATAAAACACATGAATACACATTTCACTGAAGTGGATATACAGATGGAAAGTAAGCATATGAAACTGTTGTCAACTTCATTGACCATTATGGAAATGAAAGTTAAATATTATTTAATACCTGAAATATTATCGCACACCTATCAGAGTGGTTAAAATAAAAAATAATGACAGCTCCAATTTCTGGCAAGGATACAATGAAACTAGATCACTCCATTGCTAAAGCTACCGTAGACTCAGTGATTGCAGTTTGGGGCATTAATCAGGAAGAAACAAAAGCTTATGTTCACACCAAAATATGTACAGTGAATGTTTGTAGCAGCTTTATTCATAATAGGCCAAAACTGGAAACAACCCTGATGCCCTTCAATAAGTGAACAGTTGAACAAACTTGGTGCAACCTTACCATGTAACAATAAAAAGAAACAAACTACAGATATACAATACAATTTGGATAAATATCTGGGAAATTATATTGCTATATAGCCATAGTAATCAAAACAGTGTGGCATAACTGAAGAGAGAGAATCATAGATCAATGAACTAGAAGAGCCCAGAAATAAATGTACACAAATATGCCTAATTTTTGACAAAGCTTAAAAACAATTAAATAGAAGAAAGATAGCTTCTTCAAGAAATAATGTTGATCTTTCAAATTTGCATAATATGAGATTCCATTTTTATAACATTCTTGATCAAAGAAGTATAGAAATGAAGAACCTATTGATCGTTTGTAGAGACTATGGATAGGGAGGGGAGAGGGTGGAAGGAATGGTGGAAGTAGGTATGATTACAGAAGGGGGACAAGAGGATCCTTGTGATGACAGAACTGTTCTACATTTGGACTCTGGTTGTGGCCATGTGAATGTGCAAATACGATAAAATTTCATAGACACACACACACACACACACACACACAGGAATGCATGTAAAACTGGAGAAATCTGAAGGAGGTAAAAAAACTTTATCAATGTCAGCTCTCTGGTTGTGATGTACTGTGCTTATATGCAGGATGCTACCATTGACTCAGACTAAGTGTATGTGGGATCCCACTGTGCTATTTCATACTACTGCATGTGAATCTGCAATGGTCACAATATAATTTTTTTAAAAACTCAAATTGTATGTATTGTATACCTTTTTAAACCAGTCTGAGGATTGCTGATTTTTTAGATAAGAGGTAGGCCTGTTATTAATAGAATATACCTTACTGGTACATCTCTTATTTCATTACTTATATTTATCCTGTCATTATCTAACATTCTCTTTTATTTTTCTTTTCCCTTATTTCTTTTTGATTGATTAGTTTTCCCATTCTTCTATTTTTCCTTTCCATTAGTATCACTATTTCTATTACTTCTGTTATTAATACAAAGTAATATTAATACACAAACTATATATTGATCATCAAAAGTGTAGAGTTAACTGATGTTGTTACTTTATTCTGAACATAAAAATAAATGTAAAATTCTTTAACTTCAATCAAAACGTTAAAGTTTATGCTACTTTGTCCAGGATTTTAGAGCTGTCTTAATTTTTAATGCTACATATAAGACAAAATTTGATTGTTTTATATGAGCCATTATTGACACAGATTTACTATGCAGATTTACCATTTATAACTTTTTGGTCACGATTAATTTTTGCATCTCAAAATTTCCTTCCAAAATAATTTTCCTACTTTCACATAATTTTTCAACGTACCTATGTGGATGGTATTTTGATAGTATTATTTTTTCCTTGAAAATATCTTTTGTTTTAACAATACCATAACTGGCAAATAAGAAATCAGTCTAAATTCTGCTCCTTGTGAATTGTTGTGTTGTGTGTTTTTTTGTTTGTTTGTTTTTGTTTTTTCTTCACGGGTGCTTTTAAAAATTTGTATTCTTCAATTTTACATATCCTTGTAGGATATATTTTATATAAGATGTATAAGAATACCTTTTCATTTGTCTTTTTTTCTATTCATTAGGCTTCCTGAGTCTAACATTTGTGTTTTTTTATCACTGTTAGATAATTCACAGCAATATTTATAAAAATACTTCCCTTCACACATTATTTCTATTCTCTCTTGCACTGAAAGTAGCACTTTTAATTTTCTTATTCTATTTTTCAAGCCCATTTTATATTTTCAAGTTATCATATTTCTGTTCTGACATCCTGTAAAACTATTTTAAATCTTTCTTCCAGTTCACTAAATCTCTCTCACCTTAATTATTATGATATTGGTTTTCAATTTCATGTATTGTGTGTGTGTGTGTGTTTCTAGGATTTTAATTTGATTCTTTTTCAAAACAGTACGTACATTTTCTTTCTTTTTTTCATCTTCATATGTTCAATATTTACTTTAAAGAAAAGATAGAAATTCTATATCCTATATTTATGTTCAGGATTTGCTAGTTTCAATTCTGCTAATACTAATCAAATATTGCCACTGACTATTTATGCATATTCCTGCTTATGGTGACTTATTTTGTCATGTGTTTACCATGTTTTCATTAGTAAATTTTTTTTGTGAAAATGTTATTCTGTAGAAATTCTTTGAAGCCTGGATTTAACATAGGCATCTTCATTCCTTAAAGGAGGAATTGTGTTTATATTTGCCATACATGTAGGGCTTACCAGGAATGACCACAACTAACTTTTTATCACATTTTTGGGCTACATTGTAATGTGAATTCTGGCTCGAAATACATGGAGGGGCTGCCCGTGGTTAGGAATTTTGTGGGAGAGTCTCTCTTCCATTTTTTCCTATTTCTTTTGATATAAGGCCAAAACAACAATATATCTCCACTGTCTGCCTCCCCAGAACAGACTTTTCTCTTTTTCTGGTTCACATAGTAAAAGTGTTATTAGTTTATAAAGGGTGTCTCCAAACTGGTGTCCCACCTTTCACAGAGCATCTGTTTCCCTTTGCAGCTATGGTCAATTAAAGTTTTCTTTCTTTTTAATAAAAAAATATAAATTTCAGAGATTAACACATACCTTTCATGGCAATCATTGGGTTCAAAACTCACTTGCTACTTTGGAGAGTTTCTGGACCTAAGGAATTACTATGTTACCTAGTTAAAGCATATAATAAAAATTTAAAAATAGTTTATCTTGAATTTTCAGATATGCTATGCCATAATGGCTTGCACTGATCATGAAAGCTAGGAAAGCAAATCACATAATTTTTCCCCAAGAAACTGTTACAGAATCAATAACACTAAAACTCTCTAGTGTTTATTTATTATTTCACCATTACCAAAATTTGAGGAAATATCCTTATTGATTCTTTACATTGCAGATAATAATAGTAATAATATGTACTATTGATTGAGCATTCATTATTTGACTGGAGTTGCACTGAGTTTTACATATGAACCCATATTTAATTACCGCATGAACCCAGATGAATATATGCTACTCTAAAAACTGAATTGATTCTTCTGAAGATGCAGACATACTTACTCTCCTTTGTTTATTGCTCTCTCTGTGAGAATTTTAATTTAATATTAAACAAGAGCAGATATGGTAAAATGAATAGAACGTAGATATTCAGAGCAAGCTGTGATTGATGTATGGAAGAAACAAAATAGGAATTAGACCAAACTTATGCAGCTAAACTTTATTTGGTGTCTTGATACCTATGACGCCTCACTTCCTGCTGCTTGATAATTTAACAGAGAATGATAATGTAAAAGCGCTTTTTGTATTTTAACTTTTGGGGGGAAATGACTGAGAATGTTTTTCAGTGTGCTAAAAGCAAATAAATAAACAAAACAGAGCACAAAGCAGTTTCTTTTCTCATGGGGGAACTATTGTATTTCTTTTCAGAGCTTATCTAAAACTGATACTTTTTTTCATATTTATATAGCTTTAATCTCATCAAAAAAAGTTTTGCTAGATAAAATAATTCACAAAGCTAGGAATCCTCCACAAATTTAAGAGGTGATCCGTGTTCTTATTTCTCAGGTAATTTCATCTTTATCGCTTTTATTTTGATCAACATTATACAAACACATGAAGGTATGACACTTATATTACAGCCTAGAATAATTGTAAAATGGCATCTAAATCTCCACTAGCTAAGAAATAAGATGTTATGTTTATATTAAAGACTGCCATAGGAACCTTGTCCTATTCACATTTCACTCCATCATTCATATATGAATTTTGTATTGTTAATTCTCAAAATTGTTTGATTTTATCTGTTTTATTAAAATGCTTGACTGAATTCATTTATATATATTCTGCTATTACTTGCTTCTAATACTGTGCATTATATTTTTGAAATCCACTCATGTTAATGCACTTATGTTGATGAATCACTTTATTCATTATTACTGATGTACATTCTCTTGTATTCCTTTATATGAGGATGACATAATTTATTTATCGATTCCACTGTTGATGGTCATTTGGGACATTTGCAGACTTTTGCTATTATGGAAATACTAGTCTGAATATTCTCATATCTGACCCTTGGTACACATGTTCAAAAATTTACTCATTGGCATATACCTTGGATTGTAGTCACTTGGTATGGAAAATGAATGTTCAGGATCCCAGCCTGTGGCACCATAACAACTGAGTGTAGTGCGTTCAGGGTCGGAGGGCAGAGGCAATGCAAGAAGGGCAGAGGTCACTCCCCCAGACAGTCTGGGAAGTGCAGCCCCTCCCTCACAAGCAGCCTTTTCAGCCTGGAGAAGAGGCGTTGACCCTCCTCCAAGCGGCTCCCCCTAGCAGCCAGGAAGACAACCTCTGAGTCCTGCCAGTGCTTAGAAAGCCTTCCAGATTCGCACAACCTAACAGCACCCAGCCTTGCCACTCCACCCACCTCTAACTGGGAGGAGATCAAGCAACTGTTAGGAGCTACAAGGCCCCTCCCAAAACCTGGGGCATTCAAGTGCTCCATCTGAGGGCCTAGAGCTTATCACAGGCACAAAAGAACATCTCTGCAGTTGGCTCTCTCCTGTAAGCATCAACCACTGATAGGGAGAACAACTATATAGCTCATTATAGCATCTACCAACTCAATCAAACAGGGTATGGCTGATTCTTACTTACAAGAATCACCCACCATATTGGAGGTTAATCTGGGGGGTCCCAATGCAATTCACACTGCTTTGAAGAGGGGAAGCTAGCAGGATAGAAGCAACCTGAGGGGACACTGCTTTCTAGGATAGAAACAAAAGTTACAGACAGCTCGATTTGTGAGGGGTCTCCCTCCTCCACTGCAGACCTCTGGACTGATCAGGGAGCTGCTCAGCGTCTGTGCAGAGACATTCTACCAGAGAGCAGGTGTAGCAGAGAGCTGATGCCTGCCAACCCAGGTTTCTGCAGCTGATGCCATCCTGATGGCTCTGGTGCACAGAGCCAGGTCTGCACAGGACCCAGCCTACCAGCAATAGCCTCTGAATCACCCACACTAAGCCATGGAGGAAACAGATGCTCCCTTTTGTAGTGCCCTGTGACTGGGGGCTGAGTACAACTCCTCCCTGGCATGGGAGTCAAACAGAGCAGGAGCCCCAGATGCCACGGGCACCACTTTGGAAGCCTGAGGAGACTGCATTAGTGGGTTCTAGGTGTGTGAGGAGAACATGGGCAGAACAGCAGTGCCAGCCTACCTACCCTAAGCTGTAGAGACTGTGTGACAGGGTATAAGCAGTCCCCATGTGATGGAACAGGGAAATAAGGATGGTTCAACATACGGAAATCAATAAATGTGACTCATCACTTTAAAAAAAGGAAAAACAAAGACCACATTATCCTCTCAATAGATGCAAAAAAAGCATTTGACAAAATCCAACACAGTTTCATGGTAAAAACCATCAACAAACTAGGCATAGAAGGAACAAATCTCAGAATTAAAAAAGCCATATATGACAAACCCATATCCAGCATCATACTGAATGGGGAAAAGTTCAAAGCATTATCCCTAAGACCTGGAACAAGACAAGGATGTCCATTGTCACCACTTCTATTCAACATAGTGCTGGAAGTCCTAGCCAGAGCAATCAGGCAAGAGAAAAATAGTAAGGGCATCCAAATAGAGAAAGAAGAGGTCAAACTATCGCTCTTTGCTGATGATATGATCTTCGATCTAGAAAACCTCATAGATTCCACCAAGAGTCCCTGGAAATGATAAATAATTTCAGCAAAGTCTCGGGATACAATATCAATGTAATTAAATCAGTAGCATTTCAAATCAAAGACTCGATACCATTCACAATAGCTACAAAAAAAATAAAATACCTAGAAATATATTTACCCAAGAAGGTGAAAGATCTCTATAAAGAGAACTATGAAACTTGGAGGAAAGCTCTCAGAGTATACAAACAAATGGAAAAACATGGCATGCTCATGGATAGGTAGAACCAATGTTGTTAAAAAGTCCATACTACCCAAAATGATTTACAAATTCAATGTAATCCCTATAAAATTACCAAAGTCATACTTCACAGATCTAGAATAAATAATCATAAACTTTGTTTGGAACCAGAAAAGAGCCCAGATAGCCAAAGCAATCTCAAGCAAAAAGAAAAAAAAAAAACTGGAGGCATCACATTAGCAGACTTCAAACTATGCTACAATGATATAGTAAACAAAACAGCATGGTACTGGTAAAAAAATAGAGATATAGACCAATGGAACAAAACAGGACCCAGATATGAAACTATCTACTTACAATTAACTGATATTTGACAAAGCAGACAACAATGCACATTGGGGAAAATAAGCCCTACTCAATAAATGGTGCTGGGAAAATTGGATAGCCACATGCAGAAAAAGGATTCCTACCTCTCACCACTCACAAACATTAATTTAAGATGAATAAAAGGCTTATATCTAAGGTATGAAGCCATAAGAATTCTAGAGGAATATGTAGATAAAATTCTTCTAGATGCCAGCCTAGGCAAAGAATTTATGAAAAAGACCCCAATGGCAATCATGGCAACAACAAAAATTAATGAATGGGATTTGATTAAACTAAAAAGCTTCTGCACAACTGAGAAAATAATCAACAGAGCAAATAAACAACCTACAGAATGGGATAAAATTTTCACAAGCTGTACTTCTAATAAATGGCTAATAACCAGCATTTACAAAGAATTTAAGCAAATCGGCAAGGAAAAAAGAAACAACCCTATTAAAAGTGGGCAAAAGACATGAACAGAAGCTTCTCAAAAGAAGAAAGAAAAATGGCCAATAAACATGAAAAAATGCTCAACGTCACTAATCATCAGGGAAATGCAAACTAAAACCACAACGATATGTCACCTTATGCCAGTTAGAATGGCATTTATCAACAAGTCCAAAAATGATAGATTCTGGCATGGATGCAGAGAGAAAGGAACGCTTATACACTGTTGGTGGGACTGCAAATTAGTACAATCTCTGTGGAAAATAGTATGGAGATTCCCCAAAGAACTAACAGTAGACCTATCATTTGATCCAGCAATCCCTGTACTGGGTATTTATGCAAAGGAAAAGAAGACTTTCTATCAAAAAGACGCCTGAACTTGAATGTTTATTGCAGCACAATTCACAATTGCCAAGATGTGGATTCAATCCAATTTACCGTCAATTCATGAGTGGATTTATAAAATGTGGTATATGTATACCATGGAGTATTACTCAGCCATAAAAAGATGAATTAATATCTTTTGCAACAATTTGGATGGAACTGGAGACCATTCTCCTAAGTGAAGTTTCTCAAGAATGGAGAAAAAAACACCACATGTACTCACTATTAAATTGGAATTAACCAATGAACATACATATGCACAAAGGGAAGTAAAACTCAATGGAAATCAATTGGGGGGAGGGGAGATAAGGGGAGGGGCAAAAACCTACCTAACATGTACTATGAACACTATTTGGGTGATGGGCACACCTTTAGCCAGGACTCAAGCATTACAAAAATCATCCACGTAAGCTAAAACATTTGTACCTCCTTAATGTTTGGAAATTTTTAAAAAAAGAAAACGAATGTTCAATTTTACTATATAAAATATTAAATTGATTTAACATGTTTTTTTCAATATATACCACCAACAAATATATTGAGTTCCTATTTTACTACATTCTCACCAATATTTCATATTACTATGCTTTGTGATAATTCAATATAGTCTTTGTGAAGGGATATCAAATTATGCTTTTAATTAGCATTTCCTTGATCACTAACGAAGTTGGCTATGTCTCATGTTTATTGATTTCTTTGTACTTTCTTTTATATCAAATTTTTGTACATGTTTTGCTAATTTTCTACAGAATTGTCTTACTCTTTTATATTAATTTGCAGGGAATATTTTATATATTCCAAATACTAATCCAGTCAATCTTCATTTAGAATTTGCATAAGTATTTGCAGATCCCATATTTGTGAATCTGCCTGCTTGCCAAAATTAATTTGTAACCCTAAAATCAATATTTGTGGTACTTTTGTGTTTGTTAGCAGATATGCAGGAAGCAGCAAAATATTTGAGTTGTCCTTCCACGTGCACAATCCATGCTGAGGTAGAATAAGGTGGCATTCTGCCTTTGCGTTTGAGCCCTCGTTCTGTAAATAAACATTCATTTGATGGTCTATATGCCACGTTTCTCATATGTTTGTGTGTTTTCTTGGTGATTTCATTGTTAAGAATGTCCCCCTAAGCCTAGTGCTGAAGTATTGTCTGATGTTCCTAAGTGCAAGAAGGCTATCATGTGCCTTACAGAGAAAGTACATGTGTCAGACATGCCTCAATCAACCATGAATTACAGTGCTTTTGGCCATGAATTAATGTTAATGAATCAACCATATACATTAGGTAAGTTGTCATTAAACAAAAATACACAAAAAACAAGTTTATGTATTGATCAGTTGATGAAAATACTGTGGCAGAGGCTCACAGAGACCTAACCCTGTTATCTCCTGTAGGAGCAAAATTTTACTAACAGTATTTCATAAATTTAGCGCTCAGAGTGACTTTATAGAACATACTACTGCAAATAATGAGTATCAACTGTAATTTGTTGCTTGCATATTTTGCAAATATCTTTCTCTGTGTCTTTTCTTTTCATTGCCTTCATAGGATTATTTGAAAAATAAAAGTTCATAATTTTAATTTTATTGAATCTATTTTTTTCTGTGTAGTTTGAGGTTTATTTCCATATAGTTTAAGTAATATTTGCCTTCACCTGGTTCATTAAAAAAAAAAACCGTCCGTATTCCTTTTTTTGAGAATTTGTTCCTTTGTTAGTTTTATCTTTTAATTGAAGTCTTTAATCTGTGTGAAGTTTTTTGGTTATGGTGTAACATAAGGTTCTCTTTGAATTACCAATATATGCTGCAAAATGTATTGTTAACTACCATTTTTATGAATCTGATTTTCAAGACCCATTGTGTCATAAACCAAGTCCTACATATACAACAAATTTTTCCTATGCTCCTGTTCTTTGGTCTATCTCTCTGTCCCAATGCTTTATATTATGTTTTGATTATTGAGAGGAAATTTTTAATTTCTTTGACAGCATCTTGATTCTTTTTGACCCTTTTTCTTCCATATGCATTTTAAAATGAGTCTGAGAAGTCTGTCACAAACACAAAGGCATGCACACAAACACACATACACACATGCATACGCAAAGACAAAAGGTACCTGTTGGAATATTATTTGAAGTTGCATTTATTCTATAGATAGATTTGGAGAAGTGGCTTTTAGATGATAGACTTCTAATACATAATATAACACATCTCTCCATTTTTGTAAGCCCTGTTACATTTTCAATACAATTTTGTATTTTCCTTTATAAGGTATAATTTTACATTTATTTATTCCAAAGACCTTTACATTTTATTTGCCATTTTAACTTTATTTTGCTTTTTGCTTATATTATTAACTGATAATTAGTGATATTTACAAATTCTACTGACACATAACTATTTTGTAATCAGAAAAATTTCTTAATATGTTTTCATTATGCATTTGTGGATTATTTTTGTGGTTTGCTACTTAGGCAATCACAACATCTGCAAAAAGAAAAAGTATTTGTTTCTTCCTCTTTTATACTTATAATTTGTTTCTTTTCCTTAAGAAGAATGGATCTTAGCTTCATCCTTGTCTATTTTCTCATTTTACAGCAATAACTTTCAAAATACACCTTCTAAAAACGTTTCTTTCTAGTTTTGTGTTGTGTAGATGTTCTTTATTAGTTCAAAATTGCCCTTTATTTCTACCAAGATTTTTTTTTTAATTTCAGAATATCATGGGGGTACAACACTTTGGCCATGCACATTGCCCCTGCTCTGCCCGTGTCAGAGCCACAATCGTGGTCATCCCCCAAACTGTGCTCCCCGCATCCATTCAGTAAGAGTTTTTCCCATCCCTACCAACCCCCTCCTGCCCGCCCGCCCTCTGATGAATGTTATTGTCCTGTGTGATGTAAGTGTTCATCAGTTAGTACCAATTTGATGGTGAGTACCAGTGGTGCTTGTTTTTCCAATCCTGAGACACTTTGCTTTGAAGAATGGGTTCTAGCTCCAATCAGGATAATACCAGATGTGTTAATACACCATTGTTTTTTATTGCTGAGTAATACTCCATGGTATACATATACCACATTTTATTGATCCACTCGTGTATTGATGGGCACCTGGGTTGTTTCCACATCTTTGCAATTGTGAATTGTGCTACTATGAACATTCGTGAGCAACAATCAAGCCGAGAAACAAATTAAAGATGCAGTATCTTTCACAATAGCACCAAAGAAAATTAAATATTTAGGAACATATCTAACTAAGGAGGTCAAAGACCTATATAGAGAGAATTACGAAACACTGAGAAAAGAAATTGCAGAGGATGTAAATAGATAGAAAGCCCTACCATGCTCTTGGATAGGCAGAGTCAAATTAGTAAAAATGGCTTCGCTACCTAAATTAATTTACAGAATCAATGCAATCCTTATCAAAATACCAACATCATTTTTTGCCGATCTAGAAAAAATAATTCTACGCTTCATTTGGAACCAGAGAAGACCCCGTCTAGCCAAAGCAATCTTAAGCAAAGAGAACAAATTGGAAGGCATCTATCTACCAGACTTCAAACTATACTTCAAGGCTATAGTAACCAAAACTGCATGGTATTGGCACAAGAACAGAGATGTAGACCAATGGAACAGGACTGAGAACCCAAATATAAAACCAACCTCATACAGTCACCTGATCTTTGACAAATTCCAAAAAAACATACACTGGGGAAAAGATTCCCTATTCAACAAATGGTGCTGGGAAAACTGGATGGCCATATGTAGAAGACTGAAACTGGACCCACACCTCTCACCTCTCACAAAAATCAACTCACAATGGATAACAGATCTAAACCTAAGACATGAAACCATAAGAGTTCTCAAAGAAAACGTTGGAAAAACTCTTATGGACATTGGCCTAGGCAATGAATTTATGAAGAAGACCCCCAAAGCAATCACAGCAGCAACAAAAATAAATACATGGGACCTGATCAAATTGAAAAACTTCTGCACAGCCAAGGAAACTATCACTAGAGTGAACAGACAACCTAC
This sequence comes from Daubentonia madagascariensis, assembly GCA_023783475.1. NCBI lineage: Eukaryota > Metazoa > Chordata > Mammalia > Primates > Daubentoniidae > Daubentonia > Daubentonia madagascariensis. The sequence continues at coordinate 24,010,351 of JAKFHU010000726.1, read as the reverse complement.
AGAATGGGAGAAAATACTTGCATGCTACACCTCTGATAAAGGGCTGATAACCAGAATCTATACAGAACTTAGGAAAATCAACAAGAAAAAATCAAATAACCCTATTAAAAAATGGGCAAAGGACATGAACAGAAACTTTTCAAAAGAAGACAGAATAATGGCCAGCAAACATATAAAAAAGTGCTCAAAGTCTCTAATCATCAGGGAAATGCAAATCAAAACCACAATGAGATATCACTTAACTCCAGTGAGATTGGCTCATATCAAAAAATCCCCAAATAACAAATGTTGGCGGGGATGTGGACAGATAGGAACACTCATACACTGCTGGTGGGACTGCAAATTAGTACAACCTCTATAGAAAAGAATATGGAGATACCTCAAAGAATTAAAAGTAGAATTACCATTTGACCCAGCAATCCCACTACTGGGTATTTACCCAAAGGAAAAAAAGGCATTTTATTTCTACCAAGATTTTTAAAAATTATAAATGTATGTTGAATTTTTTAGCACTTTTTGTGTACACATTGAAATCATATGATCTTTTCCTTTTATTTGTTAATATCAAACCTACATAATTTAATTTACTAATATTAAATGAGTCTTGCATCATTGGGATAAAACTAACTTGTCCATAATGTATTATCACATTTACATACTGCTGAATTCAGTTTATTAATATATTATATATAATGTTTGCATCCACTTAAGAAATGAGGTGGTAATTTTTTTATCTGAATTCAGTACAAAATTTATCCTAAACTTTATTCTCCGGAAATGTTTGTTTAATACTGAAATTTCCTGTTTCTTGAAACTTTGCTACAAATTCATAGACAATTTATCTGGACTTAAAAGGATTCCTTTGGTGAAATATTTAACCTTTTATTTCAATTTTTTTTTCTTTTCCCATTATTTATTTTACATCTTTAAGTAGCTGATAAATAAAAGTATTTTACCTAATTATTATGTATCTTGATAACATATAGCTACTTTAATTAGACTTCAACTAATATTTCTGTATTTTTGAGGTCCAGTAATAGCTACGTATTTCAATTTATTTTCTAGTTATAGAAACATTTCTCTTTTCTATTTCTTTATAACTGAATTTTAACATAAACTAGATTAAGTGATTATATCCAGGTAAAATACCTAATTTTTTTTAAAAAAGGCATATGGTCATAATCATTTTGGCTTAAAGAGCACGCAATGATGCACAAATAAGAAAATTTCAGTGATTAGAAAGAATAAATGCTGACCTATTGTCTCTATAAATAAATACAATTGAAATGTTTTTAACATTAAATATATGTGATTTGTTCTTGTTAGTGTTATGTTTTTTGTGTGGGGGGGTTGTTTTTTGTTTTTTGTTTGGGAGGAGATAGTGATGATTCTCCCAGCTCCTTTTTTTATTATTATAGGTTAATAAAAGCAATAAAACTTGTCTCCATCACCCATAGTTCTTGAGGTTTGATTTATACCTGAGGTAGATTTTGCCTCAGATGTATAATATTACATAAACTAATGGAGTATGTTAAGAGAAAAGTGTAAATTGTGCAAGATCCTCATTCTTTTTTTTTCTCCCCATTTGGGGACACTAATGAATAAGTGTGATTTAAATATGCCAATCTTTATGTATCTTATAACCCATCAGTTTCACCTCACGTAGTAAAGCTCCACAGGATCAGGGAGCCAAAAAGCTTTCACATCCTACTGCAGATGTTTTGGACATAGAGTTGCATTTAATTTGATATATTAAATGCCATATTTGAATTTTTCATCATAAAATCATTGATATTGTATAGTGTACTTTAATGCCAGAGTAATGTCATGAAATCCAAATATATTTGTCTATGTGATTTACTTTGCCTGGAAGGCATTCAGTAATTTTATTCATTTATTAATTTCATTCATTCACACAATCAAATAAATGTCCACCTGGAAAATTCTCTTTCCTATACCTTCCCCTTGGCTTAATATTACTACCTTTTCAAAAGGGTTCTGGTGTCATCACTTCCCAAAAGGAGCACAACCACTGCCACCACCATATGCAGGCATTATATTTGTCGCTAGGGTTGCCATAACAAAACACCACAAACTGGGTGGCTTAAACAACAGAAATTTATTTTCTGAGTTTTGGAGGCAGAAAGTCCAAGATCAAAACGTCCAAAGGTTTGGTTTCTTCTGAAGCCTCTCTCCTTGGCTTACAGATGGTTGCTTTCTCGTTATGTCTTCATGTGACCTTTTCTCTGTAGGTGCACATCCTTGGTATTTCATTATGTATCCTCTTATCTCTTCTGCTTATAAGGACATCACTCAGTTGGATACCTTTTAAAGGCCCTGTCTCAAAATACAGTCACATTGTAAGGCACTGGTGGTTAGGGCTTCTTCTACTTATAAAAATTAAGAATACAAAACTCAATCAATAATAGACATTCTTAAGCACTTAAGATACAATAAATAACTCTTCAGTTGTGTTTAATTTTCTGTTTCTTAGAAAATTTTTAAATATCACATAGGCAAGAGACTGTGTCTTTTCATTCACTTACCCTACAGTAACTAAAACATTTTAATTAGTACATACGTCTAGAATCAGTGTCATGCCAAGCCATATTAGAATCTGGGTCAAAAGATAAAATCAGTAATACTGGTCACACCTTTATCTAAAGTTTTGGTATTTTGTTCATCATGGATTTTTTTGCATTAATTTGATTTAAAAATGTTATTTATCAGAATTACTGAGTTTTTTTAGTGTCCTTTTATATTTTGCACCTGCAGTAGGTGCCTCACTCCCTTTATGCTACTCCTGATCCTGTCTAAAATGATGAAATTTACAAGGCAACAATTTTAGGATCTATGTGATAGTATCCCTAAAAAGTTACCTTGTCACTATCTTTAGATAATTCTGTATCAAAAATAACTTGTCTCTTGACAAGCTCTACTTTGGAAGTTAGAAACTTGGCCTCTAGTTTTGTCTTTTCCAATTATTTTCTGGTTTCTAGAGTTTAGCTTTGCTGTAGATGATGACTAGACACAAAGTCAGGCATACAAAATGCAATATCTAACAGTATATCAACATTCACCTGATAAACTATTTATAAACTCACAATTCCAGATTCTACTTTGGGAGACTTTTATTTAGTAGTACAGTGTGATATAGGAATTGTTAATATACCCCTCTACCCCAGACTAATTCTAACATAGTGGTAGAACCATGTGGCTTGTGGGTTACATTGATTGCAAATATCATAGTTCTGGTCATGTAAATGTAATCTGAGAATTGACTGGAGTCCCTGTTGTGAGATCAAGTGATCAAGCAAGGCTTTGGCCTACCTTCAGAACTATAGTTCTGAGAGAGTTTTTAAGACAAGGACACAGGAACAGATTGGTTTAGAGGTGCTCCAATAAGACATGATAACATTCATTAGAACTATGAAACTATAATATTTTTACTTTGTGGTAATAATAATAGTCTCTGATACCTCTTGATCCCCTGTTAATATCACATACTGAATTACTCACATTACATTTATTATTTTATATAATTCTCACATAAATCCTACAATGTAGCATTATTATCTCTGTTTTTATGGTGAAGAATATGAGGTTTATCAAAGCTAAATTATTCTTCCAGATACAGCTGGTAATTATACGTCTTCATTTTTAGCACTAAGCTCAGAACCTGCCACAGTTGGTACTAATAATTTCTTGTTGAAAGAATAACATCAGACTAGAGCAGTGTGGAACTGATTCAGAATCAGAACCCAGTAAATGCTTTCTGACAAAAGTTAAGGAGGGCTTTATGGAAACAGCTGAAGCCAAGCCTTCAGACAAGGGGCAAGAGCTCTCATTTGGAAGAGAGAAAGGATGTCAGAGATGAGGTCGTCTGAAAGGAGGGAAAAAATGAAAGAGAAAGACCTGAACAAGAGTCATGACACTGGGCTAAGCTGTGGGAATAAATAGGGATGCTGAGTTTAAAAAGGCTTAACCAGTCTGCTTGTTTAAAGTCTGAGTTTTAAAGGGATATCATCAGTTTGAAGAAAAAGACCTTGCTTGAGGTAGAGAACTGAGTATGAAGAATACATAAATTATAGGAATAAATGGAAGTTTCTTTGAATAATCACACATTAACTGTTGTAGGCTTCCTTAGGATCTCATATTTATATTGGTTTTTTGCAGCACTATTTTTTTTAGTTTCTGTAGTGAATTATACATACTTACATTTACAACTGAGAAGTTTGTACTAATATTTCCACAGAATAAAGTTGCTGTGCATCTTCAAATTGTTTCCTCAGTTTCCCAGAGCAGTCTTGTTCTTGCCCACTGAACATATATATCTCCATTTTTTTCATTGATAAAAAGGGCATGATTTAATATGTGCTTGTACCAACTTAGAAGATATGAACACATTTACTATTATATAAAAAGTACTTTTCTGGTTACTTCTTAAATATTTGGGAGTTCTGCATGTGCCTATCAATAATGAATAAAAAAAAATCCTTTCTCTATTCTTCTCCCTTTTCACTCTTTCCCTTCTCATTTCAATTTTATTTCTTATTTCTTACTGTTGCTATATTTTGGGATCCTAGGAGGTCTAAAGATTTAGTGCTAATGTGACCACATGGTGAACTTTTTCAAAATGCCAATTTCTCAGCCCCAGCTCCCAGAAATTCATACTTTTGGATCTATTGTGGGCTCTCTCTTTTCATTTTATATATTCCATGTTAGCCCAATTAATTCTGAGGCAGGTTTGTAGAGGATGACTGCAGAGCAGTTCTCTGGGTGGCCTTGGACCAATCCTGTTCTCACCCCTTTCTTGCTTGCATTTCTTAAGAGCTATTGTAGAATGTGCTGGGAATGCAACATCCTAAGACAGGGAGGGAGTGGCCAGAACAGCCTGGCTGTGCTCCAGTCCCCTCTAGAAACAGGACGTTCTCCAACACCTTTACCCAGCAAGTCATGGTACCCTCGAGTATAAAAACCAGGGTGGGCTTCTTTCCAGGGCCCTTTGTCTGAGTTGCAAGTGATGCATGCACAGATGAGACTCCATCTACCCCTGGCAGCTTTCCTGAGGCTTGGAAACCAGCCTACAATGAATCCTGGGCTTCTGTTTTCCCTGGTTTCCTATGTGTAAGTAATAAACTCACATTGTGTAATTTGTTGTGTTCATGGGTGTTCTGTCTCACTGTACTCAGACAAGTTGGTAACCGGTGCACAGTGAACTTGTTTCACAATGATTTTTTTAAATAAAACCTGCTATATCCCATTACCATTTTGGTTCTGCACAAAACCTTCCTATGCTCTCAAAGAAAGTAGCTTTCTAAGTTATGCAAGAGATATTCCTTTTTAGCCTTATTAACTTAGGTCTACACAAATAGGTAAGTAATATAATGCCTTATATTACTTATATAACTATAAGTTATATAAGTTAATATAACTATATTATAATATAACTAATATAACTATAAGTTATATAATATAATAACCAAGTCCTTGAGGTGTGTTTGTATGTAGAACATTTAATTCCCTAAGGCTATATCTGATTATCCCCATCATGTTAACTCCAACAAGACTATATTTACCCCATAGTGGGCTCTTAATATATACAGTACATCCTGAATTATTGAACAATTGTAAATTTTGACAATTACTAATTTCCCCTGATTGTATTGTGTCCATAATATTCATCTCTGCCTGGTTTATAGGGGGCTGTGGTCTGAATGTTTATGTCTTCCCAAAATTCACAAGTTGAAACATAATGACCAGAGTGGTGTGTTAGGATGTAGGCCATTTGGGAGGTGATTAGTTCATGGAGGAGGAACCCTCATGAATGAGATTAGTGTCCTTATAAAAAGAGGCCCCAGAGGGCTGTCTACCCCTTTCACAATGGCAGGATATAGGAAGAAAGCTCTTTGAGGAAGCAGGCCCTCACCAGACACCAAATTGGCTGGTGTCTTTATCTTGGATATCTCAGGTTTGAAAAGTGTGAGAAATAAATGTCTTATTTATAAGCTACCCAGTTTATAGCATTTTGTATTAAGACCTCAAATAAACTAAGACACAGGGGTGAAATACGAATAAAATAGAACAATGCCTTTAGGCCACCCCCTTCCCCCCACCTCTCCTAGCCACCTCAATCATACAGCATCAGTCACTTTTCCTTTTAAGTAGTTACCAGCCTTTCTTTCAAAATACCAGGATTAACACCTGCCTCTGAAAAACTACAAAGAATAGATAGAACTGAGTAGAAACACTTGTCAATATTCTGTATTAACTTTATTGAGTTCCCAAAGGCTATAGTGGGTAAAGGTTAGAAAAATGCATTTTTCTATGAAGTGAGATATTTTATAAGGAAATCTATATATATTTCATCCTTTTATCTTCAACTATTTGATACAATATTCTATTTAGATAGAAACATCAGCATGAAAATTATTTGGAATATAAAACGATTCAGGTAAAGTTTGGCCTGCAGTTTGCCTTAGATAATAAAATGACTACAAATTGCAGTGATCATGAGATAAACAAGAAGGACTGGAAATATTAAAAATATCTAGTGTGGTTGCATACTTATCCTGCCCCCTCCATCTCATACTTTTTACTAATTAATTTCCATCTTCAGGTATTGGTTGAGCATGATTTCTTAAAAGGGGGGAGTTTCCTGTTCCAGTGCCCATGCTATTTCATCCTTCTATACATTGTTACAATTCCCTGTACCTTCCCCATCTAAACACATTTCCCTATTTAGCACTCTTTCCATATTAGGAACTTGTTTATACTCATTTCCCTCTCAATAGTACAGCATGGAAAAAGGAAAAAGAGTCACTTTATGGTAAAATAAGCTGACAAACACTGCCTCAACCAAGTGTTGGTAGTGTATTCCCTTCATATGATGTGATAAAAATGGCACTTTTACCCTATGGTCTTGTTTCCAGAAACCCATAACCCAGAGACAATAATGAGAAAAACAACAACAACAAACAAACCAAAAACAAAAGCATAAGACAAATCCCAATAGAGAGGATCCTACAAAATACCTGACCATTACTCCTCAAAACTGTCAAGGTCATCAAAAACAAAACAAGTATGACAAACTCTCACAGCCAATAGGAGCCTGAGGAGACATGACAAGCAAATAAAATGTGGTGTCCTGGATGAGATCCTGGGACAGAAATAGGACAGTAAGTAAAAGCTAAGAAAATGTGAAACAAGTTTGGGCCTTATTTAATAATAGTATAACTATCTTGGTTCATTATTTGTGAGAAAAGCATCATACTAATATAAGACATTAGTAATAGGAGAAACTAAATATGAAGTATACGGGAACTTTTTGTACTGTTTGCATTTTTTCCTGTAAATATAAAACTATTGGATAAACAAGAGGGACTGGAAAATGCTCATTTTTAAAACCCTGTTTAGGTCTGTGTCTTTCCTGTTAGACTCTTTGGTCTCTGAAAGTCGGGCTATGTCTGTTTCTATCAGCTCTGTACCCTCAGTGCACAGCACACAGGAAGAGCTTAACTAATAATTGTTGAATGGGTAAAATAACCATTTAATAACTGCAAAAGAACATTAATTCCCTGAAGAAACTCCTGTTTTATATGTAAATAGTATTTCCTCAAATCACCAGTCAGGATGAAAATTAATGCCATCTGCTTCTTGTTCTTCCACAAACTTCTGCTCTTGGGTCCTGCAGTCATTTTCCCTGATTGACCGTCCTAAATATCTGTTTGCTCCCCAAAGAATCCCTATGCCCCTGAATAATCAAATAATCAACTTCTTTTCCTTCCTTTGCCAAGTACAGTAGACAAATCCATGAAAACTATGAAGAGCTTAGGGCCCCCCCACCCCCCACAAACAGAGGTTCAAAGATGGGCTGCCTTCTGATGCTCTTGATGCCAATAAATTACTCCCTTATGACACCCTGGTCATGGGCACATCATTTATATTATAGTCTCTGAAATACTAATATTTAGGAAATCGGTTGAATTGATAAGAGTTTCCTTTACAAAAGAAAATACTCCTGGAAGGTTTAAGAGATTAAAAACTCTCCCTGTTTTACCTTAAACTAATTTCAGGAAGATAGTTCTCTAATTCCAGATATGCCTAGTAGAAACGAGATTTTTGGTTTGAGATGGAAATGAGAGAGACTGGAGAATTTGGAGTATATGGTAGATTTGGTATTGTGCTAAAGAGGGCACTGCCAGGGTCTTGCTTCATTGGCAATTTGTCAAAAGATACTAGAAGAGGTGGTTTAAGTAGGGAGGCGAAAAGGAATCAAAGACTAGAGTCATATTGAAATAACAGTAATAATAATGATGGTGATGAAGAAGAAGAAGAAGAAGAAATAGAAGTAGTTTTTTAGTGTTGATCCTGCTCAATGACAGGGGAGTGGGGAAGAAGCAAAGTCCCTCTCCTTTATATCACATCTGCCAAGGATCCAGAACTGAGGTCAATATTATCATGACTATAATTTAGTGATATCATTGAATACTTTTGATTTTGGGGGTTAATTTGGAAAATAATATATATTTTAATGTTAGTTCTCTGGGAAAATATTCCAAATTCTACAAAATTAATTTAGGAAAGAAAGTAAACTTACAAGTTCAAGACTGGATAAACTTTTAAAATTAAACTACAAATAAAACTTTAAAAATGCCCCTTACTAGGCCAAAAAAAATAATTTAAATAATTATTTAGAGCAACATACTTATTAATGCTTTAAATGCTACATCAAGGTGAAATGGCCTAATGATTAAAATATTTATTCATGAATCTGGAGGTCTACAATTATACTTTAAGTTTTATATGTTGTCTTGCTTTGTTTTTTGATCAAGCAAATTAGCCTGTTTATTATCACTACCTCCATTAATATATATGTATGTTATATATATTTATCATATATATAAATGAAATCATTTGTGCATTCATTTATATTTAATTATGGCTTGAATATCAGCTAGAAGTTACAGATTCACTAGAATTATACACATATGTTTTATTCTAAATTTGCTATTATTTAAAAGGAAATATAATATCACTAATAGCTTGCATTTATTAGATATCATTCACTGTACTAAGTGCTGGATTTGCATCCTCCCATTTAAATCTTGCAAAACCATAATGTGCCAATAATGTTGTTTCTTCAGATAACGGATGTCTGGCTTATAGAAGTTAAGTGGCAGAGCTCAGACTTATACTTAATTCAGTCTGATTCCAAAGCTTGAGCTTTTATCCAGCTTTATCATTAATGATTACTAATTATAAAGTATGAATAAAATTGAGCAGACAACCAGTGGTTTTCCAGTGAAATAGATACCATAATATTTAATATATTAATATTATTCATTTAGATTGTGTATTGGAACTTGGTAATGAAGATATGCATTTAAATTGGAATTGTTTTTCTTTAAAAAAGTGACACAAAAAGTCAATCATTCATTTACTGTTTCATCATTTACCTACTTCGAAAACTGAATTATTTATCATCAATGAGTTGACTGAAGTAGGTTTTTCCTTAATTATGTGAGGTAATTATAATTTATGTATGGAAAAAAGTTTGCCTTTCTACAGAGCATCAAATTATATAAAATGTGTTTCCTGTCAGCTGGGACGGTTTTGTTTTCATGGCTTCCCATCCTGCTACAAATCCACAGAAAACATGTCTGTCATGAACCAAATGCTCACCACAGGGAACTCCTTCCTGCTGGCACCAAAGTAATCTCATTTTAGAGGAGGTCAGTTTACCTTCAGGCTCGTAAAATGCAGATAGGATAGAATGATACTTCCAACACTCACTGGATTATTTTAATTTAAGGTTAAATAAGTATAATGTGGCAACCCTCAACATGAAAACAAATTATCTTTAGAAGGGGTTATTTAATATTAAAGGAATATTTTGCTTGTATATGAAGAAATATTTCAATACAAATAATCTAATTTGTACTTTTTTGTTTTGGCAAAGCATTTACATTAAAGCAAATTGTTTTCTAGCTCATTCTAAAGTAAAATTACACATTCCTGAAAGATTTAATTGCAAATCAATAGATCACAATTAGTAATTTTGTGTATTTTCCCACTTTATCAACAGCATGCATGCATATTTAAAAACAGAAATATTTTGTTTTTGCAAATTTTTCTGAAACAAATGTTAAATAATTCATGCAGATATTTAACAATTTAACATTAAATATTACTAATTTTTAAGATTTCAAAAATTATAGTATCACTCTATAAAATGCCTCATACAGATGGATTAATGCCATGCATCTAGGTGACCTGAAAACTTGTACTGTAGTAGAATCATTGAGTATGGTCTACTATTAGTATCCTTAAAGTTTTTTTTTAAAGCCACTGTCTAATATAATTAGGAGCCACAAATGGCTATAATTGAGTGAAATATAGAATAATAGATCTCAGAGCTGAAACCCAAAAACCCTTAGCAAATTCATTTGAATAAGTTCTTATATAACTTGTTAAACTCTTGTATAAGACAAGAGTTTTTTTGCACACATTTTATTGCAACCCTTAGGATTTAGGAGACTGAAATGAGGTTATAGAACTGTGCTTAATGCAAATTAATGACAGAGAGAAATAGACTATCTTAGTTTTGTGACAAATAGACTATCTTAGTTTCCTGACAGAAAGTAGGCCTGTGAGAGTTATTTGTGTTAGTTTTTTCTGCTTAATTTTGACATTAAGACCATCCCACTGGAACAAGGATGTGGTTGATGGAGAACTGTTTAGCTGTTTCTAGGAAACTGAGTAAGGAGGGTCACATCTTTTCTTAGTCTGCTAGAGTATGTCAGTATCTTTAGCTAGGAACACGGTATTTCTACTAGAAACAAGGGCTTTGTGAAGGAGGAAATATGTATGTGGGTGGAGATATGGAAGACAAGTCTTATTAGGAAGAAATAAAAACTGCTAGCCATTAGAATTGTGTAACTTCTAAGCAAATTAATTCCCCAAATGAAAATGGATAAAGAATTGAAGCTTCATAAGAGGACAGAATAAGGGAGCCACAGCGACTGATTGGAGAATGTGCATCATGTAGAATATATACTCAGAAGTTAGATTTGGAGAAATGTTAAGATTTCTAAAAGACCATAACAGAGAATTTTATTAGGGAAAGAAAATGCTAGTCAGTCTCACATAGACCACAGTGTTCTCTAGTTAACTAAGAGTTGCCTCAATTCAAATCTTGTTAAAAATATTCTTACCTGTGCTTACACAGTCTCATCTTGCTAAACAAATTTTATCATACAACTCAAATATTGATAATTTTGGAATTTACTGTACTTTGGAATGAATATTATTAGATGATTTATCATAGTTATAGAGAGTATAGATAAGACAATCTAAGATCACAAACTGAATTCAAATCCAGATTCCCCATTTACTGACTCTGAACCCTGAGCAAATTATATAATCTTGCTAAGCCTCAATTCAGCCTATTTTTTAAAATTTTTAAATTTTTAATTATTATGGATACATAATAGTTGTATATCTTTACAGGGTACATATGATGTTTTGATGCAGGCATACAATGTGAATTAATCAAATCAGGGTAATTGGGGTATCTATCACCCCATCAGGCAGTTAACATTTCTTTGTGTTAGGAACATTTAACACTCATCAGGCATTTAACGTTTGTGTTAGGAACATTCCAATTCCACTCTTTTATTTACTTTAATGTCCTAACTTATTGTTTATTATAGTCACTTTGTTGTGCCATCAAATATTGTTCATTCTATCTATCACCTATATTTTTGTACCAGTTAACCAGCCCCACTTTATCCCCACTCCCCACTACCCTTCCCAGCCTCTGGGAGCTAAATATACTTTTTACTTTACTAAGTATTACTAAATGTTCTTCATAATAGTTGTTCTAACTGACATCCTTACCAGAAGTTTATGAGCATTTCCTTTGCTCTGGATTTTCACTCATATTTATGTTTTCAGGTTTTAAAAGTTAGATCAATCTAATGAGTAAGGAATGATTCTGTATTATAGTATGACTGTATTTTTACATTTTTATTGGCCTATTGGATTTTCTTTTATATTATTTATTTATTTATTATATTAGGTTATTTAAATTTTCCTTTTTTAACTTTTTTTTTTTTTTTTTGGTGTGTGTGGTGAGAACACTTAAGATCTGCTCTCTTAGGAAATTTCGAGTATACCAGGCATATGGTATTATTAATCATAGTCAACATGCTATACATTAGATCGCTAAAATTCATCCTTTGTACACTGTTGACTAACATCTCATCATTGTCCTTACCCCTGTCCCTGGTAATCACCGTTCTACTCTCTGTTTCTGTGAATTCTACTTTTTTAGATTCCACATACAGGTGAGATTATGCAGTATTTTTCTTTCTGTGTCTGGTTTATTTCACTTAGCATAATGTCCTCCAGGTTCATTTAAGTTGTTGTAAATGGTAGGTTTCCCTTCCTTTGTAAGGCTGAATAATATTCCATTGCATATATATATATTATAACATATGTACACATATATATATCACATTCCATCTATCTATCTATATCACAATTTCTTTTTTTTTAGATCTTAAAGGTATTTTGTTTAATATTATGAAAGCCAAGCAAACCAAAAATTTATACAAAGATGAGACTTATATTTAATCTGTAGTATTTTGCTTTATATTATTATTTAATTTTTATAAACATTGTTTGACTCAAAAAGGATACAATACTGTTTCTAAAGTTACTTAGCTATTGCACTCTATTTTAACATTGTATTAATGCTTAGCCTATTTTGTCTATTCATCCATAGATGTACACTTAGGTTGTCTCCATATCTCGGCTATTGCAAATAATGCTACAATGAACAAAAGAGTGCAGATGTTACTCTGAAATATCAATTTCATTTTTATTGGACATATACCCAGAAGAGAAATTTATATTTTCTTATTAATTTGGGGGATTTTATATATTCTGGAGAATAATTAATGTGACGTTAGATACATTGAAAGGTTTCTTCCAATAGGTGTATTTTTTTTAAATTTTGTCATGTTGAAAAGTAAATTTTAATTGTAACAAAATGCATCAACGTTTTATCCATGGTTTTCATGTTTGTGTTTTATTTAAGATACCTTTCCCAACAGAGATTATTATGACATTGTTTTATCTAATACTTCTGAAGTTTTACTATTCATATTTAGGTCTTTAGTAATGTAGACTTGATATTTGCGCATGTAACATAAGGTAAGAGACTTTTTATCTATTCATTTATTTTTGGCACTGTTTGCTCCAAGACACATTTCTCACCTGTCCTCATTCTCGGGGTTTATTGCTGTGACTCCTACTGCCAGCTTATTTACGGCTGGGTGGAAACACAAGTAGGAAATTGGAAGGGAGGAGCCAATATTTTCTGTTTTTCTTCTGCCTAGAGAGATGTCTCTAGCCGCAGCTGCACCTCTTTCATTAGGCCAGTTCCTACCAGGCAGGTCCAGAATGTTTAACTTTACAAGGTAGTGCTAATCCTTCAGTTTGGATAACCCAGCTTCCCTCATTTGTCTCTCGGGTCTAGGGACCATCGTGGCTTCCTGCTTTAATTTTTAGATTGCCTCAGTGTGTGCTGCTTAGTGTCTCAGCCTCTTCTATCATGTGTAATTGATTGCATGGAATTACCTTGAAAAAATAATGAAAAAGCCTTGCGTTTCAATAATTCTTTTCTGTATTTGTTGAAATGAACAAATCTTTTTCCTTTGTATTTTAATATTGCTTTTCATCAATAAATTTTATAAATGTATAATCAGCCTTGGACTGTGGTTGTTTGACTCAAAAAGGATACAATTGTTTCTAAAGTTACCTAGATATTGCACTCAATTTTAATATTGTATTAATGCTTAGCCTATTTTGTCCATGTAACTGTGGTTACATGTTACTTGCTAATAATTTTTTTATAAACTCTCATTTTCATAAACTCAAAACATCTTTTTCCATCATTTTATGATGGTTTATTTTTTACATACTAGATTCACAGCTATTTGCCCTAGCACCTTTAACATAATCTATTATTTTCTTATTTCCAAACTAGAATGTAATATGCTCCACGAGGGCAGGGATTTCTCTCTCTTTCGTTCACAACTCTTTCTAGAGTAGACACACCAATGTTAGGGAAATATGAATTTGATAAATATTTGAATATTTGATAAATATTTGCATATTAGATAAATGAAAACTGCTACTGTTCAGAAATTACCTGCAGTCTAATTGCAATTTCTTTGTAAATAATGTTCCTCTTGAGCAGTTTTTAAAAGTTTTTTCTTCTGTGCATTTTTTTCTTAAGTTTATACAATGTGTGCTGATGTGAATTTATACTTATTCTGTTTAATATCCAAGGTGGTCTTTAACTTGGAATTTGTTTCTCTCTTTTTAAAATTATTCTGCTAAACTCTTGGTAATTATTTCTTTAAAAATTGTAACTCTGACATTTCCTACATTTTATGGAACTTTTATTTGAAGAATGTAGGCATAGCCCAGTCTCTCCTCTCTGCCTTTTACCTTTTCTTCAATATATTTTATATCTCTATTTCTCTGTGGCATATTCTGGGTTAATTACTAAAAATTACATTTCAATTTAATAGCTACCTCTTCACAGGTAACTAGAATGAAAATTATCCTCTCCTCTAAATATCAATTTCATTGTTTATATTTTCATTGCTATCTGTTCTTTCATAACTACCTGTATTAGCTTCATTTATTTTTTATGATTTTCTTTATTACTTTGAGCTTCTTAAATATGTATATTTTAAAATATTTGCCATGTTGCTTCCTTCAAAATAAATTTATGTCTCATTGTTGATTTTTATAGGATATATTTGCAGCATTTTATTTGTTTATGTGTTTTGTAATTTTGGTTCACAGACTTCTTTTGAGTAGCAAGTGTTTTTGTTTTGTTTTGCTTTTATTGTTGTGATTAATATTTATTTTTCTCATTCCTTTCAGATAGCCATTTTGCATTTCCATCCATCTGGCAAGTCCCCAGTCTAGAATGAAGTCTTATGCATTTGCAGTTATTGCAGATTGTCATGACAGCAGCAAGAGCTGGCTGAATTCATATTTCAGACTATGTTTTTGCCCTTCCCTACTTGTCCTAGATTATCCTTTATCCATAGTTTCTATTAAAATCCAAGGCATAGATTGGTGGTCATGTTATTATTCACCATCATTCAAAAGGCCTCCTACAGCCTTTTGCTTAAAGCAGTGAGTCTGGTTCTGACATCCCAAAACTTTTGAACGTTTTAGTCCACGTAATTTCCTGGTCTCCACTGCAGGTCTCTGGCCCAACCTCCCACAAACTAGTTGTCTCAAACTCATTTATTTCCTCTATTTTCTGTCTAACTTCTGACTCATGAAGATATTCATCTTGCTTTTAATAAAAATAGATATCTTTTTATTTCCTATTTTTTTAAATATTTATTTGATATTGCCTTGGTTTTAGAGAAGACCGTGTATTAAAGTGGGAAATGACAGCTCTGCCTTGAGCATAAAATGTAATGGCTCAGTTTTTAATACGTTAAATTTTTGAATTAGAGGCTTACTGAATGCTTCTCAGAATAACAAAATTTTTCCAAACATTTATCATATATCTGGCAATGTCCTAAGCATTGCAAAGGTAATAATACTGAGAACAGTCTTATGAGGTAGATAGTATTATCATCCCCATTTTTAATAGAAAACTGAAGGGCACAGTCGTTTTAATGAACTTTTTAAATGAACTTTCCCAAGGTTGCACAATTTTTAGTTTCAGAAGCAAAATTCAGAAACAGGCACTTTGATTTTATGTACTTAACCATTTTGCTAAACCAAATAGCAAATGCTTTGGTAAACTCTAAAATCTAGGTGTCATTAGGCAGGGAGGTACACATCAATTCCTTTACTTTGGAAACTTTTATTTGGTCTTCCTATTGTGACAAAGTGGCATGCTTATATTCTCTATGAACTATTTACAGCGTAGTTTAAACCAACATCTCTATGCCTCTTTAACAGTGGTTGAAATAAGGAAAAGCAATTCTGTTATACGCCTAGAGGAGAATAAGCTCTTTCTACTTAACTTCATAACCTGATGCACATTACTTGTGGGATGGCTGACTATTAGAATGAACAAATTCCTCTTCCAGCTTTGTGAATCTATCTAAACAATGCCTGAAGGTGAAGGTGAGTTACACAGTATATTCTGAAAGCATAAAAACTTTGTGTGACTGCATTTCTGACATGCATGGGTTCGACAGCCTGGTAGTTCATGTATTATACATGGAGATACAGCCTCCAGTCCTAGTGACTACTTGCTGGATGAATAATAGCTATACACACATTGTCTATCACAGATTTTCATAAAGTTTATTATGAATGCATTTCAAGGTAGGGGCTAAGTCCATATATTGTCTGTGAGCTTTCTAAATCCTGGGATTCAAATAATTTAAGAAGTAGAACAATTATTATACTACCTATGCTACTAAGACTCCACTGTAATATTCAGTTACAATTCGATACAATTACTATTGTATCAAAAGAAGGAGAAAGAAATGTTAAGTCAAGAAAAATATATTCCACATTTCCATTTGCCTATTATTTAACTATTTGACTTCAAGCGTATTACTACGCATCTTTGAGGCTCATTTTTATTTGTAAATTACAATGGTTGGGTTTTTTTATTTGCAAAGTAACATATTTTAGAACTCATTCTAAAATACTTAGGTAAGATTGTGGTAAAAATTCTATGCTCAAAGATAGCAGATGTCAAAGAATAGATTAACATTTTATCTAGTTTTAAAATTCAAAATTATTGCATTTCTTATTCAAAATTGTATAAGGTTGTCAAATATCCAAATATACAATATGCAATAATATTTCCTTTCTTGTTTTGAATGCTTGCTTTTTTTCTTTCATTTAGTTTCTCATCAATTCTAAGCTTTTTTTGAGCTTTAGAAAGTCAAGAACTCCATGAGCAAGCAATCCATTTAGGAGTTCACATGATAAAAAATCTACTTCTGTAGATATTTATAATGATCAGTAGTCTAGAAACATCACTAAAACTTACACTAACTGAAAAAATTTCATTAAATTCCCTTTCTACCAGAGCAATGTATGCAAATATAATTCATCAATCTCATTAAAGAAAATATATATTTTCTTATAATCCACAATGGAAGTTTTAGTTACTTTCTATATTTGCATACATGGCTACTTTTGAAATTCTTTTTCTCTTATAACAATAATTCAAAATATGGTTATTTTTGTAGAGAATTCTTAATGATATTTTCAAACTAAATATACTTTTTATGAAAAATAAAGTGAAGGTTCTAATTATGTCTGATAAAAGATTTTGGAGCTTGTCACTGGGAAGTATTAGGAAGAGGTTGAAATTGATGAAAATTTAGAAAGGTTTCCCAGAATTTACATAGAATAAAACTAATGTTCTAGAGTAAAACCACCAAAACACAGCTAGGTAACACCCAATACAGGGATAATGTCCGGGGAAAGAGTTCTCAGAGTTTTTGGTGGGCTGTAATGAAAAAGAAATATCAAATGAGAGGGATTACTTAAGAAACAGAAAGTTCCTGATCAAAGAGCTACAAAAGCAGTTCTTATATGTGATTTGTGGTTATAAACAAATCAATTTGTATATACAACTTGTGTGTATATATATGACCATGTATATATATATAATATTTGTAATATATGCCTTAGTTCTTCATATATAATACATTTTGATTTCATTTGCTGCATACAAGCACATATACAAACTCTAAGAGAAATATCTATCTATCCATCTATCTATCTATATTTCACTTATTACAGTAGTTTTAAAACTGACCTTCATTGTTTTCTGCAAATTAACCAAGAGTCCAGCCATATATGCATGATTAATCATAAATCTTTTGAAGCAAATCTAGGGGCATGAAGTCCAAAAGACAAGGCTTTGATCTGAGGTAAGATTAAAGAATATGCAGTTTCAGGACTTTAGAGTGGAGCAAAGATTGGATTAGAGTTGGGGCAAATTACGAAGTTTAGAAGAGGTTTCTGGGCAAGTGCTTTAAGTTGTTCAGGCCACTTTCAGTTATTTCTTTTGGGTTGATAAGTGAATGTATTCGTATCTCTGGTTTAAAGGAAAAATATATAAAAGAACTTTTACTTCTTTCAAAAGGCTATATTTATTATTTTTACCCTCATTATTTTCCATAGTACTATTTATTATATAGCAATATTCAGTTGAGGTGTGCCAAAATGAATTCCACTAAAGGATCCTACAAAACAGATAGTAAAAACCCTTTTGTAGTTGGCAGGTTTTATATGTCTATATAAGGACATACTTTAATACAAATTAATTTCAAAGTAGCCTTTTGAAGTGTGTATTTTTATTACATTTTATAAATGAGAAGAGCAGAGCAGGAATAGATTTTACCCCTTATTAAATGTAGTATACTTAAAGTTGAGAAAGACCTAATGTGTGGCAGTTCGATTTATGTGAAAATCTTTCCAATTGTTTTCCTAGGTTAGCTTTATTTTTTAAGATTTTTTATATTTTTAATTTTTTCTTTCAAATTAATAGATTTACTTTTTAGAGTAATTTTAGGTTTACAAAAACATTGAGCAGCAAGTATATACTCTCTTGCTTCCCTCCCTCAACAGAGTTTCCCCTATATTAACATCATGCATAAGTGTGGCATATTTGTTACAACTGATGAGGCAATTATTATACACTATTATTATCATGATAACATTAATATCATTAAAGTTCATAGTTTACATTGGGGCTCATTCTTTGTGTTGTAGAGTCTATTTTTTTTATTTGAGTATTACAGGGGTACAAACGCTTTAGTTACATAAATTGCCTTTGCATCCTGAGACAGAGCTACAAGTGTGCCCATCCCCCAGACAGTGAGCACTGCATCCGTTAGGTGTGGATTTACCCATCCCCTCCTCCCCTCTCTCACCTGCCCAACACCCTATGAATGTTACTTCCCATATATGCACATTACTGTTGATCAATTAGTACCAATTTAATGGTGAGTACTTGTGGTATTTTTTTTTTTCCATTCTTGTGATACTTCACTTAGAAGAATGGGCTCCAGCTCCATCCAGGATAATACAATAGGTAGTTCATCATTTTTAGTGGCTTAGTAGAACCCCATGATATGCATATACCATATTTTATTAATCCATTCATGCATTGATGGGCACTTTGGTTGTTTCCACATCTTTGTTAGCTTTAGATATAGGGAAATTAAGGCTTGGGGAAATACAACATCATGGTCAAGTCTGTACAGAACAAACACACCATTCAATCATGAATTGGCTATATAAAACATATAAGATATTCTTCTCTGTAGTTTACTATTTGAAAAAAAAATCAAAATTCCTAGTTTTTTTCCTAATAACAAACTAAGTATATAACTTGCACATGTGCTGTAATTTACTTTCTCTTTATTCATTAAAAGAAACATATCATTAATAATTTGTTCTTAATGTATTTTATTGGGTAGATGCATGTCAGAAAAACAATCATCATTTATTTGAGATATCCATGATTGAGTTCTGATGTTAGGGCAGAAAACAGAGGCAAGAGCTTTCTCTTGAGCTTCTCAGCATTTTGAAAAATTAAGATGCAAAGGAAAGAAGCTAGAGTTTTAAGCAGATCTCAGAAGGTGTTTATATGATACTAGAAACATAGTTTCTTCATATATTTAAAACATTAACAAAATTTGTAAACTTAGAAAATTTACAAGTTATTTTTATTGTTAAGATAAACTTTCAAATATTATTTAAATAAATTGAAGATGCCATAAATAAACATAGGAAAATAACCCTTATGTATTGGTAGGCTCAGTATTTTAAAGGTGTTAATTTTCCCAAATTGATTATAAATCAAATGTAATCCCAATGAAATTCTTAGCAGATTTGTATAACTGTCAAACTGAATTTAGATTGTAGATAGTAATAAAAGGGGCAAGAATAATCTAAACAACTTTTAAAATAAAGTGTGAGATTTAAGCTGTCAAGCACTATAATAAAGCTTCAGTGATAAAGGTGGCATGCTACCCATGCCAAGACAGACCACTAGAAATGGATAGACCACACAGGAACAGGCACATACATTTGAGTTTTTTCACCCACAACACTTCGATGCGGTGAATAAAAGTGATCTTCTCAATATATGGTACTGAAATATTGGTTTTTCATCTCTCTTGAAAAGGTTTCTGTTTTGCTAGCTTAGAGAAGGAGACAATGAATATTATAATGATAATTTATATGCAAGTATTTTGAAAAATGAAAAGCACTATAAAATACACTATATTATAATTGCTGCCATTGTTACTATTGGGATTATTTTTTAAAGAACCATGAATTAGAAGATATGTAGAGGGAGGCACTAGTAGGCAAGAAAAGCATTATTGCAAATTTAACCATGATTTACTATATGCTAAATTTTATGAGGTTATTTTAATCTATTTTCCTGAGTGCATAATTAACTAAATTTTTTGCTTTGGTGTCTTTAAAATTTAATTTAAAAATTTTCAACATGTAAAATATGTTCATCATTTATAAATAAAAATAGTACAAGGCATATAATAACAATTTCTTTCCTGCCCCTGCTCCAAATTTACCCACTTTTTATTCTGCTCCCTAATGGCAACTACTTTCAAACTTCTAGCTGTTTCTCCCAAAATTTATTTCTATAAAATCAATAACATGCATCCTCATGTATTTCTTATTTTCTAATTTTGTGTTGTTTATTTATTTTGTCCATAAATGACAATGCTCTATTCATTTAATCAAAACTAAAATTGCACTGGATAAAGGCAAGGATGGCTTTAGTCAAGGCTATTGCAATAGAGGAGAGTAAACAGAACTCAGTCTGAATTCAACTCTGCTGAAAGAATGCACTGGACTGTCTTTAGAGGTGTGATGGGGGATCCTAGGCTATGTATGTTTGCTAATTGGCTTTATCCAAATGAAAAGTAAATATCTCCTAGCTTCATGATGGGGATAATTTTACAACTTAGAGCAAGGAACCTGCAGAATTTAGGCTTCTACCCTCTCACAGAAACTGGGAGCTAGGGGCACACTCTCAGCTGCTGATTCCAGTTCAAAGAGAATTATTCAAATTCTCAAATTATTCAAAGAGCTACAAGGTCCAGGTAAAGCCATTCCTGGATTGTGAAACAGGCAAGATGCTTTGAAAAATATTTACATTCCAAACGGGCTGAGAAAGAATTTACAATTATGAACTGTCTAAAGGAAATGATCCAAGAATAGAGAGGTCAGGGCCCATAGTCAGTAAGAAGCCTGTCTAAAGATTAGTCTAGAGGAGGAAACATTAATGCTGTCTTAGTCAACTTACATCACACGTTTGTGTCAATCAATGTAAACGTGAAAAATAATCAAGATGCCTACGGTAAAATTTAAGTTTATTAAGCATAAACATTTTATCTCTTTTTGCAATTTCCTCTAAGTATCACTCTGAACTTTTATAATAGTAATAAGCATAACTGATATTTACTGATCCGGGGTGTGTGTTATGGATATATGTCTCACTTATACTCATCAAAAATAAGATAAGAGCTCAGGAATTATTCTTGCATATAAGTCAGGAAACGAATGAAGGCTGAGAGAACGTAAGCAATTTAGAATGGATCCTAAAACTTACAGGTCTGCCAAACAACATGTCTTGCTCTTCCTCAAACCTACAATATTCTTACATCTCTTTGCCTTTGAACATGGTGTGACCTCTGACTAAAACTTTCCACCTCCTTGAATGCAAACACTTTTTATGTTTATACTTTAAGACCAAGTGGAAATATTTTCCCCACTTTTTCCACATTCCTACCATCAAGAGAACTTCAGCTTATTCCTCCTCTTGCTTCCATAACACCCTACACATAAGTCTTACAAAACCCATATTGTTTTAGGTTGTACATGGCTGTTCTCTCCTGGGAGAGTGTGGGCTCTTTGAGCACATAGAATTTATCCCATTCATCATTGTACCTTTAGGCTTAATGAGAGTCCTGGGCACATACTATAACATATATTAATATTGGTGGAAATGGGGTAGGTAATGCTTCTGAACAAGGTGTATGATCCAATGGTCAATTTTGTTTAAATGATACAGTAGAAACAGACTGATGACTCAAATGAACTGAGAAAGCTTGTGTTCCCTTCACATTATAAAATGAACCAAGGACTTGAAAGTAAACAAAACTCAGATAAATGATGCTTAAGTTGCTTCCTTATACACATTTTAATAATTTACCCTTTCCATTTAACTGAATGTTTTCTGGATATTTTGTCACTAGTCTGAAAAAAAACTCATTTTTAAAGAGTATTTTGTTAATGTGATTCCTGGAGAAAACAATTTAAGTGTTCCATATCATCATTGTTTTTAAATTCCATGGCATTTTATTAGTCAAACATTTAGTTTAATTTATAGTGATTTAAATAATTTTCTAACATTCACTGAATGAAAAAATATTTTTATGATAGTGTAATATAGTCACATGACTTTAAATCATAGAGCAAAACAGGAAAGCAAAATTCATCTACATTAGCAAAGTTATGATTTCAACCCTTCCTCCTTTTTATTTTTGTTTTTACTTTTATTTTTTATTGAAATTTATGGAGGTTTTTTCTTGAATCCTGTACATTTTAACATCATTATTATTGGGTAATAAACATAATGGCAGTTAACTGCAATATACTTTTTTATTGTTTCTGTTGCTTATTAAAGACCTACAAATGAAGAAAAAAATTTATTTTTACTTCTGTTTAAAGTTGTGCTTTCCTAGGAATAATATAGTTAGTAAACACAACTTCTTTAATGCACCAGCCAAGTACATGGGCGAACTACTTAACTTACCTACATTTCTTGTATTGATAAAATATCTATGAAATATACTATGTCATAGTTCTGCAGTAAGCAATGAATGAGCTAATGGATTTGCAGCACTGAAAAGTGAGTTTGGCACATAATAAGAACTAGAGAAATGTCTGCTAGTGATTAACCTTTTGTATTGACAAATGCACATAAATGAATGCCTTCATCTGTAAATTCTTCCATCCTTCATTTAAAAAGGGTTTTTCATGTAGTTCTAGAAGATTTTAAATCCAGTAAGAATAAGATTATTAATAATTTGCCACTGCATTTTGTATAAATATATTCTTTATTTTTCCTGTTAGTCTACATTGCACACAAGTATGTGTAAGTACGTATAATCATGTATATATAAAATATATGTATACATATACATACAATGTACACATCATTTCTATTCATAACTAAAATAAATCTAGCAAAATAAAAACAGAGGATTGATGTGGGTTATTTTGAATATTTATACAGCCTAGTGTAAATTTTATGAGGTTCTTTATTTTATTAATTAAAGTTTCCCTTTTAGTTAATATATTTAAATTTCTACAAATGAAGGCTAATATTTTATATTCATTGCTAAACAATTGTTAAAATAATTTTTTAGAGTAGTTTTATGTTCACAACAAAATTGAGAGGAAGGTACAGAGATATCCCATACACATGCATAACCTTTCCCATTATAAACATCCCCCACCAGAGTGGTACATTTGTTAAAACTGATGAACCTACATTGACACATCATTATCACTCAAAGTCCACAGTTTACATTAGGGTTCACTCTTAGTGTTGTGCATTCTGTGAATCCGGACAAATTTATAATGACATATATCCATTATTACAGTGTCAAACAATATTTTCACTGCTCAATCCTCAGTGCTCTGCCTATTCATCCTTCCCTCCCAACCCCTGGGAGCCACTGATATTTTTACTTTCTCCATAGTTTTGCTTTTTCCAGAATATCATATAATTGGAATCATACAGGATATAGCTTTTTCAGATTGGCTCCTTTCACTTAGTAATGTGCATCCAAGTTTCCTCCATGTCTTCATGACTTGATAGCTCATTCTTCTTTAGAACTGATCTTTGTCTACATGCACTACAGTTTATTTATCCATTTATCTACTGAAGGAAATCTTGGACATCTTGGTTACTTTGAAGTGTTGGCAATTATGAATAAAACTTCCATAAATATCCATGTACAGGTTTTTATATAGACATAGTTTTTAAATCCTTTTGGTAAATACAAAGAGCATTCTTTTGTCTGAACGTATCCCCAATCATATGTAGAAATTTAATCACCAATGTGATAGTAAGGTGGGGCCTTTAGGAGGTGATTAAGTCAGGAGGGTAGAGCCTCTTGAATAGGATTAGTGCCTTTCGCTGATACCTTGATCTTGGACTTCCAAGGCTCCAAAACAATACGTTTCTGTTGTTTATGAATTACCCAGTCTAAGGTATTTTGTTATAGCAGCCCAAATGTACTAAAACAAAGCATTATTACTGGTCCAAATGGTAAGAGTAGGTTTAATCTTTTAAGAAACCACTAAATTATCTTCCAAAGTGTCCGTACCATTTTGCATTCCTACCAGAAATTAATTAGAGTTCCTGTACTCCACATCCTCTCCAGCATTTGTCAGTGTTTTGGATATTGACTATTCTAACATGTATGTAGCAGTATCTTCTTGGTGTTTCCATTTGAATTTCCCTGATGACATATGATGTGGAACATCTTTTCTTATGCATATTTCCATATGTATATCTTATTTGTTGAGGTGTCTGTTAAAGTCTTTGGCCCATTTTTTAAGAGTATGGTTTCTTCTTGTTGACTTTTAAGAATTCTTTGAATATTTTGGATAAAAGTTCTTTATCAGATGTGTCTTGTGCAAATAATTTCTCTCAGTCTGTGGCTTGTCTTCTCATTCTCTTGGCATTGGCTTTTGCAAGGCAAAAAATTTTAATGAAGTCCAGCTAATGAATTATTTCTTTTATGGATTATGCCTTTTGGTGTTGTATCTACAATGTGATCACAAACCAAGGTTACCTGGATTTTCTCCTATGCTATCTTTGTAGATTTATAGTTTTGCATTTTACATTTAAGTCTGTGATCCACTTTGAGTTAATTTTTGTGAAACGTATAGGATCTTTAGATTAATTATTTTTGTATGTGGTTGTCCAGTTTGTCAGCACCATTTGCTGAAAGACTATGTTTTCTCTATTATATTGCCTTTTCTCTTTTGTATCAGTTGACTATATTTATGTAGGTCTACTTCTGGGCTCTCCATTCCATTCCATTGACCCCTTTGTCTATTCTTTCACCAATACTAGAGTTTAGACTACATTACCATTATAAGTTGCTAAACTTTTAAAAATATTATATTCCTTTTTTAATCCCACCATTATTAATATGTTAAATAACACTGCCAGATGGGTATTTTGTACAGCATATTTTCAAGCCATTAGTTTTCCTTATATAAATTTTTCCTACTCCATAATAAATGGTGAATGAAATATTGAGCGAGAAACCAAATCACCTTCTTTGTCAATCTTGAAAAATTGTTTATGTAATAGAAGAAACCAGGTGGCAGCATATGTATACAAAGTTGATTTTTTACCTGAAATTTTATTTCCATATTAATTCAATTGTTTAACTATTTCAACAATTTAGTTTTGATACCAAATATATTTATACCAAGCATGAGGCATTTGTACATAATTTTGAAAAAAGCTGCTTTTAATTTTAGTATCGCCTGATATTTCTAAATTGGAGTCTATGGTAATTAATCTGATTCAACTTCCAGTAGTTCTTATTACACAGAGGTGCTAATTGAAAGCCTGATTACCAAAGCAAAGAAATGCGATACAGAGCATGCACAATATTTAAAGTGTCTAAATTACCAATTGTAAGTAGCTGGGATTTTGACACAGAGAGAACTATAAATAACTGTACCTAGAAATAAGTACTATTATTGTCCTTTCACTAAAGAGGTCAGTAGTTAAATAACTGCAACAACAGAACAAATCCTAAATTAAATGTAAAATAAAATAAAATTAACATTTGATGTTAGTGGATAAAATTGCTTCTTAAAAGCATAGCATTTGATACTTATAATAAAGAATAAATAAAATAGCCAAATAATAGAAATTTATGCTAATAATATAAGATATATATTGACTAAATATTTTGTTATATTACATTGTCTTCATTTGAAGAGTTTAGTCTGAAATCTATTATTTGATTTGACACTAGTATTTACACGAGTTATTTTGCTTTGGGGTGAATCAAAAGGATCCTTTTCATTTTATAAATAAAAGAAATCCTGCTGCCAGCAAACTGTTCAATATTATGTAACAATATAGCCCAACTAACATTGCAGTTTAGCATACTGATAGTTGTAGGTATGTGAAATAAATAAAAGTTAAAACATCCCAAAGAGTGAGCAGACTTCAAATTCTTGCCCAATTATTTCTTCTGTGATAATTAGAGCACCATTTACATTTTAGGGATGCACTTGTGGCTGTGAGCCTCACTCGCGTTAGGACAAGGCCACGCGTGCAGTTATTTTATTTGAACAGGAGATACAAGGGTACTGCAGACAAGGAAAAGAGATGCCTGAGATGAGAGGTTCTTAGAATTTTCTATAATTCTTTACAAACAGTTGATTTTGAAGTTCAATATTGATCATCCTTAAAACACGTACACAGATACACTCTCACGGTTGTGCATTTCAGAACACATTTTCACTAAAGTGAGAATCAGATTAAATTTTTTACAGGAGTATGTAAGACTTTACCTATTCCAAGACACGTAGTCTTATTTTGATTGGAAAGTCATAGCTAAAGCCTAATCTGCTCTTAACGGTCAAGGCCATATATTAAGGGGAATGGTCTGAAGTAGGTTATTTGAATCTCAGCTTTGAGATATTTCCTTCAATTCTTCCTCCTCTCTTCTTTTGTCTCTTTTGTCTATTTAATAACTCATTAGCTAATGTTATCAGAAGGCAAAGCCCTTCAGAAAAATGTGTAACACAGATGATGTCATTCAAACAGCTTTGTTTCATAACCTGAATTTATAAATGAGAAATGAAAAAAATCTTATTTCTAATGAGTTTAACTTTATGTCATTTACTTTGTGCTGTCAAATTGCCTGCAGAAGAAATAATCTTGGATACAGCTTTTTCAATGAATATATCAGATGACTAATAGAATTAGGATGCCAAATATTTATAGCTAAATACACCACCTTTTCATAGGTCCCTTTACAAGTGAATTTAATTTCCCGAAATATTCACCTAAAAAAAATGTAAAATGTTATTGCCAAAGATGTCTACTCATTTGAGGAAAATTATTAATATCACAGTTTCAGTAAGTAATCTTCACTTTCAATCACTTGAAATATGATAACCATAAAACATTGTAATCAGGAATAAGAGGAGAAAAGATTATATATATGACAGCTCAAACATGTCTGCCATATTTTAATTCTTTTTTTTCCCACATGTTGGGGTGTTGGTTTGGCTTGTTTTTGTTTGTTTATTTGTTTTTTAATATATCAGAACTCCATAACTATATGAGCAGACATCCCTTGCTTTTTACTTTCCACAATGATTGCTTGAAAACAAATGGAATACCTCACACTCTGCAGAGGTGTTCAGTGGAAAGTCCTGATAATAAGTAGAGTCATTTGAGAGACAATTTTCTAAAAGAGCTGCTGAATCATTTTAAGGATATCTGGCAAGAACAAGGTGGGATGTTTATCTCAACTCTAAAAATATATGATTTGTGCATGGTCATTCATTATCTTTGTAAATATTCTGAGGGACAATCAGCTTCCACTATAACAAAAGTCTGTTGAAATAGAACCTTAATAATAAATATGAATACATACATCAAAGTGAAAGTTTAAAAACATTTTTTATACTAATTTTATGTTGAAAATATCTACAAATGAGTAGTATGGGAAAGTATGTCAAATAGATAAATTTTCACAGTAGTTTCACAGTAGTTTGTTGACTCACAAAACACTTTTCTTTGGAATTACAG
Organism: Daubentonia madagascariensis; assembly: GCA_023783475.1. Lineage (NCBI taxonomy): Eukaryota > Metazoa > Chordata > Mammalia > Primates > Daubentoniidae > Daubentonia > Daubentonia madagascariensis. Next base: position 23,982,420 of record JAKFHU010000726.1, on the reverse strand, counting down.
AAAAGTTCTCTTGGAGGAACATGGAGTTTCCTCTGTTTAGATTAATAAAAATATTAATAGCATATCATATCCTATATTTGAAAACTGTCTTTTGCCTTTCTGTATAAAATTGTATGAATATATTTTCTTATTTAGGACTGCTTTATTACTGGGCTTATGTGAAGTCTCTATACAGGACACAGATGAAAAAGCAACACTCAGGGAAGTGAATTAATTCCATGATAGTCTTTAAATTTTTTGAAAATAATTAGCCTTTTTAAAAAAAAAAACTTTCAATCCCAATGGATACTGTTCCTTAATATTAACTATTAAAATGTATGTTGAAATTTTATTGAGTGTTCCTGTTTAATGCCCAAGTGGCAAAATATTTACACAGATTAGAAATTTGTATAGTGAAAAGATGCTAGATTATGGAACTGGAAAATTGTTTGTAATTGGTCAATTATACAAATGTCATAATAGTGTTTGAATAAGACTGCCTTAAATAATGTTTAAATAAAATTGATTTTAAATCAGAAGCCCAGACATACATATAGACACTGCATCATTTTTCTGGTTGTTAGCAATTCCTGATAACCTTAGGAAGACCTTGATTTGAGTCCCAGAAATTAATGTGATCTCTTGGCAGGCTCTGGCATCCCTGGTGAGACTTTAGGGAAAGTACAATGACACATTTGCTGACATCAGAAATAAAAACACTTCATAAAAATTAGAGTTAGTTAAGACTATGGTACAGTAGACTGTCAGATATGTATTTTATTATTTTTTATTATGAGTAATTTACCTTCAACACATTATACATTCATAAAGAGATGAGCATAATTATACCTTCAAAATCTTTTTCTTTGTTTAAAATAAATTTAAAAAGGTATATTAGTAATGAGAATTAAAGACACTATAATTTAAAATAATGACAATTTATAATCAATGGTATTCTTTTATGATTTAAAATATACACAATTTTTAATAAAATATTTATTATATAATTGATACAAAACAAATGTTTTAATTTTATATTACTGAAGAAAATATTTAAACAAATATTCAAACTTTGATATGTCCCAGTTTCTAGAAGTAATATGCTAACAACAGTCCCAAATAAGAAGCTCCCATATGTAAAAATACCCCGTTGTATGATTGGTAATTGCATCCACATGGTAAAAGCCCTTTTAATAAAATAGACAGTTCTATGATGAGTTTCTTCTAGTGAGATTGATGTGAGAAAATTACTTAAAATTCTTTTTCTATTATCATGGTAATAATAATAGTATTAATAGTAATAATAATAATGACAATAACAACAAAAATTTATCTATTAATTTAAGGACTTAAATGCTAGGAAATAGATCAAAAGCTTAACTTTTTATGAATTTTTAAATATAATTCTCCCAATGACCCCATGAGGTCTGTAACGTCATTAATCTCTTCTTGCAGAAAATGAAATTGAGGCATAGAAATATTAGATACATAGCCCAAGGTCACACAGCTAGAAAGTGAAAGTTAATATTAATATATTTTAAAAGGTAAATATTTATGTGTTTTCCCAGATATGCACATGCATATGCATACTCACACACATATACATACATATACACCTGCATATATAATCTCATATATACAGTAGTTTTTGGGTAGAATGTTCTGCAAATGTCCGTTAGGCCCATTTGTTCTAGAGTCCCGTTTAAATCCAGTGTTTCTTTGTTTATTTTCTGCTTGGAGGACCTGTCCACTTCTGTCAGTGGGGTGTTGAAGTCCCAGACTATCATGATGCTGCTGTTTATCACTATAAAATCTGAGTATACGTTAATTTATCTGTAACTATACCAAGAAATTATGAGTGGTCATTTTTGAGAAGAGAAACTGAAGAACAAGGGTGGGATAAACATGATTCATTTTGGTGTTATTTAAATTGCTACCAGGTAAATGCAAATATATCCAATTATTTTCACACATATGTATATGTATATATGTGTTCATACTTTAGAAAGTATCTAATCATAATCTCAAGTTATACTGTATATAAAATATTATACATTAAATTTATAATGCTATATTGACATAACTGTGTGAGAGAAAGAGGTAATTACATTGCTAAGGTAGTAGAGGATAAAATGAGTTCATGTATATAAAGAACTTAGAACAGTTTCATAAAGAGTAAGCCTGAAGTAAACATTAGCATTATTGTTATTGTGCATCTGTCTTCATATTTAGATACGTATATTGGGTGTATTATACTTGAGTGCACTATATTTAAATAACTAGCTTTTTCCTGAAGAATGTGTTTTGTTACTCTCTTTAGCGCTGTCATTTTAAAATTCCTAGTGAGTAATGACCTAATTCACTTAAAAATTCTAATAGTTTTTATCATTTAAGTAGAAAGTGGGTGTTTACTGGTAATGACCTACACAAAAAATGCAGCCTATGCAGATATGCAGAAATTGTTTTAAGAGACTAACCACAAGATGGCACTGTTCTTAGAGGACCGTTTGATTCCATGTAGTAAAGTTCTATACACATTCCCACGCAGACCTCTCCTGTTTAAATAATCAAAACATTACCTTAATTAATTATACAGATGGACATGGATGTAGAGAAGCATTTGCCATAAAACCATATATACTTTTTCTGTAAAGCATTCAAATATAATGAGAAATATTTGGATTAATTATGTAGGGAAAGAAGATATTAGATATTAAGAAATAATGGAAAAAATAGTAGTAAAAAAGCAGAGTAATCCAAATAGACTGAGAACAGAGAAAGCATGATAACTTATCTACTCTGGACAAATAAGTTAAAAAGCCAGTAAGAGAAACTGAAGAGATGAAGAGAGGGGCACAGAACACGAGGTAATCTTTACGTAATATTTTCCTAAACTTGTGCAAGAGAACATAATTATCATGAATTCCTCACCTACGTGATAACTTTAAATAAAATGACTAGAATTTTTTGGAATTTGCCAAGGGAGTTAAATATTAGTTTTCATTGTTTATAATCACAACAGTCCTTCCCATGTGATAACAATATTTCCAAACAAAACAAAAAAATTCATATTAACAGCACAACACAAAGCAGAAAGAGATACAGATAATAACACAACTCTTACAAAGGGATTTGAATTTAAAAATGCTTATTTTTGCCATTTTATTTATAAATATCACTCTCGTTCCCTTTAATGAAGAATATTAATTTATACTACTCATTTATTTCTGTACAAAGTTAAACAGAAAAACAAAATGGAATCCACAATATTAACTCTCGACTTCCTTTCTTCTCTAATAATCATCTCATAAAGGATGGATATTGTACTTATTTTTAGCATTTATCTCTAAAATTCCCCCAATTTATTGTTTGGCAATTTATTTCTATCAATTTCTTCTCTATTTCATCCTATTTTGGTTTACATCTCATTTCGTCTATTCTCTTAACCAAAATTTTATGTTAATAATAATTGTTTTGAAAGTCAAAAACAATTAAAATGCATTGAACACTTCTTTTTTTGTTTTTAGAAATATCTTAGACAAGCAAAAAGAACTAAGATGTCCAGACCATCTGCCTGAGTTTCCACCCTATTCACACTAACCACTGTGATAGGATTCCAGCCAGACCCAATGTTGGAAAAACCAAGAAATTCAGAGGTTTTTTTAGTTTTTAAATTGATACACAATAACTGTGTGTGTGTGTATATATATATATATATGGGGTACATGCCATATTTTGATATATGCACATAATGTGTTATCAAATCAGTATAATTAGGGTATCCATTGCCTCAAACATTTATCATTTCTTTACCTTGGGAACATTTTAATTTTTTTTCTTTTTGATATTATGAAATTCACAATGTATTGTTAACTATAGACATTCTATTGTGCTATCAAACATTAGAACTATTTCTTCTATTTATCTATATGTTTGCACCCATTAACCATTCTCTTCATCCCCTGCCACTCAATCTTCCCAGCCTTTGGTAACTATCATTTCACTCTCTACCTCAGGGAGATAAACTTTTTTGCTCCCACATATGAGTGAGAACATGTGGTATTTGTCTTTCCGTGCCTGGCTTATTTTACATAACAACCTCCAGTTCCATCCACGTTGCTGAAAATGACAGGATTTCATTCTTTTTTATGGCAGAATAGTATTCCATGGTGCATATACACATTTCCTTTATTCATCCATTACTAGATAATTAGGTTGATTCCACATCTTGGCAAATGTGAATAGTGCTGCAACAAATACAGAGGTACAGGTATCCCTTTGATATGCTGATTTCCTCCCTTTGGATAAATGGCCAGTAGTGGAATTGCTGAATCATATGGTAGTTCTATATTTACTCTTCTGAGAAACCTCCATATGGTTTTCCATATGGCTGTACTAATATACATTCTACCAACTTTGTATAAGAGTTCCCTTTTCTCCATATCCTCACCAACATCTGTTATTTTTTGTCTTTTTAATAATGGCCATCCTAACTAGGATAAGATGCTATCTCATTGTGATTTCAATTTGCATTTCCCTGATGATTAGTGATAGTGAGAACTTTTTCATATACATGTTAGTCATTTATATGTCTTCTTTTAAGACATGTCTATTTAGATCCTTTGCCCACTTTTTAGTGGGATTATTAGGGGTTTTTTGTTGTTGTTTGTTTGTTTTTTGCTATGGATTTGTTTTAGTTTCTTGAATATTCTAGATATCAGTCTCTTGTCAGATGAGTAATTTGCAAATATTTTCTCCCATTGTGCAGGTTGTCTCTTCACTCTGTTGATTGTTTCCTTTTCTGTGTAGAAGATTTTTAGTTTAACATAGTACCATTTGTCTATTTTTGCTTTTGTTATCTGTGCTTTTGAGGTATTAAACATAAAATCTTTGCCTAGACCAATGCCCTGAAACATTCCCTTATGTTTTCTTCTAGTATTTTTATAGTTTTGGGTCTTATATTTAAGTCTTTAAACCATTTTGTGTTTATTTTTGTATATGATGGGAAATAGGGGTCTAGATTCAATCTTCTGCATATAGATATCCAGTTTCCCCAGCCCAATATATTAAGAAGGGTGACCTTTTCCAATGTATGTTCTTAGCGCCTTTGTTGAAAATCAATTGTCCATAAATATGTGGATTTATTTCTGCATTTCTATTTCATTCCATTGGTCTAGGCATCTATTTTTACATCAATTTGATGCTTTTTTGGTTTCTATAGCTTTGTATTATAGTATGCTTTGAAGTCCGATAGTGTGATGACTCCAGCTTTGCTCTTTTTGTTCAATATTTCTTTGGCTATTTGAACCATTTGTTCTTTCATGCAAATTTTAGCATTTTTTCTGTTTCTATGAAGAATTTTATTGGTATTTTAATAGGGATTACATTTATCTGTATATTGCTTTGGGTGGCATGGTCGTTTAAACAATGTTAATTCTTCCTATCCATAAGCATGAGGAGTCATTCTGTTTGTGTCCTCTTCAATAGTTTTCCTTGTACAAGTCTTTCACTTCCTTGGCTGTATTTATTCCAAAGTATATTTTGTGTAGCAATTGTAAATGATACTGCATTCTTGATTTATTTTTCACCTACTTCCTTATTGATGGATAGAAACACTACTGATATTTGGATGTTGATGTTGCATCCTGCAACTTTACTGAATTCATTTATCAGTTCTTTCTGAGAGTTTTTTGATGGAGTCTTTAGATTTTTATATATGTAAGATCATGTCATCTGCAAAGAGGGACAATTTGACTTCCTTATTTCCAATTTGTGTGCCTCTTATTTCTTTCTCTTGACTCATTGCCCTGGTTAGAATTTCCAGGACTATGTTGAATAAGGATGTGAAAGGGACATCCTGGTCTTGTTCCAGTTCTTCAGCTTCTCTCCATTCAGTATAATGTGAGCTGTGGGTTTGTCACATACAGCCAGTATTTTGTTGAGATATGTTCCATCTCTGCTTAGTTTTTTGAGAGCTTTTTTTTATCATAAAGAGATGTTCAATTTTATTGAACAGTTTTTCTGTGTCTAATGAGATTATCATATGGGGTTTTTTCCCTTCATTCTTTTGATGTGATGTATCATATTTACTGATTTAAATATGTTGAGTCTTCCTTGCATCACTGGATAAATCCCATTTGATTATAATGTATTGTCTTTTTAACGTGTTTTTGGATTTGGTTTGCTAGTATGTTAAGAATTTTTGCCTCTGTGTTCATCAGAGATATTAGCCTGTAGTTCTCTTTTTTGTTCAATCCTTGTCTGGTTTTGGTATCGGGGTAGTAATAGTGGTCTCACAGAATGATTTAGAAAAATTTTCTTCCTTTTCAATATTTTGGAATAGTTTGAGAATAAATGGTGTTAGTTCTTTATAAGTTTGGTAGAATTCAGCAGTAAAGTCATATAGTCCTGGATTTTTCTTTGTTGGAAGACTTTTTATTAAAAATTCAATCTCATTGTTCATTATTTGTCAGCTCAGATATTCCATTTTTTTCTGCATCAATCTGGGGTAGGTTGTATCTCTCAGAAATGTATCCATTTCCTTTAGGTTTTTGTTGTTGTTGTTGTTGTTAGCATATAATTTTCCATAATAGTCTCTTGTGATCCTGTGTATTTCTGTGGTATTGGTTGTAATGTGTCCTTTTTTTGGTTCTGATTTTGTTTATTTGGGTCTTCTCTCTTTTTCTCTTGGTTAGTCGAGCTAGCAGGTTATCAATATTGTTTATCATTTCAAAAAACCAAATTTTCATTTCATTGATCATTTGTACTTTTCTTAGTCTCTATTTTGTTTGTTATGCTCTGGTCTTTATTATTTCTTTCCTTTTATTAATTTTAGATTTGGTTTGTTTTTGCTTTTTTAGTTTGTTGAGTTGAATCATTACCCTGTTTACTTAAAATCTTTATACGTTTTTGATGTATGTTTTTAATATTAAAAACTGCCCTCCTTGTACTGTGTTGGCTGTATCCCATAGGTTTTTGTATGCTGTGTTTCTGTTTCATTTATTTCAAAATTTATTTTTTATTTTTTTTCTTAATTTACGTATTTACCAATGGTCACTCAGCAGTATGTTATTTAATTTTTATGGACTTGTGCAGTTTCCAAAGTTCCTCTTTGTTACCAATTTCTAGTTTTATTTCATTGTTGTTTGAGAGGATACTTGATATGATTTCAATTTTTTAAACATTTTTGAGTCTTGTTTTGTGACCTAACATATGGTTTATCCTGGAGAATGTTGGGGATTAAATCCCAACATGAGGTTTGGAGGGAACAAACATCCAAGTAATAGCACCTTCCTTTCTAGTTAAATAACTGATTTATTAAGGAATTTCTTAGTTGGTTTCCTTGGTTAATCCCAACATTTCATCTCTTGATTTTATTCAGATTTCATTTCCTCCGTGGGATTATTCTGCCCATAATACATTTACCCTTTCCTTGTTGCTTCCTTCTTCTCCATCTTTAGGCAAGCTCAAACCAGCATAACATGGTTAAAATACTAGTTGGCCCTTTTAGTTGATTTTGTTAGAAACCCAACTTTGAGTCAATTGTCACTAAGCACATAGCCAATAACTTGCTAAATATGGTTGGCTTTGCATCTGGAAATATTCTCAAATTCCTTCACATAGATCTATCTATAGAAGGAATAAAAAGAGTCCCTAGAACTTTGCTCAATGCCCCACCCCCAAGATGTCCCCAGAGTACAACTCTAGAGCTCTAGAGAAACAAAGACCAGTTTTAAAATCAGGTCTATAAAGGAAACCTAGCACAGCAAGCATATAAGTAAACCTTTCTTCTTCAAGTGGGGATGGGTGGGTGGGTGGGTATTCTCAGCTGTAAATGAACCATATATAGTTTACATTTTTGTTGCCTAGGAACAACCATTAAGGCAAATATTATAAATATCCCTATAAAACTTTAGTGATTCAAAAGATAACTCATAAGTTTGTGTGAATGGCATATCAATTTGCTCATGAGAATACTTTTGAATGCCTTGTTTGATTGTATATACTTGCATAAGTTGTTTTATATAAATAACTATAATTAAGATCCTTAAGTAGAGACAAGTGGCTAATGAGCAGTGCTTTCAAAAACAAAAAAGGAACAAACAAAACAACCTCTGCAATTTCTTATGGATATTGATGCCAGCCACAGAATGACTCAGGGCCCAGACTAAAAGAAATGAAGTGATCTGGATCATTTTCAGACAAGTATATGAAGACCGAGAGGCATATAAGTTTAGTTCAAGATTCTTAGACCTAGAAGCAAAAAGTCTGCCCTCAAAGTCAAGGTGTTTGTTTGTTTGTTTGGTAAGTGAAATGATATTGTTGTTGTGGTAGACAATTTGTCTCTCTGGTTCATGTCCTTGGCTTTCCATTGGGGATGCCTGTGTTTATATCATAAGTGGATGATTGGGATAATAATAATGTATATAAAAATATATGAAGCACGATTAAGGACTATATAAGCACAAAATTCTGTCAATGATGGAAAAATATGATAGAAATAATTTGTCTGAACAAGCTTTTGGATTGTTCACATTTCTGAAAGTTGGTACCAGCAAACACAAGTTATGTATGATGTACTCTACTTCTTATATTTCTTCTTTAGTTTTCAAAATATGTCAGTAGTCCCTGTAAATGTCAATATTCTGTGAAGTATGCCTGATGCATACTTCATCATATATCTTGGGTTTTCCAGAGAATGAGTGGCTCAATCATTTCTTATTAAGTAAGTTTTTGATTATCCAAGGTAGTCTCTGTTCCACTTATCAGAGATGATAAAGACTCTTTCATAACAGAAAAAAATGACGTAGTATACCACAGTTTCTATTTTTTCAAAATGTTATATAATCACTCATTAAGACCTTCTTTATTTTGGCATTAACTAGTTTAAGAGTAGAACTCCCTAAAGTGAAATTTTAAGTTAAAAAAAAAAAACTAGGAAAATTAACTTATGATAAACTTTAATATTCTTCATGATACTAATAGAGAAACCTGAAAATGTCTAATGATATACTTTAAAAATTTATAAATGGAGAATCTAATACAATTTGTACACTGTATGAGTACAGGTTGTTTGGGTGAGTTATAGAAAATTAAAGAGCAATAAAATCAAAGCAAACCCCAACACTTCTTTGTTGTGACTTTCCCTTCTTTCTATGTTTCTTGTCTTAATCTTATCTGTAATATTTCACTACAAAAGTGATAAAATGCCAATGTTGCTAACATATTATTTAGTCATTTTTGTGCATACTAATATTTAATTAATTTTAAAGCATTCGTGTAAATGCTGAGGTTTCTGGCACCAGATTTATTGATTAAATACTAAGTACAAGAAAGGAAATTAACACTACTAGAAATAATATACATGTTAAAATTTTAATTAAAGTACTATTTGATTTTTCTTAAAAAGTCTGCTTTTTGCTTAAATTGTAAATATTGAGTAAAAATAACAAATTGGTAGAAAAGTAAATTTGGTAAAAATTAATATATTTTTAAAAAGTGTGTGTGTGTAATAAATAACAGTTTTATAACCATTCATCTTTAAATATGTACTTGTCCTATATTTTAAGAATTTTGGAAATTTTATAATAGTTTTATTTCCTTTGGTTTTAATTCATTTTTAACCAAACATTTATTTTCATCACCCTTTATTTTTCTAAAATTCTGAAAATCCTGCCAGATTAAGTAAATCCATGAATAAGGAATGTTCAACAAAGAAAATTATTTGGAGCAAACTAAGTTTTTACAAAAATGGTGATTTGATGCATTGGCTTTAAATGTATTAAGAAAAAAATACTATGCAAGAAATTCAAATTTTTATCATTTTTGTTTTATGTGTTATTTACTCATTTTATTGTTAAAACAACAGAATGCCTTCTCCTATATAAAATTATAAAATTCAATTAAAAGGGGATTTTTGAAAATCAATAATCCTATACATCAAGACACAACCACTAATAACATTAACATATAACCTTTAAATACCATTCTATAAATAACAACTCATTCATCAGTTATTAATTCATTAAATAGTCATTCAACACACAGAATATTTCTCAATTACTTCATATATAGGGTTCATGGACTAAGGCTAAAAACAGCAAAAAGGAAAAATGCAAATCCTCTTCTCACAGAGCATACATGTTGCTGAGGAATATAAACATGAACAAATAACTATAAGGAAGGAGGTGTTACAATTTAGGAAATATAGCATAATATGAAATCATATAATAGGAGCCTTTATCATAATTTTGTATAATATGGTGGCAGTGGCATCCAGTAAAAGTCTCTCTAAAACTATACACAAAGTAGGAATTGGCCAGACAAACCAGAGCAGAGGATAGTCTTCTGTGCTGGTCCCCAACCTCCAGCTGGTGGACTGGCACCCGTGGCCTGTTAGGAACTGGGCCACACAGCAGGAGACGAGACCAAGAGAAGCTTCATCTGTATCTACAGCCGCTCCCCATCGCTCCGCCTGCATCACCACCTGAGCTCCGCCTCCCTCCAACTGCCGTGTACGTGGAAAAATTTTCTTCCATGAAACCCCATGTTACCAAAAAGGTTGGGGACCATTGGCTCCGGCAATAAATAATCTAGTTAGAGAAAACGGTGTATGAGAAAAGAGAGTGAATTAGAAGTACAATTACAGGGGAGAGAAAGGGATAAAGAAGACTCAGATGGTGAAAGGCCAGGGGTTATAAACCAACATAAGGATATCAGTCTTTAATGCAGGTACTTCACAGAGAAATTAAAGGGTTTTAAAGAATAGAAATTAAAGAACGTTGTTCTAAAGGTCATTTTAGTCTCAGAATTTAGACTTCCAGGGCTTGAGATAAGTGGGAAAGAGTAGACCTTTTAAGAAAATAGTCAAATAAAGAAAACAGTTCCTTGGACAGGGTAGTACAGGAAAAAAGAGAGAGAATACTCCTGAGCTGGAACTGGCACCATTCGTTCGTAAATGAAGAAGAGGATAAACACTGGTATCTTTGAGGTTTCCTGTTTTAATAATTGAGTAGTAGATGGCAGTGTCAATGGTCAGAAATCACTAGAGGAGATCTAAATTTAAGGGTAAAAAAGGATGTTTTATTTTTAGATATTTTATTTCCCCATGTCTATGGACATCAGAGAATTCCAATTGTCATTGCAGAAAAGTCTATGAATTTATTACTATGTTCTCCCAGAGATAGATTACAGAATTGTACTTTTCTGGGGGGCTATTATAATACATGTAAGATACACAACAATTTTATAAACTCCACGTTTCCATATAATGTCTTTTTTGTGGAGAACTAAAATTCTAACTTTCCATTATTATAAACAGCATGGATGGACAAGATTGCATTAAAAGAATATTTAAAAAATGCTCCAAAAATATAAACAGAAAAATATTTTAAAATACATAAAAGTAACAAAATAAACAAGAAAAACTAAAATCAAAATAAGATATCTTTCTTTACTAAATCACTATTTTAGTAATACATTATACACACATAATTTTAATAAAATATTTATTGCTTTTAATAGTGATATATACCTAGTAATTTTTTAAAAAAGGTAACCTCCAATCACATAGAAAACTATTTTCTTAAAAAAGACAGTTATTCTTATTATAGCATAGGCCAGAATAACTACTCTCAATACTAAGTAACCTTCATTCCAGATATCAGTCTATTCACATATTTAAAAATAGACAAAAAGAGAGAAAAATAATAGGTTTTGGTGTTTGTCAGTGTCCTTGCTTGTGATATGCATTCTTTGTAGATTATTTTATCTAATTTTCTCCCTAGGATATGTTGTGGACATTTTATTTGTGAATGATCCTGACAGACTGAAAAATTTCCACTGTGACCCTTGGATAACCTTAGGCCACACAACTATTCCTCTTCATCTTGCATTTTTCTTGCTAAACTCAAATTGTGCAAACAGCTGCTAAATTGCAATAAAAATTTCTCCCTCATCTGAGAACTCTTTCTGATCAACTTTTAAGGAAATTGGCTGAACTTGGGCTGACCCCTCCCTGAGGCTAAAGTCTACTTTTCTTCCCCAAGGTAGACTAATCTTTCTGGGTTGTTGTCAGGCCAGGACATTCCAAATAAAAGCATATGCCTAAAGGTACTCTAGTTGATATGCTTCCACAGTTTTGGTGTTGTGATTTGGACAGGGACTATATCTGCTAAGCCACAATCATTTCTTGAAAGCTAGAGTGCATAGGGTCCGTACCTTTGTTGTCTTCTTCCCTCGAATCTTGTTTCTGACCAGCGCTCCACTCCCTGTGTTTAGCACCCTTTGAACCTTTACTCTTTCTCTTTAGGGTTCTTGGCATAAGCCTCCTGATTTAAATCATTTTCACTCTTCAATACTTTCATGTATGAGGTGAGATATATAGATCATGTGGTCTTGTTATTTGTCTCTTGTTTGTTCTCTTCCTTTTAATGTGGGCAATCAATAGTCAGTCAATGAAAACCCCATTGTCCAGCATCTTAGTTTTACCAACATTATGGTACCATAGCAATAAATATTAAAGCTCTCACAGGATTTTACCAAGGAAAGTTTATATCTTCAGTGGCCACATTGGGAACTTTAGCTAGGAAGACAGTAATTTACTTGTGTTTCACCTTAGAATTAAAGGTTCCAAGGATCCAAATATCCCATGGACAGCATAATTATTTTTTGATACGAAGGGGCCTCTAAAACATAGATAAATTCTGAAATTGCTTCCCTGAAGTACTGTTTCTAAATAGCCAATAAAATATGGAGAATCTAAAATCCAAACACAAACTTTCCTTTCCCTCTTGTGACTCATCTCCAGTCTGGTCACACACCACACCCCCATACCGTCACTTCACATTATGTCTGTATCACTACATAACAAATTACTACAAATTTATCAACTTAAAACAACACCCATTTACTATCTTACTGATCTGTAGGTAAGAAGCCCAGGTAGTCTTGACTGGATCCTCTGCTTATATTCCCACAAAGCTAAAAGTCAAGGTGTCTGCCAGGCTGCACTGTTGTCTAGAAGCTCTGGAGAAGAATCCATTCTCAAGCTCATTTTGGGCTGTTGGCAGAATTCACTTTATTGATGTTGTACGAATGATGTCTCTGTTACCATGCTGGCTTTCATCTGGAGGCTGTTCTGAGCTCTAGAGGCCATCCACATTCCTCTCTCAAGATACCTTCCTTCTCCAACCCAGCAATGGCACATACATTCTTTCTTAGACCTCAAATGTTTCTCCTTCTGCCTTTTTTACCATGAAAAATAATATAATCACAGGAGCAACACCTAGCAGGGAAGATCATGTGGGCCATCTAGAATATTGCATCCCACGCAATTGCTCTGCAGCTCCTGCTCCTTCATCATCCTCACCAGACCCTCTTGCCCTTTCTCCACCCCACCTTCTCGATGGACGATATCCCCTCTTAATGTCTTTTAATGTAGTTGGAGATGGTGGCCCACCTTCCTTGTCTTATAACATTAAATCTTGGTCAAAATTGAATTTTTATAATTTAGTTAAGAACTTCCCAAACTCTCACAAGGAAGGACAGAATTTCACAGAAGAATATACAATTCTCCTAACAGCTTATGAAAAGACATGAACTGAATCTATCACACTGTAGGCATGAAACGTATGACGAAAAGTTAGTTAGAGAAGGGAAGATGGATTGATATCTAAATGACATCAACTATCAAAATTTGACCATTGGATATAAGAAGAATAATATAAAAAGTAGGATAAGATCTCTTAAAATCTGACCTGGAGATCATTGTTATCAATATTGATTAATCAATATCCAATGCTGTAACTGGGGAAAAGTAGCTCCCAGATTTTAGAGGTCATCTCACTTCTACTAGCAAATATTCTACTCGTATTCAGGGAGAAAACATTATAACTGACCTACCCACTTTCTTTGTTGATGGTTTGAATCCTGATATTGTAGATTTATTGAGAAAACAGAAGATAGGAGACAGACTACTACTTTATATGAATTACGAGAGCTTGCTAAGCACTTTAAAGATACTTTGATTTAGAAAGACAGAAAAATTAAGCTCTAAGTAATACAACTTCTGATTAAGCATTTAGGTATATCCATGTACAAGTATATGTCTAAGACAGTATAGTCAAATACCTTTAGTTGTTGTAAAGAAAGACATCACTGAAAGAACCATTACCCTGCCTTCACTTGAAAGACAGAATCTACGTAGACAAAGGACAGACTTTATCTGAGAGAATAATACCCCTTTGAGGAATTAGCTGTTCTGGTCAGCCCATGATTTCCGTTAATGAAAAGGGAGACATTTCTATGCAGTTGCAAATATAAAATATTCTATTTCTATTTTATACTTGTGTACCTTTTCAACCATAAACTTTATATACTTTTCCATCATTTGTTCTTGGAGTAGCAAACAGGTTTTAGAGGTGGGAATCTCAAATATCTTCAGACTCTGCATTTGTCTTAGCCACTTCCTGCCTTTCTGGGCTTTCTCACTAGTTGACATGATTTACTGTCTGGTAAATGTTTCTGGAATAGACATATTTTGTAAATAGTATTCTACATTAAATATGGACCAGTAGGCCTTTTTCTGGAAGGTACAGAAAAATATCTCTGGACTATAATTTAATGATGTCACAGACAGATTATTTACTATTTGATATCTCCCCTACCAATATCTCAGATCTTTAATCTGTACACAATAGCATCTGGGTCAAAGAAAGAAGGTATGGGACATAGAAAGTATGATCTCAACTGATTGAGCCATTCCTTTGCTGAAACTGGCCAGTACTCATTTAAATACCATGCCATTGAAGGATGGCAGTCTCCCTCCTTCACAAGTATTAAAGTGTTTCTTTTTGCTGTAAGATCAGAAAGTTATTCTAATGTTTCCTGGCTAACTACCAAAAGACACCTTAGAGGATTTCTCAGTCTCATAGGATAGTGTTGACTATGGGTTCATAATTTTTCTCAACTGGCTAGCCCTATAGGTGATCTGAAAAAAACTGTCATCCCTAAATCCTTTGCCCTGCACAGAGTTATTAAAGATTATATTCTGTAACATCAAAGACCCCCTTTACAATTCCTTTACTCTTGAACTTCTTGATTACTATAAACTTTTTTTCCCATTTGCACATGAAAGATTACGATAAAATTTGGGGTTCTATCTCAACAAGACAGTGAAAATCAAAGATCCATTGTTTATTGACAGTTTAGCTATAGCCTAAACTCTTATTCATACACAATTACAGCAGTTTCCAAGTAAACTGAGGCTTCTACTCAATTAAATCTAATGATCTCCCCATAACCTCTTAGTGCCTCATGTCGTTCAGAACATATTCCTACTCATAGACTGACCTTCTGTGAAATACTACTCCTCTCTCCTACACACCCATTGCTCCTTTACCCATTGCTGCAAGATCCTAAACCCCACCAACATTTTCCCCTACCAGTGAACGGTTCACTTTGGGATTATCATATACTTGTCAGAGATTTCCCCTGCTTCCAACCTCCTTGAAGTCCCTTTAGACAACCTAGATTTGGAATTGCTTTTTGATGGGTTCTACTTGAAAGTAGAACAAGGAGGTTTTTAAGCTGGATTTGTAATAACAACCCACTCAGAGTTGCTGTAATCCAAACTTCCTCCAGAGGTCAAATTTGCGGTGGTTTCCCAGATTGTAGCTATTACTATGGTTATCTAGAGAGCAAAGAGCAAATGTCTACACAGACATCACACATACTTTTTAACTGATTTTTGTGTGCTTTGGAAGCAACACAGCTTCTCATTTGCAGCTGGTTGCCCCATTAAATATGGCAGCCATATAAAAAGCCCTTATAGATGCTTCCTCCAAAGGAATTGACTATCAGTAGGAGAAAGAGTCTATAAAGCAGATTCTAGAAGCAAAGGGTATTGCTTTAGACAATTATTATGCTAAACAGGCCTGTTTATAATACATTCAGGCTATCCACAAAGTCCAAGAATCAAAGCCAAAACTAATGCTTTACTATTGGCATTGAGTGTTGAATAAATACCATTCTCAAGCACCTTGTTCTCCATAACATACTGGAAAAAGATCTTATTGTGTGCTCCACCAGATGGTCTTTGGCAGCGAAAAGATGACTTCTTGGTCTTCCCAAAAGTGCTAAAATGGTGTCTCTCAAAAATGTTATTTTCTTTCCACCATAGAATAAAAGAAAAAAATAAAAACCATTATAAATAAGCATTTGTGGGAAATTTTCAATAAAATTTCAAAAAATGTCACTGATGCAGTTCTCACCTTTTAAACCCACATTCCTGGGAAAACAGATTGGATATACACAGGAAGTAAAACCTACAGGCCTTTTGAATATCTAAAACGAGTTTATTCAGATAGTATCTCTCTCCTGTTTTTACAATTTTATATCTGCTTTCTTGTTGGTGAAAGCCTTTTCTTGTCATAAAGGAAACTGTTATGAAATGGAAAATCAACATTTAGAGTCAGTATTTTCCAGTTGGGAAACTTTTAACCATTTGTCCATTGAGAGAGGGACCTAATTATCTTTGAACGAAAATAAAGAATATTCTATAAGGCTCTGACATTCAGCCAGAAGTACCCCTGCCCTATTACCTCACCTTCTCAGAGAAAATAGAATGAATATAGGACATAATGAGGATAAAATTTGCAAAACAATCCAGGGAACTTACCTTGTCCTAAGCTTTCATAACCTTAATATCCACTTTAATAGAAAAATCACAAATTACCCCCAGGTTAACTGATTATGCAAGTGGGTATCTCATGCCTTGTCTTTGATTTTGTTCTTTCAGAAGCCAATGTGGTAAAATTTGTAGGGATTTAATGCAGTATCTCCAAGCATATCATCATTTCTCAGTAACTTCTCCCTAGAATAAACCACATGAATCCCTGCATGATCTTTAGCCCAGGGACCTGGTTTATGAAATACCACCAATGCAAGACTGATGCTAAAACTTCATTGGAAGGCCCCTTATCAGGTGATGCTAACCACAAATAGTGCAGTGAAAGTCCAGAAAATCAACATTTGGATTCATGTTTTCCACTTAAAAAGGTATCATACACCCACGTACTAGACTTCTATGTCAAAGGGAGATTTAAGACTGAGAACATCTCAAAGCTCTCCTGAAGCAGTCATAATTATGAAGGAGACAACTTTTCCAAAATCTTGGATCAAACAGAAGCTGTTTGATATTACAGCTGTACCAACACATTTGAGTTAAGGCTTCCCAAGTGACAGGAATCCCTGATTCTACACTTCTTGTCTTTTCCCCCTCCTGTTTGGAGCTATCATTGCCTACTATATTGCTTTAAGAAATTGCTAAAATGAGATTCTTGATTTTTTTTCCTCTAATCTTTATTCTCCAGGCAAAAGTATCAAAAAAGCTTTTGCAAATCTATGGATACTGAACCTCCCCTTTCACTCACTTGGGGTGAGGACAGGAGTTGTTCCTCTACCTAACACCAACAGTAGCATGCTCTTGGATAGGAGTTGTTGTCCAAGGCCTTCTGATGATTTTTATTAATATTTGTTATCTCCATTATCTGTTGCTAGATTTTCTTCAGGGACTTAATATTTCTGTCCAGCCATTCATTGACACATGATTGAAACATACCTGCAAAGACAAAAGTCGTAAGAATCCATGTCCTTACCAATGAATTCTATCATTGTAATCAGCAACAGATCTGGAGTTCTGTACAAACCAAGGTATAGCTGAGTAATGACACTTGGTCTCCCTATTAACCAAGAGAGATGCCCACTGTGGGCCTTACACTGCCTTGGCCTCTGCAGCAGCTCCTCCTCACCTCTCTTGCACCTGGTCCCAACTCTAGCAACTAGTCTTCCCCAAACCTCTCAATAAAATAAACTGCACAAACAATGGTTGGTAAACCACCACAATAACTCATCCTCATCCAAAAAACATTTTTGACCAATTATTCCTGTTACTAGCTGAGCTTTCGATAAAGCTCTCTGAAAGTACCTCTTCTTCCCCAAGGTAGAATACTCCCTCTGGGTTCTAATACTGTGGTACTCTGAATGAAGGCTTATGATTGGCAGTGCTGTTGAATCCTTTTTCTATATTAGTAATGCAAGAGTTTATTCAGATTAGTATCATATCTTATATAGTTTCATTTTTATTTATTTCCCTCTTTTTTATTATTACCAATTACAATTATATGAGATCTTCCTTACCTGTTTTCAATAAATATCATTGTGCCAAAAATAGTTTTATATATTTGTTACATTCTACTCTTTACCTTGTTCACAATGTCTCTGATGATTTTCACTCCTTCTGTATATTTGCTTCAAAAGCAGCTTTTATATATTACTTTATTTATTCTCCCTAGTATTGCTTACTATAATACAAAGCATATAGCTTACCCTAACAATTCTAGTATATGCACCAAATTGACAATCTCTATATGAGACATTTCCAGTAATTAAAACACATGGATTAGAGAAACAAAGGATCATATGGGAAACAGCTTTCTCCATTCTATTATTTTTAAATGAAAATTAACATTGCAAGAATCCTATTTTTGATCCATTATTATGTATAGGGCATATAAATGAATTATTGAAATGTGGGAAATGAGACCTGGATGATAGATTTAAACAAGTAGAATAAATGACCCATGACCTTTTTTGAAAACTTGTTAAAAACAATGAGATTTCTCTTCAGAAAAATGCACATAATTACTATTTATACCTAAAAATTCACCTACAGTTTTAGAGAATTTCCCAGACTTCTTAAAGTCAGTTCATACATGCCTAGGTATCCACAAGAATATATTCTTATCTTGACAAGAAAAGCCACCAAATATTTACATGTTTGTACTGTGCTTTTGTCTTGCAGTTGTCTTGTAAGCTTTTTTTTTCTTTCTTTCTTTTTCTTTTTTTTAATTCTGGGCTGACAATGAATAGTTTAAACAAGTGGCACTGAAGAAGTGCCCTATGTGTCTTTACTTCAAATGATTCAATTAATATTGCAATAAATATTTATGGATACTCCCCTGAATTCATGCCACTATCCCATAAAGCTATTTGTTTCAGTGTTTTCCTGTGCACATTTTGGCAGAGATTGATGAAAGACTTTAGTTAATCTAAACACAGAGATTCTCTTGTATAAACCCACCCTGTAAAAATATCAGTGTGCATGTTTAGAAGTCCACATTAAGTAATTAAATAACATGAGATATTTTAAATAACCTAGTGGATTCTCTAATTCTACTTTATAGATAAAGAAATATTTGAATAAGAAAAAAAATTCAAACTAAGCTGCTCTCGCCTTTCTCACTTTTTAATTACCATACTGCTCTATTTTGACTACGTAAGTTATAAAAACTAGTACAGGTAAGCCTCATTTTATTGCATGTTGCTTTATTGGGTTTTGCATATATAGCATTTTTTTTTTAACAAATAGAAGGTTTGTGGCAACCTTGTCCTCAAGCAAGCCTATTGGCATCATTTTTTAAACAGCACACACTCATTTCACGGCTGTGTCAAGTGTTGGTAATTCTTGCAATATTTCAAACTTTTTCATCATTATTATATCTGTTATGGTTATCTAAGATCAGCAATCTTCATGTTACTATTATAATTGTTTGGGGGCATGACACACTACACCCATGTAAGATGGCTAACTTAATTGATAAATGTTGTGTGTGTTCTGACTGCTCCACTGACTGACCAGCTGTTCCCCCATCACTCTCCCTGGCTTCAAAGATTCAAAGTACAGACCAACTCTCTCTTTAAGGAATAGTGCAACTGGTGACTTGAACTTGAAGCCAATGCTCATTTACCATTCAGAATATTCTAGAGCCCTCAGGATTATGCTAAATCTACTCTGCTTGTGTTCTATAAATGGAACAACAAAGCCTAGATGACAGCAGATCTGTTTACAGAAGGGTTTGTTTAGTATTTGAAACCCACTGTTTAGACCTTCTGCTCAGAAAAAGAGATTCCTTTTAAAATATTTCTGCTCATTGACAATGTACCTTGTAACTTAAGAGCTCTGGTGAAGATGTAAGAAGAGATTAATGTTAATGTTATTTTTATGCTAACACAACATCCATTCTGCAGCCCATGGATCAAGGAGTGATTTTGACTTTCAAGTCTTATTGTTTAAGAAATATATTTCATAGAGTCATAGCTGCCATAGATAGTGATTCCTTTAATAGATCTGGGCAAAGTAAGTTGAAAATCTTCTGGAAAGGTTTCACCATTCTAGATGCCATGAAGAACGTTTGTGATTCATGGGAGAAGGTAAAAATATCAATATTAACAGGAGTTTAGAAGAAGTTGATTTCAACCTTCGTAGATGACTTTGAGGGGTTCAAGACTTCAGTGGAAGAAGTAATGGCAGATATGGTGAAAATAACTGGAATTAAAAGTGGAGCCTGAAGGCATGACTGAATTGCTGCAATCTCATAATAAAATGTTAACAGATGAGGAGTTGCAGCTTATGGAAGAACAAATAAAGTACTTTCTTAAGATGGAATCTACTTCTGGTGAAGAAGCCGTGAACACTGGTGAAATGCAAACAAAGGATTTAGAATATTCTTTAAACTTATTTGATAATCCAGTTTGAGAAGATTAACTCCAATTTTGAAAGAAGTTCTTCTGTGTGTAAAATGCTATCAAACAGCATAGCACACTACAGAGAAATCTTTCCTAAAAATAAAAGTCAATTGATACAACACACTTCATCATTGTCTTATTTTAAGAAATTGCTGCATCACCCCAACTTTCATCAACCACTACCCTGATCAGTCAGCAGCCATCAACGTCAGGATAAGACCCTCTACCAGCAAAAAGACTATGACTCACTCTATCCACTAGGAAACCAAAAGATTTGTGTGACTCACTTTATCACGATATTTGTTGTATTGTAATGTCCTGGCACCAAAACTGCAATATCCCCGAGTTATGCCTGTATAAGAAAATGAATCTAGAAAAAGGCCTAATAAAGGATGTCATATTGGTAGCTATCATTCTGTTTATGTAAAATGCATGTTTATTCCCAGTTTAAACCCAAATTGTCTAATCCTGTAATTCCCAAATGATCTAACTCAATGGTGAAAGGCCAGGGTGTACATGAATAAGGTCCTGGATAGATATTGAGGAGAAAATCATCATATAAGCAGAGAAAATCTGAACACAAGCCTAGATTGGCATGAATTTTGCATCAGTAAAGGTCAGTGCCAAAGGAAGAAAGCCAATCAGATAGCATATGGGACATTGGGAGAGAGAAAACTGTACGTTGAACATTAGTAACCTTGCATTCACCTAGCATGGCATGATATGACAGCAGACTCTGGAGTAAAATGGGCTTCTGGTAGCAGAAGAGATCTTTGTTGATGCAATACAAGAGAAGTCTAAATTATGAGAGCGAGAAAGAATACATGCTACACTCTAGCAGAAAGAGTTTGCATTGCATTCATACACAGTATACTATCAAGTCTCATAAGTTTAATTACATCAAATATTCCAATTTTTTTGAGGGTGAGTAGATGGGATCTTATCAATTTTGAGTGGATATGAGAGCCAAATTTTATATTTTATTTCATAAGTATAAAGCAATAATGAATGGTACAATAGTTCTGATCTAATGTTATATGATCTGTTAAGTAACAAATGTATATTAATTATGTAAAAGTATTATATTTATTAAATATGTACATATATATGCCATACACACTTATTATAGTTATTATTATATTATGGTATATCATTATAATGAAGTGATTCTAGCTATTAAAAGAGTTACAATCTTGTCTAAAAATAATTATAAATTTATTTTAAAAATATGTTTTCATACATACTATATATTTTTCCTGAAAAATAATGAGCACATGAAAAAATAGAATAGAAAACAGAAAATGGTACAGTTGATAACCTCAAATCATGCTATTGAAACAACAGTTAAGTTCTATAGTGTGGTGAAGCAGAAAGTAATGAGCTCAAGTGGAAGTTTTGAGACATTAATTGTATGAATTTTAACAAATTACTTAAATTCTCAGATTCTCACTTTTCTTAAGTGACTAGTCATTAGGGTTATAATAACCCACATAGGGTTATTTGTGTATTCGCAGAATTAGATAAAATTGTAAATGTGACAGAAAAAATACTCATTTATTTTGCTTTGTAGGGAAGGTAAATATTGGTATCTAATACATATGTAGAATACCTAGATGCATTACTTATTCCCTTTAAAATGTGTGTTCCTGTGATAACCAAATAAAATACGGGTGTGTAAAGGTGTCCTTCCTTGAAAGTGTGTGTGTGTGTATGTGTGTTCATATATATGTACATATATATGTACGTATTTTTATCTCAGTACCTAAGTTATTCACTCAGCATATATTTACTTTGCATCTATTACTCATTAGGCGGTGTTTTAAGTACAGAGTAAGCAGTTTCCTTTGTTGATTTGTTGTTTTCTTTTCTTTTCTTTTGTTTTTAAGGATGGGTAAAATGCCATTCTCAAGTAGACTGCAATGTAAGGACTGAGGCAGATATTAAGTAAAAACAAAAATGCACCAGTAACTGAAAACTATTGTCATGATTTTGTGCCCAGCTTTGATGTAATAATAAGTACTAGATTTTCCCTTTTATTGTAAATAACAAGATAACTGTATTCAAATATTGGAAAGGTACCACAGAATTTCTATCCCTGAGAGAAGGGAAATAAACAAAATGAGTCCTATCTTTGTTTCAGTTTACTGCTTGGAGGCAGTTTCTGGAACGTGGCCTAGACAGAGAAAAAGCAGAGCCTGACATTCTTGCTAAGATTCTTGCTGAGTTGAGGAGTCAGAGATCAAATTTTAGGTGCTAAACATCTGGCGAAGATTTGGTCTTTAATGAATGGTTAAATTAATAACTCACCATGGGTTTTACTATGTAGTGAGAAGAAACTGAAAACTTCGCCATGATTTTTAAATAGAGTATTATTCATAGAGGTACAAAATAAGAGATGGAAGTGTTGAGTGAGTGTTGGCTACCTTCAATATTTTCACATAGAATATGTCTTAAAGTTGTTTTAATTTGCCAGTTATTTTTCCTCTGAAGATGTTCTAGTTTATTATATTTCTCTTGAAACTTGTTCTTTTGGCATAAAATAGTGATTTAGCTTATTTAATTAGGATATGACACAGTAGTTTCACAGTAGTTTCTAGCTGTATGTTTTTCTGGTTTTAAAGGTTAAAATACTCTCAGATTCAATTGCAAAATATACCATGATTCACTGTAAATAGCTCTTTTAATTAAATGTTTCTAAATTGATATCAGATAATATAATGAATCTTAAAATACAATTTTCATGGAATTACATAATATTATATTATACAGTTTTATACTAATTCAGTTCAACGGATTCAGTTCACAAAACACATACAAAAGTAAAGAGAACAGACTAGGTTCTGCTCCCATTGCATTCTAGTAGGGTGACAACAATATTATAAATGAATAATTATATTGTATTAATAATGCAAGATAATTCCTAAGAATTTAAATTATAAGGAAAATGTATATCATGAAAGGGAAGTATAAAGTTGTTGCATACTATTCATACGGTCTACAGGCGGCAACAAATACTCAGAGCACAATGTTATCATTACCCCAGAAGCTGCCCTCTGTAATTTTCCAATAAATAACTACTCAAGAAGATGTAGAATTTGTTTTTATATAGAAAGATTCATGCAGGATATACTCCTTTGTGTCTAATTATTTTTGGTCAACATTTTGTTTGGATGATTCATTTAAGATGCTGCATATAGTTATAGATCCTACATTGTAATTACTACATAATATTCCACTCTGTGAATATAACAATTATTTGTTAATTCAATTGTAGAAAATATTTCAGTTAATTCCAGGTTTTGGCTATAATAAATAGTTTGTGAATAATAAACAGACTGAATATTATGGTTGATGGCATTTGGTGATGGAGGTCAATTTTAAGTAAACTGCTCAGAAAATCTTTTCTGAGCAGGTATTACTTGAGATGACATCTGTATCATGTATCAGTTACTGTTGCTGCATAACAAATTATCCTAGAATTTAGTACTTTAAAACAACACATTTTTATGCACATGAATTCTGTAGTTGGAAACTAAGACATGGCATAGTGGGATGATTTGTCTCTGCTCTGTAACTGAGACTTCAGTTTGAAAGAGTTGAAGGTTGAGGGTGGCAGGATAGCTGAGAACTGTGATAGTTGTGATAATTATGGTCGTTTAAAGCTCAATGATTCACATGTGCCTGGTACCTGAGCTGGAATGACTTGAAAACTTTTACTGCTGGTGTTTAGTACCTAAAAGTGGCCTCTCCGTAAGTATTGGTTTCCTTAAGAAAGGTAAGCTTATAGTGAATAGTTGGATTTCTTACATGACAACTCAAGAAGGAAGCACGAGGGGTTCCAGCCAAATATATGGGACTTTTATCATATGTTATGATGTAATCTCAGATGTCACACAGCATCATTTATGTCACACTTTATTGGTTGAATCAGTTCCCTAATTCAAAGGGTGAAGCCATAGATCTATCTATAGAAGGAATGCTAAAAATATTAGGCCCACATTTTAAAACATCTAAAAGTCAACGATGAGATATTTATTAATTAGTGGAGAGGGAGAAATAAATTCAAAATTCCTAATTAGGAAACAAGTTTTGGCTTTTGGAGAATGAAAAAAAAATTAGATTTCCCAAATAGAGTGAGAAGGGAGGGATAGCAGGGAGAGGCTATATGTTTTTAAACATTTTAGGCCATTGTGTAAGCCATAAAGCATTTGGATCTAATTTTAAGTTCCAGGAAGCCATTGGAAAACACATAGGAGAGTGGCATGCTTTTATTTGATTTTAACAATATTATTTTTCTGGCAGCCATAGAGACAATGGTTTGTAGGGAGGCAAGAGTCCAGAAAGCTTTATAATTAGTATAGGAACAAGATGATATGAGTTAGGTAAGAATGGTGGCAGTAAACATAGAAATGTGGAAAAGTAGATATTAATAGATGAGTCTGATCTTTATTCCTCACTGAACGTTCAACTCTGGGTCATCACTTTCCATGAAACTCCCTCTTATCTTTTCTCTATCAACCCATCCCAAACCAGGGTAATTTAAGAATTTCTGTGCTGGCTAAGGAACTTATACATAAACCTATAAATTATTTACAATATGGTATTAAAATTAACTATGTGTATATTTCCAAAATAAAGATATGATCATTAAGGCATGAATTTTGTCCTGCTTGAATTTGTATCCTGGGGTCAAAGTACTTGAAACTATGTAAAAATTTATTAACTAAAAATAATTGATATTTTTCTAAAATGCTTCAAAATTTAGGTAATATTATGATAGCTACAAATAATATTTAAGGCATTAACTATTGATATATGTCACAAATAATTTATTTGGAGGTAATGTTTATGCTCTATTATATGTATGTACCTTTTTATAAACTATTATATGTACATCTTGTACTGTTTTCAAGAAAAGAGTAATCAACTAAGAAAGATGCTCATTTCTTTATGTACTTAGTTCTAAAACTATTGCCAATTTTTTTTTTGCAGAATTAACTGGTTCCAATGGAATTGAGTGTATATCATGTAGTGATTTCAGAGGAAGTAGTTGTTAAATGTAATCAGTGCCAATTAGAAACAAAACTTAGAATAAACTAACACTTTGAAATGTTGGTATTGTGCTATTTTCAAGAGAAATGCAGGTTGAAACAGATGTTGATATAAATTGAAATTATGTTTCTGCAAGATGGGGTATTTAATATTACTTGAAAATTCACAATGAGAAAATAAAATTTAAAGTTAGATTAGAAAGGACATTCAAAACTGGGCATGCCATTACAATTCACACTGCTAAGAAGACCATAGGGCTGGAGAAAGAGAAAAGATTTCACAGACATTATCAAAGAGAGACAGAGAATCTGCCTACACACATACCTCACCACTGCTACAGCATACAAACAACTAGCAACTGAGAAAACCATTACACTAAGGATATCCATAACCAAAGCATTTATCCAGAACCTACATTACCATCAAAGTGTTAGGAAGATAGTGAGGGATTAGGGCTCTCCTTGGGACAAAGGTGGGTGCCCTACCTTGGTGCTGCCTCAAGCAATTGTCACTGCTGGGAGAAGGAAGAACACCTTGCCAATCTGCAAAAGAATGCAGGAAATTCCCCAGTCCACAGGCCTGGCAGGCCAGGCACAATATGATTTGGGAAGTGACCTAAGGCTACTTATCATGCCATTAACTGTCCATCAAAGTGGTTCAGTGGTGACTTCTGAACCATGAGAAGGGCCCAATCCAGACACTATAAAACAAGACCTCATACCATAACCAAGACCTCTTGTTATGACAGGTGGCCTACTTCTCATCTGTGGTGAATGTATCCTGCTCTTGCTCTGTGAACCTACATCTTGCTCTTGCTCTGTAAACCTATCTTGCCCTTCCCCAATAAACTTTGTTTCACGCTTGCCTCGCTTTTGGTGTGTCTGGTCATTCTTCGGCCAAGAACACACGAAGAACTGAGAACAGATAACTGCTGACCTAGCAAAAGCACTCA
The DNA here is from genome assembly GCA_023783475.1 of Daubentonia madagascariensis. Taxonomy (NCBI): domain Eukaryota; kingdom Metazoa; phylum Chordata; class Mammalia; order Primates; family Daubentoniidae; genus Daubentonia; species Daubentonia madagascariensis. The sequence continues at coordinate 23,955,851 of JAKFHU010000726.1, read as the reverse complement.
CAAATAACTCCAAAGGTTCTTACCCAACATATGCTACAAACACACCCATATGAATGAGCAGGGGAGGGGGAAGCCCCATCTAAACAAAAGAAAATTCAAAATTAAAAAGCAACATCTGCTCCAGATGAAAAGGAACTGGTGAAAGAGCTCAGGAAGTAGGAAAAAATCAGAGCTAAAGGACACCCCCAAAAGGGAACACCAAAATTAATTAAGGGAACTAACCAAAATTAAAATATTGAAATGAAAGATAAAGAATTCCAAATATGGATTATCAGGAAGCTCAATGGAATCCAAGAGGAAATGGAAAACCAACTCAAAGATACCAGAAAAACAATTCAGGAATTGAATGGAATATTCACTGAAGAGATTGACATATTAAAGAAAAACCAAGTGGAACTTCTGGAAATGAAAAAAATCACTTAAGAAAATACAAAACACAGTGGAAAGTTTAAAAATAGACTATACCAGGCAGGAGAAGGAATCTCAGAGCTTGAAGACAACTCTTTTGAATTAATTCAGTAAGTCAAAAATAATGAATAGAGAATTAAGAGGAATGAACAAAGCCTATGAGAAATATGGGAGTATGTAAAATGCTGAAATATAAGAATCACAGGCATCCCAGAGAATGAAGAAGAAAATGCATAAGGGCTGGAAAACCTATTTGAGGTAATAATTGAAGAAAACTTCCCTGGTCTTGCTAGAGATTTAGACATCCATGTACAAGAGGCTCAACAAATGCCTGGTGATTCATTGCAAAGAGGCAATCACCAAGACACATAGCCATCAGACTGGCCAAAGTCAAGGCAAAGGAGGATCTCCTGTAAGCCATAAGGCAAATTGGATTGAGGTCTCATCTTTATTCCTCTTAAACAGAACAACTGCCAGCCTAGAATTTTGTATCCTGAAAAGCTAAATTTCATAAACAAAGGAGAAATAAGGACTTTTCCAGACAAGTAAACACTGAGGGAATTTGTCAAGACCAGACCTGCCCTGCAGGAAATGCTAACAACTGCATTATACATGGAGCAACACAATGCTCATCCTTCAGTGTAAAACCACCGCAAAGCTAAAGCTCAGTGCTCAAATAAAGTAATAGTACAAAAGGTAAAACAAAGCAATAAGGTTTGTTTTACCCAATGGGATGAATGGAATAGCATCCCACATATCAATTTTATCAATCAATGTAAATGGTTTGAATTCTCCACTCAAGAGACATAGACTGGCCAAGTGGATAAAAAAATACAAGTCAAGTATCTACTGTCTCCAGGAAACACATCTAACCCAAAAGGGACTCTTGCAGACTCAAGGCTAAGGGATGGAAAAAAAATATTCCTTGCAAATGGAAACCAAAAGAAAGTAGGTGTAGCCATTCTTGTATCAGATAAAATTGACTTTAAATCAACAACAGTAAGGAAAGACAAAGATGGTCATTATATAATGTAAAGGGAGCAATTCAAGAAGACAAAACAACCCTAAATATTTATGAACCTAACACAGGAGCACTTAGATAAAGCACACCCTACGAGATCTAAGTAGAGAGATAAACAGCAATATCACATTTGCTGGGGACTTCAATACCCCGCTGACAAAACTGAACAGATCATCCAAGTTGAAAATGAAGAAACACTGCACTTAAATGTGACTCCAGAAAAATTGGGCTAACAGACATTTAGAGAACATTTTCCCTAAAACAACTGAATACACATTCTACTCATCAGCATACAGAATATTCTCCAAGATTGATCATATTTTATGATACAAAACATGGCTCAAAAATTTTAAAAATTGAAATCATACCATGTATCTTCTCAGATCACAGTGGAATAAAGCTAGAAATCAACTCCAAGAGAAACACCCAATTTTACACAAAGTCAAGGAAATTAAACAACCTTCTGCTGAATGATGAAATTAAGGTGGAAATAAAAAGTTTTCTCAAAGTAAGTGACAAAGGGTACACAAGTTATCAAAATCTTTTGGACTGCAAAAGCAGTCCTAAGGGGAAAATTCATAGCCTAAAATGCCTACAACAAAAAGACAGAAAGATCAGAAACTAACAATCTAACGACACATCTCAAGAAACTAGAAAAGGATGAGCAAAACAAATCCAAAGCCAACAGAAAAAAAAGAAATAACTAAGGTCATAGCAGAATTAAATGATATTGAAAACAAGTTATACCGAATATCAATGAAACAAAAAGTTGTTTCTTTGAAAAGATAATAAAAATCGATAGATCTCTTACCAGATCAACCAGAAATAGAAGAAAAAGGACCCTAATAAGCTCAACCAGATATGAAAAAGGAGATATTACAACTGATACCACAGAAATGCAAAATATCTTCTGTGAATACTATGAAAATCTCTTTGCATATAAACTCAAAAACAGAGGAAATGGACAAATTTCTGGAAACACACAAACTCCCATGACTCAATCAGGAAGAAATAGAACTCCTGAACAGACCAATAATGAGCAATGAGATTGAAGCAGCAATAAAAAATTTCCAACAAAAAAAAAAAAATCCTGGACCAGATGGATTAATAGACAAATTTTACAAGACCTGTAAAGAAGAGTACCCATTCTGCAGAAATTATTCCATAACATTGAGAAGGGGGAATCCTCCTCAACTCATTCTATGAAGCCAGTATCACATTGATACCAAAGCCAGGAAAGGACATAACAAAAAAAGAAAACTACAAACCAATATCCTTTATGAACATAGGTGCAAAAATTCTCAATAAAATACTAGCAAACTGAATTCAACAGCATATCAAAAAAATAATCCACTGTGAACAAGTGGGCTTCATCCCAGGGATGCAAGGTTGGTTCAACATACGTAAATCAATGAATGTGATTCACTACATAAACAGAAGCAAAAACAAAAATCCTATGATCATCTCAATAGATGTAGAAAAAGCATTTGACAAAATTCAGCAACCCTCAACAAACTAAGCATATAAGGAACATGTCTCAGAATTATGAAAGCCATATACAACAAATGCACAGCCAGCATCATACTGATTGGGCAAAAGTTGAAAGCATTCCCACCAAGAACTGGAAGAAGACAAGGATGTTACCACCTCTATTCAACATAGTGCTGCAAGTACTAGCCAGAGCAATCAGGCAAGAGAAAGAAATAAAGCGTATCCAAATCAGGAAAGAGCAGGTCAAACTATCCCTTTCTGCACACTATGTGATCTTATACCAAGAAGACCCCAAAGATTACACCAAGAGACTGCTGGAACTGATAAATATATTTGGCAAAGTCTCAGGTTACAAAATCAATGTACATAAATCAGTACCATTCCTATTCACCAATACCAGTCAAGCTGAGAATCAAATCAAAGACTCAATACCATTCAAAATAAAATACCTAGGAATATACTTAACTCAGGAAGTGAGAGATGTTTACAAAGAGAACTACAAAACACTGAGGAAAGAAATCACAGATGATACAAACAAATGGAAAAACATATCACACTCATGGATCAGTAGAATCAACATTTTTAAAATGTCCATAATACCCAAAGTGATTTACAAATTCAAAGCAATCCCCATCAAAATACCAATGTCATATTTCACAAATCTAGAAAAAATGATTCAGGACTTCATGAGGAACCAGAAACAAGCCTGAATAGCCAAAGTAATCTTAAGAAAAAGGAACAAATCAGAAGGTATCCCATTACCAGTCTTAAAACTATACTAAAACACTATATTAACTAAATCAGCATGGTATTGGTACAAAAATAGAGACATAGACTAATGTAACATAACAGAAAACCCAGGCAAAAACCATCCACATACAGCCAACTGATCTATGATAAAGCAGACAACAATATACACTGGGGAAAATAATCCCTATTTTATAAATGGTGGTGATGAAATTGGATAGCCACATGCAGAAGAATGAAACAGGATCCATTACTCTCACATTAAAGAAGACAGACAAATGGCCAATAAACACATGAAAAAATGCTCAACATCACTAATAATCAGGGAAATGCAAATCAAAACCACAATGAGATATCACCTTACCCCAGTTAGAATGGCCTTTATTAAAAAGTCCAAAAACAATAGTTGCTGGCATGGATGCAAAGAGAAAGGAAGGTGTTGGTGAGACTGCAAGTTAGTACAACGTCTATGGAAAACAGTATGGGGATTTCTCAAAAAACTAAAAGTAGACCTAACATTATATCCAGCAATCCCACTACTGGGTACTTACCCAAAGGAAAAAAAGCCATTTTATCAAAAAGACACCTGCGCTCAAATGTTTATTGCAACACAATTCACAACTGCAAAGATGTGGAAACAACCCAAATGCCCATCAATTCATCAGTGGATTAACAAAATGTGGTATATGTGTCCCATGGAATGCTACTCAGCCATGAAGAAGGATGACTGAATGCCTCTTGCAACAATTTGGAGGGAACTGGTGACTATTATCCTAAGTGAAGTATGTAAAGAATGGAAAAGCAAACACCACATGTATCACTATTAAACTTGAACTAACCAATGGGCACACAAGTGCATAGTGGGAAGGAAAACTCAACGGAAATCAACCAGGGGAAGAGGAGAGAGGAGGGGACAGGCAAAAACCTACCTAATGAGTACAATGAACACTATCTGCATGACAGTCACACTTATAACCATAACTCAAGCATTATAAAAGTGACTCATGTAACCAAAAAATATTTATACCCCTGTAATACTTTGAAATTTAAAAAAATGACATTTGTTTTATGGTGACCTGGTTTAGGCTACTGAATATATTCAATGAATTGGTAATACTGAAAATGACTTTAACACTAATCATAAAAAGAGATAAAAATATGAAGTATAATGTTTTGTTTTGAGTGGTAGAACTAAGTTATTACACAAAACTGAGAATGTTCCATATTCTGATTCAGTCTCTTTAGCCTTAGCGCTGCTTCGAGGCAAAATAATGAATCACAGGAGCTTCCAAAGCCATCCCAATCATATAGTTCATCAGAAAATAATGCAACAGTTTCCTAAGAAACTGCTGTCAGCATGAAAGTATAAAATTAAAAAACTGACAAAAATGTTGATTGGGGGAGGCATTGAACTTTGTCTAAGAAAACTGAGGTAAATATATGAGGGTGAAAAGTCAAGTATTTTTATTATGTTATTCATTTACTTTTTTCAGACAATGTTTATTGAGAATCTTCCATGTGCTATGCAGATTATAAAAATTAATAAGAAGATATGGACTCTTCTAGCTTAAAACCATGCACTGCACGTATAATAGCTAAATAAAGGATGCCAAAATAGCGCTGCAATAACTTGAAATTTTTCTCGCTAGCCATTACTCAGAAGCTTTATCTCAGTCAACTTCTGTACACAAATCAAGGGCAAATGCTAGCACTAGAAAGGGGAGATTCTCTTCTGAGCCCATAAATCAAGACAAGCTTGCATTTGATTACACTGCTTTTGTTCCTCTACCCAAGAGTCTATATTCTTAGTTTTAGTCTGGAATATCTGAATCCAGATCCCTAATCACCATGTCAGAGATTCTGTACCCATTGTTATATTCCCCTAATTCTCACTCATCTATGTATGAGTGTGTACTTAGTGCATATTCATGCATTTTCCTCTACATTACACCTGTTGGATTTTCATTAATATTTCCTCTATCTCTCTAGATTTCCTTTTACCTCTATTTCTGACTATATCTACTTCCTAGTATAATCCTCTGCATAATGAACATTGTGTTTAAAATATGTCCATTTACCACAAGTATGGTTCTTCCCAGGGATTTTACAGCAACAGAACAAATTTGACAATGAACCCAAACAGAAAACAAACCTAAAGATATAGAATAATGTAGGGGAATATTCCATACAGCAGTCAGTCTAGCACTAAATAGCGTGGGGTGGTGAAATAAGTGACCACCTTCAATATTCTAGTTATTTCTATTTAAGAGTTTTACCCAGCTGGAGTGGTAACACATTTATTTATTATTTGTAATTCAGTGATTTTATCAATCATTTATTCACTACGTTGCTCAGGCAGAGGAGACACTTTCTGAGGTCCAAAAGGCAAGGACACAAAGACGAATAAGGCATGAGGACTGTACTTCTGGATCATTTGAATTAGACAGAAACAAAATAAGTAATCATTATACAAATTGATGCAGACTATATTCAAGACATATGCAAATATATTTGGGATCACAGATGAAAAAAATGTAAAGTATCTCAGAATGGTATTGTAGAAAGAGAGACAGCTGAGCTGATGAATAATATATTGGATAGATAGAAAGATAAAGGACGTTCTAGGGACATTAATCAGAAAGTAAAGCATAAATACATGAACAGCCATGAAAAGGTGATATTTTAGAGCTGTTAGAGGTGGTGAGTGTTTTATAAAGAGGATAGAAAAAGGTTGAACCTAAAACTCTAGAGAACACTACTAATTTAAAATTTAGGAAGGCAAGAGAGGTGAAAAGGGTTTTGAGAATGAGATGAGGTAGCAGAGAACGATACAAAGGTGTAAGAAAAAAATAAGAATGTATTTTAGAGAAGACAGCTATATTTAAGCTTTTTTGACTCCCTTCTATAGGAACGGGAGGAGGAAAAAAAAAAAAAGCCAAACAAAATTAATGATGGACCAGAAGAAAAGCCCAGAATAATTGCAAACAAATATTTATAAAAATAGATCCTCTCACCTGGATAGTGAGGCAAAGGACAAAGCCTTCAGTTATTCTACAGAGCATCACCCAGTGCCCACTTTGCAAAGTCTACATTCATGCTTTAATGTTGCTCTTTCCACACTTGATAACTTTGTAGATATTTTGTGGACTTCATCTTCCATATAAAATATTTAGCCTAACATCTGTTGCCCAGTAGGTGCTCAATAATGACTACTCCTTGTTCTACATAGTCTCCTAGATAATAATAATAGGGATAATTCCCTTCCTATATATTATTATTAGTGATTGATTGGAGTTCTCTAGTTCCATGAATAATTATCAATTCCTTCAGAAATGCTAAGTTTCTCGTTTGTATCCACCAAATACACTGGAGTGCATTAACCAGCAACGGTTCTCAAAGTGTGGTCCCTGAACAGCAGCAGAACCATCACTTGGAAACTTTAAAATGAAAATTCAAGGACCCCACCACAGATTTACTAAAGCAGGATATCTGGCAGTGAAGTCTAGCAATCTATGCTCCAACAAAATTTGATGGATTCTAAAATTTTAGTTATCCACCTCTCCAAAAATTCTAAGTACACCCCTTAACCAAAAAGGATGTCAGAAGGAGAACATTAACTTAGACCAGAAGAGTGGATATGCTGTGACTTGATGGAAAGAGTGCAGATGTAGAGGTGAAATAGAAGTGGATTTACATCCCAACTTGACCAATATTAAATCTGTTACCCTGGACATTTTCTCTACCTCTTTCTTAGGATGTCCTGCCTATCTCTCAATGATATTGAAATAATTCAAATAATAAATGTAGAATAACTGTCACCTAAGAGCCATTCAACAAATGCTATTTTCTTTCCCATCAGAATCACCTTTATTGAGTTGTATCATAATATTATACATTCTGCTTTTATTAAGGGTTGTACAAGAAACAGGCCCTTGGAAATTGTTTCAGCATCTATTTTACAACTGTTGTTGAGGATATTGTTCAACATGTTATTCAAGGTTCCCTACATAAAATTTTATATGAGAAATGTCTTTAAACATTTAGCTCTGAAAAAGATAGCAAGCAAACAAATACCTTTGTCTAGAATATGTATTAGAATGTTTCTTCAAAATAGAATTTATAGGTATGTAAAATATAAAGAAATGAATTATATCATATTCAATAGAAAAATAAAATTAAAATGATGCAGTTGGGTAAAATTACCAATTTAAAATATTCTTTGCATACAGATATTCTTATCTATATATATCAGTAATAAATCAATTGTTATATTGTGATTTATTATTAATTCTAAAAATTTTCATGGACCAGGTGAATAAATGCTAAACATCATCCTTTTTCAAAGTCTTAATAAAGTAGAGAAAAATATAGAAAAATGCATCGACACATTAAGCATAATTTCCTAAGAATTATGCAAGAGCTAAAATGTACAGTAAGCCCCCCATATGTGGTTTCAGTTGTACACTGTCAACCACCATCTGTAAATATTAAATGGAAAATTCTAGAAATAAAAATTCATAGGTTTTAAATCATGCACCCTTTTGAGAAGGATGATGAAATTTCATGCCAACCTGTTTCATCCTGCCTGGGATGTGAATCATCCCTTTGTCCAGCATCTCCACGCTGTATATGATATTCACCTGTTAGTCACTTAGGATTCATCTTGGTTGTCAGATCAAAAAAAACATAGTATATGTAGGGTTCAGTACTATCTGCGGTTTCAGACTTCCATTGGGGGTGTTGAAACGTATCCCTCACAGAAAAGGAGGGACCACTGTACATTAAAAATAATATAATCCAATATCTTTATTTTAATGAAGAGACTTAGACACAAAGGCTTATTCCCTTGATTGAGATCAATTATTTAGTGTCAAAACCCAGACTGGAAATTAATCTTCCTGGTATTGTTTTGATCTCACTGGAGTTTTCTTCTACATTAGAACATAATCTAAAAGAGCAATTCTACCTTTGTATGTTCTATGATACATGAAAATTTCAAAAAGGCAATCCATCAATGTTCTTAATTCACTGGTTTTAGTAAAATAAATCATAAGTGTGGTATACAGCATGTTGAAATCCCACAGGTATTCCCTTTGCTTTCATGGCAGTTGAATGCTGCTTTTGGGAAATATGAGTCTCTTTCTCCAGCTGGTCAGGACCTCTCTATTACTCTCAGATCATTGTGTCATTTCTGCTTTCTCATTACTTACATGCTCCTTAGAATGCCTCTTCCTTTATACACATAGATTTTCATAATGCTGTAAAATATCTTTATGTAAACTACCCCTCCCTTAATACCTTTAACAAATATATCTCTTTAGAAAAAGTTAAAGCCTTCTATGCTCTATTTTAGTTACATCCCACACACATGCATTCTCTATGAGATCTCCTTGAGTTACAGTTTCTATTCCATTCTTTTTAAGATTCTAATCTTGCGCTTTTTCAATATAAAATTTCAGGCCAACAAAGAAATTTTTGACATATACTAATTTATAACATATCTTAATCAGAAATAAAAATCCAGATTTTCTCAGTTGTCCATTCATAGTTAATATTCTTTTTCCTCTGTCCACTAAATCTCAAAAAAATGGATTTTAGTTAAAAGTTTCAAAAACCTAAGTAGTCTTTCAATTGCCTTTAACATGTACATATGGTTATCATTCCATGCTTACTATTTAGTCTTTGAGATCACCTTTTTTTAACTTGAGTAGTGAAACATTAAACAATGTTTTGTATGTAACCCACTTTATATATAATGCAAAAATAAGCAAAATTAAATTTTTTATATATATATATCATATATACACATATGTGAGATAAATTTGAAAAAAGCAAAGACATGCTAAATGCAAAATTTAGAATAGTGGCAACTTTGAGGGAGATGCAAGGACATTATAAAAATGAGCATATAGATATATCTAAATTATTGGTTAATTTTGGTATGCAGTACATAGGTGTTCATTCTATTATTAAAGAATAAAGTAAAATAAAGCACAGTAAAATAAAATAACATCATTCTTGGAAAATGATGATATCTTTCAGGAAGAAAGTATTTTAATTAAGCCAATTCTCTGCACCTGAAATCCTTAAAAAGAAAGTCTTAAAAAGTATCATACAGGTTTTGTATATTAGATTGTTAGTGATTTTCTTTCAACAATTTATATTATAACAATATGACTTGATTGCACAAATACACTGATGTATACTTGTGACAATAATTAGGGGAACACTGTCTGATTACATCATTTAAAATATTCCCTTTAAAATTGAAATGGAAACTTAGTTCTATTGAAGTCATCTTTGGCAAGACCATATTAGAAAGATGAAATATGGCATCATATTAGTTTTAGATCAAAGTTAGGTATTACCTTACTTAAAAGTGTAAACTGAGAAAATTGCTTTAAAACGTAATTATCATTTACTAAGTTTCAGTCATAAAATCTGAGATTGTATTTAGAGTAATATTGGATCAAGTGGAAACATGGACTCTATTACAATTTAACAAACAAGCCACATGGGTTGAATTTTTATTAAGCTTTGACTCATTTACATAAATATTTACACAGTTGTCCTCTTGGCCTAGCTTTTAAGACAAGTTCCTCAGTAGAATTTTTATGTTGCCCTGATACGGAGTTACTTAGCTGACATTTATTGTGTCCCACCCTGTATCTCTTCCATATAATGAGCTTATAAAACATCCCTAGAGAAAGGCACACATAAAAGTGAGGCCAAGAATATTTTGCCCCCTTTTTATTTTACCCTGGAGTCAGGTCAGTATAGTGTAAATTATTCTGGTTGTAAAGTTTGGCTAATAGTGTATTTGGAGAGAGAGTATATTAAATGAAAATGAGAAATAACCTATTAGAGCACAGTCCTTAATACTTAGGAGTCAGATGGACCGTCATGAAAATGCAGGCATTCTCTGTTATTGGCTGTATGCCTTTAGGAGTATTAATCATTCTAAGTCTCAGTTTGTACATCTGTCAAATGGGATATTAATTATATCCATCTCTTAATGATTGTTGAAAGATCAATGTATCTTTCAATAATATATAATAAAGCACTTAAGTTAATAGGCAACATAAAAGAATTACCAAATGTCAGCATCTTGTTATTATTCTTTTATGAAAACCAATAGACCATATCTTTTCTCATTAGAATTTGTATGGCAGAAACATTGTACTATTTGATTATAAATAACATAGTGATAGTTTGTTGAGTGAAACAGACTTACTAGGTTTTAAGCAGAAAGTAACATTAGTCTTTCTCATCATCACAGCCGCTATTAAGATTTCCCAATAACTTCAAGGTGCTAATAACTTATTTTTCTGGTTTTAAATGTCTACTAAAATATAATATCTATAGTATATATATTTTTAAAATTTTGTTCTCCTTTTAAGTTTAGTCCTAACTCAGGTTCCAAAGACTACAGGGGATGGGCAGGAAATGGCATGCTCTTTTTTATTATTCCTTTTGGCTTTACCATTTTCCCTCCATTCTCATGCTGTTTCTAGCTGCTCAAAATTGTCAAAGAATAGGGAGGTAGAAAAGAGTGGAAAAAAAAACCCCAAGCCACATGTTGCAAAGTATCAGTGTTTAGCTCTTGTAAAACAGTCTCAGATATGGTAACTTTCTAAACACAGTCTTTTTCCTCACCCCAAAAGCTTTTGTGGATTATTAAATTACCCAATCTTTGAAATATTTTCATATCTTCTATTTGTAGATCACGCAATAGATTATTTGCACAGCACACTCCCATCTCTTTACCCCTAGCATATGACCAACCATTCCGCACAGACGTTCTTTTTATCATCTTACACCCACTTCCCCACAACACCACCACCGTTCCCTTGGATAAAGCCTTTTCAAAATAGCTCAATTCAGCATTCATCCTTGGGTTCCACATATGGCCGATAGGAAACACAAATCTTTGTCATGCCATTGGTGGCTGCTGCATTTCCATTCTTGCCTTCTCCTTTTCTTGTAAAATTAGAGGTAACTGTAGTCTTGGAACCTTGTTCAAAAAAGATTAAAAGATGTGGTAAAATCATACGATTAGTAAGCAGTGATCACAACCTGACTACATTTCTTTCAATAGAATATGTTTTTTTAATACTATATGTGTGTGTGTGTGTATATATATATAGGACTACATGGAAGCCTCCTATGCAGCGATGTCCCATGCAGAAATGTGCAGTACAAGAGTCTGTACGATTCCTCTGTGCTTCTCTCTGCTAGATTTTTCATAATTGAATTTATAATACCATAATATAAAAATCAAACTTCCTTTGAAATATGTATTTATGGCTTACTATTCCAAATATATTGAGCTGTACATATGAATTCTTCTCTACTCCTCTATTTGGCAATGAATAAATAAAAGAAGTAAGAAGGATTTTGATGAAGTTGTTCTCTATTCAAAAGAAGCAGCACAAACGAAAGCAAGACTGGGATGGCTTTTCTTCAAATTACTACAGCATAAATCATGGGTCCTCAAAAAAATTGGAAAGTCAGAGAAATTCCTGGTATGGATAGTATCGGATTTATTTTTATTTGATGCATTTCTTACATAAGGGAATGATCTCACATGCTTTATCTCTAAATTTTAACCTGTTAAATTGCTATTAAATTTTCTCACTTCCTAAGGACAGTTTGAGTGTCAGCATTATTGTCCAAAGCACCATTCTATTACCAATCTGTTTAGTGTCATTTAATCAGAAAACATATGTGATAGAATAATGACAATTGGGGGAAAAAAAGCACACTGTCTTACTTTATACTTTCAGGCTACTATAAAGTCAGAATACTCTTATAACCAGTTGTGCACTTCCTAACATGCAATAAAAGTGCATTACTCTCCCCTCACCCCCAATCCCCAGCCTCACTTTCTCTGGTTTCGGTTACCCATGCTCAACCACAAACCCAAAATATTCAGTGGAAAATTTCAGAAACAAACTATTCATAAGTTTTAAGTTGCATACTATTCTGAGTAGTACGATGAAATTTCACGCTGTCCTTCTCTGTCCCGCTTGGGATCATGAATCCTTTGTCCATTGTATCTAGGCTTTGTATGCTACCTGCCCATTAGTCACTTAATAGCCATCTCAGTTCTCGGATTGTCACAGTCTTGCAGTGCTTGTGTTCAAGTAACCCTTATTTTACCTAATAAGGGTCCCATAGCACAAAAGTAGTGATGCTGGCAACTCGGATATGCCAAAGAGAAGACACAAAGTGCTTCCTTTAAGAGAAAAGGTGGATTTACTTGACTTAATAAGTAAAAACATGGTATATAAAGAGTTTGGTACTATTTGCAGTTTCAGGCATCCACTGGGGGTCTTGTAATATATGCCCCGAGTAGCAAATAAGATAGGACTACTGCAAAGGCTTTAGTAAACAGGTGCTCTACAGGTTGATCTCGTTGACTTACCAGATACATTCTGGTTGGTTACTTTAGTTATGCAGACTAATTGGAAATAGAACAGGACCAATTCAAGTCACAGTAGATTCATTTAGCCACCTCCTATGCATGCAACCTTACTTTATCTGTGTGTACAACTATGTATATACCACTTTGTCATTCTTTTGTTTTACTTTGTTCTATTTTTCATTGCATTTTAGTATCTTTCATTGGATAAGTTGAATTTGTCTCTCTGTATTTTGATTTTCTAAATTTAATGTCATACCTTTATTCTTACATAACTTGTAGCCACCTGATGGGTAAAATTATGCTATTCACGTGAGCTGTCTTCCTAGATTGTTACAGAACCAAGAACAAAGTATGCACAAATACATTCCTAAAATCCTAAAATCACAAGCATTATTTTATCATTACATATCAATCACGAAGCTATGCTTTAAAAACCAGAAAACTCATAGGAGATGGTTACTTGTTAAAAGAATTGAAAAGACCAGGAATTAATTTGGTTTGTTTCAGCAACAAAATGTGTTATTAAGGATCCAGTTTCTTTTCATCTACCTCCTTTGCCCTTGTCAGTGTTAGGTTGTCTTACACTTCCTTTCTTCATTTTGGAAAAAAATAATTCCATTTAAACTTCACATCAACACACATAAAACACAAAAGAAGAAATATCATCGGAGCAAGACTCTGAAAATTATTCTGGTTGAAACAGTTATGGTTGAATTATCAATTGGCTGAAATTAATCAAGGTTTTTCCTTGGAATGGGGATGGGGGGCATTATTGAAAGGAATGAAAACCCAAGGAAAATATCTGGATACTTTTAGATATATGTGGAAATAGGAAACGGATACTAGGTAGGTACTAGCAAATTTTCAGGACACATAGGAAGAAAAAGATAACTCTGAGAACATGTATTATTTTTAGAGTAGCTGGTAACTTCTGAATAACTTCTCCTAAGTTTTCTTCTCCCCAGAATATTACTTATTTCAAAGTTTCAACAATTGTGAAATTTATGTCTGAAGTAGTTTAATCAATTGATCACATTAAGTGTAACCTTACTGTGTTTGAGTAGTTAACAAGAAAATGGCCATGAAACTTAATTCTCACTGATTTATCATTTCTTTGATATCTTATTTACCTTTTACTGGGCAAGCATCATCCTGAGGCTGAACATTCATTCAGTGAATATATAGAAAAATAACCTGAAACAAATTTCTGTTGCTATATTTATATTTTATATATTTATATTTCTAACTTAATAAACATTTCAAAATGATTCACCATGCCACATATACAATTACTTTTTATGGTGTATTCTTTTAGCCATACACTAAAAAATGTTGTAAATTTCATTACATTAGAAACTTAATAACATTCTTATCCATAAACAATTTTTTACAGCTTAAGTCTATTTTTGTCTATTCATAATATGTTCTCATCATAACTAAATAATAAAATTGTACATTGTTTGGATTTTACTTACTAATACATTCAATTATGTAAAAAATACTTCATTCTTCAAAATGGCTATTAGTGATGCTTTTATTTATTGACATTATTTCATTCATAAAAAAATTGGAGCCAACAGCAAAAATGTGGCATTACTTTTCAGAAGTGAAGGAGACATTTACAAAATATAGGGATAATAATGGTGGCTGAGAATTCCAGATAGCTCATCATTGCTTGTATTTTAGCAAATTTTCACAAGTTTTCTCTACAATCTTCAAACATTTTAGGGCATGTATTTCTAAGTGAAGAGAGGTTTATGGCCTTAAACTTTAGATAAAGATACAGATATAAATAGATATAGGTAAGAGTACCTATTGCTTTAGACATTTGTATCTTGATGAAAAAGAAAATGGATATTTAAAAGGACAATCTATAATAACATGGCATGTGCATGATTTTAGCATTATTTGTGAGACATGGTCCAGTGAGTCCTGCTTTACTACAACCATTATGCATCATATACAGTTTCTCAAATTGACTATGTTCCCTATGTCATCTTGTCTTTTCTTCTATGATCTCTCAACCTGGAATGCACTAATCCTTTGCTTATGCTTCAGGAGCTTTTCCACTTACATACTGTGGGTATCCTTGGGCAAGTCATTTAAATATTTCTATGCTCCTGTTTACTCATTTGGGGCATGGAGATAATAGTACTATCATACAAGATATTTGCAGTTATTAAAAGAGATTTTTTTCTAAAAACATAGTGTTTAAAGTGCTGTCTCACGTGAAGGATTGATTAAAAACTGCATATTATTAAATGTGTGTAGAGTACTTTTAAATTCATTTTGAGCACTGAATGAATTGAGAGAAGGCTAGTATTCCTGAAAAGTATACAGAAAGAATAGCAGAAAGTAGTAAGAGATGAGGTGAGAGAAGAACTATAGACTGGAACACTCTATTCTGAGGCAAAAGAAAACTACTAGAATTTTAATCAAGGGTGGTAAGGATGAGATTTTTGACTAAACCAATTTCTTTGGAGTAGAGTTTTTACAGTATAATGGAAATAGTTTCTTTAGCTTCATATATGCCAGAAGACCTATCTCTAAACTCTGCAGAGAAACATCAGTAACCAACAGATGTTGTTAGATGTCATAGACATGCCAGATAGTGTGCTACGTTCTATAAATGTGACAGGAAACATCTCAACTTCCTACAGACAACTCAGTCTGCTAGGGAAGAATTTCTCAAACCTCGGCACAGTTAACATTGCAGGCCAGATGATTCTTTGTTGTGAGGGACTGTCCTGTGTGTTGTAAAATATTGAGTAACATTCTTGGCCTTTACTCATTTGATACTAGTAGCAACTCACCACCGACTTTACAGTGATAACATGAAAAATAATCCACAGGTGTTAATAAAACAAATTGCCACAGTTGAGAAACACTGTGTTAGAGAAATATAAATCATTACACTCCAGAGCAGTATGTTTAAAAAAGGGGTACTAAGTGCTCTGTTATTGTGTAACTGGGGGGAGGGCTAAAGGTGCACCCCTGTATGGGGGCTTGCATGAGATGTGCTTCTCTTATTGTCACATAACTGATTGCCATATTAAAAGTGTACCCAGGTGGTGGAAGCAAATCTAATTGGGCATAAAATATCCTGTTACCATCACTTTCTCTATTTTTACAATAATGTCCCCTGCTACCTTTTGAAAGCATACCCTGAGCCTTGTAGGAGAAGAAAAAAAGATACACAAACAAAACAATAACAACAACAAAAGTCAAAACTATGTAGATTAAACCTTTTGCTTCATTTCAGTTTGAGCTCAAATGGTCATTTGTACTTTTTACGGAGGGACAGGCTGGGGGAGTGGGGTATTCTGAATGTAGAATAAAAACTCTTACTGAAAAATAAATCAAAGAACCACAGTATATCTCATCCTTAATAAATCTGCAAACCATGTTTTGTGGATGACTTTTCAGTATTCCCAAAAGACTTATATATTTAAATATTTTGAAAAGTGTTAATTTTGAGTTGGCAGAGGTAATCTACTATGTTAGTTATGTTTGATACTATGAAATATACTTTTCAATACATTTATTAAAATACAAAATAAACAACAACAAAAATCCCCCTTGATTCTCATCACCATAGGAAAGGAGATATATGGCACAGTTCAGTTTATTTCTCATCCATTGTTTTTATGGCACTAACTTATTTCTCTTACCTCTTCTTAAGTAAGCAAGGAGTTACTATAGTTTCTTATCATTTTAATGAGACTATTTAATTATTTTGAAAATAACATGAATCATTAGACATTTGAAAACACTATGATTGATGACTACTCACAAAATATAATTCAATACACATTCAGACACAATATACCAGGAAAAATATCTCCTTTCACAAATATTTGAAGCAGTATCTTGTTGTCCTCTATTAAATCATCTTCTTATCACTTGGCAATGCTAAATAATCCATAAAGTACTCACTAGGTGTTTACTGCGAAACAAGAACCTTATTTTAATTAATAATTAAATTTCCCACACTAAAGAAAAAAATGGATGTAGTACTGTGAAAATCTAAGCTTATATTTGATGTTAATTATAACATCCTTAAGTATAGTTTGATAAGAAGAAATTTGGATATAATTGAAACAATCTGAAAGGCTGCTTATTTTATCTTTATCTAAAAAATAACTTTTTTCTGCTTAGTGGGTAAAGTAAGATATTAAGAGGGATATTTGGTTAAATTTAAAATCAGTACAAACAAATGAATTTCAGTAAAACTTACTTCATTACACACCGATGAAACAATTTAACAAATTACTTAATGCAGGCAAGTATTAGGACAGACATTTTAAGAATGCCTGTATGTTGGATCTGTTGCTTTGACAAATAAAAATTGTTCTAGGAGTAATCAAATTGTATTTGCCTACAGAAACAGTATGACCTCTTTCACTACAAAGAACCCCAGACCACACAGAAATATTTTCTTACATCTTTATTTTATTAAAATACTGTTGTACTTGGAATTCTTAAATCTTTAAAATTCTGACAAATAATTATATTGATATAAGAGGTTTCAGAGAGCATCTGATTGATCCCCCCATCCAAATAAGGTATACAGCTATGTTATCCCAGACATGAGAATACAAAGAGTTTTTAAAAGAGGTTTTTATGACCCCTCTTCACAACTCATTGGAATGGACTACAACAACTTTCACAATGAGGAATGTCTTCCTTCTAGCAACCCTTTATTCTTCATGATTTAGTCAGAATTTGTTTATATTTCTTCTAGCCTC
Organism: Daubentonia madagascariensis; assembly: GCA_023783475.1. Lineage (NCBI taxonomy): Eukaryota > Metazoa > Chordata > Mammalia > Primates > Daubentoniidae > Daubentonia > Daubentonia madagascariensis. The sequence goes on along the minus strand of JAKFHU010000726.1, from coordinate 23,938,009 downwards.
AGTGGAAATGGAAAACAGCTGGTCACCTCTATCAACTCAATCTTAACTACATCAACTAAAACTGCTAAAAAGTGAAAACTCATTGAAATGGCTATTATTTGCCTTCTGATACTTATTTGTCAATTTGCCTTTTGTTACAACTTAAATGAAAAGAAGTTATGTGACTGAATTCAGTGATGTGATTGCTTTTATGTAGTTATTTAACCATTCATAACAACCTTTGAACTTATTTATTCTAGGTTAAATAATTAAAATTCCATTAAAATTTTTTCATAGAGATCTTGCTTTTTAGACCACTGAATCATCCCAGTCAATGGTTTCTAAATTTAAAAAAAAGGAATCCTTCTTGTTACTTGCAATTATATTCGTTTATCCAACAAATGTTTAGTGACTACCTTGAGCTAGGTATTAAAATTTGTAGAAAAAAATTCTCAACCAAAATAAGACACGTTTTCTGGGCTTGAGATGGTTGCTTTCTACTGAGGGAGTAAAAATGTGAGTAATAGTTAAACTTATTATGCATTTACTATATGCTGTTGCTGTTCTAAGTGTATAACATATATTAACTCATTTATTCTTTACAACAATCCTACGGGGTAGATATTGTTATTATCACCCTCATTTTCAGATGGGTGCTGAATAAACAAATAAATAAATATAATAATTATGGACAGTATAGCTATGAAGAAAACAAAATAGGGGTGGTTGGGGTGAGGGCTCTGCTAGATTGGCTCACCCAGGTATGCCTTACTTCAGAGGTGATTGTTTCAATAAGACATAAATAAGTAAAGAAGCCAGCTGTTCCAGGTTGTGTGGGGAAAGTGTTCCAACAACTACAACCTCTCTAGGGTGTGAAAGAGTTTCCTATACGTGAGAAAGTGAATGAAGCCCTATGTGGCCACACCTGGAAAAGAAGGTGAGCAATGATTTTAGAGGTGCAGAGTGAGGTGATGGAGGGTGTTCGAATTTTCTGATTCTAGTTGCAGTGGAAAGCCATTGAACGGAGGAGTGATGTCAGCAAGATGGTAGAGTAAGAGATCTCAGTCTTATTTCCCATCACAAATAGTAACAATTTGGCAGCTATCTATGAAAAAAATAACTCAGGAAGAGCTCAGACATCTATTTAGGAAGCTATAATTATATAGTGGAAGAAAATAACCTGAGAATAATTTCATAAAAAGGGTAGGAAGAACAGTTTTCTTTTAGACATTGGATATATACATATATGTGTGTGTATGTGTATACACATATACAAAATTATATATATAATTTTTTAAATGTTATCTAGGAAGAAACAAATGTGGAGTGAGAGAAAGTACAAGCAGATGTAAATTTGGCAGTAACCTGGATACAGATGGTGTTTGATATTTAAATCCATGGTAATGAGTAAGATAGTTTGACAAAACATTTTAGTAGATAAGAGTTGATGAAGACAGATTTGGGGGACACAAACATTTGAGTTGGAGAAAGGAAGAGGAGTCCAATAGAAGAAATAAAAAAGAGGGTACAGTGACATAGAAAGAAAACCAAGAAATTGTGTTACATGTGCTAAATGAAGAAAGCATTTCAAAGAGGGAGTAGTTTGTGTCGAATGCTGGTGAGCAGTTGAGTAAAATGAGGATAAGAAAAAGAATACCTTTGGGTTTTACAAGTTAGCAGTCATTGCTTACCTTATTAAGAGACAATTTCATGGAGTACTGGGGATTGAAGATCAGCTGGAGTAGGTTGAAGAAAAATCAGGATTTGAGGAGGCTCAAACAGTCACTATAAATGATTCTCTAAGAAAAAATTAACATAGAAAACAGGGCCAAGGTAGATTGGCTTTGGGATTAAGGAAGGTTTTTTTAAAAAAATATTTTAATGTGGGTGATACTATAGCATATTTATTTAATGATGATAAGCCAGTGAAGAGATTTAATAAAGTGGGAGAAATTTATTTGCAGGAAGAAAAAAGTTGTAGAGCTGCACTATCCATAGAGTAGCACATGTTGTTATTTAAATTTAAATTAAAAGTAAACAAAATTAAAAAAATCAAATCCCAATTGCACTAGAACAATTTCAATAGCTCAAAAATCACAAGTGTCTAGTATTTACCTATTGTAATCCACAAAGGAAAATTTCCATCATCAGAGAATGTTCTTTGGACAATGCAACTTTCAAGGATGAATGAAGTGACTAAATTCATAAAAATACAATATTGGAATAAAGTGAATATGAATTTATTTCTGCTCAAATTTTTCCCAAATGCCATTTATATTTAAAAGTAGATCCCAAAATGTATCCAAACTTTAACCATTTGCATATTTTGGGCAGTAAAATGTGAAAAAACAACAAACAAAGACAGTGCTCTAGTTTGTATTAGTAAGAATAGTTCAGCTGGATTACAAAAGTGCATATTATGCCTGAGTAAATCTTTAAATAATCTTCAGAATGTCAAGAAATATAAATATATGAATACATACATATGCACATATACATAAATATATAAATATACACATATATAAGTGCTTACATACATATGCATACATACATACATATTCACAGATATATTTTTATATATATACTTTTGTTACCTTGCTACTAAAGAAGATATACCACCTTTTTCCTATGAGACACTACCCTGAGTGAGGCAATTAACCTAACACATTTTACTGTTGGCATAGTGTCTTCTTTCTCGGATATAGGCTTTTTTATCTTTGTATTCCCAACATCCAGCACAGTACACAGATGTTTAATAAAACATGATAAATGAAGATATAATAAGCATATTAAAGTTTTTACTAATTTATTGCAAAACAAAAGTTAAAAGTTAAGTTCCCCCCCATGTTGACCATCAGCTTTGAAAGTTCAAAAATCTGTTTTTCTTTGTATTATTTATAGCATAGCACTTGATGTGTACTAAAATTTAACATTTCTTTTTGTTGCCATTTTATTTTGAATAAAAGAGCATTAGAAAGTCTACATTTTAATTGAAATCCATATTCCATGTTTGTTTTCCTATCTACTCCCTGTTTACTGGTATAGGGTAAAGAAGATGGATGAAATAGTTGTTTTATATTTCTATTTTTTTGGTTGACAGAACTGTATGAGCCTTAAAAAAAAAAAAAACAGACAATTTACATGAGGCTGTGTGATGTAATCAAAAGAGCCCCTTCCAAATGTGAGTTATTGACATCATTTGCTCTTGCATATACTAGCAGCCTAAACTTGAGTTAATTGGGAAAAAAAAAAAGCAACACTAAGAAACTAAAAATGTACCTGCTTTTCCTCATTCTTTCTCTGAACTCTAAAATGTTTCTGTCTTAAATGATCATCATTTGCATAAGGGCTTTTGTGTGCTTTTATTTTTCCCTCCTAATTGGGTTACACATTCTCCATATAAACTTGCCTTTGCATCTGAATTCAGGTAAGTATCGGTAAAGGTGAAAAAGGGTAAGAATGTATGCTTTACCCTACTAGTTATGCAAAATTTATTATATAAGATTTTTTCTGTTTACTTTGTACAGGAGGAAGGAGGGTGACCTGTTTCAGATATTAGAAGACAAGATTAGCTCATTTCAGATTTTAAGATGCAGCAGCCAGCTGAGCATACTGATAAGGTGTTTTCTTTCGAGTCCTTTTATCTGCTGTGGGTGGTTAAGAAACTGTTTTTGTATAGGGATACAGCTACTGGGAGACAATGTGTTAAATTATTACAAATTTAGAGACTATACAAATTTTATAAAATTGTCTCAACCAGTCTTGGTATGGGCATAGCTTGACTCTTATTTTATAGACTCAAACACCATGCAGTTAATAATCCGACAGTTGAAGAGTTCCTTCCTTTTTCATTCTTCTTTACTTGCATTCAATTGTTTCAACCATGATTGCAGAGGAGAATGTGTCCTTGATAGTTATTCCAACCTCTATAGCACAGAGTTGTAAGTTTAGACATAATAGATAACATACTTGGCACCTTGCCTGTGTATATTAGACCCTCAACAAATATTAGGTGGCATTATCATCATTATCTTTACTTCCGGAATCATATTGACTAGATTTATAAGAACATAAATTATGGTCTCCCCTTATCATTAGCTGATACCTTCTAAGACTCCCAGGGATGCCTGAAATTGCTGATAGTACCCAAGCTGATTGCCACCAATGGGGACATGTTTCTGTTCATGTCTTCCACCCTCAAATTCAATGCCTTTTCCATCTCATCTAAATACTTATCATGCATCACGGCTGTCACTTTGAAGTTGGCGGTGCAACAGTAAAAGTAGCACAAATTTCTTTTTCCTTCTTCACAAGTTTACAGAAAGACTACGGAAGTCTACGGAAGACTCTCTTACCGTAGATCTTAGCAACATCAGCATAAGATTTTCTTTTCTCTTCTTATTAGGTCAAGAACTTTCACCTTTTCACTTAAAGGAAGCAATTAATGGCTTCTCTTTGGAATATCCAAGTTGCTAGCATTCCTACTCTTGAACTTTGGGGCCATTATTAAGTGAAATAAGGGTGATTTGAGCACAAGCACTGTGAAAGTCCATCTGATAACCCAGAGGGTTACTAAGTGACTAACTGACAGGGGGATGTACACAGCGTGGATACACTGGATAAAGGGAGGATTCACATCCCGGGCAGGACAGAGTGGGATGGCTCAATATTTCATTACACTCCTCAGAAAGGTACACAATTTAAAATTTATAAATTGTTTATTTCTGAAATTTTACATCAAGTATTTTTTTCTTTTTTTTAATGTGATCTAAACTTTATTTTTAATGTCATATGGCTAATACTATATTTATGTCTATGTATATAATAGTAGAAAAATTCTGAAAGGATATGCACCAAACTGGGACTCTAGATGATCTCTGGGGGTTGGAAGTGGAGGGGCCAGAGGAAATGGAAGTTCTTTTTTTTCTGTAGAGTATTATGTGGATACAGACAGTTAGGTTGCATGTATTGCCTTTCCTCTGCCCGAGTCAGAGCTACAAGCGTGCCCATCCCCCAGATAGTGTGCACTGCACCCTTAGGAGTGAGTTTACCCATCTCTTCCTCCCCCCTCCCACCTGCCCAACACCCAGTGAATGTTACTTCCATATGTGCACGTGAGAGTTGATCAACTGGTATCAATTTGATGGTGAGTACATGTGGTGCTTGTTTTTCCATTCTTGAGATACTTTGCTTAGAAAGAATGGGCTCCAGTTCCATCCAGGATAATACAAGAGGTATTAGTTCACTGTCGTTTTTTGTGGCTGAGTAGTACTCCATGGTATACATATATCACATTTTATTAATCCACTCATGGATTGATGGGCACTTGGGTTGTTTCCACATCTTCACAATTGTGAATTGTGCTGCTATAAACATTCGAGTGCAGATATCTTTACTATAGAATGTCTTTTTTTCCTTTAGGTAAATACCCAGTAGTGGGATTGCTGGATCAAATGGTAGTTCTATTTTCAGTTCCTTGAGGTATCTCCATACTACTTTCCATAGAGGTTATACTAGCTTGCAGTCCCACCAGAAGTGTGTAAGTGTTCCTATCTCTCTGCATCCATGCCAAAATTTGTTGTTTTGGGATTTTGTGATATAAGCCATTATCTCAGGAAGCAAAACCATGGATAAGAGAGGAATTACTCTAAATACACTTACATTACACAATGTTCTAGAAATCCTAGAAATAGTGTTGGATTTACACCTGACTCTTAAAATAAATACAAATGTTAAAGAAATTTAGAAATAATCAATCTCAACAAATAAAAGATAGACTTTTACATTAAATCAGAACCCTTGAGATAAGCATATTGCATATTTAATTGCAATGCAGTTTCTAGATACAGAAATTTTAAATGGTTTGCAATATACTTTAGGGAAGTTTCTTTCTAAGGTTTCCTGACATTTTGTGAATGGTTTAATTTTATTATTTATGGAAAAATACTTCCTGATAAATATCCTTGGAAAGTAATTTATGAACAATATCCATTGAAATTTGGAAAATTTTACATGCAACATTATTTTCTTATTTAATTCCATGTAAAACCTCTCTGACACAATCATATTTCCATAATTTATTTTTTTTACTATACTAATTTTGAATGCAATTATATTTCTCTATTATCCTTAAATTAACTAAGCAATAGTAAACATTTTAAATTCCAATATTTTCTCTTGCTTTTCCATATCCTTTCAGTATTTTCTTATATAATTTTTATTTCAAAATATTAGGGGTACAAGTGTTCTTGTTACATTGGTGAATTGTACAATGCTGAAATGAGAGCTTTTAGTGTACCCATCACCAGACTAGTGTACACTGTACCTGGTAGGTAAGTTTTCATCCCTCACACCCCTCCCTCTTCTTAGTTTACATTGTTCTTTACATCACTTTATGACCACATGTACCCATCATTTAGCTCCCACTTATTAGTGAGAGCATGTGGTGTTTGTTTTTCCATTCCTGATATACTTCACTTAGGATAATGTTCTCTAGTTCTATCCAAGTTGCCGCAAATGATATAATTTCATTCCTTTTTATGGCTGAGTAGTAGTCCATGGTATGTGTGTGTGCACGTGTGTGTGTTTGTATCACATATTCTTTATGCTCTCATCAATTGATGGGCACTTAGCTTGATTCCATATCTTTGCAATTGTGAATTTTTCTGCAATAAATGTTTGAGGGCAGGTGTATTTTTGATATAATTACTTCTTTTCCTTTGGGTAGATACCCAGTAGTGGGATTGTTAGATCGAATGGTAGGCCTACATTTAGTTCTTTGAGGAATTTCCATACTGTTTTCCATAGAGGTTGCACTAATTTGCATTTACACCAACAGTGTGTAAGTGTTTCTTTCTGCATCCATGCCAGCATCTATCATATTTGGACTTTTTAATAGTGGCCATTCTGATAAGCGTAATGTGGTATCTCATAGTGGTTTTAATTTGCATTTCCCTAGTGATTAGTGATGTTCAGCATTTTTTCATATGTCTGTTGTCTATTTGTATGTCTTCTTTTGAAAAAACTCTGTTTATGTCTTTTGCTTATGTTTTAATGGGGATATTTGTTTTTGTCTTGCTGATCTGTTTGAGTTATTTATAGATTCTCGATATTAGTCCTTTCTTGGGTGTATAGTTTGTGAATATTTTCTCCCATTCTATAGGTTGTCTATTTACCCTGTTGATTATTTCTTTGCTGCGCAGAAGCTTTTTAATATAATTAAGTCCCATTTTTTTGTTGTTGTATTTGCTTTTGGATTCTTAATCATAAATTCTTTGCTTAGGCCAATGTATAGAAGAGTTTTTCCTACAGTTTCCCTTCTAGAATGTTTATGGTTTTAGATCTTATATGTAGGTCTTTAATCCATCTTGATGCAGAAATCCTCAGCAAAATACTAGCAAGCTGAATTCAACAGCACATCAAAAAATAATCCACCACAATCAAGTGAGTTTTATCCCAGGGATGTGAGGATGGTTCCACATATGCAAATCAATAAATGTGATTCACCACATAAACAGAAGTAAAATAAAAACCTTATGATCATCTCAATAGATAGAGAAAAAGCATTCGATAAAATCCAGCACCGCTTCATGATACAAACCCTCACGAAATTAGGCATAGAAGGAGCATACCTCAAAATAATGCAAGCTATATAAGACAAACCCACAGCCAACATCATAATGAATGGGGAAAAGTTGAAACCATTCCCACTAAGAACTGGTATAAGACAATGGTGCCCACCGACACCATTTCTGTTCAACATAGTACTACAGGACCTAGCCACAGCAATCAGGCAAGAAAAAGAAAGAAAGGGCAACCAAACTGGTAAAGAGGAGGTCAAATTATCCCTGTTTGCTGATGATACAATCTTCCATCTAGAAAACCCTAAGGACTCTACCAAAAGACTCCTAGAATTGATAAATAAATTCATCAAAGTCTCAGTTACAAAATTTAATGTACAAAAATCAGTAGCATTTCTATATACTAGGAACAGTCAAACTGAGGGTCTAATCAAGAACATAATATCATTTACAACAGCTGCAAAGAAAATAAAATACCTAGGAATATATTTAACTAAGGAGGTGAAAGATCTGTACAAGGAGAACTACAAAACACTATGAAAGAAATCATGCATGACAGAAACAAATGAAAAAACATTCCATGCTCATGGATTGAAAGAAATAACATTTTTTAAATGTCTATATTGCCTAAGGTGATTTACAGATTCAACACAATTCCCATCAAAATAACAACATCATTTCCCACATATCTAGAAAAAATAATCCTAAACTTCATTTGGAACCAAAGAAGAACCTAAACAACCAAAGCAATCTTTAGAAAAAAGAACAGATCTGGAGAAATCACATTACCTGACTTCAAATTATACTACAAGGCTATAGTAACTAAAACATCATGGTAGTGACATAAAGGTAGAGATACAGACCAGTGGAACAGAATAGAGACCCCAGAAATAAAACCATATAGCCATGACAAACTAATTTTTGACAAAGCAAACAAAAACATACACAAAGAAAGGATGCCCTATTCAATCAATAGTGCTGGGAAAATTCTGCCACATGCAGAAGAATGAAACAGGATCCCTTTTAGTATTTTCATTATCCATTTTTCACATGTGTTGCTGGTATAGAATTTTGTTACTGTTTTCCTTTTGGATTGTTTTGGAACCTACAGATGAATAATTATCTGACAACAAGGTTAATTAATTCGCTGATATATTATAATTTAATAAAAATAGTGGGGGTAGTTTTTATAAAGGGAACCTAAAATCTAACAAGATTAAGTGATTTATCTGGAGTTAAAAAAATCCTTTAAAAAACTGGATCAAAGAGTTACAGATATATAACATCAAATTTCAGTGTCTACTGAACTCAGAGGATAAGGTTATCAAATAATATTTTACTTGCTTTTAAAATGACTTGATTAGTAATATAAAGTTATATTTTATATTACTAAAATATAAATCTTATATCAGTAGCATTTCTATATACTAGGAACAGTCAAACTGAGGGTCTAATCAAGAATGTAATACCATTTACAACAGCTGCAAAGAAAATAAAATACCTAGTAATATATTTAACCAAGGAGGTGAAAGATCTCTACAAGGAGAACTACAAAACACTGATGACAGAAATCATGCATGACAGAAACAAATGAGTACAGTACAAAAAAAATCTTATGTTTATATTTTGGTAAAAATTTATATTTTAGTAGTATAAAATTCATACATGAAGAATGACATGGCAGTAGTGTTTCATTAGTTTTTTTGGTGAAAACCAGCTCAGCTGCAGGTCTAGTACGAAGACATTTCATAAGTTCAATGGTGGTGAGGATGTAATAAAGTAGTGGTCCTCACAAATTTTGTTCCTGGGAACCCATTACACTCTTGAAATTTCTTGAGGACCTCAAAGAACTCTTGTGATTGTGATTAATAGATGAAATCTATTAATATTCATTATATCAGAAACAAAATGATAATTTAAAAATATTGATTTATAACATATATAACAATAAATCTATTATAAGTTAACATAGATAATCATTTTTTATGAAAAGTAACTATTTTCTAAAACAAAAGAAAGTAGTAATCAAAAAGATATTGCTTAACATTTTTACAATTTATTTGGGTATCTGGCTTAATAAAAGGTAGCTGGTTTCTCATATCTGTGTCTACATATCAATATGTAGCGCGATGTGTTTTTTGGCTGAAGTGTGTGTAAATAATCTGGCTTCACATACCTACATAACTGGAAAATGGAGGCATATTTTAATATCTTTTAAAGATAATTATCAAAGACCTTTGATATTACACCAAAACTTAACTAGTGGGAATTTCTTAAAGGTTAGTTGCAGTGTAAAATCTCAAACTATATCAGGGACCATTTTATGTTTTGTTATATTTTATCTTAGTCTTTGAATAGATCATTGATTCATGCATAATTTTAAAACAAATATTATCGTGTATATTTAGGTGTACAATATGACATGGGATACATATAGATAGTAAAAAGGTTGCTCATCTTGCATGGTTATTCATTTTTAAAATTTTGCTTTTGTGGCGAGAATAGCTAAAATCTACTCATTTAGCATGAATCTCAAATATAGTGTACTTCTATTACCTATAGTCCTCATGTTAGATCTGTTTAACTAGATTAAATAAATTGCAACATGTCCTCATGTTAGATCACTAGACTTTTTCATCCTACATATCTGCTACTTTGTATCCTCTGAGCTATATGACTCCCCATTCACCTGCCTTCTGCTTCTGGTAACCATTTTGTTCTCTATCTCTGTATATTTGAATTTTTTAGGTTCCACATGCAAGCAAGATTATGCATTATTTCTCTGTCTGTGTCTATCTTATTTCACTTAGCATGTCTATTAGCCATGAATACTTTTGTAACATTTTGCACTGCCATTTGATTTTTTTAACTACATGCAATGCAATATAATGAGTTAGTCATTTGGAAAATATTGGTTTGTTGAGTTGTTGTGATCTTGCATATTTTGACACAATGTGTCATATAATATAAAAAAATCATAATCATTAATGTCACTAGTTATATCATCAAAAGAGACTCTAAGTATTTGGGAAGCTGTCAATCTCACAGTGAAATAAATTTCCCCTGAATTAATTTTCTCTTGAAAACTAGAATTATCATTGGCAATAAATATTACCATTTGCTTTTCTAATAGTCAGGCTCATTTCTTTAATTTTTTTTCTGAAAATGTATGTCAAATAACCACATCTGAATAATCGAAGTTTGTCACTAGTTGTTTTCTCAAATGAAAATGGTCTTCCACTAAAAAATGGCAAATGCAGCTCACAACTCTAACAAGTGGTTTTCTTCTAAACAGCCATTGTCCTTACATTTTCATTAGAAGTGCTTCAGATATACTTGCCCTTTTGTCACACAGAATATTTAAATAACATTTATTCAAGTGTTGAATATTATTCAATTTTTCAATTATTCAATTTTTTTCTCTTTCATTAAGAATGATCTTAAAGGGGACTGGCTTTTCCTTCTCCTTCTCCTTTCTTAAAAACAATTGCCTGGCAGTGAAGAATACCATGGCAATGAGTACAATTTGCCTTTATTTGACTGCCACTGCCTTTATTTTACTAAGCTACCACCAGTTTTATCCACCACCATTTTTGCACCATCTGTGCAAAGCCAACAAAATGGAAAAGACAAAATAACCCATTAGTAGTATTATAAAATTAGTATTGAGATTGCAGACATCCTAAAAGGGTTTCTAGGATCATCAGTCATAGGCAGACCACACTTTAAGAATCTCTTCAGTAAAGAAAAGTGTTATAACGCAGACTTGGTTTGGGCAGTACCAGTCATAAAGATTGGGTGTTGTACTTTGTAACACAGGGCAATTTGTAAAAGGATAGAGGAAGGAAAAATTCAAGGTTTTGAATTCTTAACAAATATTTCTTAAACACGCAAACACAAACTTTACAGGAATCTAGAGCCCACCCGCATGACTTCTCATACCCAAGACAGGATTTGACATAGTACTTCTTAGTTTTATTAGTTGTATTACTAATGTACAATGAAGGATATAGAATAAACCAACATTCTCTGCTAATTATTCTATTTATGTTCTTTCATTTCAAATATTAAATTATCAGATTTACAACAAATATTTCAGCCTATCTCATGATAGGAAGCATGGAAAAGAATAAGAGGGTTCTCAAACTTAGAAAAGAGGATGTTACATTCTGGAAGCAAACAGAAGGAGGTAGATGAGTTGATGCTCAACTTCATCTCTTTCATCACAAATTTGCCTTTGGCTAACTCTGCTAAACTTTAGTTCTAAAATCACACAAGTGTAACACTGCATGAAGATTTGTTTGTTTTGCACATGCAATGGCTTAATGGAAACATTGATGCTCAGCAAGTCATAAGATTTATCTAAAATAAAATGTGACTATTCCTTCCCAATGTAACTCCAAAAATAAATCAAAATAGTTCTTTTTTTCTCTGTTTAAATATAAAACAACTATAGTCACTAGTCATAATTAAGTATGTGTGAAATCATTATCAACATCCTTGAAAATAGACTTAGGAACCAACGGTGGCTTATAAGATATTAAAGGAGAAAATTGTGTCCCAAATACTTTTGATTGGATCATGAAACATCTAAGGTTATGAATTTCAGTTAATGATATCTTCCATTATGAGACAAATAGTCATAGCAATTTTATTCTTTTGGTCCCAATTCAGATCTTCATTCCAGACCCACAATGCAATATTTTCCATCAATGATATGGATGTATTTCCACTGTAATTCATACTCACTGAAACAGAAGAACTTCTTGAGAGGAGAGCACTCCATATGTCATATGCTAAGATTTCATGAATAAATGATCATGAGATAGATGGAAAAAAATAAACACGTGAACAAGTAGTGATGGTTAATATTTTCACATTGCCAGATAGTTTACAATAGATTTATTCTTTCTACACACAAATCTTTTTTTGTATTTCTATTTTTTATTTTTATTTATTTATTATTTTTTTATTATTTCAAAATATTACAGGGGTACAAATGTTTGTGGTTACATGGATGGCTTTTGTTATGCTTCAGTCAAGGTTATAAGTGTGCCCATAACCCAGACAGTGTTCATTGTACCCATTCAGTAGATTTTCACCCATCCCCTCTTCCCCACTCCCCCCTGCTTGGTTTCCACTGAGTTTTACTTCCTCTCTGTGCATATGTGTGCTCATCAGTTAGTACCAATTTAACAGCGAGGACATGTGGTGTTTGTTTTTCCATTCTTTAGATACTTCACTTAGGATAATGATCTCCAGTTCCTTCCAAATTGTTGAAAAAAGCCTTAATTCATCCTTCTTCATGGCTGAGCAGTAATCCATAGTGTACATATACCACATTTTGTTAATCCACTCATGAATTGATGGACACTTGGGTTAATTTCACATCTTTCAATTGTGAATTGTGCTGCAATAAACGTTTGAGGGCAGATGTGTTTTTGATATAAACTCTTTTTTTTTCCTTTGGGGAAATACACAGTGGTATTGCTGGATCAAATGGTAGGTCTACTTTTAGTTCTTTGAGGAATCTCCATACTGTTTTCTGTAGAGGTTGTACTAATTTGCAGTCCCACCAACAGTGTATAAGTGTTCCTTTCTCTCTGCATCCAGGCCAGCATCATTATTTTATTTTCAATTATTTAATAAAAGCCACTCTAACTGGGGTAAGGTGATATCTCATTGTGGTCTTTTTTTTTTTTTTATTTCAGAATATTATGGAGGTACAAACACTTTGGTTACGTATATTGCCTATGCACTGCCCAAGTCAGAGCTACAATCGTGAACATCCCGCAGAAAGTGCGCCCCGCACCCATTAGGTGTGAGTTTCCCATCCCTCCACCCCCGTCCCACCTGTGTGACCCCTGAAAAATATTATTTCCATGTGTGCGCATAAGTATTGATCAGTTAGTCCAAATTTGATGGTGAGTACCAACGGTGCTGGTTTTTCCATTCTTGTGATACTTTGCTTCAAAGAATGGGCTCTAGCTCCATCCAGGATAATACCAAAGGTATTAATTCACTGTTGTTTTTTATGGCTGAGTAGTATTCCGTGGTATACATATACCACATTTTATTAATCCATTCATGTATTGATGGGCACCTGGGTTGTTTCCACATCTTTGCAATTGTGAATTGTGCTGCTATAAACATTCGAGTGTAAATGTCTTTATTGTAGAATGTATTTTTTTCCTTTGGGTCAGTACCCAGTAGCAGGATTTCTAGATCAAATAGTAATTCTACTTTTAGTTCTTTGAGGTATCTCCATATTACTTTCCATAGAGGTTGTATTAATCTGTAGTCCCACCAGCAGTGTACAAGTGTTCCTATCTCTCTGCATCCACACCACACCATATTTGTTTTTTAGGCCATCTTGATATTAGCATTCTCTGTGGTTTTAGTTGCATACCTGATGGATTTAGATTGATTAGCAATTTTAAGTTGGGGCATTTTTTATTTTTTAGGTTTTGTTCGTTTAAAATTTCAAGGGTGATGAACCAAACAATGAAAGAATCAAAAACCCATAAAAATCAAAACCATAAAAAGTGCAAATTCAAGAGCAGAAACTTTCAAGAAACATATAAAATTCTCAAAACTATGTAATGTTTAATTCATTTCTGGGTTTAATTGATTTCTGATTAGTGATGTTTTACATTTTTCATATTATTGGCCATTTGTCTATCTTTTTTGAAAAGCTTCTGTTTATGTCTTTTGCCTACTTTTTAATAGAGGTTTTTTTATTGCTGATTTGCTTGAGTTCTTTGTAGATTCTAGTTATTAGCCCTTTATCAGATGTATAGATTGTGAATATTTTCTCCCATTCTGTATGTTGTATGTTTTCTCTTTTGATTATTTTCTTAGCTAGGCTGAGGCTTTTAATTTAATAATTTAATCAAGTCCCATTTATTTATTTTTCTTGTAGCTGAGATTGCCATTGGGGTTTTCTTCATAAATTCTTTGCCTTGGCCATTATCTAGAAGAGTTTTTCCAACAATTTATTCTAGAATTTTTATGGTTTCATGTCTTACATTTAAGTCCATTATCCATCTTGAATTAATTTTTGTGAGTGGTGAGAGGCATGGGTCCTGTTTCATTCTTCTGCACATGGCTATCCAATTCTCCCAGCACAATTTACTGAATTCAACAACACATCAAAAAAAAATCCACCATAACCAAGTGGGCTTCATCACAGGGATGAAAGGATCGTTCAACATATGTAAATAAATAAACGTGATTCACCACATAAACAGAAGCAAAAACAAAGATCCTATGATCATCTCAATAGATGTAGAAAAAACATTTGACAAAATTCAGCACGCTTTCATGAGAAAACCCTCAACAAACTAGGCATAGAAGGAACATATCTTAAGATTATAAAAGCCATATACTACAAACCCACAGCCAATATCATACTGAATAGGAAAAAGTGGAAAGCATTCCCACTAAGAACTGGAACAAGACAAGGGTGCCCACTGTCAACACATCTATTCAACATAGTGCTGGAAGTCCCACCCAAAGCAATCAGGCAAGAGAAAGAAATAAAGTGTATCCAAATCAGGAAAGAGAAGGTCAAACTATCACTTTTTGCTGATGATATGATCTTATATCTAGAAAATCCCAAAGACTCCATCAAGAGACTTGGGAATTGATAAATAAATTCAGCAAAGTCTCAGGTTAAAAAAATTAATGTACACAAATCAGTAGCATTCTTATACACCAATAACTGTCAAGCTAAGAGTCAAATCAAGGACTCAATACCACTCACAGTAGCTACAAAGAAAATAAAATACCTAGGCATATACTTAAACAAGGAGGTGAAAGATCTCTACAAAGAGAACTACAAAACACTGAGTAAAGGAATTGCAGATGCACAAAGAAATAGAGAAACATACCATGCTCATGGATCAGTAGATGTCCATACTGCCCAAAGTGATTTACAGATTCAATGCAATCCCTATCAAAATACCAATATTGTATTTCACAGATCTAGAAAAAATAATTCTACACTTTGTTTGGAACCAGAAAATAGCCCAAATAGCCAAAGCAATCTTAAGCAAAAAGAACAAATCTGGAGGCATCACATAACCAGACTTCAAACTATACTACAAGGCTATATTAACCAAAACAGCATGGTGTGGAACAGAACAGAGAATCCAGATATAAAACCATCCACATACAGCCAACTGATCTTTGACAAATAAGACAAGAATATACACTGGGGAAAAGAAGCCCTATTGAAAAAACGGTGCTGGGAGAATTGGATAGCCACATGCAGAAGAATGAAACAGGATCTACATCTCTCACAACTCACAACAGTTAATTCAAGATGGATAACAGGCTTAACTCTAAGACACAAAACCATAAGAATTCTAGAAGAAAAATTTGGAAAAGCTTTTCTAGATATTGGCCTGGGCAAAGAATTTATGAAGAAGACCCCAATGGCAATCTCAGCTACAATAAAAACAAATAAATTGGACTTGATTAAATTAAAAAGCTTCTGTACAGCTAAGGAAATAATCAACAAAAGAAACAGAGAACCTAGAGAATGGGAGAAATATTTGCAAGCTATACATTCAATAAAGGGCTAATAACCAGAATCTACCAAGAACTCAAGCAAATCAGCAAGAAAAAAATAAAACAACCCCATCAAAAAGTGGGCAAAAGACATGAACAGAAGCTTTTCAAAAGAAGATAGACAAATGTCCAATAAACATGTGAAAAAATGCTCAACATCACTAATTATCAGGGAAATGAAAATTAAAACCACAATGAGATATCACCTTATCCCAGTAAGAAAGGCTTTTGTTAAAAAGTCCAAAACCATAGATGCTGGCATGGATGCAGAGAGAGAGGTACACTTATACACTGTTGGTGGGACTGCAAATTAGTTCAACCTCTATGGAAAACTGTAAGGAGATTCCTCAAAGAACAAAAAGTAGCCCTACCATTTGATCCAACAATCTCACTACTGGGTATTTACCCAAAGGAAACTAAGTCATTTTATCAAAAAGACACCTAGACTCGAATGTTTATTGCAGCACCATCACAAGTGAAAAGATGTGGTATTAATCCAAGTGCCCATCAATTCATGAGGGGATTAACAAAATATGGTATATGTATACTGTGAAATACTATTCAGCTATGAAGAAGGATGAATTAAGGCCTTTTGCAAAAATTTAGATAGAACTAGAGATCATTATCCCAAGTGAAATATCTAAGGAACTGAGAAACAAACACCACATGTGCTTGCTATTATATTGGAACTAACTGATGAGCACACATGTGCACAGAGGGAAGTAAAACTCAGTGGAAATCAAGCAGGCAGGAGGGAAGAGGAGGGGATGGGCAAAAACCTACCTAACAGGTACAATGAACACTATCTGGGTTATGGGCACACTTATAACCCTGACTCAAGGCATAACAAAATCAACACATGAAACCAAATCATTTTTACCCCCATATTATTTTGAAATAAAAAAATGAATGCAAAAAAGATATTCTATTCTAAAAGATCTTTGCCCTATTATTGTTACTACCTGTTCAGGAAGATTATGCTTGTGGCATAGGTATGTTATGGAACAAGTCCTCTACCATGTTGGCTTACTTTGTTAGAGATACTGGAAATGTGTTGCAAATGCATCCTTAATTTGTTGCTAAGTTATACTACTCTTTTGATTGAAGGAATTACAAGCTATCAGCTTTAAGTGCTTCCTTCTATGAAATTTCATCTGCATTTTATCTAAGAGAAATTTCTTACTGTTTCAGACATGCAGATAGCAACATTTTGTGTGTCAGTTTCATTACTAAGGTAACTGTTACTTGTTTTCTAAATACTGGACTTTTTTCTTTAAAAGGAAATGGGTGATTAAGCTGTGCTCACATAGCTATACAAAATTTTTATTGGAATTTATTCTTGAGAGTGAACATGTTTTTATAGATCTAGACAAACGAATTCCAAGGGTAAGCAAAGTAATGGAGGCAAGGACTGTATTCTAGAGCCTGTATTTTATTCTTGCCTCCACAACAGTCTGGTAGAACCAAGAAGTTAAATATTGCAAAGGAAAGTTCTTCAATTATCTCATGGCAATTGTATCTTCACAGCTGGGTGAATTAATAGAAGTTGATGACCAGAGAAGATACCCCTGCAAGTTGTTATTTTGCAGTTGTATGAAGAATTATTTTCATACAATTAAGTTATTTTTAGCTTTTTCTTACAGTAAAGGAACATGTGCCCTTTGTTAATGTTGATCTCTTTTCACTAAACATTTCTATCATCACCTAACTATCATCCTTACAATTGTGAAAATTATCTACAACAGTCATTATTTTTATGGAGATCATCTTTTTCCTTCCTGAACTAGAGCCAAAGGAAGTAATTGAGAAACAGGTTATCTGATTTAGCTCTGTCAGCATAACATGTCTAAACCCTGAGGAATAAATACAAGTTGATTTGCAACCACAGTTTCTAAGATAGGAAGGAAAAGGGGAAGATAAGGCAGTTTTACTCCCTGTCCTCAAAATCTCAATGAAAGGAAGTTCAAAGTTTTGGTTGCTCACTTTTAACCAACCTCCAAGAGTTATTTACTCTGAAACAATCTATAGCTATTATCTGCTGAATTATCTGTTTTATGTTAGAACAAAACTTGAGAAAATGGATATAAAATACCTAGAAGTTATTTTTAAAAGAATGAGGGGAACTATATAAATGTAAGCGGAATGAAATATGCAACTCGACCTTGTCATAATCCAATTTGAAACATGGCTTTGAAGCCTTGGTGCTTGTAAAATCCCAGAAAAATAGTTTGAAAATATGCACAAAAGATATTTCACTTTAAATTTATGAGTTATATTTTTAAAATTTGTGATGATTCATGACATTAATTTTGTTTGGTGGAAATTAATAATTTTTAGAAAATTTAGTTTTAGAAATTTGGTATGGTGTAATACAGAGAATTAATATTTATCTAAGGGCCTTTAAAAACTGTAATAAAAAAAACTTTGTTGCCAGTGTTTAAAGATAAAAAGGTAAATACACATAAATGAAAGGATAATTTAGGCAAACATGAAATGTTTGTATTTACATATGTTGTCCCTTTCATTGCTATTTTGTATTAATTATATACACCTTCTAGTCTTTATCATTCCTTTAAAGATAATTTTGTTTTTCTAGTTAGACAACTGAAGCTGATATGATGCTAATGAAGGGTAGTAGTAAGCTCTGTAAAATTTGGAGTCATCCCTAAATTCTTGAACCAAAGATGAAAGAAAGAAAAATAATACAGACTTTGGCTTATTTGATGTACTACATTTTCTTAATTGAGTAATTCAAGAAGTAATTGTATTAGTAGTGATGTTTGTCTTGTGCCTGATTTGTAAAACTTGTTTTCAAAAAATATATAAAATATCAAAACCAACTAAAGGGAACCTGCTCTAAACCTGCTAAATAGAAACTACTACAATAATCCTAAGACTTATTTTAGGAATAAACTTAGTATGGACTAACTTCTGGGACTACCAGTGAAATAGTGACCTTAGAAATGGACTAGTCTTCCAGTATGCAATTAGGCATGCTCTGGGGTCATTACCACTGATGTGAACCTGGTGGGAGGCAGACATCTAGAAAGAACCTTGAGAACCATTTTGAAGGGTCAAGGGGACTATTCTATGGGAATAGAAAGGATAATTTCTTAACAAATCTAGCAAAGTTGAAATTCTCACCCCAGCTAAGTGGTATCATTATCAGCTGAGTGAGTATTATGGGGACTGGAGTCAAGGAAGATTCCTTCTGACTGACAATGCTGTTATGATTCCTGCTCTGTAGAGCCATCTTCATACTGCTGAATTCTTATAGATATATATTTTTTCTTCCAGTACAGGAATTAGTATCTTCTGATCAAGACTGCTAGCGTTCAACTTATAATCATTGCCCTATCATCATTGTACAATGGTATATTCTCATTGCTTCTAATTATTTATATACTCTCTTTATAACTTTAGCTACCCTCAGATCAGCTTCAAAGCTTCTACATCTGCATATTTTAGCTCAATACCCAATATTAATTAACTTATCCAATTGATATTTTACCATGCAAATTTTTGAGAAAAAAATTTCTTTATATCAGATTTTCTTTCTTCTTTAAGTCATTACACATACCCCAGTGTGTTATATATTTTCCTAGTATATTGTAAGAAGAGGCTTCTCTAATGTTTTATACCAATTCCAAGTTCAATATGCTAGAAATAAAATGGTACACACTAGATGGAACTTTCTATTGAAAAGAGGTTGCAATAGGAGTGGGCACCATACATGGTGTATCTAATTCACTTGTATAACTGATGGGAAAGATTGGGAAATGCTCCTGCAATGTTAAATTGAAGCCAAAGATCTAAAGACTTTGAGTGTCATACTAAATTGGTGTAGCTTAATTTGGCAGTCAAAGCAGAATAACTTAGACATTAGTGAGTGTATAAATATTGTGATCATAATGTGCTTTAGGAAAGTTGTTCTGGTAATGTAGACAGGTGAAAAGAAACTGAGGATAGACAAATTCAGGCAATATTCATCCAAGAATGATACTAAATTGTTGATTAAGAGAGATAGTAATTGGATTAAAAAGTTGTGTGCTGAGAAGGTAGATTGATTTCATAAGTGTGGCAATAGTATGGATTGAGGGAACTAGAGGAAACATACTGTATGGGTCTTTTGTTCATTCTTTATCTGTATCTTCTTCACCGCTAGGAAGTTTCTATATTTTCTGCTGATCCATGTAGCATGCTTAATTAGCCACTTCCCTATATTAAACAGGACTCTACTTGTATTCAGGCAAATTCTAGTAACAGAGTACCAAGTTCATCCATATTTCTTGACAAAAGCATGTTCCCAAACAATAGTCTGAATACATTGACTCACAAGAAAATTTTCTTTAGAAGAGTACAAGTATTGGATCCAAATTTAGTGATAGTCCTACTTCTCTCCAATGCTCTAGACCTGACTGAAAAACTGATGACCCTATTCTTATCTTAAATTAGATGTACCCTTAACATCACAGCAACATTTATACCACAATTAATGATCATTTTGAAATATATCTCATTGTTTAAAATGTCATATGCTAATAAAAAGTACATTTTAGTCTTCTCTGAGTTTATCTTACTGATTAACAATTTCATTCTGTCTTTGAAAGTAGTTGAACATTTTTGCTTTGTATAAGAAAGATGTTTTCAAAAAACTTAATATTATGCCCTAAATCTTGGTGAACATTTTGTTAAACCTTGTGGATGACATTTTCACATCTTTGTGATCTTAGCTCATGAAAGAAAAAGCCAGAGCAGAATGCTTTATCAGCTAATCCTCATATTTTACTCTCATACCCATGGGAGATATACTCATTTTAGCTGACAGCTGTAAATTTTTATAATCACCATGTGATATCTAGTAGTTGCAGTTTGCTGGCCACTTTGTCAGCCGAATTGACATTTGATAGCCAGGTTTTACCTAAAAGGACTTTTCAGGGAGATTGGTACTTTTTTCCTATTGACTTGGAGCAACCCTGTGGTAGGACACTCACATCCTGCAAAGCAAGCAGACAGAGTCCTGTCAAGAGTAGTTCTATTGCAATCAATTGGACTTGTCAACAAGAACATTAGACTATGACCCATTTATGGTAGACAACGCACATGATTTTCACAGAAACATTGTGTTAAACAGGGTCCGTAGAAAATTGGAGCTCTCAAAAAGTTTTGCATTTTCTTTCATGAATTATGTAATATCAAAATGGACTTTTCTTTTTGTATTTCATAATAATTTTGCCCTTCTTGACATTGAAGTAAAAAGAGAATATCTCTATAAATCAACCTTCAAGTTTTCTCCCAACAGGTATTCTCAAACTTACTATGTGCTGTGTATATTTAGGCACTTTTTGTGGATGAAATATGAAGAAGAGACATAAACTTAATTCCTGTCCTTAAAGATGTTAGAATCATTTGCAAATTTTTTCTCCCAGTGTCTCATTTGTTTGTTCATCCTCCTAAGAAGATTTTTCACAGAGCAAAATTTTGTAATTTTTATAAGGTCCAATTTCACTTGCATGGACCATGTTTTTAATGTCAAGTCTAAGAATTATTTTGTCTACTCCTGAGTCCTGAAAATTTTCTCCTGTGCTTTTCTTATCTAAAAGTTATGTAGATTTACATTTACAGTTAAGTTCACAAACCATTTTGAGTTAATTTTAGTAAAAAATGTGAGATTTAGGTCAAGGTTTTATTTTACCTATATATGTTCAATTGTTTCAGCACAATTTGTTGAAAAGTCTCTCTCTCTTCCATTAAATTGCTTTTGCATCTCTGTCAATGGGGCATGTTTGTGTGGGTCTATTTCTTATTTATTTAAAGGAGATGGGGTCTTGCTCTGCCACCCAGGCTGGAGTGCAATCGCAAGATCATAGCTCACTTCAGCCTCAGACTGCTCGGGCTCAAGGGATCCTCCTGCCTCTGCTAAGTAGCTAAGATTACACGCATGACCCACCAGACCGGGCCATGTTAATCTATGTATCTAGAGTATCTAGATGTATTTATGTATCTTTACTTGTATTCAGAGTATTTAAAGAATGGAAGCTGATAATAATTTTGAAAGACACAATCCTGAGCACCATAGTCCAAAATGTTGAAATCTCAAAAGAACAAAATCTTGAAAATCACAATCCTGAAATATCAAAATCCTTGGAGTATAATTCTGGGAAAAATAATTTAAAAATTACTTATAAGATATTTATTTAGATTTTAAAACAGGATTTATTTGAGAAACATTACAGGATTTATTTGAGAAACATTTAAATGTTTAAACATGACAGAATACTTCATACGAATCTTTACACAACAAAACAGGCAATAATAACATAAATATTTTTGCAAGCACATTCAGGTATACTAATGACAGTCACATAGGTATAAAAGTTATAAGCAAACGAATTGTATTCATAAAGAAGTACATTGAAAAGGGAAAGCTATAAATGCACATTGCTATCGTTGGTAATTGTGTGCACCCAGCTTTATCACTGTGGTCATCTGAAATACCATGACAACCTAAATCTTTTGACGAGATCAGTTAAAAACTGTGGTGGGTCACCACTGCATATGCAGCCATCCAAAGAGCTGAGATCTTGAGAAATTTTGTCTTTCACAAATACAGATGTACAAAAAGGACGTCTCTTTATTTAGTAAGGAAGTTGCAATGTTTCTACTTATATGCACAATACTTATACACAATGTCAACATTATGATAATGCACCTTCATGGAGTCAAATTTTCAATAAATGCATAAAATAAATACTCCTTAAAGTGTAATAATAAATGCACAGCATAGCAAATTGTAAAAAATAATGCTGACTATTTAAAATAGAAAAAATACCCTAAAAACAAAAAAATAAAAGAACTAAAAATAATTGACATGAAAAAGTGTATTATAGGGATAGATTGTGGGCAATTGCATGGAGATAGGCCATAGAGCTGGCTAACTTTCATAATCATGAACTATATTTTGAAGCCTTGCCTTATGATGAATACCTGCTTTTTTTTTAGGACATGGCTCTCTTATGATGAATAGCTGCTTTTTTTTTAGGACATGGCTCTCTTCAGAGAATATGTTCACATTCATTTTTTAAGTGTCCTTGCTCTTTTTGAAATTCTTCTACAATTTGATAAACACTGACATGATCATTCCCTATTAAATTTTCCCATCTTCTGTGCCATGCTTCTAAGTTGTTTCATGTACATAGAAATCCACACTACATGCATTCATATACAGACCAAAAGATGTGTGAAAACAATACTGGTGATCAAGCAGAAACACAGTTGCATGTCTTCATATCCTACTATGAACATAATTATTTTCAAACCAGTCAGTAACTTCTCTGGCTTTTTCAGGTAAATGCAACTTTAAATCATTAAAAGCTCCTGGAATGTCACCAGCTGGAAGGAATGCCAATGCAGGTAAATAACAAATTTTTAAACTGAACTTTTCATCATTGCCTTATGTTATGGCCAATCCACTCATCTGAATTTTTTGCCAAATGCAAATAAAAACAATGACAAGGTAATATTTCTGCCTAACATGATGCAACTAACATCATGCAACTATGCTTCATATAACCAAAAATGCTCCAATTCTGCCCCAAAATTCAGTTTTCAGAATTTCAATATTTGGGATTTTAATATTTTGGGATTGTGATTTATGGGATCTTAGACATTAGGGATTTTTATCTGTAGGGATTTTTGATCTTTCCGGATTTCAAAATTCAGGATTATTGTTTGGGATTGTCTTTCAGGATTATGATGCAAACCCTTAAAGAGCTCCCAAAACCCCAAATTAAGTAACAACAATACAATCAGAAAATGAGAAGAAGACATGAAAATATATTACACTGAGAAGAATATAGAGATGACAAATAAGCACAGAAAAAGATATTCAACATCATTAGTCATTATAAAAATGCTAAAACCACAATCCAGTGCAATTGAAACTGCACATATCAAAATGGTTAAAATAACTTCAATAATGGCAAGGATTTAGAGAAATTTGATTACTTATACATCACTGACAGGAATATGAAATATTACAGCCACACTGGAAAACATCTTCTTTGTTAACAAATCTAAAAATGAACTTACAATATGACCCAGCAGATGAACTCTTGGACATTTATCCCAGAGAAATGAAAATTTATGTTCACACAGGTATTTGTACATGGATACTCACAGAAGCTCTATTTGTAACATCCCAAAACTGGAAACTACCCAAATGTTCTTCAGTGGAGAATGGTTAAACAAATTGTGTTATACAACAACATGGAATACTACTCACCAGTAGAAAAGAACAAACTGACACACCCAGCAACTTGGACAAACATCAGAAAATTATGCTTCATGCAAAAAGCCTACCTCAAAAAGGTACACATTGTATAATTCCACTCCTATAATATTCTTGAAATTACAAAATTAAAGAAATGATGAACTAATAATTATTTGCCAGAGTTTAGAGGTTGAGAGTCCATGGGTGTGGCTATAAAGGTGTAGCACCAGGGAGTCTTGTGGTGCAGTTCTCTGTCTTGTTGTGGTTTAGTTACTAGAAACTACACATGTAATTTTATTGCATAGAACCACATACACACAGACACACACACACACACACAAAATGGGTGTATATATAAATAACTGGTGAAATCTGGATAGTCCAGTACAAATTTTCTGGTTTTAATATAATATTATAGTTATGCAAAATGTTAAAATTGGGAAAGGCTAGATAAATGGTGTGCAAAACTCCCTGTGTATTTCTCTGCAACTTCCTGTGAATCTATAATTACTTCAAAATATATTTTTTAAAAATTATAATGATTAGAATTCATGCATTAGTTTAAGAGCAAGCAAAACTAATCTGTTTATATGAGTCAGAAAAGTGGATATTCCCCAGGGAAGTAAACTGAAGTTGATATAGACTAAGAAAGTATACGAGCAAACCTTACGGGCTGCTGTAAGTGTTTCCTATCTTGTTATGGATGGTGGTTTCATTGGCGTATGCTACATAAAAATTCATCAAGCTGTATTCTTAAGATTAGCTTACTTCATTCACTTTTCTGTGTATATTATTCCAACTAACTGACTGTTCATTCAAGTGACACAATTGAAAGCAGATAAATAAACAATTCAAAGAGTAAGAAGTAATGGTAGTAGTAATACATGCTAAATTAGCTCAGCAAAAGGAGAAAATAAGGAAAAAAGTCATTAGCAATGTTCTTTGGAAAGACAGGTCTTGTCCTATGTTTGAAAAAAATATATAGGTTTACGTAGGAAGAGAGTAAAAGAATGTTATTGCAGGAAGACTTGAGAAGATGTGACAGAAACCATGGACTGGGATAAAAGTGATGATCATTATCCAAAAAGTCAGTTATAGATGATAATTATCAATGATGATAATGATATCCTTAGCTAATATTTGTAAGACTACTTAGCTTGACTTCACTTCATGTGATTATCTCATTTAATCCTCAAAACAAATTTATAAGGCATATACTATTTTTTAGAATGGCCCACTCCCTACTAAATGAGATTTAACCCAAGTGTAATAGAAAAGCTATGTGTACTTTTTATGAGGAGTATTTATTAATAGTTATTATCCCAGAAATGAAACAAAGTCTAAGCTGGAAGAACAGAAATACAAGCAGAGGAGTGGGTGATAGAATGTCATTGTAAAGAGTAATACCTCTATGCAGTCTCAAGAATGGTTGTTAATAATTTATACTGCCCTCTCTTACTGAATACCACCAAAAGGATTGGGCCCATGGATAGCTTTAGTAACCAGTTATGTCTAGGATTATCCAGTACACCAGTGGTTTCCAGTCTATTGGCCATAGAAAACTTTATTAGAATTTTAAGTATTTGATGTTTATGGAATTATGTATCCAAAAAGGAAGATCAAAATAATGCATACCTTAGGATTGTGGAACACACAAAATCATATGGCATATAGGACTGATATTATTTAAATCCTAATTTCACCTATTCTTTAAAAGAATATATAACTTTAAAAGTTATATGATTGTATGGAAAGTAAAGGTGATGTTTTATTCATCCACATGTGCATTTATTAAAAAAGTACTATCAGAATCAGAGAGCAAAAGATAGATGCATTAAGACATTTATGGAAATAACTTCAAAGTCACATTGTAAAGGGGTATGAACATAAGGAAGGAAATCATTGTAGGTAATTTTTCAAACAAGCTACCTCATATGAGAATGAGCTTAATGTTAAAGTGAAAAAAAAATAGCTAAATTTGAAAACCAAAGATTATTACTGCAATATTTAGGTTAAATGCTAATCTCTGTAACAAAGATACACAAAAATGTAATGGCTCAAATAACATTGATGTTTACTTCTCTTTTCTATAAGGTCGTCCATGAAACCAGAAAACTTGGACAACTTTATCACGCTTGTAGGAGCTAAGGTAGCAATTATTTCTATCTCTTCACCAACAGAAGGAAACAAAAGAGAAAGTCAAGGCTAAACAGATTTACCTTTAAACAGATAGCACAGAATTGTATCCATTACTTTTCTGCAAATGCCATTGACCCAACCTCAGTCATAAGGCCCAAATTTAGTCACATAGCCATGAAATACACAAACGACTCTGAGAAGTGTGGTCCCTGGCTGACCATCGAAACTTCCAAGCAAAACTCAGCTTTATTTTTGTAATGGTAAGAATTGATATTTTGGCCATTAATAGTGCCCATGGAAAGGACATTTGTCACTAAACCTGTAATGACCTCAAAGTTTGGTTTAATTTGGAGAAACAGTCAGGAAAATTGTTCTGTTGGATAGTGGTTTCCTGGAGTAAGGTATTTTGAAAATACTAGCATAAAGTAAAAGAATGTACTTTTTTCTATATGATTCCTTTAAGACAACCTGCCAACATGCATCATTTCCTTCCTAGAGAATGATACTCTGAGCAGAATTTTCTTGAGAAAATTTTTTGGAGGAGTATTTAACAAAAATAGTGATCTGAAAAAAAAATTGGAAAATATTGCAATATAACTATTATACTTAAATGATGACAGAATGTCACTGACTTTTTTTATCCTTGTATTTATATTACCTGAAACATGATAAATATACTGCCCTTTCAACTATTCCATATCACATTTTGCTTAGGTGGAATATGAGCAAATGCATTCATCTTTATGAAAGTATAAATTATTTGAGTTTACAAAAATATGCAAGCTCAAAATAGCAGGGAGAAATAAAGAAGAAGAAAATTTTAAAAAGTTCTAATGTTGAAAGCATTTTCTTAGACCTGAAACGATAAAAACCCAGAGAATAAAAATGGGTTGGGGATTCATATATTCCGACCAAGAATATATTATGCAATACTTTATGAAGAGTTTATTCTATTTCTTTTTCTTCTGTCTTTTTTAAGACTTCCAGAAGGACAAAAATATGTTTATTATCACTGTTTTTATTTTCATTATCACTATTTTTTGTGGTATCATCAAAACCTTGAATAGTGCCCAGAATTTAGTGGGCACCCAATAAATATTTATGAAGTAAATTAATTCCACAGAGAATTAGTCCTGAAAGACATACTATAAGGTTTACTGATGAGGGTTAATTAATAATTTTTTAATTAATTGAAAATGCTGATTCAATATATCAGAACACATGGGTATCCACACAGGGTTTGTTGAATTGCTTCCCCAAGTTGTTACAGCTCAGATTATCTAGAGCTCTGGGAATTTTATTCACCTTCTGAATTCTTCTCAAACTGTATTGACTTCAGGATTTAAACAATAATACGGAACTCTTTTGAAGGAATGATTAAGAAATTAAAGGCCTAGTTACAAACAAGAGAATATTCATTTGAGTAGTTCATAGCCAGGTTGTAGAAACATCCCTCAATTTTATAGCTTCTTGTTTACTACAGCATATATCCGCAGCACCCGGGCCCTTCACCAAACTAAAATAAAATGCTTTCTCTAAATTTGAAAAAATGTGATCTGGATGATTATGAAGCTCCTGTTAATATATTTTAATAAATTAACGCCCTGAGTAGATTTCAAAAAAAGTAATCTCATTTTGGCCTTTATCTCCTTATTATCTTTCAGATTCACCCTGACTCAGCATTTGAGTATCATAATTTGATCTTTATCTAATATACATACGGTTGGTTGGTTCTCTGAATATTTTTGACCCATATCAAATTGTAAATAGAGAACATTTTCCTTCCATAATGTAGTCTTTGAGACATTTTTGTTCATAATTCTTCATTAGAGCAGGGCTCTTTGTTGCCAAAAAATCTCCTTGTCCCTCATTTGCTTCTTATTCCAAAAAGAGTCAAAGGAGACTTTATGGTTTTAGAGCTTTTGGTAGAAAAGAGACAAAAGGGGTAGAAGTAAATATCCTGTGTTTATCACCTATATACGTTTTTTAAAGTTACATAGCAAAAATATGTTTTTTATTTGTCAATGCATATATATAATAAAGTTATAAAGTTAAAAATATACTTAAAAAAACATACGTGTTCAGTGATAATTATGTAAGTTCGAGAACTGCCTCTAGGGACTGAGGAGAAGTGGCGGAGAGGGCAGGGAAGAGAGAAAAGAGAAACCATGAGGGTCTCTGTAGTATTTTTTCTTTTATTAAAAAAATAAGTCTAAACTAAAAGGACCAAATGAATATTTGTTCATTCTACATTATGTAAATTAGTTTTTATACCTTTCTGTGTTATAAACTTCATTTTCCGAATTTTTAAAATTACAAAAGCAAAATCTATTTCTGTACAGTTGTTAAACTTGTATTATGCATTTATATTTACAAAATTCTGAGAAAAATTATCTGAGGAAATACATTAACACTTAGTATTTAATCATTTTAAATATTAGTATATCATTCATCTTATTTTATTAAAAAATATGAGACACCCTTTGTGTGATAATTACATCTTCCTGTGAAGCAAGGTCATAAGTGTGAAACTTTGTATTACGGTAAAGCTTTTTACTCCAACCTACCTCAAAATTGTATTTCCTCTCCTTTCATGCCCTGGTATTACTTGTGTACATACTGTATCACCTTTTCCAATCAGAGCAATGTCCTGAAAGCAGAGTCTATTTTATAAGACTAAGTTCCTGGCCCAACACAAATGCCACAGAAGCATTCTCAAGGCTGTGCGCCATCTCTTTCTCTTCTTCTTCTACTTTTTCTTTTTTTTTTTATTCCTCAAAATTACATTCCCCCTTTTACAACAGAAATATGCTCCTTGGATCTCGTTAATTTTCAGAAGTTTTCTTTGGTCAGCATTACCACAACTATGAGGAATTTGGGTTTCGTTATTTGCTTGTTTGCTTTTCTTTTTGTCACAACACACACTTGAACGTTCCGTGCCTTTGCACATGACATTACCTCCACCAGGAGTATGACTCTCTCCATTGCTCAGTAGAGCCTCATCAACCTTAAATCTTATTTCACAGTCAGACTTCTCTAGAAAGCCTTCTCTGATAACTCATCACTTTCACTGCTGCCTAATTCTATTCTTTTGCTGCAAAGACTTGGCCACTTTCAAGACGTTGGTGAGACTTCAAAACCATACACTATAATCATGGAAGCCAGAAGCCCTTGGGCTGAGGATCAGTTTACATACTATACTTTAATGGAAAAAGGCAGATATTTGAAGGAAAGAAATAATAGTTTCTAGTCTAGTCTGTGCTACTTTAAAGATGAGTAATTTGGAAGAGTTTCTCAAACTTTAGGAGCTCTGATATCTTCATATACAAAATGGAGGCAAGAAAATATACCTTACAGAATTGCTGTGAGGATTAAACTTCCTATCACATTTCTGCCTCCTGGAAGTGTTCAGCATATATAAGTTATAAGTTCTCTTCCATCATTACCTGTAACTTCTCCTCCTCCACACCTCCCAGAAAGAGATATCTTCTTTTAGAAATCTCTGATTACTGCTCAAGGAACCACCACCAAAACCTTGTGCAGCAAAAATTATATGCTTTTATTGCTCAGTGTGTGGAGACCTAAGGTAGGAGAGGGAGCAACCCCCTAGAGAAAGTCCCTCTACTCTTCTCATCAGACTTAAAAATTTATATCAGTCTAGGCCTTGATGCAAGAATATATTAAATAAAAGAAATAAAATAGACTCTGCTTTCAGGACATTTCTCTGATTGAAAAAGGTGATACAGTATGTACACAAGTAATACCAGGGCATGAAAGGAGAGGAAATACAATTTTGAGGTAGGTTGGAGTAAAAAGCTTTACCATAATGCAAAGTTTCACATTTATGACCTTGCTTTTAAATCTCTGAGCAATTTCAAGATCAGTGATAGTCTTTTTCAATATGAGGGAAAGAGAGCAGAGCCACAAAAGGAGTTTTCTCTGAAATCCCACAATGGCAGATCAATCTTTTTTTTTAATAAACGACAGAAATTTATTTCTCACAGGCCCGGAGGCTGGAAGTCCAAGATTGGAGTACCAGTATGGTCGTGCTCTGGTGAGGGCCTGTTTTCTGATTTGTAGACTGGCGAATTCATGTTCTAGCCTCACAAGGTGCAAGGATGGCAAGAGAGCTCTCTGGGGTCTCCTTCATAAGAGTACTAGAGCCATTCATGAGAGCTCCTTACTCATGACTTTTTCACCTTCCAAATGCCCCACCTCCTAATACCATCACATTGGGGATTAGGATTCAACATATGAACTTTGGGGGCATACCAATATTCAGTCCATTGTACCCTCCCTGGGAAGTTTCTGGTTTGGATTCAATGTCTCTTTTCTGAGCTCCTACAGGAATTGTGCTTGCATTATATGCTTATTTCACTGTACTGTCAGATATTTGTCTGTTCTCCTTACCTGACAACCACCTTTTTAATTATTTATTTATTTTTAATTGACAAATAATAATTGCATATATTTAGGGGGTACAGTGTGATGTTTTGATGTCTGTATAATATTGTAGAAATATTCAATCAAACTAATTAACATATCTATCAGCTCACCAATTTATCATTTTTTGTTATGAGAATGTTAAAAATCTGTTCTTTTAGTAATTTTGAAATATTATGCTATGTGAAATAAGCTAGGCACAAAAAGATATATATTATATGATCTTACTTATACGGGGAATCTACAAAAGTTTATCTCATAAAAACAGAGTAAAAAAGTGGTTACCAGAGGCTGGGTAGGAGGGGGATGGGGAAAGGGAAGATGCTGACCAAAGGGTACAAAATTTCAATTAGACTGGAGAAATAAGTTTTAGTGATCTATCATACAGTATCATGACCACAGTTAGTAATAATGTACTGTGCATTTCAAAATTGGCAATACATTTTTTGAATGTTCAATGTTTAGGGTCTGCAATAGGAAAGGCAATTCATATTAGTACAGTGGGCTTTTTTTTTGATGGGGAGGTGATACAGCAAAGGAATTAGGCTGAGAATTCCTAACGCCAAGTGATGAGTTTTATCTGATGGAAGACTTTAAGCCAGTTTTTTCACAAGTAAAGTATGGATTACAATGCCTACCTCAATCAGTGCTATGCTGATTAAACAAAGATATATTTGAAAGTTAATTGTGAAATCTAAGATTACATAATTATACATTGTTGTTATCATCATTAGGGTATCTTCTTAGGTCAGGGATAAGATATATGTTTCTTTTTTTTATTTTTTATTTCAGAATATTATGGGGGTACAACACTTTGGCTATATACATTGCCCATGCACTGCCTGTGTCAGAGCTACAATCGTGGTCATCCCCCAAACTGTGCTCCCCACATCCATTCAGTGAAAGTTTTTCCCGTCCCCTCCACCCCTCTCCCGCCTGCCCGCCCCCTGATGAATATTATTGTCCTGTGTGATGCAAGTGTTGATCAGTTACTACCAATTTGATGGTGAGTACCCGTGGTGCTTGTTTTTCCATTCCTGTGACGCTTTGTTTCGAAGAATGGGTTCTAGCTCCAACCAGGATAATACCAGATGTGTTAATTCACAACTGTTCCTTATTGCTGAGTAATACTCCATGGTGTACATATACCACATTTTATTAATCCACTCGTGTATTGATGGGCACCTGGGTTGTTTCCACATCTTTGCAATTGTAAATTGTGCTGCTATAAACATTCGTGAGCAGATGTCTTTATTATAAAATGTCTTTTTTTCCTTTGGGTAAATACCCAGTAGTGGGATTGCTGGGTCAAATGGTAATTCTACTTTTAATTCTTTGAGGTATCTCCATATTCTTTTCCATAGAGGTTGTACTAATTTGCAGTCCCACCAGCAGTGTATGAGTGTTCCTATCTGTCCACATCCCCGCCAACATTTGTTATTTGGGGATTTTTTGATATGAGCCAATCTCACTGGAGTTAAGTGATATCTCATTGTGGTTTTGATTTGCATTTCCCTGATGATTAGAGACTTTGAGCACTTTTTTATATGTTTGCTGGCCATTATTCTGTCTTCTTTTGAAAAGTTTCTGTTCATGTCCTTTGCCCATTTTTTAATAGGGTTGTTTGATTTTTTCTTGTTGATTTTCCTAAGTTCTGTATAGATTCTGGTTATCAGCCCTTTATCAGAGGTGTAGCATGCAAATATTTTCTCCCATTCTGTTGGTTGTCTGTTCACTCTAGTGATAGTTTCCTTGGCTGTGCAGAAGCCTTTTAATTTGATCAGGTCCCATGTATTTATTTTGGTTGCTGCTGTGATTGCTTTGGGGGACTTCATAAATTCTTTGCCTAGGCCAATGTCCATCAGAGTTTTTCCAACGTTTTCTTCGAGAATTCTTATGGTTTCATGTCTTAGGTTTAGATCTGTTATCCATTGTGAGTTGATTTTTGTGAGAGGTGAGAGGTGTGGGTCCAGTTTCAGTCTTCTACATATGGCCATCCAGTTTTCCCAGCACCATTTGTTGAATAGGGAATCTTTTCCCCAGTGTACATTTTTTTGGAATTTGTCAAAGATCAGGTGACTGTATGAGGTTGGTTTTATATTTGGGTTCTCAGTCCTGTTCCGTTGGTCTATGTCTCTGTTCTTGTGCCAATACCATGCAGTTTTGGTTACTATAACCTTGTAGTATAGTTTGAAGTCTGGTAGATAGATGTTCTTTTTGCTTAAGCCAGAGCAATTAGACAAGATAGAGGAATCAGGGGCGTCCAGATGGGGGCAGAAGAGGTCAAACTTTCACTATTCGCAGATGATATGATATTATACATAGAAAACCCCAAAGATTCAACCAAGAGATTACTGGAATTGATAAATGAATTCAGCAAAGTTTCAGGATACAAAATTAATACACACAAATCCATAGCCTTCATATATGCTAATAACAATCAAGCTGAGAAACAAATTAACGATGCAATACCTTTCACAATAGCACCAAAGAAAATTAAATATTTAGGAACATATCTAACTAAGGAGGTCAAAAACCTACATAGAGAGAATTACGAAACACTGAGAAAAGAAATTGCAAAGGATATAAATAGATGGAAAACCCTACCATGCTCTTGGATAGGCAGAGTCAACATAGTAAAAATGGCTTTGCTACCTAAATTGATTTACAGAATCAATGCAGTCCCTATCAAAATACCAACATCATTTTTTGCCGATCTATAAAAAATAATTCTATGCTTCGTGTGGAACCAGAGAAGACCCCGTCTAGCCAAAGCAATCTTAAGCAAAAAGATATATGTTTTTAACTCTGGTGGGAGACCCTTGATCAAATTCTCCCATTTTAGGCCTACAGTTCCCTCTCACTCTGTATGTAATACTACTTCCCTTTTTGTTCAGATAAACATAGAAACAAAGAACATGACTTGTGACAATAATTTTTACAGAATCACATCAAAATCCTTCTGTATCTATTTCAGAAAAAAAATGAAGTGCACATTTTGTAGGAAATAAAATATGTAAAATTTTTCAAGTTCCTGTGAAAGACCTCTGTTTTTACAAAAACAGAAAAGACCATGCCTATTGAACTCATATCATATAAGATGGAATTATGATTGGACATTATTTCTAATTGTTCTGCCTTAGCAGAGCTTATAGGAAGTCTAGAACATCACCCACTTCTAAGAGATGTCAACTCTTGAAGAGTTGAGGATGACACTTTGGCTCTGCCATCTAAGAGTGTGGGTAGTCTAGACCTGCTCAGACATCCAGTGAGAAAAAAGCTCACAGTAATTTTGAAAGCCCTGTGGTAAAATGCAAGTTTTGAACAATAATTGTTTTGTGTAAAACAAAAGGGGCAATAAAATTATACTTTTACAGGTCCTTCATACTTTATGTGTTCTGAAAAATGTCCCATTCTCATCTTGAAAAAAACTAAATTATGCCCATCATGTCTTACATTAATGTACTGGTATATACTAAATATCTTACATTAGACTACTGAATGCATGTTCACATTTAAAAATAATTCAGGGCAATTATATTGTATTTAATGCTAATGCAGTTTATTTATTTTATGAATAAAATAAATGCTGTCTGGGACAAATGGTACATCATCACTTTTAATTTTTAAACAAAAATTCTCTGAATTTAAAATACTTGTATTTTTATTTTATATTTCATTAATATGTTGTGGAAGCTTATAGAGGTAAAATTCCATTATGATGAAATGCAGTACCTCCACTCAGTTTTGTTGTTACAGGCTTATCTTATAATGAATCTTTTATTTGATATCAAATTTCCAGTCAGCAGAATTAGAGTAAAATTTGAATTGATGCCCAGTTTTTCTAATTCATTAGCAAGAAAAAAAAATGCTTTGAACTCAACAGAGGAAAAAGGGAAATGCTTCCTGTCATCTCTACATCCCTATGCAATGAACTGGAAAAATATGGAGAAATAATTCAATTCTTTTCTAGTCACACTTTCCCCCTCACTGTCCCCTGATTGTCTCCTATTTTTTTCTTCTCTCCTTACCATTTTTTCTCCCTCTCTTTTTTGGCAAGATTCTGAACATTTAGTTTCAATGAGTTAGGTTTAAAGTTCCTGGAGGCCTTTGGGGAATTATATGACAATATTTGAGATTCAGAAGCATGTAAATTGAAAATGCATAATGAAGAAATAAAAAAATAATCTCTCTTTCAACTTCTTTGGTCTTAAACCTCTGGGCTTGGACCCACTTGACTCACTCTGGTAATGCAAACTACCCTTATATTTTGTTTTGAAAATGACTGTTGCTGGGATAGAGACCATAGAAATCATCCACAATGTAATTTGATTCATTGTAGAGGGTTCAATGCAATCACATTAGTGGAGTTCACTCAGTATTGGCCATCTGCCCATGGTAGAAATAACTTGGTTAAAAAGAACATTTCTTTGTAATGATGTTTGCTACAAATGGGTTTAAGGGAGGGAAGTGCACTGTTAATTATTAATGTGCTTATTCAATAATTGTTGTTCTTTATGTCCTTTATGACAGGGATCATACATCTAAAATTTTGCTAAACTAATGAAGTGCTTAAATAGTTTGATATCTGTTTATAGTTTTGTTGAAGATGATTATAATGGATACAATGATAATGATCATAGTGATAATTTGAAGATAGCAAAGAAAAATAAATGAAAACTCCAACCCAGGAGGGAGAATTGACTTTTCCTCAATGACCAGTTTTTAAGTAAAAGAAAACATAACAACACTACATAGTTCTGTCTAGATTTGAAAATCCAAAATCTGATGTGTAGATTGCTTACTAATGAGAGTTTGTGTCATTTTGTCAAGTTATAATGATATTTTTATAAAATACCAATTCTAATTTTCTTAGTTTGTATATTAGTTACCTAGAGCTTCTTGAACCAAGTGCTACAAACTGGGTGTCTTAAAATATCAGAAATTTAGTCTCTCACAGTTCAGGAGTCTGTCTTAGTTCAAGCTGCTATAACAAAGTACCATAGACTTGGTGGCTTATAAACAACAGAAATTTATTTCTAACAGTTATGAAGGCTACAAGTCTGAGATCAGGGTGCCAGTATACCTGGTTTTTGATGAGTGCCCTCTTCTCGGTTGGAGGCTGCAGTCTTCTCATTTTATTTTCATATGGGAGAAAGAGAGCAATAGAATTTTCTGGGGTCCCCTTTATAAGGACATTAATTCCAATCATAAGGTCTCTACCATCATGACCTAGTTATCTCCCAAATGAGGGCATAATCTAAACCTCGATAATCATGGATGATTAGGATTTTAACATATGAATTTTGGGAGGACACAAACTGTTCACAGCAGAGACCAAAATCTGAAATCAAGATGTTGGTAGGGTTGGTTCTTTCTGGAGGCACTTGGGGAAAATCTATTCTGTGTCTTATCTCCCGGCTTCTGGTGGTTGTCAGTGTTCCTTGTCTTCCCTTAAATTGTACATTCATCACTGCAGTCTTTGCCTTTATCATCATATGGCATCTCTTTCTCCCCTGTTTCTATATCTTTACATAGCCTTCTTTTAAGAATATCCACTAACATACTTAGTGCCCACTCTAGTTCAGTATGATCTTATGTTAACTAATTATACCTGCAATGAGTCTGTTTATGAATACATTCATATTCTGAGGTTCCTGGTGGATATGAATTTTGGAGAGACACTATTCAACATAGTAAAGTTGTTTTTAGATCCTTAGATACTTTAGGTCTTCCTTTTGGGGAAACAAACTAGTTATTAATGATTACTTCAAAAATAAAGATAATTAATTATAATTCTTGATATTATAACTTATCTATATCCTATTAGATTGATAGTAATATATGAAAAAACTGAAAGAATAATATTTATTTTGATTGATTTTGTCATTGCTATTATCATTACTGTTGCTTTATTTTATTTTTCTTATATTATTGTTATTATTTAATATTATTTTCTTTTATTATTACTATTATTTTTCTTTCATTATTATCTTTATTTTTCATATAAAAACTATTTTTCTTTTTTGGAAAAGCCAAATTCTATTAATTTAGCAGACATTAACAAGCCTATTATATTACATTCATATATCTAGATGCTTCAAAACATTAATATAAATTAGATACAGTTTATTGCTTTTAAATTTCTTATAATAAAATGATATTTTCTGTGTCTACCTCTTTAAATATCATACTATCTATCTTATATACAGCAGTTTTGGTGAACTGTTTGGTAAAGTGAGACATTTATCAACTTTATGGCTATTAGTAAGTGATGCTGAGACTAGTGTTTAAGATTGCAACTTTCAAAAATTTTTAGAATATTCTAAGATCTGAATTTCAAGTTTTGTCAGACTTAGAAAATCAACACACACATACACACACAATTTGTAATAACAACCAGTTTGGATTTTGTGAGTGTCATGTGTATGCCTTGTGTATGGGAGGGAGTGCATATGAAGGCCTTCAGGATTCAGGAGGTTTGAAAGAAGCCCCAGAGGTCTTCTATTCCAATCTCCCTCCAGACAGAATTCTTCTGCACACTATCGTGGAGATGGTCATTTGGCCTGATATACTGCTGGAAGGAGGTCACTCACTACTCCATCAGAGTAGTCCATTACATTTTAGAGAAACCCCCTCTGTCAGTAGCTTTATGGCAGCCTCCTCTGTGAAAATATTCACTGTCCCTTCAGTTCAGCTCTTGGGCATGAGAGAGGCAGCTGGGGCCTGGCAGGAAAGGATAGAAATAAGCTAAAACTCATACCACACAGAGATATGGCAGGATGGCCAGAGCATTTTAGGAGTCTTAGGGAGTTTTTAGCATGATTTAGATGTAAATGGGTGCCTAAAGGTGGGCTCTCCTGCAAAAAACTGCTCAGAAGATCAGGTTGTGGAAGATCCTCTGCATCCCAAGATTTTCTTTGTAGGTTGTAGGTAGGAAATACTCCTCAGGGGAGAAGGGGAGACATGGATGGGCTTTAGAATAATCTTGTCATATGGCGGCAGATGAGACCTGACCCTTGGGGGAGGGATGTAGAACTGGGATTGCGGAGGTCTGAAGAACCCTCACTTTTTGAGAGCTTCTGTTCTGGGGCCCCAGTGGTTACTACAGATTCCTTGGATCAGATCTCAAATGTACAAAAGCATCAGGAATCCTAGGAAAGTGATGATGGTATTGATCTGTTCTATCTGGATACCTTGTGTTGTCCAATATAGACTAGGACCCTTTGTGGACTGGATTAGTAATGCTAGCTCAAGGATTCACATCGTGTAACAAGAGGAAGGTTTATACTCTTGACAGCCATTCTTTCCAAAGCATCTCAATCCTGAGAGTGGGTGAAGAATATTTGGTTGAAGTGTCTTAGAGACACATTAGAGAGCTAAGCAGCAAGGTGGGCAATTGTCAATAACTATAAAAGGTATGAGATATTGACTCAGACAACAACCTACCAAAGTAGAAAGCAGTTTTGTGCGTAGTAGCAAAAGACACAAGTATCCTGGGTCAGAGAAAAAGGACATCATTATTAAGAAAAAGCAATAGCCAGTGTATCAGCATTTTCTTGCACAAGTTTCATGAGCCCTTATTTGTGCAGAGAAATGCAAAAGGAGCCAGATGCAACGTGGACTGAGAGTGGTTGTATTACAGAAAGGGAACTAGGAGCTTAGGGGACCTGAAACTTTTACAATGGGGCAGTAAAGCATGGCTAACCTTAGCTCAGGAGCAAGACTACCTAAATTCCAAGATTATTTGCTATATAACCATACTTAAAAAGATAGTCCCAAAGGCAATACACTCAAAAGATGTGCAAAAATTCAAGAGATCCATGGAGAATTGTCTCCCCGTAGTAAAAGTGAGTATTCTGGATTTGGACTAAAGTAATAAAGTTTTTAAATATCAATCATGGTGATTTCTATGAACATAATTCTCTTCTTTGGCATAATTCACATAGGCTAGCTTTTCTAATGAATCTCTGAAACAAACATTATAATACAGAATTGTACTAACATAAGCACAGTATTTTTGTGTTTCTAGAAAGTCATTTTTAGCCCTTGATAAACACACATTATAGTCAAGATAAAGTGAGTCTTTGAGTTTTATTCCTTGTTCCAAATTTTTATGTTTGATTCTCCAGGGTAATCAAAACAGAAACAATTATTTAAGCCTTTCATACCTTACTCTTTTTATCATTTCACTGACTCTCATGGTTTAAAATCTAATTAACACACTGATGATTCTCATTTTAAATTTCCTTCTTGAATCTCTCATTTTCAATTGCTTATAGAACATCTCCATTTAGATGCCTATTAAGCTTCTCAAACTTAGCATGACCAAGGCAGGTACCTCTTCTTCTCAAGCCCAAAACCTTCTGAGGTCTTCAATTCAGTTAAGGGCAATACCATCTTGTGGATTGCTTAGGTTGATTATTTTCTTTCTGTCTCATCATACATTAATTCATCAGTAAAAGCCTGTTACTTTCATAATATATCCATATTCTAAAGACTTTTCACTACCTCTGTAGTTACCACCTTGTTTAAATGTGTTTCTCACTTCTGTTATTGCCATAACAGATCTTTGAACTGGTCTGTCTTGATTTTGATCTTGCTCTCTTACAGTCCATGTTAGCACAGCAGCAAGAGTAATCTTTTGAAATTATTAAGTCAGATAATGCCAGTTCTCTGCTTTAAATTTTCCATTGGCCCCCAATCTCACTGGGGGTACTTCTTAAATCTTTACAGTGGCCTACATGGATCTACATGATATCCTAGCCCCTCTTATCTTTCTGACCTTGTATTTTATAACTGTTCTTCTCCCTGACAGTATTCCAACTCCAGCGCCCTGAATGTGCCAGGTACACTGTGACAGGTCCTTTGTAGTGTTGTTACTCTGCCTGGAATCTTTTCCCCTCAGATATCCATGAAGATCTCTTACATTGCCTTCAGAATTTTGCTCAGATGTCACCTTTCCTAAATAGTCAAGAAATATTATAAAAATCAACACTCCACTGGCTTCAATATCTATACACTGTTCCTATTCTTTTGTTTTGTTTTGCCTTTTTCTTAACAGCACTTATCAGCATCTGACATCTCATATATAGCAAACTGTGTTACTGTTCACTTATTTGGTGCCCCTCACCAGGGAATAGAGCCTGTGGATAAATGCTCTAGCATCCTGTCTTTTCAAGTAAATATGCTTGATGCTCCTCAGGAGGTGCCAGCAGAGACAGTGCAAATCCCCATTGCCCAGAACAGCACAGCAACCTCTTTAGGATACCCTCCTTCCCTCTCTCTCCTCACTGCCTGATTCTAACTTCCTGGAGTGACACTCTACAAAAACTATCTGAAGTCAAGTCCTTATCTCAGGTTCTGCTTTTGTGGGAAACAAATCAAAGATATCATAATCCTTAATTTTATAATAACTTTTTAATGTTTTATGGTTTTGCACTTGCTGGTGGAAGTTTCATACGTTGCCCCTGTTCTTAGAGAAACATGGCTGCTTTGGCTAATGAAATCCGAGTGAAAGCTTTAGAGTCAGCATATACTTTGCTGCACTCTCGTTTTCTTCACCCAAGACAAGCAGAAATGTTGCAGATGGAGACTGCTCTGTCAGCCTGGAGGCACAGTGAAAGTGATGTGAAGCAGGGTTCCAGCCAGCTATAATGACAAACATGTAACACAGAAGAAGGGAAAAAACAAACGAGCAAACAGCAACAACAAAAATTTTTACTGTTCTTAGCCATAGAGATTTCTGGGGTTGTTTGATACTATACTAACAAAACCTGGTCTATACTGACCCGTGATTCTTATAATTTACTCAACTCTGTGATCACTGTCTGCCTTCACCTCACCCTAAAATCGTCTCCATGAGGCAGGGAATTTTGTGTTTTCTTTATTCCCTACTTTATGCCCTCTACCTAGAGCAGTCCTAGGCAGGTGCATAGGATATACACACCTCAGCTGAAGCCTAGTCAATTCATTTTCTCTCAAACACAACTAGTGAATTCCCACTTGTGAAATTTGGTCTTGCCTTTCTTCTAACTCAGTGGTTTTAAACCACTAGTGATTTAATCCCCCAGTTAGGATTGCTGGATAAAATACAGGCAGCTCAGTAAAGTTTGAATGTCAGACAAGCAAAAATTAATATGGGACACACTTATACTAAAATATTTTACGTGGTTTGTCTGAATTTCAAATTTAACTAGTGTCTTGTATTTTTATGTGCTAAAGTATTTAAAACTTTATTTGCTAAATCAGGCACCCCTACTCCCTGGTGCCATTTTTCAATATGGGGATGTAGACAGTCTTCACAGCAAAGAATTAATTTTCCATAATGTCAATAATGCTGAGGGTAAGAACCCTAATATTTGGACTGATGTCCTGTTCTTTTTTGGACA
This sequence comes from Daubentonia madagascariensis, assembly GCA_023783475.1. Classification (NCBI taxonomy): domain Eukaryota; kingdom Metazoa; phylum Chordata; class Mammalia; order Primates; family Daubentoniidae; genus Daubentonia; species Daubentonia madagascariensis. The sequence goes on along the minus strand of JAKFHU010000726.1, from coordinate 23,896,631 downwards.
TTTGAATTCCACGTTCTTTGCCATTTATCTTAAATATTATTGGCTCCAATAAGGTCTCATTCTCCTTTCAGAACTTTTTGCCTATATCATTCATATATTTTCTTTTAATCTTAGGTATATCCCCATGTGCTTTCCTAAATGGCTTACAGTCCCAGTTATGAAAGTTTCTAAGTTATTTGAGGGCAGAGGGAAAACAAAACCTATGTTTTTCTTTGCATCTGAAGCATCTGAAACTATGCCCTGTGTACACAGATATTTAATGTGTATTGAGTAAGAGAGGGAATAAATAAGGATAAGCCTGGGCAGATACATAAATTCTAATGCAATCCTACTTTCCTTCTGAGTCTGGCCAGCCACTGGCAGACTATGTCCTGTGGCCTAAGAGTGTACTAATTCCATTATCAGATGTAATCATCTATATGACAGACAATCTTTTGTACTCTTAAATCTTCCTGGTCTATTATCTTCCCAAGATAGAATAACAAGTATTTAGCATCTTTCTACCTTTGCCTGAGACCATCATTATAACATCTTTCAAAAGTGTAAGCCTATATGAATTTGATTTTTTTAAAAAAACTTTCTTAACACAAATTTATGCATAATTATTATCAAATAGGAGACATTTGAAATATTAAAATTGTACCTTTATCTCCAGTCCTATACCAATTCTCAAATTTTTTTGTTGGGGAAAGAGTCTGGCCTTTTGCCTTTTTAACATCATTCTTGAGATACATTTTGATGAAGTGAAGCCAAGAAGACTGAAGAGCCTCTGGAGAAAATGTTGAGCCAGACCAGCTCTCAAAACTTACTCTGATTCAAGTAAAATATTTAAATCTGAATATAGATATGGATATTCATACACATATATGTGCTTTTAATTCATTTGGCATAGATGCTTTAGTTATGTATGTGCTATTTATATTGCTTTTTAGCAAGTATTACAGATATTGATATTTTCCTTCTCTTCTTTTATTTAGAAAAATTAATGGGAATAATACAAAACAAAGACAAATACCTTTAAAAAATACCTTATGGGCATTTGCCAATAACTGAAACTACTATTATAAATGTGTAAGCACCATGGTTGAAAGATAAAGATATATAAAGAAATATAGATATGTGCAAAGTAAAACCATTTTCAGTGGACATTGGCAGATGATACCATATTCTTATTTCTTTCAAAACTGAAATGAAACCACTAAGATAGAGTAGGAGCCCAAGTGAATATTTATGTATCTCTTGAATAGTAGGGAAAAAAATCTGAAGTCTATAACAAAACAGGGTTGTAATGATAAATAACTTTATAAACTTTTTATACAAAAATATGCATCAGTAAAACTACCACATTGTGAATTTAAATACAATTTTCCATTTTTTTTCCTCTTAAAATGTTTTAGTAGGCTTAATGGTAAGTTTATTTCCCTGGATAATAGCTTTCCTTTTTTTTCTCAAGTCAGTTTTGCTTACATTTTTTTTTAATACATAAAGAACTGCTACTGGTGAAAACCAAGTTCACTCTGATTTTGTATATTCTAAATGATAATAAGTCCTATTTACTTCTTTATCTGCATAGTAAATTAACTCCATAGCTAAGGGAAACACAGTTACATTTGCTCTATGAAATTCAGTAAAGTTCAAAATATTCTATGATTAAACTAAAAAAACAGAGGAGACTTCTTTCAAGATGATATGTCAAAGGTATTTCAAAGAAGACATCTTCTTTCAAAAAAATATACTTTTCCTTATGTCTCCTGTTAAGGACAAATAAAAACCAAGACATTATATGTTGAACAGACATAAGAAGACATTAGAAGGTGAAGAAAAGAAGACAGGCCAGCCATGGAATTCAGGTCTCAAATAACAACACTGTTATGAGTTCCTGAGTTCCTAGTTTATCAGACTAGGAAGTACAGAAATCAGAAATCTGGAAACTCCAACAGGAGGAGAAAAACAAAGCCCCAAGGAAAGTCTGCTCTCTCCCATAAAAGGATCAGGAAAAGGGCAGTCTAGGATGTTGGACAACTTTTAGACAATTGCCTAATTAGGAAGAACAAACTAAACCCAAATCAAAAAGAAATCATAAAGAAAAGAGCAAAAAATGAATGAAATTGGGAACAGAAGAATAAATGAAAAATTTTAATGTAAGAAACAGATGGTCCATTGTAAAGATGGATAACATTGAGAAACTTCTAGCAAGACTGATTTTAAAAAAGAAAAAGAACTCAAATTACCAATCTCTAAATTTTTAAAAGGGGCTGCCACTACTGACCCTGGCAGACTTCAGAAGGAGAATAAGGAAATAAAACAAACAAGTCTACAAACATACGTTTGATAACTTAGGCAAAAAACTACTTCCTCAAAAAACACAAAGTACACCATTTCACTAACATGAAATAGATAAATTTGAATAGCCCTATAACTACTAAGGAAGTTGAAATCGTAATTTAAAAACTTTCAAAAAGGAATTTCACAGACCCACATGATTTCATTAGGGAATTCTTTTAAACATTTAAGGAATAGTTAATACCAATTCTATACAACCTCTTCCAGAATGTAGAAGAACAGGGAACAATTTCCGATTCATTTTATGAAACTAATATTGGTGCTATATCTTGGTAAAACTAAGACAATACAAAATAGAAAACTATAGGTCAACATCCTTCATGAATATAGATGCAGAAATCCTTAACAAAATGTAAGCAAATAGAATTGAGCAGTCTATAAAAAGAGTCATATGCCATGACCAAGTGGTGCTTATTTCAGGGATATAAAGCTGGATCAATATTTAAAAATCAATTAACATAATCTATGACATTAATAGGCTGTGAAAGAAAATTCACATGGTCATACAAATTGATTCAAAAAAAGCATTTGAAAAAATTCAACACTTATTCATGATTTTAAAAACACCAAACAAAAACCTCTCAGCAAGCTTCAATAGAGGAAACTTCCTCAACTTAAAAAAAATCTACAAAAACTATAGCTAACATTATGCTTAATGGTAAAAAACTGAATGCTTATCTCCTAAGATCAACAAGAGAAGGATATCCACTCTATCCGTTCTATTCAATTCAGTCTTAGAATTTACAGACAGTTCAATAAGGCAAGAAAATAAAATAAAATTCATACAGATGATAAGGAAAAAATATAACTGTCCCTATTTGCAGATGACTTGATTTTCTATGTAGAGAATACCAAGTAATAGAAAACAAACAAATATTAAAAAAACAAAAACAAGAAATAAAAACAAAAACAAACTCTCCTAGGACTAAGTGTTCATATACACGATAACCATGCAGAAATCATTTGTATTACTATATATTAGCATTGAACACATGAAAATAAACATTTACAATACAATAACATTTATAAACACTCAATTAAAAAAAGAAATACTTAAATGTGAGAAATACTTGGGTGTAAAACATGTGCAAAACTTGTGTGCTGAAAACTATATACCAATGAAAGAAATCAAGGATTTAAACAATGGGTAGGCATAGCATTTTCCCACATTGGGAAACTCAAAGTAGTAAAGACAGTAATTCTCCAAATTGACATATATGTTCATAGATTTAACACAATTTCAATCACATTTCAGCAAGATTTTTGTAGACATGATCAAGAATATTTTAGAATTATATGGAAAGCTAAGGACTAGAATAACTAAACAATTTTGAAAAAGCAATAGAAAGTATAAAGTATAATTCTCCCAATTTCAAGATTTCTTATATAACTAAAGTAATAACGAATGTGTGGTATTGGCAGAGGAGTAGACACCACAATTAATAGTGGAACAGAATAGAGACCCCAGAAATACACACACACAGATATGTCCAAATGATTACTGACAAAAGTAAAAAGCAATTCAATGGAGGAAATGTAGCCTTTCAGCAAATGGTGCTGAAAGCAAATAAAAATCCATAATCAAAAAAAAAGGAAGTCAAAGAAAATCCAACCTCTCTTGCCTTACGCAAAATTTAATGCAAAATGAATCACAGACTCAAATGTTAAATATAAACGTATAAAAGTTTTAGATAAAAAGCAGGATAAAAACTTCAGGATGTAGGACTAGACAATGAGTTCTTAGATGTGAAATCAAAATAATGATTCATAAAAGGAAGCATGGTCAATTGGATTGCATCAAAATTAAAAGCTTTGCTCTGTGAAGGATCCTATAGAGGAAGAAAAGACAAGCTACTGAGTGAAAGAAAGTATTTGCAAATCACATACTCAACAAAAGACTAGTATATAGAATATATAAGGAAATATCAAAACTAAACTATAAGAACAAACAAAGCAATCTGAATATTGGCAAAATATATGAGAAAATTTTTCAGCAAAGAAGATATATAGATCATGGCAAATTACCACATGAAAGGATATTCAATTTCAGTAGCTGTTAGGGAAATGCAAATTAAAACCACACATAAAATTCCACTAAATACCCATCGGAATTTCTAAAATAAAAAGTAGTGAAATACCAAATACTGGAGAGTATATGGAGCAACTGGGTCACTCATACAGTGCTGATATGAATTTAAAATGGTGTAGGTACTATGGAGAAACATTTTAGTACTTTCTTAAAGCAAAAACAAAACAAACAAGAGAACCCAAAGGAATGAAAAGAACTAAATATGCATCTACCATGTAACCTAGCAATTGCACTCTTATGCATTTATTCAAGAAAATGAAGGCACATTATGCACAAAAACTTGTTCATGAATGTTTATAATAGCTTTATTTATAGCAGCCCAAAACTGGAAATGACCTGGATATCCTTCAGTGAGTGGATGGTTAAACAACTGTAGTATATCCATACCAGAGAAAACTACTCAGCAATAAAAAAGAACCAGAGTTTTGGCAAACACAACCACCTAAATGAATCTCCATAGAGTTATGCTGAGTGAAAAAAAAAAATCTTATATCGTTTCATTTGTAAAGTTGTCTTGAAATGACACAATTATAGAAATGGAAAACATAATAATAATTGTCATGGATGAAGGAGCAGGAGGCAGAAGGGAGACGGGAGTGCCTATAAGAAGACAATGGGAGAAATTCTTGTTATGATAGAAATGTTTTGTATTTTGACTGTATCAATGTCAATACTCTGATTGTGATATCAGATACAGTTTTTCAAGACATTATCTTTGGGGAAGCTGGGTAAAATATGCACAGGATCTCACTGCATTTTTTTAAATTGCATATGAATCTACAATTATCTCAAAATATTATAGTGTTAATTAAAAAGTAATCTTAAGCTTGCACTTATATATAAAATTCATTTTCAGTTACTCAATTTTATAGTAAATTTAATGTCTGAAGATATTGCCAAACAATAAGGTGAAGTACCTTTGAAAAGTCAATCCAATTAGATTTAATAAACATATATGCAGGCATGTTCCATACATCACATGCAATACTTGTTATTTCTTCACTAATTATGCTATTTTTAATTATTTCTTCATTAAATCAATATTTATGGAATGCCAACTAGATCCTAGTCCAGCGTTGTTGAGCAGAAAGGTAGGCTGATGGTGGTGCGAGTTAGGTAGGTTGACCAGAATCATATTACATATTACCTAATAAGGCACATTAAGGATTTGGGATTCTATTTTAAACACAACAGAGCATCACTGAGGCGTCAAAATATTTTAAGGTTTGTATGAGAAGACAGATTTTTTTTTTCAATTTTGCCACACCATAACCTGAGCATTCCAATCCTAGGCTTAAGGTACTTCCCTAAGGACTTTAGACTAAATTCAGTGAGTTGCGTGATCAGTTAGAAGAGAAAGAGATAAATTGCAAACAATCAGTGGGAGAAAATTGAGAAGGAAAGTGAAAATGTAAGAAGATGATTTTGTCTCACAGAACTGACATTTTCTCATCAGTATGCAAGGCTAGGAAGAAGAATCATGATCTTTGTCAGAAAACATTCAGAAATATCCCTGTTGGACAACAAATGTGTGCTAAAAGCAAGAAAGACAACTTAGGATAATTAGGTATTTCTTAGTTCATTTGTGCTGCTATAGAAATACCAGACTTACAGAGACTAGGTAATTATAAATAAGAGAAATTTATTTTTCACAGTTCTGCAGGCTATGAAGTCCAAGATCAAGGAGCCAGCAGGTTTGGCATTTGCTGAGGTCCTGGGCTCTGTTTCCAAGATGGTGCCTTGATAGTGCAAGAACAAAAGAGGCCTATCTTGTTACTCCAAGTCCTTTTATAAATTACTAATCCCATCTAAAAGGATAGAGCCCTCACTCCCTAATCATTGCCTAAAGGCCTCATCTCTGAATACTATTGCCTTGGGGATTTAAGTTTCAACATGAATTTTAGAGGGGATAAAAACATTCAAAGCATAGCAAGGTATGTATAAATATGAGTAGAGAATTTCAATGATATATATATCTTTAGGACTCCAGTGATTAAAACAGAATCAAGAAGTTCCTGGTCAAAAAAACCTATGTGTGGTTTTCAGGCGTAACCATAGGAAATTATAAAGGCTTTACTTGGCAGTCCTCATGAGAGAATCTTCCCTCCCCACACCAGACAATGCACAGCTTAGTGCACTGAAGTCTCTGAAGGGAGTTGAGGTCAAGGACTCAGGCCCCTGCCACCCGTGCTTTTATGCGTATCTGCATTCCTAGCCTAATAGGCTTTATTCAGAGTTCTCTTTAATGGAGCCTTCCGCTGGCTGGGGACTTCCTCAGGAGACTAAGTGGAGACCTCCTTATTGGAAGAAAGGGGGAATCTTGAAAACACTTTCCTCTACTCTGACTCAGTAGAGGCATATCTTGTTTTTTGATTGTGCTTTACTTTATTGCATTTGCCAGACTTGTTTTTCACAAATTGAAGATTTGTGGCAACCCTGCATCAAGTAATACTATTGACTCCATTTTTCCAACAGCATGTGCTTACTTCATGTCTCTTTGTCAGCATTTTTTAGCAAGAAAGTATTTTTAATTAACATATGTACATTGCACACTTAATAGTCTACAGTATGGTGTAAATATAACTTTTATATGCACTGGGAAACCAAAACATGTGTGTGACTTACTTTATTGCAGTACTTGCTTTACTGCAGTGATCTGGAACCTAACCCACAATGTCTCCATGATATACTTGTATACTCAGTACTTTCCCACTGTGCTGATCCGCCTGACACTTGACCTCATGTTTTTCCATAGGGAGAAATAGAACAGGGAGGGAGGTGAAGGGGGGAGTTGCACTTTCTTTGGTTTGACCTCTTTTACTATCACTTACACTATTGCAGTGAATAATTAAAGGCCTGGCTGTTACTTTTATTTTTGCTTGTTTCAGTTGGCTACTCTAACACCTGGCAGCTCAGATCTCTATCTTAGCTCAACTGAGCTCCCGACAAGACCATTTCCCTTTATTCTTAGGTTAATTCTCTACCCTAGTTTAGCATAAACTTTAAATGTCTGGGTTTTACTATCTAAAATTGATTTAAAATTTATTTTAATCCTCTAGCTCCAACATAGGTTATAGTTTATTACTTGACTTATTACCATAATAAATGACATTTTCTATCTCCATCATTATGATGCTATAATATGCCATACTTATTATTTCTAATATATAGTGGAACCTTTTAGAATATTGGCCTTGAAATGAATAGGCATCAAATTTTAGTAAGATTTATATGCAAACCCCATCTAGAAAACCATAAAAAGGATGAATACCATTTTTATATATTAATGCCAATTTATTTTTGTGGGATGGCTGCCCAATTGTTAGAAATTTGTTTAAGAAAATCTCAAGTCCATAACAAATATTTCATTGAACTGTTTGGCACATTATAAAAGGACATGAGGTATTGAATGAAATATTCAGGTGATTTTATTTGCTAAATTTTCTAGAGCCAGAGAATTATAATTAGGTCAAATTTTAGGTCCTTTTATATGTACTAGATGCCTATCTCTCTAATGATAGCTGGTTTGCCCTCCACTACCCTCAGTGAAGAATTTAGTTTTTTTAATATATGACTAATATGGTTAAGAATTTATAATACTTATTCATAGTAGGTCCTTCAGCAGGAGATGTCTCGTATCAGTTTTCTCAGCATCTAATGATGTAATTGGTACAATGTAGGTATTCAGTAAATACAGGTTGAATAAAATAATTTAAAGTAAAGAAATGAATTTATGAATTGATTATATTTCAGTTGTGATTCAAAGCAAACAGGTACGGTAGGCATATTCATCCCCATATTACAAAGCAAAAAGCCAATGCTTGTTATTGTAATTTGTTAGAAAAATAATAAAACTGATTTGTATTTCTGACATTGAATTTATAAATTTATAAATCTGTACAATTTTTATTTCACCACATTTTGTCCTCACAATATTTCACTAGGCAATTAGTATTTTCTATCTCTGAAACAAGGATGGGGACAGAAGTTGATTAGGATGGAGGTCAGGGCTCTCACTGAATTTCATCATTTGAGGAAGATTCTAGTTGTTGTAACCGGAAATTACGCACTATATTCCACAGCATTACTTAGCCAAGAAGGTAAATAATAAATACCATTTAATACTTTGGGAAAGCTTTAATTTTCTTCTTAGAGCATTATTATTGCTGATATCATCCATAACGTTAAAAAAAAATGAAATCTAATCTCATCTACATGACTGATAACTACCTAATGAGGTTAAAGTGACATCACATACCTAAAACTTTATCTGTAAATTGAAGGTAATATGAAAGACAAAATTTATAAATATTATAATCCTATATATTTTTTAAAATATCAATGTTTATACTTTTCTTATAATAGCCATATATACATATAAGTAAACGTTTTTTTCTTACTACCAATAAAACAATAATATTATTCTTTCAAAACACTAGGGTATATTTCTAAAGTTAAGATTCTCTATAAATATGCTGTACGTACTGTGTATCTCATCACCCCTGGTAGCTAATATTTTAAATAAGGAAATAAATGAGTAACAGATAAGAAAAGCTTAAACATGTAGAAAATAAATAGAGACTTAGAATTAGGTATTTGTACCTCTTCTTTATACTTAATAGTACTCATTAGATCCCTAGGCAGCTAAACAACTTCATAATAAAAAGCTTTTTAGGGACCTATAGTTAATAAAAGCATTCATTTAAAAGTCAGTGTAATCTAGGTATTTAACAAATATTAATTTGACAACAAAGTTTTTAGCAACATTTTAGATGAAAACACTTCAAAATGTTTGAACAAATTTTCTAAAATAACTATAATTGTTTTTTAAATTGGCTTAAATCTCTCCCTTCTGGTATCTTTTTGCTAATATCTAAAATTTATAACAAGTTCTATGAGCTTTAATTCCATAAACAAATTATCATACCTCAAAATGGGTAGTATGAACAGACACATATAACCTAATTACAACAGTGTGGACAGAGTGTTCTGACACAGTATGGCCATTCCATCATGTTCCACCCAGTTCAGTTTTGTTTGTTAGTTGTAATCAATGTTAATATCTGGATGGTACCATAATATAGATATTCATCAAAGCAATTAAAAAGCATTGAGAAATGTATTTTATATAAAAAATAGAGTGATGTGCAAATAATAAACATAGGCATACATACAAGTAAAATACATAAAATAAATACTGAATTATATATAGTGAGTTTCTCATTACAATAAATTTGTGAAACCCTTAATTGTCTTTATTCTAGTTCAGTCAGCAATGTCTTAAAACACTTTTGAAATGAGAAAGTACTAAGAAAATAAATAAATATTCAGCTATATAGTCAGAGATATCTAAGAGATAACTAAGTAGGCTAGTTTGGTACAGATCCTGTGTTCTGATTCTGAACTAGAATGCTTCTTTTTGAGCTCAAGGTAATTATTTCTAGTAAGTGGGGCTTGGAACTTGGGGATGGTTAGCTATCATTAAGTAAGTAAATTTTTATTACATTTCTTTCTGCAGTGTGCTAACTAGAGTTGTTCATGTTAGGGGCAGCCCAAACACATCAATCAGTCTGTGAAATTCAGACTCACAGTCATTTAATGCACATAGCATCTTTGTCACAAGAACCTCTCATAGGCAGTTTTTGCTCCCTAAGGTGACAAATGCCTACTATTTGAAGCGCTCCCCAGTTTTCCACAAACTCCATTTTATATGTACCATTTTAAGTCTGCCTTAAGTGAGATCCTTCAAAGCATACCCTACAAATATTTTCAGCTGCCCTGCAAGATAACTGTCTATGCTTTTTTCCCCTGTGAAATCACTAATTTATTCAACAAGTATTTATTTAGTATGTCAAGTGGACCAGAAAAAAGAAAGACATCAAGAACATCATACTTTATCAGGCCAGAAAAGGCAGGTTTACAATTTACAATAAAATAAGTATAGATCATGTGCTTGGAGATTAATGATGGTGAGAAGGACAATGAGATTCTAACTGATGGGAAGGGCAATGCGAGGTCAGGAACAGATTCCAGCTCATGGAGACAAAGAACAGAATTCCAAAAATCAGTAGATATTCTTTCTGTGTTTTTCGGGGATGTTGAATTTGAGACCTTTAAATTTCTTCTTCTACTCCTTTGTCACTGAACGTGCTAGAAGCCAGGCTAGACCATGATAGGGACTTTGGACCCTATGTAAGAAGGGCAAAAGCTTCTTCTATTAAGCAGACCCAGCTGAAGTAATTTGCCAGCTGCCATTATCAGATGGCAGGAGAGCTTCTAATTCTTTTGCAACCTGTGTGCCCTTTTATTGGAGCCTCATCAGTTCTACTGGGAATTGCTACCTCTTATATTTTCCCCAAAGAACAGGACAACCATAGGTTGGATTTGTCTTCCTTTGATTGCTAGAATATGAAGGAAAGATAAAAAGGACATTTTCACAATTCTATGGTAATCATTTTCCTTGAAATCATCCTGCGGATGGCGTGAATTAATGTAAACTCATATCTGTTAGCCATGATTACCTACGCGCTTATTGTCCTAATATATATTTGCTTAACATCCCAGATGCTTTCCTTCTTCAGTCCCCTGTGTTTCCTTCTTCAAATCCCCATATGCCAAACTTGTCAGGAAGACACCTCTACCAGGGCATCCAAATTAGCTTTAGATACTGTACACAGAAGCTGCATTTTAGGTGAATAACTCCTAAATGTCACTTCTATTCATTTTTATGTGAGGTGGTTATAAGAAAGTACACGACAGATAGATGTTTTTCTTCTATTAATTGCAGAAAATACTAAATTCTGTTGTTATTTGATCTTGCTGCAAATTCTCTTTAAGTACAGACTTCATAAATTTTAAATTTGAGACAATGTTTCCAAGAATACCATTTGCAAAATGCATTCTCCTAGTTATTATTAACCCCATAATGAATTTTCTTCAGTATGATACAGTTCTGCAACTTCCTTACCTCTCTCTGACCTTTTTGTTCTACCTTGACTACCAAATTTATTTTATTTTATTTTTATTTTATTTCAAAATATTAAGGGAGCACAAATGTTTTTGTTACATGTATACACTGTATAATACTGAAGTCAAAGCTTTCCGTGTGTCCATCACCTGGACAGTGTTTTTGTAACAGGTAAGTTTCTATCCCTCGGTCCCCATCCATCCTCCCCCCTGCTTACTTTCCAATGTCCTTTACATCTCTTTGTGCCTGAGTGTACCCATCAATTAGCTCTCAATTATTAGTGAGAACATGTGGTATTTCCTTTTCCATTCCTGAGATACTTCACTTAGAATAATGGCCTCCAGTTCCATCAAAGTTGTTGCAAAAGACATTATTTCATTCCTTTTTATGGCTGAGTAGTACTCCATGGTATATACATACCACATTTTCTTTATGTGCTCATGAAATGTTGGACACTTAGGTTGATTCCATATCTTTGCAATTGTGAATTGTGCTTCAATAAACATTTGAGTGCAGATGTCTTTTTGATAAAATCATTTCTTTCTCTTCAGATAGATACACAGTAGTGGGATTGCTGGATCTAATGGTAAGTCTACTTTTAGTTCTTGGAGGAATCTCCGTGCTGTTTACATAGGGGTTGTGCTAGTTTGCAGTCCCGCTAACACTGTATAAGCATTCCTTTTTCTCTGCATCCAGGGCACCATCGGTTAGGTTTTTGTTTTTTTTTTTTACTTTTTAATAATGGCCATCCTGACAGGGGAGAAGTGGTATCTTATTGTGGTTTTAATTTGCATTTCCCTGATGATTAGTGATCGTGAACATTTTTTTATATGTTTCTTGGCCATTTGTCTATCCTTTCTTGAAAAAATTATTTTCATGTATTTTCTCCATTTTTTGATGGGCTTGTTTGGTTTTTTCTTGCTTATTTGTTTGAGTTCTTTGTAAATGCTGGATATCAGTCCTTCATCGGATGTATAGTTTGCAAATATTTGCCCCCCTTCTGTAGGTCGCCTGTTTACTCTGTTGATTATTTCCTTTGCTGTGCAGAAGCTTTTTAATTTATTAAGTCCCATTCATGTGTTTATTTTTGCTGTTGCTGTATTTGCCTTTGGGGTCTTAGTCATAAATTCTTTGCCTAATCCTGTGACTAGAAGAGTTTTTCCTACATTTTCTTCTAGAATTTTTGTGATTTCATGCCTTACATTTAAGTGTTTGAATTAATTAATTAAATCTTGAATTAATTTTTGTATATGGTGAAAGATAGGAGTCCTGCTTCATTCTTCTGCATGTGTCTGTCAGTTTTACCAGCACCATTCATTGAACAGGGTGTCCTTTCCCCAGTGCATGTTTTTGTCTGCTTTATCAAAGATCAGTTGGTAGTACCTATATGGTTTTACTTCTGGGTTCTCTATTCTGTTCCATTGGTCTATGTCTCTATTTTTGTACCAGTACCATGCTGTTTGGGTTACTATAGCTTTGCATATAATTTGAAGTCTGGCAATGTGAAGGCTCCAGATATGTTCTTTTTGCTTCAGATTGCTTTGGCTATTTGGGCTCTTGTTTGATGCCCAATGAAGCTTAGGATATTTTTTCTAGGTCCATGAAATAAGATGGTATTTTGATGGGAATTGCATTGAATCAGTAAATCACTTTCAGCATTAACACATCTTAATACCTTAGATGGATACTACCAATCCATGATCAAAGGATGTTTTTCCATTTGCTTGTGTCATCTATGATTTCTTTCATCAGAGTTTTGTAGTTCTCTTTTTACAGATCTTTCATCTCTTTGGTTAAGTATTTTCCTAGGTATTTTATTTTCTTTGCAGCTATTGTAAATGGTATTGTACTCTTGATTTGACTCTTACCTTGACTTTTATTCGTATATAGAAATTCTACTGATTTATGTACATTGATTTTGTACCCTGAGACTTTCCTGAATTTATTTATCAATTCTAGGAGCCTTTTGGTGGAGTCTTTAGGGTTTTCTAGATGCAAGATCATATCATCAGCAAACAGGGATAATTTGACCTCTTCTTTACCAATTTGGTTGCCCTTTATTTCTTTCTCTTGCCTGATTACTCTGGCTAAGACTTCCAGTGCTATATTGAATAGAAGTGGAGACAGTGACCACCCTTGTCTTCTTCCAGTTCTAAGGGGAAATATTTTCAAGTTTCCCCCATTTGGTATGATGTTGGTTGTCATATATGACTTTTCTAATTTTGAGGTATATTCCTTCTATGCCTAGTTTGTTGAGGATTTTTATCATGAAATGGTGCTGAATTTTACTGAATGCTTTTTCTGCATCTGTTGAGGTAATAATATGGTCTTTGTTTTCGTTCTGTTTATGTGGTGAAAAACATTTATTGATTTGCATATGTTGAACCATCCTCACATCCCTGGGATGAAACCCACTTGATCGTGATTAATTATCTTTTTTTGTGCTGTTGAATTTTGTTTGCTAGTAATTTGTTGAGGATTTTTGCATCTATGTTCTTTTTTGTTGTGTCCTTTTCTGACTTTGATATCATGGTGATATTGGCTTCATAGAATGAGTTAGGGTAGATTACCTCTTTCTCGATGTTATGGAATAACTTCTGTAGTTGGGTGCGAGTTCTTCTTTGTGGGTGTAGTAGAATTTGGCTGTGAATCCATCTGGGCTGGGGCTTTTTTTGTTGGGATATTTTTCATTACTGCCTCAGTCTTGCTGCTCATTTTTAGTATGTTCAGGCTTTCTATTTCTCCCTGATTCAGGTTTGGGAGGGTGTAAGTTTCCAGGAATTTATCCATTTCCTCTAGGTTTTCTAGTTTGTGTGAATAGAGGTTTTTGTAGTGTTCATGGATGATACTTTGTATTTCTGTAGTATCAGTTGTACTGTTTCCTTTTTCATTTCTGATTGAGCTTATTTGGGTCCTTTCTCTTCTATTCCTGGTTAATGTAGCAAAAGGTCTATCAATTTTCTTTATCTTTTCAAAGAACCAACTTTTTGTTTCATTGATCTTTGTATTGTTTGCTTGGTTTCCATTACATTTAGTTCTGCTCTAAGCTTAGTTATTTCTTTTCTTCTGCCGGCTTTAGGTTTGATTTGTTCTTCTTTTTCTACATCCTTGAGATGTTACATTAGGTTGTTAATTTGTGACCTTTCTGTTTTCTTGATGTAAGAATTTAAGGCTACAAATTTCCCCCTTAAAACTACTTTTTGGTATATGCCATAGATTTTGAAAACTTGTGTCCCTTTGTCATACAGTTTGAATAATATTTTGATTTCCATCTTAATTTCATCATTTACCCAAGGATCATTCAGAATCAGTTTGTTTAATTTCCATTACTTTGAGTGGATGTGAGTGTTTCTCTTGGAATTAATTTCTAGTTTAATTCCACTGTGGTCTGTAAAGATCCATGGTATAATTTCAATTTTTCTGAATTTGCTGAGACTTGTTTTGTGGCCTAAGATATGATCAGTCTTGGAAGATGTACCATGTGCTGATGAGAAAAATGCATACTCTGTAGGTTTTAGGTAAACTGTTCTGTAGATAAATGTTAGTTCCATTTGTTCTAGAGTCCCATTTAAGTCTGGTGTTTCTTTGTTGATTTTCTGCTTTGATGAACTGTCAAGATTTGTCACTTGGGTGTTGAAGTCTCCATCAATTATTATGCTACTGTTTATTTCTTTGCTTAGATCTAGTAGAATTTGTTTTATAAATCTGGGTGCTCCTATGTTAAGTGTATATATATTTAGAATTATTATATCTTCTTGCTGAATTGCTCCCTTTATCATTATATAATTACTATCTTTGGGTTTTTTTAACCACTATTGATTTAAAGTCAATTTCATCTGATGTAAGAATGGCTACACCTGCTCACTTTCAGTTTCCATTTGCATGGAATACTTTTTTCTGTCCCTTTACCTTGAGTCTAAGTGATCCTTGGAAGTTAGATGTATTTCTTGGATACAACATATATTTGGGTTGTGATTTTTCATCCATTAAGCCAGTCTATGTCTTTTAATTGGAGCTATGTTTTTTAATTCCCTCAATGACTCAATTCCTTAATTTCTGTTATATCTCGTCTTATTTCGTCTATCTCTTTAGTGACGTTTCATTTATTTAATTCATGTTCAGTGTTAGTGTTGGAGATATGGGAATCTGTTCTGTTCATTGTGTTGAATGATACCTTGTTGTTTTGTTTTCCATCTTGTGCTACTGTTTTATAAGAGTGTGAGCTTTAACTTCTGAGTATTTTTACAATGGTGGGTATCTATTGTTCTGTTCCATGTTTAGTTGCTTTTTGAGCATTTCCTGTAGCATAGGTCTAGTAGTGACAAATTCTCTTAGTGTTTGCTTTTCTGTAAAAGTCTTTATTTCTCCATAATTTGTGAAACTTAGATTTTCAGGATATAAAATTCTTGCCTGGTAGTTGTTTGGTTTAAGAAGAATAAAAATGTAGCCCCCATCCCCTGTGGCTTGTAAGGTCTCTGCTGATAAGTCTGCTGTTAGTCTAAAGAGTTTTCCCTTGTAAGTTGGTTGTTGCTTTTGTATTGCAGCTTGTAGGATTTTCTCCTTCATTTTGACTTTGGCCAGACTGACGACAATGTGCTTTGGTGATGTCTTATTTGCTATGAATCTTCCAGGTGTTTGATGACCATCTTCTATCTAGATATCGAAATATCTGGTGATACCAGGGAAATTTTCCTCAATTATTCCCTCAAATAGATTTTCTATGCTTTTTGATTTTTCTTCTTCTCCCTCAGGGATACCTATAATTGTCGTACTGGCTTACTTTGCATAGTCCCATATTTCTCTAGTGATTGTTCATTTTTCATTATTCTTTTTCTGCATCTTTGACTGAGTGGGTTAGTTCAAAAGTCTTGTCTTCAAGCTCTGAAATTCTTTCTTCTGCTTGGCCTAGCCTATTGTTGAAGCTCCCTGCTGTATTTTGAAATTCCCTCAATGACTCATTTCCTTAACTTCTGTTATATCTTGTCTTATTTTGTCTATCTCTTTAGTGACTTTTCATTTATTTCATTCATGTCCTGAAATATTTTTTTTTTTGGCTTCTTTGTGTTGGTTTTCAACTTTCTCTTCAATCCCATTCATCATATTACCATCCGTATTCTGAATTTCATCTCTGACATTTTGACAATTTCCTTCAGGTTGGGGTCCATTGCTGGACACCTATTGTGATCCTTTGGGGGTGTCAAAATGGCTTCTTTTTTCATGTTGCCAGAGTTCTTATGCTGGTTCCTTCTCATCTGAAACCTCTTCTCTGAGCTCAAGACAGATACATTTGCAGTGTACCTGTTGCTCTCTGCTGGGAACTCTCCTACTTAGTGAAAAGCTGGATGGCACGCTTTTGTCCTACTCTGGAGGATTGACTCATTTGGAGAGGGGAGGATGCACTGAAATCTGTAATACAGTTGTTCTCCTGTGGTATCCCATTCCAATATGTTTGTCACAGTCTGAACCAGTGCTGGGAAATATTTGTACAGAGTGGTGGGTTGGTCTCCAGGCCACTGATGGACATTCAGGCAGGGGGCTGGGAGAGTCCCTCTACACTGAGGCCGGTGGCATGTGCCTCCAGCAGTTGCAGTGGCAGCTATGTGAGGCTATGTAAGTGGTGGACCCTGATGTCAGGGCTGTGGGCATTCACTCCGTGCTTAGTTCCAGGGGCAGTGATGGTATATGGGGGTAGTACAGCTTCTAAGGAGTAGGTCTGTGGTGCTGTGTGCGGTGGGGGGGGCAGTGCCATGGTGACTATGCAGCACAGAGTGAAATTGGTGTTGCCAATGTGCACAGTGCACTATGCCACTGGGCTCACTACACACAGGGCAACTTGGGTGTGCAGGACACGGGGCCACAGCAGCTGGGTGAGTTGTGAGGACTTGCCAGGCGGACAGTGGCTGGCCAGCCTGTGGCTGGTGGTACTGGGGCTTTCCCTCTGTCCAGGTCTGACAGTGGCAGCTGTTGTGGTGCTACTCAAGTGGCAGGGGCCATGCTATTGGTATGATGAGATAGTGGCAGCAGATACTGAGAGCTGGTGGGTGCCTGCTTTACTCAGATCCTCAGAGGCAGCTGAAATAGGGGATTATGGTGGGGATGTGCACAGCATCCAGTCACTGGGTGCATGAGAGTGCCCACCCTTCCCGCTCCCTTGCCAGCCTCACAGGGCAACTGGGGAGGCAGCTGCAGTGGGTATGATCCCTCCATTGACTTGATATTCTGGGGCTGAGAGCTCAGAATGGCATCTGTTGTAGTGACCCAGGATCAGAAGCCAGCAGGACCCCACCATGCCCGCTCTCTGGTGCATTGCTGCTGCACTGTCTCTAAGCAGCAACTTGATCAGTTTGGAGACATGTTATGGTGGAGGAACCCCCTTGCAGCTCAAGTTACAGTGTCCACTGGGGCAGTGAAGAGCCCCAGGTATCTCTCCCCTGACCCTTCTCCAAATGTGGATGCTTCTCCTAGATACCTTCTTATCTTGCCAAGCAGATTACCCCAACACTCTCTCCTTCACTTTGGGTGTCTCTAGTCCTTCTCTGATGATTCACAGTGCTCTCTCTGAGACGGTTCATCTGTAGATGAACTTCTACCTGCAAGTTTTCATCCTCTCCTTGAAAACAGTGAGTACAGGCTACTTCTAGTCCACCATCTTGGCCCTCTGTTCCTCTCTGACCTTTTATGAATACATTCTGACCACTATCTTAATATGAAAATTTTAATGATAATTTTTTTATTCTTCTATTGTACAGAACAAAATTTTTTATGTTGGTTTACGCTGATAAAATTTCTCTCATTCAGCAAAAACAATGTATCTATTTATAAAACACTAGTAAAAATTTTATCTCATGGCAGCATCTCCAGGTTTTTACATTTACTAATTTCATGTCCAATAATATGTAGACCACAACAATTATAAAAATAATAATAGCTAACTTTGATTGAGTGCTTACTGTATAAGTGACTGTGTCTATGCCTAATTCTTGATCTACATTTTCTCATTTTCCAGTATGAGAAATATAGAGTATTTGGCAGAACTTTAGTTTGGGAGGGGGGTGCGGTAGTTGCAGAGAGAGAAATAAGGTAAAAGAAAAGTTGAGAAAAATTTAATGGGCATACAGAGTTTGAGTTGTTCACATTTCCAGTAGAAATAACCTATACTTTAGGTCATAGGTGTATATATCAGAACTGAAAACATGCTCATTATAGTTGAAAACACTAAAATGTTAAGACTGGTCCAATTAACAGAAACAGTCTGCTGTTTAAGAAAATAAAGTGAGCACATACTGATAAAAAATGTTTATCACAAAACTCAAGGAAAGGAATCAGGACTTGAAGAGATATCGGAAACCTAATAAGCGTTTTCTATTTCTATATGTCATCCCCACTTATTTCTTAGCATCTCCTAATCATTGCTCATCAGCCTTTTCTGCCCCTCCACCCCCCCGCCAGGATTTGGAAACCTTCATTATCTCAATTTGCCTGTTACTGTTCTGTCAGAAAGTAGAAACTAACTGGCTGTCTTCCAGCTTTCAGCCTGAGTTCTGCTAAGAATGAGAGAGAGGGCAGGGGAGACGTATTTTTCCAGCTTGGAAAGCTGGGTACACACTTTTGGTCTAATTATATATGGCAAATGAGAAGTGAAAAAGACACAACTATTTTCAATGGCAGTAGGGGAGGCAGAAGCTGATTTCAAAGTTGAGTAGGTGTCTAAGTAGCTGGGTGGATGCTCTATTCTGATGAAAACAAACTTAATCACTGAAAAAAAGAGCATGCTGAGTAAGACTGTTAAGAGTGCTCAGGATGAGCACCTGGAAACCTGCACATTAAAGGAGAAGAAGAATATGCAGAAATAAAACAGAGAAAGAGTGATCCAAAAGATCTAGAGAGAACCAAGAAAAATCAGTGGGAAACCAATGGGAAGATAGTTTCCAAAGGATAACATGGGCAACCATAATCCAGGTCTAAAATGAAACTAGAGAATAGCAAATAGGAGGAGTTAGCAAAGTTAGAGGGAGCACGTTCAGTGGAATAGGGTGGTGATGGAGCTGGATTTATATAATTAAGGAAAGGAATACCAATAATGAAAGTAGAAAAAGTGAGGCAATCTCAAGAATTGTGGCAGCTAAAAAAAAGTCAAGAAAGAGGGCCAGGATAGGGGAAAAAAATCAATATGTTGGAATATATTGGGAGTTTAACAATATTCACATTTTTTACAACTCTACTCTCTTAAGCAGTTCAGGCATGAAAAAGAGCACCCCTAGTCAAGAGTAATTAAATGGTACATAGAATACATCATACTTATTATTTACCTGTGTGTTTATTTTTGTTGACTGTTGGAAAAACAACAGAGCTAGCCTAATATCACAAAAGTACCTTTATGCTTTAGTTTACCCTTCCCTGTGTTTTTTATATGCATTGTTTTACTCAATCACCAAAATTATGCTCCAACTCTAATTAGTTCCATATTTACAGATAAACGAAACAAGGAGGTCAGAGTGACTAGTTCAGAATACTTGATCATAAATGACTAATGGGCATGGGCCTAGATCTCTTTGGTAATAATTCTAATTTTCATTCTTCAAGACACAAAATAAAAGTAATTCCAGGCAATAAAAATGTTAATGGATTGTGATGAGTGTCCTCTTCAGGCACTTCTACAAATGGAAACATAGAATGCTATCCCAGTCACAAATTCAGCTCTAGTGGAAAGAGCATTTGGATGGGGATTCAAACAGCATAGAAATTCACCACTTTGTGCTTACATGGACTAAATCAAAGCCTTCTATATAAACGTCAGTCTATTCTTATATAAAATGAAACCCTACTGCTAATCTCCCAAGAAAACATAGAAAGCACCTAACATATAGTGGAAATTAAATAGATATTGTTGAACAGAATAGAAGGACAAACCACCAAAAAGTAAAGTTTCTTCATTGCATTACATACAAATATCAATGATGCTAAGAAAAAATTGATTGATTGGAGGTATAAAGAAGGTGCAAATGTAAAGACAAGGTGGACTGAAATTCACACATCTTTTTAATCACTTCAATTTATCCTTCTCTGCAGGTTACTTGCTAAACAAGGTGCAGGTGTTGGCTTTAATATAGACAAATAAAACAGGAGTTAATGGTATATCCCTGTGTGTGCTGAATGTAATCTGCAGGCAGTGCGGAGTTAGCCAAGTCTTTTACAAATGGTTAAAAAACTAAGTCAAGAGTGTCACAATGCCTTGAAGACTCAACACTGAATAGAATATTATCAATATAGCAACACCAAAGTTCCATTTAAAAAGTCACCTAGAAGCTACATAATTTATCAAAAGATACAGCTGTAGAACCTCATTGTTAGTTAATGCATCAATATTTTTATTTCATTCACCTGCAAAGTGCTTCTACTCATCTTTCTCACAGGACTTTGAGAAACATGATTCTCTAAAAAATGCTTTGGAAACCTGTAATGATGATGATATGGCAGCAGGATCATAAAAAAGTGGAAAAAATAAAAGTGTTTTGAGGCTGGAATAACTAAAATGAATAGAAATTAAAGCTTGAGGCAGGCTATAAAATGTGGCAGAAGACATATGTAATAAATATCATTTTCAATTAGTATAAATTTGGGTTATACTAAATAACCATTATGCCAATAAAATAGTACATAATTGTTATTAGGATCAATGATATTTTACTTCTGTACATCTGTCCAGTGCAGCATAAATATATCTTTTTCTACCTGATTGACTTTTCATGATCATTCCTTTCTCTAATTCAGTGATGGGAAATGGATGCCAGATTGATGCACTTTCTGCTTACCATCAATTCTTCTGTCATCCTTCAACAGTCTTTAGTATGTAGGGCAGTGTGGTCAGAGGGCATGGGCAAAAAAAAAAAAAAAATGGTCTTTAATATGAAATGTTCAATTTCAAATAAAAAACGTAGTTTATTATACCTCAAACAAGAAGCAGTACAATTAATCAAAGTATGTGCCTGAACTATCGACACAGTTTTGCCATCTTAACAGTAGCTTGTTTCTGCCAGCAGTGAAGAAGCCTGGAGAGTGAGTGGTGATGAAATTGCCAAAGGCATTTTCCACAGCCGGTTGAGAATTGAATATATTTCCTTGCAAGAAGCGGTCCAAAGCCTGGAAGAAGTGGTAGTCAGTTGGTACAAGGTCTGGCAAATATGGTGGATGACAGAGAGTTTCCAAGTCCAGCTGCTGTAGTTTGAGCAGCGTTGTTTGTGCAACATGTGGTCAGCCTTTCTCTAGTGACCAAGCTCAGCTGCTTAATTGAAAGCATCCTCATCATTTCGTCCAGTTGGTTGTAGTAGACATCCGCTGTAATTTATTGACCAGGTTTCATGAAGCTGTAGTGGATAATACCAGTGCTGGACCACCAAATAGACATCATTAGTTTTTTTTCATGAATATTCAGTTTTGGACTGTGTTTCGGCACTTAATCTTTATCTAGCCATTGTGCTGAATGCTTGCAATTGTCAAAAAGAATCCATGTTTAATCAAACTTGACACTATCGTGTAGAAATGGTTCCCCTTTATATCGTTACAGCAAAGAATGGCAAGCTTTGAGATTTCTGTTCTGGCTCATTTAATTCACGTGGAACACATCTATCCACCTTCTTTACCTTGTTAATTGTTTCAAATGGTCCAATATTGTTGGAATAGTAACATCAAACCTTGCTGCTAATTCAAGCGTAGGTTCAGATGGATTTGCTTTCACTACATCTTTCAGCTCATCATTATCCACCTTGGTCTCAGATTGACCACATGGCTCGTTTGCAAGGTTAAAATCACTAGAATGAAGTTCAAAAGCCATCGACATACTGTGCATTCATTAGCTACATCCTTCGCAAACACTCCATTGATATTTCAAGCTGTCTGCACTGCATTGGTTCCACAAAGGAACTCATATTTTAAAATAACACAAATTTTTGACTTATCCATGGTTTCACAAAAATTGCTCTAAATAAAAATTTGAAAGATAATCAATCACAAGCCACAATGTGTGTTTGAAAGACTGAGATGTACCCTCATAATAAAAATGAAACAAGAAATGTCAAAGTAAAATGTCAGAGATATCAACTGTCAAACAGTACTTATGGAAATTGGACATTTCACACTTAATAACCTAATACCTATATACACACACATACACACGCTTCCCTTCAAATTATAATCTAAGCATATTAAGCAAAGATGAATAATGATAATAATAACTAAACAATAATTAAGCCATTTTGCTAATGTTATTTAATCCCAGATGTGTGCCAAGCTTACACCAGGCACTTAACTTGTATTACCCTATGTAATCCTCAATGCTATGAAGTAAAAGCTATTGACACTGTGTTTTTCTAGGTGAAAAATTTGAGACTTAAATTATTGCTCACTAACAGCTCAAGTTTACAGAACTGATCATTCAACAAATGATACAATTCTTCCTCTGGTTGTTACTTATTTATTTATTTTTATTTAAATTTTTCATATTTTATTTCAGAATATTATGGGGGTACAAATGTTTTGGTTACATGGATTGCTTTTGTACTGCTTGAGTCAAAGTCATAAGTGTGCTCATCATTCAGATAGTATACACTGTACCTATTATGTATGATTTTACCCATCTGTTCCTCCGTTCTCCCACCTGCATGATTTCCTTGAGTTTTACTTCCATCTGTGCACATGAGTGCTGACTGGTTAGTTCCAAATTAATAGCGAGTATATGTGGTGTTTTTTTTCCATTCTTGCAATACTTCACTTAGGAGGATGGTCTCTAGTTCCATCCAGGTTGTGGCAAAAGGTATTAATTCTTTCTTTTTTTTTTTTTTTTGTATGCCTGAGTAGTACTTAATGGTATACATATGCCACATTTTATTAATCCATTCTTGTATTGATGGGCACTTGTGTTGACTCCACATCTTTGTAGTTGTGAATTGTGGTGCAATAAACATTCAAGGGCAATTATCTTTTTGATAAAAAGACTTTTCTTCCTTTGGGTAAATACTCACTAGTGGGATTACTGGATCAAATGGTAGGTCTACTTTTCGTTCTTTGAGGAATCTTCATACTATTTTCCATAGAGGTTGCAATAGTTTGCAGTCCCACCAACAGTATATAAGTGTTCATTTCTCTCTGCATCCATGCATGCATCTATTGTTTTGGGACTTTTTGATAAAAGCCATTCTCACTGGGTTTAGGTGACACCTCATGGTGGTTTAGATTTGCATTTCTCTGATGATTAGTGACTTTGAGAATTGTTTCATATGTTCGTTGGCCATTATAAATTTTTAGCATTTATGAGACATCTTAAATCCCCACTAAATGCTAATGTCCAATACCATACCATAGAAACTCAATTCAAATTCAGTAAAGCAGAAAAACAAACTAATCTATGGGCTCATATAACAATGAGGTATGGGAGATTAAGCAGTTTTCACATATAACTAAATCTAGAACTCTTCCAATTTCTCAATTAGTTCATCTAGCCTTTACCTGTCTTTGTCATCAGATGAAACCTGTGTGTTTGTGTGTGTGTGTGTGAGAGAGAGAGAGAGAGAGAGAGAGAGAGAGAAAGAGAAAGAGACAGAGAAAGACAGAGACAGAGAGACAGAGAGAGAGGCAACATGGCAACTGGCTATCTACCATAATGGTCATTTCTTTAATTCAACAAAAACATATAGTGACAACTATGGGCTAGTGTCAACTATGTGGTGCCTGAGAACACAGGAGTGAACCAAAGAAATAAAAGCAAATGCCCAATTGGAAGAGGTTGAGCAAGATGTCCAAATAGAACCCTCCATCAGTTGTTCTCCTGCAGGAAAAGAAAATTGAACAAATATCCATGCAAGAAACCACTATCATAAGAACCAAAAATCAGTTGAGCAATAACAGTACCTGGTTTTAACATCATGTTAAGGAAAGAGGCACTGAAGAGGGTAGGAAAGATAGTCTTACATTGCTAATAACACCTCTCCCCTATCCCCTGACAGCACTAAGCCAGCTCTGGGTGGAGAGAGAATCTGTGTACTTGGGGGAGGGAGAGTGAAGTTGTTGTGGGACTTTTCATTGTAACTCAGGGCCACCCTGTCACAGGGGAACACAAGACATTGCAGAATTCTGCCAGTGCCCACAGAAGGAGCATTTAGACCAGCCCCAGCCAGAGGGGAATACTCTGCTCCAGTAGTAGAAAATTGAGTTCTGGCTAGCTCCAGCACAGGCTGATGAAAGTGGTCTGGGGCCCAGAAAATATTTGTAAGGTAGTCAGGCCACAAATACTGTAGTCTCTGGGTAATTCCTGTAGCTACACTAGGCTCAGAGCCAGTGTACTTGGGGTACATGTGACCCAGTGACACATAAGCAGTGGTAGCCAAGCAAATGCCTGTGTCACCCCTCCCCCAATCCTAGGCAGTGCAGCTCAGGCAGAGACTTCTTCCACTTGGAGAAAGGAAAAGGAAAAATACAGAGGACTTTGTCTTGGAACTTGGGTATCACCTCAGCCACAGTAAAATAAAGTACAGAGAAGATACCTGAAGCCCCTGATTCTGGGTCTTAGCTCCTGGGTGACTATTTCTAAGCTCACCCTGGGCCAGAAGGGAACCTGCTGTCCTAAAGGGAAGGACCCAGTCCTGGCAGGATTCACCACTTGCTGACTAAAGAGCCTTTAGGCTTTGAATAAATATCAGAGGTACCCAGGCAGCAATCACCATGGGCCTTGGGCAAGACTGGGCTGGCTTCATGTGTGACCTGCACAGTACCAGCTGTAGTGGCCATAAGGGAGTGCTCACATCACTCCTCCCCCGACTCCAGGAAGTCCAGCATGGACAGTGAGACCCCTTCTGTTTGGCGAATGTGACAGAACAGAGTGAGAGACTTTGCCTGCAATACAGGGAGTTCTCTTGTATCTTTCCCACATCTACCAAAGTGGTACCACCAGGAGTCTGTAAGAGTTACATTATTAATGGGCTTGGGGCATACCCTTGTACTGATATCGTTACAGTGGCCAAAGAGTTAGATCACAACACTTAATTCCCCTTGAATATCTGTAAGGCCTTCTTAAGAAGGATGGATTCAAACAAGCCCAGACCGTGAAGATTAGAATAAACACCTAACTCTTCAAGGTCCAGACATTGATGAACACCCATGAGCATCAAGAACATCTGTGAAAACACAGCCTCACCAAGTGGACTAACTGAGGCATCAGTGACCAACCCCAGAGTGACAGAGATAGGTGAGATCGGTGAACTTTCAGACAGAGAATTCAAAATAGCTGTTCTGAAGAAGCTCAAGAATTTTAAGGCAGCATAGAGAAGGAATTCAGAAGCCTGTCATAGAATTTAACAAAGAGATTGAAATAATAAATAACATCAAGCAGAAACTCTGGAGGTGAAACATTCAATTGACAAACTAAAAAATGCATCAGAGTCCCACAACAGCAGAATTGTTCAAGCAGAAAAAAAAATTAGTGAGCATAAAGACAAGCTAATTGAAAGTACATATTCAGAGAAAAAAAAGAAAAATAAAAAAAAGAATGAAAAAGAGGGGAGCACACCTACAAGATCTAGAAAATAGCCTCCAAAAGGCAAATCTAAGAGTTATTGGCTTTAGGAGGAGGTAAAGAGAGACACTGGGGTAGAAAGTTTATTCAAAGAAATAATAACAGAGAACTTTCCAAACTTAGAGAAAGATATCAATATTCAGATACAAGAAGGTCATAGAACACCAAGCAGATTTAACCCAAACAAGACTATCGCAAGGCATTTAATAATTAAGTCCCCAAACATCACAGAAAAAGAAAAGGTCCTAAGGGAAACAAGAAGAAGAGAAAAAAAAAAAATAGCATAAAAAGGAGCTCCAATACATCTGGCAGCAGACTTCTCAGGTGAAACCTTGCAGTCCAGGATAGAGTGGCATGACAAATTCAAAGTACTGAAGGAAAAAAAAATCCTTAATTCTAGAAAATTATATTCTACAAAAATATCCTTCAAAGAGATATAAAAACTTTCCCTGACAAACAAAACCTGAGGGATTTTGTCAACACCACACCTGCCCTACAAGAAATGCTAAAGGGAGTTCTTCAATTTGAAAAAAAAGGATATTAATGAACAATAAGAAATCATCTGAAGGTACAAAGCTCACTGGTAACAGTAAGTACACAAATACAGAATACTCTATTGCTGTAATCTTGAGCAGGAAGACTAAAAGACAAATCTATCAAAAATATCTTGAGTAGGAAGACTAAAAGACAAATCTATCACAAATAATAGCTACAAGAAACTTTTATGAGATAGATAATAGAAAAAGATACAAAAGTAAACCACAACAAGTCAAAAAGAGGGGAAGGGGATGGAATTAAAGTGCAGGGTTCCTTTTAGCTTTGTCTTTGTTAGTTTGTTTTTGTAAGCATAGTTAAGTTATTATCTCTTTAAAATAATTGATTATAAGGTGTTTTTTTGCAACTCTCATGATAACCTCAAATCAAAAAAACCTACAACAGATACACAGAAAATTAAAAGCAAGAAGTTAAAACACAGTACCAGAGAAAATCACTTTTACACAAAGCAAGACAGGAAAGAAGAAAAAAGAGAGGACCACAAAACAACCAGAAATCAAATACCAACATGGCACTGGTAAGTTCTTATCTATCAATAACCACACTGAATGTAAATGGACTAAACTCTCCAATCACAAGACACAGAGTGGCTGAATGGATACAAAGATAGGAACCGACTACATATTATCTATAAGAAACCCACTTCACCTATAAAGACACACATATACTAAAAATGAAAGGATGAAAAAGGACATTCCATGCATATGGAAACCAAAATAGAGTAAAAGTAGCTATACTTTTATAAAATAACACGTATTTCAAGACAAAAACTGTAAAAAGAGATGAAGAAAATCATTATATAATGATATAAGGATCAATTCAGCAAGAAAATATAACAATTCTAAATAGATATGCACCTAACACTGGAACACCCAGATATATAAAGCAAATATTATCAGAGATTAAAAGAGAGATAGAGTTCAATACAATAGCAGTTGGAGACCTCAACACTCTACTTTCAGCATTGGACAGATTATCAAGACAGAAAATCAGCAAAGGAACATTGGATTTATCTTCATTACAGACCAAATAAAACTAATATATATTTACAGAACATGTCATCCAACAGCTTCAGAATACACATTCTTCTCCTCATTTCATGAGTCATTCTCAAGGACAGACAATATATTAGGCCATAAAATAGGTCCTAAAGACTTCAAAAAATGAAATCATATCAAGTATTTTCTCAGGCAAAGCTAGAAATCAATAACAAGAACAACAATGGAAACAATACAAACACATGAAAATTAAACAACATGTTCCTATAAGACCAGTGGGTCAAAGATATTAAGAAGGAAATTTAATAAATTCTTGAAACAAATCAAAATGAAAACAACATACCAAAACCTATGGGATATAGAAAAAGCAGTATTAAAAGAAAGTTTACATAAATAAGTGCTTACAACAAAAAAACAAGAAAAACTTCAAACAAATAACCTAATAATGAATCTTAAAGCACTAGAAAAAACAACAGCAAACCAAGCCCAAAATTAGTAAAAGAACAGAAATTATAAAGATCAGAGCAGAAATAAATGAAATTGATACCTATTGGGTACAATGTACACTGTTCTGGTGACAGGTACACTAAAAGCCCTGACTTTACCATTGTACAATTCATCTATGTAACAAAAAGCAACTGGACCCCCTAAATCTATTGCAATAAAAATAATTAAAAAGTAAAATATAAAAAGGAAGACAAAATATAAAAGATCAACAAAATGAAAAGTTGTTTTTTGAAATGATAAACAAAATTGACAAACCCTTAGCCAGACTAAGAAAAAGCAAGAGAAGACTCAAATAAAATGAAAGCAGAGATGAAAAAGGAGACATTACAACTGATACTGCAGAAATTCAAAGGATCATTAGAGAGTACCACAAGTGACTGCATGCAAATAAACTGGAAACCTACAAGAAATGGATAAGTCCCTAGACACATACAACCTACCAAGATGGAACAAGGAAGAAATCCAAAATCTGAATAGACTAATAACAAGGAATGAGAGAGAGCAGTAACAAAATTCTCCCATCAAAGAAAAGCTCAGGACATGATGGCTTCACCGCTGAATTCTACTAAACACTTATAGAAGAACTAATACCAACCTTACTCAAACCATTCGAAAATGTGAAGAGGAAGGAATACTCCTAATCTCTTTATATAAGGCCAGTATCACCCTGATACCAAAACCAGACAAAGACACAACAAAAAAAGAAAGTTATAGGCCAATATCTCTGATGAACATAGGTTCAAACATCCTCAATAAAATACTAGGAAACCAAATTCAACAACACATTAAGAATATTATTCATTATGATCCAGTGGAATTCTTCCCAGAAATTCAAGGATGATATACATATTCATATATGTATATCAATCAATGTGATACATCATATCAATGGAATGGAGGACAAAAAAATGATCATTTAAATTGATGCTGAAAAAGCATCTGATAAAATTCAACAGCCCTTCATGAAAAAAAACTCTAAAAAAACTGGGTATAGACGGAACAAACCTCAACATGATAAATGCCATATATGACAGACCCACATCTAGTATTATACTGAATGGGGAAAAACTGAAAGTCTTTCCTTTAAGATCTGGAACAAGACAAGGATGCCTACTTTCACTACTGTTATTCAACATAGAGCTAGAAGTTCTAGTTGGAGCAATTAGACGAGAGAAAGAAAAAAAAGGGAAACCAAAATGGAAAGTTAGAAGTTGAATTATCCTTGTTTTCAGGTGATATGATCTTATATACAGAGAAATATAAGGACTCCACCAAAAAACTATTAGAACTGATAAACAAATTCAGGATAAAAGTTGCAGGTTACAAAATCAACATACAAAAATCAGTAGCATTTCTACATGCCAATAGCAAACAATCTGAAAAAGAAACAAAATAATCGCATTTACAATAGCTACAAATAAAATAAAACACCTAGGAATACACTTTACCAAATAAGCAAAAAATCTCTCCAATGAAAACTATAAAACATTGATGAAAGAAATTGAAGAGGACACACAAAAAATGGAAATATATTTCATGCTCATGGATTGGAAGAATCAATATTTTTAAAATTACCCAAAGCAAGCTACAAATGCAATGCAATCTCCATCAAAATACCAATGACATTCTTCACAGAAATAGAAAAAAATCCTAAAATTTATACAGAACCACAAAAGATCCAGAATAGGGAAAGCCATCCTAAGCAAAAAGAATAAAACTGGAGGAATCAAATTACCTGACTTCAAATTATACTACAGAGCTGTATGTATCTATCATGCTGAAACAACATGATACTGGCATAAAAACAAACACATAGATCAATTTAATAGAACAGAGAACTCAGAAATAAATCCACACATTTATAGTGAACTCATTTTCAACCACAGTGCCAAGAATATACAATGAGGAAAGGACAATCTCTTCAATAAATGGTGCTGGAAAACTGGATATCCACATGCAGAAGAATGAAACTAGACCCCTATCTCTCACTATATACCAAATCAAATCAAAATGGATTAAATACTTAAATGTAAGCCCTGAAAGTATGAAACTCCTAAAAGAAAACATTGGGGAAACACTCCAGGACATTGGTCTGGGCAGTGATTTCTTGGGTAATAACACAAAGGCACAGGCAAAGCAAAATTGGACAAATAGAATCACATCAAGCCAAAAAGATTCTGCACAGCAAAGGAATCATTCAACAAAGTGAAGAGACAATCCACAGAAAGGGGGAAAATATTTGCAAACTATCCATCTGACAAGAGAGTAATAACTAGAATACATAAGGAGCTCAAACAACTCAATAAGAAAAAATCAAATAATCTGATTTAAAATGGGCAAAAAATCTGAATAGACATTTCTCAAAAGAAAATATAGAAATAACCAACAGGTATATGAAAAAGTATTCAACACTAGTTATCAGAAATTCAAATCAAAGCTACAATGAGATATCATCTCACCCTAGTTATATTGGCTTTTATCAAAAAGACAGGCAATAATCCTGCAAGGATGTGGGGAAACGGGAACCCTTGTACACAGTGGGCAGGAGTGCATTATAAATTAGTACAATCACTCTGGAGAACAGTGTGGAGTTTCCTCAAAAAACTAAAAATAGAACTACCATATGACCCAGCAATCCCACTGCTAGGTATATATCCAAAAGAAATGAAATCAGTGTGCCAAAAAGATATCTACACTCCCATGTTTATTGCAGCACTATTCACAATAGCCAAGATTTGGAATCAACCTAAGTGTTTATCAGCAGGTGAATGGGTAAAGAAAATATAGTACCTATATACAATGGAATATTATTCAGCCATAACAAAGAATGAAATCCTGCCATTTACAACAACATGAATGGAACTGGAGGATATTATGTTAAGTAAAATAAGCGAAGCACAGAAAGACAAATCTCACATGTTCTCACTTATATGTGGGAGCTAAATATTAAAACCATTGATCTTATGGAGACAGAGAATAGAATGATGGTTACCAGAGGTTGGGAAGGGTAGTTGGGGGGGGATAAAGTGGGGATGGTTAATGGGTACCAAAATAGTTAAGATAGTGAGATAGAGTGAACACTATTTGATAGCACAACAAAGTGACTATAGTCAACAATAAGTTATGGTATACTTTAAAATAACTAAAAGAGTGGAATTGGAATGTTCTTAACACAAAGAAATAATAAATGCTTGAGGTTATGGATACCTCAGTTGCCCTGATTTGATTATTACACTTTGTATATCTGTATGAAAATATCACATTGCAACATAGATATATGCAACTATTATGTACCCATAATAAATAAAAAATAAAATTTAAAATATAAGAAGACAAAAATGCACATATCCTCATGAAGTTTACATCCTTATGAGGAGTGATAGACAATAAATAAAACCCATGCCCACCTTATCACTCTTCTGCAGGCACATTGGCTACATTGTTCATCCTCCACCTGTCTGCATCCATCAAATCTTTGGGTCATTTCTCAAATAATACCCTTTACAATTAGGCCTTCTTTAATGACTCTATTCAAAATTACACTCCACCCCTACTACCAGTACTTTCCATTCACTTTTACTGCCTTTATTTTTTTCAGGATAGTTCTGATGCAGTCTTACATAATAATGTGCATGGTCTCTCCCACTAGAATGTAAACCCCTAAGGAATGCTTTGTTCATTGCTGTGTCTCCAGTGCTTTGAATGTGCCTGCCACATAGTAAGTGCTCATAAATATTTAGTGAATTATTAATGGACTGAATGGTCCAAAAGCCATAATTAGATTCAGGTATTCTGGATCAGAAGCTTCAAAATGTTAAAAGCTCTGTCTTTGTTTACTTTATATCTCTATTTTTCTCCCCATCTCTGTTTATTCTTGTGAAAACTTTCTCCACATCATCAAAATACCCTCTGCAAAGTCAAGTCTAAATCATTCCTTATAGATTGAAATCCCTTAAAAGACAAGTTCTATCTCTTTCAACATCAACACAAATTTTCTAAGAGCACATATTTGGGTCATAGACCCAATTCTATGCTGGAGGACAAAGGGCCATATGTAAAAGGAACAGGTATGAGGGGAAAAACAAGTTCTGGAGAGCACAAAGGGACGGAATCTATTATATCCCAAGATCCTTGTCTAGGTCAAAACATTAAAATAAAGGCCAAGCTGATTTTTACTATTTGCTTCCTTCCAGCAGAAAAGAATAGCTAGGTTTGTTCTCTAAATAACAATAGTCATCAAATGGAATAATCAATCCAGAATATTATGTACCTCTTAACTAAAGCTGTTAACACAATTTGATGGGAACATTTACAAGGTTATCATTAAGACTATTCAAAAGTGTTGCGTAACAGAGATAAGAATGCTGGGATGAGACTCTGATATTAGAGTTCAAAGTAAATTACTTCACATTTGGGGAACCTCATTTCTTCACTTTTAGAATTGAGATTGGGTTACAGGAACTGTAAAGCCGGTTTCTTCTTCTTCTCCTTCTTCTTCTTTTTTTCTTTTTAGAGACAGGGCTCACTTTGTCTCCCAGGTTGGAGTAGCACAGCGCAATCAAGTTCACTGCAGCCTCCATCTCCTGGGCTCAAGCGAGCCTCCCTCCTCAGCCTCCCAAGTAGCTGTGATTACAGGCCTGAGCCACTGTGCCCAGCTGTAAATCCTGTTTCTGCTTTACTGTTTATTTACTCTAAATTAGGAATTTGTGGAGTTAAGAAGTTTTGTGTATTTTTGAAAACAAATCTACAGTATAAGGAATATTTTTAGTACTTATGAAAATACATACTTGCAAGTGAACACATACCAAGTATTGACTACTACTTTATTAGATTGTTTTCTGCCAGGGGACCTCCATAAGTGAAGATAAATCTAACTCTGGCAGGTTCTTACCTAACTCAAGGAATTTTATTGTTGTAGCCATTGTATTTTTATTTCTCTTTTTTGGGGGGAGTATTTAAAAATACGAGAATATATTTTAAGTGTATTGATCTGGACACATAAGTAATAAAGTTACATCAATATGTAATTAGATTATGGCCCCCATGTAATCAACACACTTGAATGTAACATCTTTCTCTAGTCAAAATTGAAATTAACTGTTATTTTAATAAAAATGATGAATTAATAATAAATAAACCTAAATAGGGCTATTTTACTATCTGTTTGCAGTTGACGAAGCCTAGTCTGTGATCATTGTTACATGCTTCTAGCAACAAGCGCATGTAAGTATTCCCGGTGTGCTGTTCCTCTATCAGGCTCTTTCTCCCAAGGGTCATTTATGCATTTAAGATGCCTCCTAGCCAGTGCTCAGGGGGCCTGGTAAATGACTTATCAATCAAAGACATGCTATTCAGCAAAATTTATTGTAGTGTCCTAAACTTTGTCTGTTACTTTTAGCCCCATGTTAGTAGAATTTCCTGATACTGAACTTCTTTTGCCACTTTTAACTCCATTACTGGAATCTCGCTTGCACACTTGGACTACCTTTTCTGTTAACCCACTGCTGATGCTCTATCTGGACTGGTCCTGCAATGTTCCAACTTTTAAAACATAGTCATCTTATTGATTTTGTAATACCATTCTTTCACGTTCCATGCACCAAGCTGAATTTAGTGCTCTAGCCTCTAGAAATAAACTCGGTTTGTTTTTTCCATTCACTTTTTAAAAATTTTAACTTGATAAAATTTTAATTTGAAAAATAGTGGCAAAAGAAAATGCTTATTTATACAGATAAATATTTTCCCAGTGTATTTGCTTTTTTGACTATAGAGTGCAGACACTGCTAGGCATTTATTATGTAATGAGGAGACAAGTACTTTCTACAAAAACAAACAAACAAAGGACATAAATCCTGAAGTTCACAGTTTTATACTTGATATAGATAAATGTTAGTTGCTGATCCTTAAACTGCCTTCAGAGAAGTTTAAGGGAATTTGAAATGCTGGCAAACACTAGTGACAGTTCAAAAATAACCAAACAAAAAAAGTGTGCATAAGTATGCATATAATATTATATATTAAATATATACGCACATATATAAGCTATATATATAAATAATATACTGTATATATATGATTAAGTATTGTCCCCATATGAAATTTACCTGTTATTTCTGACAGCCAACTCTTTTAAAATGTGATGTCTGAAATTAAGCATTTGCCAAATGACCAGCGGAAAAAAATACAATTTTTTACACACAATCCCAAGGCAACAAATGGAAGAGCAATTTCACTTTCACTCAACAAGTGTTTGCCATATGAGTGGGAAGAGTCACTATTTGACAGTGTAACACAGTGGGTAAAAATACAGGCTCTGAAGACAGACTGAGAGGTTCCAATACTAGATCCGGCTCTAACAGGTTTGTGATCTTGAGAAGGCTTCAGTATCTCCATGTGGAAAATGGGAATATTACCTATCTCTTATGGTGTGATAAAAATGAAATTAGATTATCAATTATTTGTTTATTTGGTTCAGTGCTTAGAACATAGCAAATATTAATTCATAATTTAGGTCATTGTGTATAATAAGCATTGCATTTGCTTATTGCAAACATATGAATGTTTCAAAAAATTAGGGACATTACTTTGAGTTTATATTTATTCATCTTACCCAAATTTTTCAGGGCAAACTGAAATTGTTTCTTTAGAATTCCACATATGTATCAATAATGTTCTAATACACCTGTTTCCTATAATACAAAAAACCTTGGTAAGTTAATAAATAATATTTTCTTCCAGCAATCTGTTAGCAGTGAAAATAATAATAATCTATTAGCAACATATAACCACAAGTATTCTGATGTTGTTCCTGAAGTAAGTTGTTCTAAAGAACTGTCATACACTTGTTTGACCTAATTTAATTAATTATTGAAACCCTGAGTTAGTAATTTGTAACACAATTTATTTTAAACATTTTGAAACAACCAGAACATGAACAAATACAAATAGTAATAGTAGGAGCACAGGTAGTACCAGTATTGGTTAAAATTATAGTAATTAAAATTAATAAAACTACCCATATTTAATGTTTTATAGCTTATAAACTTTTGATAAATCCTTTAATAAAAAACTATTCTTCCAAGTACTTTACCAAATTAAGGTTCATTGACAATAACAGTATTCATGAATACAAGTAAACATCTTGTTTGTAAATTACTATTATTTAAGTTTTCAATTTACTGATAGTATGTAGAATTGCCTAAAAATTGAATCAAAGATATTATTTGCTACTTCAGGGTTCCTTTTCATTATTAGAGAATATAAAAGGAAGTAACATACTGTTAATAACATTCAATTTTATTAGGAAATCTATAAAATAAAATTATTTTACTTTCTTTTTCCAGAGTTTGGTTCTGATATAGAGAGAACAAATGGCCAGGTTATTACCATAAAGTACTTGGAAATTTGTGACTTGATGATCTCAGAGAATAAATCTTAGGGAAAATACTCACTTTGGGCAACATACTGCAATAATAGCTAATTAAAAATTCATTAGTAAAATAGAAATATATGAACATTATCCATTGTCTCTTATAAGACATTAAAAGCACTATTTTCAAAGCACCGTTTTCCTTATTTTTATCTAACTCTGTTAATGAGTGTTATTGTCTTCCCTCTACTTTTCAAGATAATGCTTGTAGGTTATTATATACTGTATCTTTGAGATGGATAGCAAATATAAAAGTGTAACAGTTTCTTAATATGATGGAAAACTTAGGAAATATTTGGTCAATTCTTTCCCTCTAGAAGGTAATAACATAAATAAGTTGGCAAAAATTACTTTCTTTCAATGTGTGGTATCTGCAAGCTTACACCATACTCTGTATAAAGTATTACAACACAATCTTTGCCTAAAAACATAAAGGCAGGGAACAACTTATTCTAATATTACAAAAAAGTAATGAGAACAAAGTAAAAATCTCATACATTTCAAAAAATATCATTTTTAGATATTAGTTTTATATTTTACATTGCACTTCATTTTGTTTAAAATGAATTGTTGTAATCTGTGTTGGTTTCTTATTCCTATTGTTTGAAATCTTATTTAGCTAAAAGCCAGCACAGAAAAAAATTGCTATGAAAATAATTTATGTATAATTTGAAAGAATGATTATATTTATATTCATGAATTTTTATTCAAAAAGCTGTCTAAAGTAACACTATTTGAGAAAATAGAAGGCTCTATTTTTTTTCAATTAGAGAACATGGATGTAAATAAAGGGACCTTGGGTAGTCACATGTCTAATAAATGGAGTTTATGCATACAGTATAACTGAATACTTTCTGAAAAAATTATTTCAATATGTTCTCTTAATTTAGTGACTATTTTTAATAGATTGGAAAGTGGAGACTGAAGCCCACCCATATCTGTGTAGGACTGATTTGTCTTGGTCCCATGCATAATTAGTTTTTAGATATTTTAAAATATGTTTTAATAATACTCTCTACTATTTCTGATTGTCTTATTCTCAGCCTGAGTCACATATTAACTTTATCTACCTAGCTCATATAAATGATCAAATTGATTTAAAATAAATTTTATTTTACCAATGCCTAATATAAGTGAGAATTTATACATTAGTATTTTTTTTTACCATTTATATTAGGTAATTATTTTTTAAAATTGGTGTTCACAGTGGTAGATAGGCTACAACCCTACAAGCATCAGCTCTTCAGCTCACCCTTGATTCTACCCTGCTACCTCATGAGGCTTTACATATTCTGTTCCTTGTGCCTGGAATATCCTTCACTTCTTGTTCACCTAATGACTTCCAAATGTTCAGTCTTTATCTGAAATCTTCCCAGACCCTCATAATAAAGTGAATTTATTTTTTACTTCCCAACTTCCTGAATGTGACATGTATATATTCATATATATATATGTATATAAATATAAAGTTTACCCTTGAACAACATGGGGGTTAGGGGTGTGAACCCCCCACTGCACAGTTGAAAATCCACATATACTTTTTGCCTGCCTAAAAACTTAACTACTCACAGCCTGCTATTGACCAGAAGCCTTACTGATAACATAAACAGTCCATTAATGCACATTTTATATGTTATGTGTATTATATATTGTATTTTTACAACAAAGTAAGCTACAGAAAAAAATATTATTAAGAAAACTGTAAGAAAGAGAAAAAAATATTTACTATCCATTTAGTGGAAGTGGGTCATCATAAAGGTTTTCATCCTTGTCATCTTCACATTGAGTAGCCTGAGGTGGAGGAAGAAGAGGAGGTGTTGGTCTTATCTTCTCAGGGGTGGCAGAGGGGGAAGAAAATCCTCATATGAGTGAACCCATGTATTTCAAACCCATGTTTTTCAAGGATGAACTGTAAAATCATTGGTATTTATATTATTCATCTATCTATCTGTATCATCTATACCTATCTATACACATCATAATACATCAAGATTGATTCTACTTCGACACCCTAAATCCTCACTCCATGATTTGCATCTCTATTGGGTTCTACTTGATACCCAAACATTTTGTCATTTCTATTTTTGTATCCATTGTACCTGAATATATAATAAAACTACTAATGATGACAAATATTCACTGAGTGGTGATTATTTGCACATATTAGTTAATATGTTCTCACAACATATTTGAAAGTCCTTACAAAAGACTTTTGATTTAGAAGTTGCATCCCCTATAAAGAATTTAATTTTCCCAAATTAAATAGCAAGTAAGTGGCAAATATGGGATTTGAACCCAGGCAATCTTGTTCTAGAACCTCTTTTCTGAACACTAAATAAATACTTGTGTGATGAGCAAATGAAAAAATTAAATGAGTGAATGAAAACATAAGTTT
This sequence comes from Daubentonia madagascariensis, assembly GCA_023783475.1. Classification (NCBI taxonomy): domain Eukaryota; kingdom Metazoa; phylum Chordata; class Mammalia; order Primates; family Daubentoniidae; genus Daubentonia; species Daubentonia madagascariensis. The sequence goes on along the minus strand of JAKFHU010000726.1, from coordinate 23,858,785 downwards.
TTCCTTCACAAATCATTCAGTTTTTCTTTAATATCTCAACCAGGGTGTTGCAATAATTGCAGATGTATTTGCTATGTGATTTCCTATGCTTTCAATAAAGAGAGCTTTACTACTGAATCAGAAATATTGCTCTGAAATCAGAGTACTTTTGTACAATTATCAACTAAGAGCACTAATTAGAGAATTCTATTACAGAAGAAAAGCAAGGGTCTACGTAGCATAAGCCATGTTTATCCCTTGCCAGTACATTCTGTATTTAAAACACTCATATTCTGAAGATCCATAAAAAGTCTACACAGTGTAGGAGTGTGTTCTTAGTATTTCAAGTCCAAATTATTATCTGCTTTGATTCAAATTTTTAACCTAAAATACAACTATTAAAATTTTAAAAGTGGACAAAACAGAGCAGCAATAAAAATATAATTCACAATAGGCTGTAAGAATTAGCATTCCAGGCATTGTGCATGAACGTATTCTCTCCTAAAAAAAGTGCATAGTGCATTTTCTCCCGTGTTAGTTTAGAAGAAACCCAGAGTGACGAGCCCATTTTTACATTAAATATTTGACATGGGAAAAATTACAGAATCTTCATAACTGAAATCTATTAATCTTTTCCAAAATCATGTCACCATAATTTTTGGAATATCATAAGCAACCAAATTTTTAGTAATGCAATAATGATGCTGTATTGATGCAAACAAAGTGTTTTTTAAAATCAGAAAGTATCATTGACTACTCAGGTGAAGTGTAGTATGCCATCATGATGTATGTGCCTACCACCTCAGCTGAAATAACTATTTCCTCTGCAAGAAAATTTTGTTATGCCCTAAGGTTGGCGATTTCCTCTTAGAGAAAGAAAGATACAAAGAGAACCATAAGAAAAAGAGAATATTTTAGACTTTAAGCTGCGGTAATATCAATAGGAATATCATGTTGAATCTTCATAATGCAAGGTGGGAAAACATCCTACATGACAGATGATAGCAGGAGTATTGAGAATGGGGAACATAATCCTGCGAAACTGATAATTATCAATGCCAGTTATACTGTTTAGAAAATCAAAATATTGTGCAGACATTAAAGGAAAAATAATAAATTAGCTAGAAGAAAGTCGTGCCCATATGTACTATCAACATATTTATTTTAGAAGCACCTACATGTTCAGTCACCAACATTCCATCAAGAAATGAATTTGGCCATGTAGGAGGCTGTGTTGGCAATAAAGAAAAATAAAACAACCATAGAGAGTTACTCACAATATCATTAAAGCAGAGGAAAATATGGTAATGATTTGGCTTCTCTTTAATTGTCATTTTATTTCTAAAATTTCATACAATAGTCTACATTAGAACCAAGAGTCAAACAAGCTGCACATATTTTTGATATTAACAACAATTAAGCAGTAGACAAGATTGATATAGGAAACTTAGATACTCATGAAAACATAAGACTTGTTTTTGTTAGAGCTCTGCCTATAGCACTTGAAATATGTCAGGCAAGATTAATTAATTCAGTAGTATAACATTAGCAGTGTAAAACAAGGACAAGCAACAAAACTATTAATATATAGTTAGGTGAAATTTCACATAAATATCTTCCTTTCTTTCTCCTCATGTATCTTTCCCACTTCCCAATACCCCTCTTTTAACTCACCTGAAACTCCATATATAAGAATGAACATCTCTTTGACTATCAAAAACTATTCCCATGCACTTAACCTGGTTAGCTTCCTTCAAAGCATCTCAAATTAAAAACAAACAAGTAGACAAGTAGATAATTTTATGATCTCTCAATCAAGACATATGTAATCAATGAAGTTCATCTTTACCAGATGATAAAAATGTATGATATTTATTAAGGTAATTAATAATAAAGTATAAATAACTGATATATTATTTCCCCACATCACTTTTTTAGGAACATTTTATTGGGCTGTATAAACATGGAAAGTACATTTAGGTAGAGGTATACGAATATTTAATTGTTAAAATATGTGGGGCAGAGGTTTTAAACCATAGTGTTCTTTAAATTTCTTTACAGTAACACTAATTTACTTACTTCTTAGTCGATTGTGTCATAATTTCTAGAATCAAGGATCTTATGCACAGACACATAAAATACTAAAATAAAGGATGAATCTGAAGTTGCAGAATCAGATGTCCACAAGGACCAGAAGGATACGGTAAAAGAGGAAAGCAGACTTGAGAACACATGCTCTGTCTAAGCGCTGGAAATTATTGCCAAATGGAAATACGGATCCTGTTTGCTAGATGTTCCAATTTTTCAAGAGAAGCTGGTATTTAGACTCTTATGAAAAATATGCTAATATTTAAACATTGGCAACTAAATCACTTTTTGAAAAAAAATTCTACATCAGACAAACAGAAAACTTCAGTGAGCCCTCATTCTGGGATGGCCATAACAATGAAGTAGATATAGTATAAATTGGTATGTTCTGTCACTAACTCTTGTGTATGAGATAACTCTCTCCATTTCTCAGTTTTCTCAATGGTAAAATGAGAGGATTGTTGTGCACCAAATTGTTCCTTTCCAAGCCTTCATTTTTTTGCATTTTATTTCTCATAAATTTCTTCAATCTGGGTTTTATTTTCTTATAGGGTATGTAGATATTAGATCCTCCATTGCATTAGAGAAATATTATGCAATTATATACTCATTTTTTTATTCAATGACATGGGCAAACACTGTTTTAAGCACTGAGGATACGATTAGGAACAAAATCAGTGAACCCTCCACGGCATTTACATACCAGTGCATGTCAACAAATAATAAACAAATAGACAAGTAAAATCTATAGAGAGGGTATCTGATGATGATAAGCACAGCTGAGTAAAATTCATGATGAAAGGAGAATCAAGAGCACTGAGTGAAGTAGCTGATGTTTTAAATTTGATGGTCAGAGGAAGCCACACTAAGCGTATGAGATTTGCACAAAGATCTAAGGGAGAGGAGTTCACACATCATGCCTATATCTGGTGGAAGCCTGCTTCAGCGAGAGAAAAGAGAAAATACCAAATCCCTGAAAGGGGAATGTGATGCAGGCGTTTGTCTTCCACCAAGAGGGACAGATATCTGCAGTATGGTGAGGGAAACAGAAAGTAAGAGGAGGTGCCAAGGGGGGAAGGTGATGTTACACGGGGTTTAGGGGACACAGGAAAGAGGGCAGCTTTTACGCTGAGTGAGACGTAAAGCACTGGAGGGATCTGAGAGGCGGCGTGTCTTAGCATGTTAGGACAGCTATCTCAAATACCTTCCACTGGGTAACTGATGAGGAGCAGAAACATATTGTTCACAGTTCTGGAGGCTGAGAACTCTATGATCAAGGTGCCAGCAGATTCGATGTCTGGTGAGGTCTTGTTTCTCACGGGTAGCACATTCTTGCTACATCTTCATGCAGCAGCAGCAGCAGCAAGGAGGCCCCCTCAGGCCTCTTTTACAAGGGCACTAGTCCCCTTCACGAGGCAGAGCCCTCCTGACCTAATCACCTCCCCCAGACTCCCCCTCTTAATACCATCATTTTGGGGTTGAGGCTTCAATACATGAACTTTGCGGGGATACGTATATTTGAATCATGGCGTGGAATAAATTTTTTCTGGTTTGTGTTTTAAAAATAATGACAGAAGAAAATTGAAACTTCTCCATAAAATTGTAGGAGTGTCTAATTTTCCCCTCACTTCTGACAGTTTTTACTTCATATATTTTTAAAACTGTTAATATGCTAATTGAATCTTAGACATATGGAAAGTCCCTTTTTATCTTTGGTATTATTTCTTGTTTTGCAAGCGGCAGCTTTCTTATAATAATTATTAGTATGGTGTATGTTTAAACATACTTTTAGCATCCTTTTTAGACAGCATATAGTTCAGTCTGGATTTTTATTTAATTACACAATTATAATTTAATTCAAATCAATTATAAGTGAAGTTCAATTGCAATGTTTAATCCATCTTCAATTACTGTGATTACTAATAGGAATAGTTTCGTGTTTACCATCTTGCTATTAGTTTTGATTTGTCCTTTCTGTTTTTTTATTCATTTGTTCCTTTTCTTCCCCTTTATTCTATTGGGTTAAATGCATATATTATGCAATGTATGGCCTGATATTTCTTCTTTTGAATTTTTAGCTCTACCATTTCAAATATTTTTAGTATTTGCTCTATGAATGAAAATATGCCTATTTATCTTATTATGCTACTCAGAATGATACATTATTTAAAACTTACAAATTGTTTATTTCTGGAATTTCAATTTAATATTTTCAGATTGCACTTGACCATGAGTAACTGAAATCATGGAAAGTGAACCAGAGATAGGGGAGGATTACTGTATTTATTTCTTGTGTTTTCTCTTCCGATCTAAAGATCTGAATTTCCATCTCTTATTATTTACTTTCAATCTAAAGGTATTTCTTTAGGATTGCTTTTGTGCAGGTCTGCTGGAGACAAATTCTCTCAGCTTTCTTTAAGGAGAATTTTTCATGTCACTTTGTTTTTTAAATATTAATATATATTCACTGGATATCAAATTCTATATTATACAATGCAAACATATATACCATGCAAATAATGTTTTTAAAAACCTTGTCTCTTTAATGTTCATATTTCTCTATATGCCTTCCATTGGTTTTGCTGAGTCACCTGTTACTGTTTTTTATTCTTTATATATAATAAGGCTTTTTTTCTCTAGTTGCTTTTAAGACTTTATTGATTTTATGTTCAGTATTTGGAACATAAAGAGGATTTACATTCATATTTTGGTGCCTCCCTCTGTGGATTTCTTTCCATAATTTTTTCCCTCAATTTCCAGATTCTCTGACATGCCTAATTTTCTTGCCTGACTCTTCCAACTAGAATGACTGGAGCTTTCTGTATGAGTTCTCATCCCCCTTCACTGGGGATGGAATGGGGCAAGACGTCAAGGAAAAAAGCCTTGTAAATGTGGACTTCACTCAGTGATGCCCTAGTTTAAGAATCAAATCCCATGAATTTCCTTTCTCGTAGCATAATCGTATTGTTTTGTTTATCGGTGGGTGTTTATTTGTTTCCAAGGTTGTAATTTTTCCCTGTGAGAGTTAGTGTGGTATAAGTTATTTTGGCTTTACTGAAACCAGAACTCAGTTTCTAGACATATTTTGAATGAGAATTGAGTGAGTACAATGACAACAAATCTCACAGGGGAGTGATCCTTTGCGTGTGACACATAAGCTCACTCTTATTTATTCCTTATTTGTTCTTCTAGTGCTCTGGCACTCTTGGTTGTTGCCAACAATCAATGGTGATTCTGTGCCATAATTTGCTCAGAAGATCCAGGGTGAAACTCATAGCATATGAAATAGATGAAGTCCATTCTTAGAGTCATGCTACCAACCTCATTCTTTACTTTTCATCAAGCACTAATCATCGGTCAGTATGGAATATAATTCAAATCTTAGAATGGTATTTCTGTAATGGAATATAGTGAGTTTGAGAGATTTAGGGATGGCTCAAAGTATGGAGATACCTCAAAGAACTAAATGTAGACCTACCATTTGATCCACCAATCCCACTACTGGGGATTTACCCAAAGGAAAAAAAAGACATTCGATAAAAAAGACACCTGCCTTCAAATGCTTATAGCAGCACAATTCACAATTGCAAAGATGTGGAAACAACCCAGGTACCCATCAATACACGAGTGGATTAATAAAATGTGGTATATATATACCATGGAGTACTACTCAGCCATAGGGAACTAATACCTCTTGTATTAAGCTGGATGGAACTGGAGACCATTCTTCTAAGTGAAGTATCACAAGAATGGAAAAGCAAACACCATATGTACTCACCATTAAATACTAATTGGTCAACACTTATGTGCACATATGGAAATAACATTCACTGGAAATCAAGCAGGTGGCGGGGGAGGGGATGGGTAAATTCACGGCTAACGTGTACAATGCACACTCTCTGGGTGATGGGCACACTTATAACTTTGACTCAAATGGTACAAAAACAATTTATGTAACCAAAACGTTTCTACCCCTGTAATATTCTGAAATAAGAAAGAAAGAAAGGAAGAAAGCAAGCAAGCCTGGGGAAAAAAAGACAAGAAAAGAAAACTACATGATCACGAGGTGACAGTAGAATGCCATGAGCTTTATTTGTATGGTGCTCTGGCAGGTTTGCATGCTTGAAAGTCTCTGGTAGCATGAGACCTTCCAGAGTGAATGGCCAGCCAGCATGTGACTACTACCAAGAATGAAAAGAGGGCAAAGGATCTGCCAGGGGCAAGGGGGAATCCACGAGGAGGTTTGTGTGTCTAGATGATGTCACTCAGCAGTGTGATAAGGAGTCTCTGCGTCAGAGAGCTCCAAATGAAATCATCCATATTAAAATAATGTAGAGCCACAAGGCATATATAGTAATCAAAGTTTGATTTTCATAAAAGTATAGATATAGCCAGAAGTTAACCAGCCATTTTTCCCTAACTTCCTTGCTGCTGTAACTGGTTAGAAATAACATTGCTGACATAAATCCCAAGACTTGTGACTCTATAGATAACACTGCTGTTGTAAATCCTAAGACTTGATCTTTGAGGTATTTTTCAGAACCTGCATTCCAGGGGACTCACTAATGCCAACTGGATCCTTGGATAGGCATGGAAATGAATCCAACAATCTTGAGGGCCCCCCACCTAGGAAATCTCCCAACTGGGAAGATAATTTCTGCTTGCCAACCCTGTGAGTTCACCCCCAGCCAATCAGCAGACCCAATTCCCCAGCCTTTTGCTCACCAAACTATCTTTAAAAACCCTTTCTTCCCAATTCTCAGAGAGATGAATTTGAGAAATTACTCCCATTTCCTTGCCTGGCACCTTGCAAAGTAAAACTCTTTCTCTGCTGCATTTCCTGCTGTCTCAGTATATTGGCCTTCACTGAGTGGTGAACAAGAGACCCAGTTTGGGCTGCAACACAAAGGGCAGCAGCATCTGGGAGTTATTTGTAGCTTATGGGTTTATCTTATCTAGGACTAAAAGATGTCTGGTGCATTTTTGCAGAGTATCCAAACCAGAAAGCTCTAAATTACTAAACATCAGCTTATTGGGGCTATATTTAAAACAATTTCATGGGTAAAAATTGAGTTTGGCTGAGCTAATGGATGAAGTCAGTGACAAAAATGAAGAAGTAAATGACAAACGAGGGCCACGTTTAACCCATTTATATAATATAGATAAATAAAAGTAAAAATTCTAGTTATAATAAATGTTCCATAGTACAGAACAAAGGAAAGCGTGTAAACACTTAAGCTTTTGCACATGTGAATGTTCCCTGTTTTCCTGACCTGTCCTTGCTGTTTGATCTTTCTACCTCTATTCAGCATCCTCTGCAAGCCACTCAGTCCAGCGATAATAATCTTTCCTCAAAAAACTGCTCTTCTAAACACAGTGATCCATTATTTACCTTGTTACATCAAAAAACACTTTAGGATTTGCCTGAATTATAGAAAAGCAGTGGTTAATATATACCAAACATGCATGGAAATAACAGAGCTTCATTTTATGATCCTGGACACACTGGACACATTGAGCACACTCACACAAGTTGAATCAAAACTTCCTAAGAGATATTTGTTTTTAACTTCTGAAGTAAATGTAAATTGTATTTTGCATTAGAATAATGCATTTTAATAAAATATAGCATAAGCAAATAGAACTCAGTGTAAAAAAATTGCCATTTTTAAAGGAAAATTGAGTGCTTTTAAAAAATCATGATGTATTCATATCACTAAAAGAATACCATCAACTTAGGTAAAAAATTTATCTCTATTAATCTGAGAAAAATGTAGAGATTTATAAGGATTCTGCAAAGATTTTTTTTGGAAATGTCTTTATATACTCCTGCTTTAAAGAAATTAAAACTGAAAATTATAGATAACGAACTATAGGTGTGGTTTATTCTAGAAAGACGGCACAGCTACTCATAAAAAAGGGGCTACTTGACTATTCATCAATAGATAATTGGATCATAATTTCATGTTTAAAATTAAAATAAATTTTTCATTTCCCATATATCTTCTGTTTTCTGATTTTTTTCTTCATCCTAATTTTTGCTTCAATGATCTATTACAGGTCCTGATCATATTGAATAAAGAAACTCCTGTTTCACACTTAAAAAAAACTGTTTCTTTCCTGTTTTTCCATAGCTTGGTTTCGATCAGTGAAACTCCACTTACTATCAAAGATTTCTAGCTTTCCTGTCTCAAGAAAATGTATCTGATTCTTTTACGGAATTATTTTGATTCTCAGTGCCCTTTTGATAAGAGCAGTGTGAGGATGGTGGAGAGTCAGCGAGAATGTTCAGCTCATTGCATCCGGTTGGTTCCATAAGTTCTTTTGTCCCTGGTAGGGATTGTCAAATTACTATGAGAGTCAACCTTCTATTTTTGTTCCTACCAAAGTGCCTATAATTTTATTTTGTAAATTATTTGACCTCCAACAAAGAATTTTTTAGAAGGTAGTATTTAGTTTGTTTAAGAAAACACAACTGATTTACTTATTTGATACACAAAGGAACACACAGAATTCAAAATTCCATACTTTAATTTCATAATTATATGAAAATTATACTACCCAAGAAAAAGGGATAATAGAGAAACAAACAATAGAAATAGAACCACAGATGACCTTATTAGAATTGATAGAAAAAGACTTCAACTAAATAGTATGCTGAGAAAACCAGGTCAAAAACTTTTATCAGGTAACTACAATCCATGAAAAAGAATAAGTAAACTTTTTTAAACCACAACATACAATAATTAAAATTAAAAACTCATTGAAAATTAACAGCATATTGAATACTGCAGAGAAGAGTATAAGTGAACTGGGAAATAGTTTACTAAAAAATAACAAGACAAAATAAAAGAAAGCAAAAAGAATGGAAAAGTCATAAAAGGCCAAGAGAAAAATATGAAACAAAGTAAAAAACTCTAATGTGTGAAATTAAAGTTGCAAAAAAATGTATGGAAGAGAGAATGGTGTTGCTGATGGGAAGGGAGAGCAATATTTGAGAATTAAACACTGATGTATGTTCAAGCTACATATTAAAGAAGTTCTATGAAGCTAAAAGAAAAAGATCAAAAACCACCTATGCACAGTACCAACTATGATAGTGAAAATCAAAATTGGATGTGACCTCAAATACAGTCAGAGGGAAAAAAGGATGCATTATTTTAAAGGAACAACAACAACACTGACAATGGGATGAAATCTTTCCTGTTTTGAAATTAAATAACTGCCTACCTAAAACTCAGCACCCAGCAAAGATATGATACACAAACTAAGGACAAATAAAAACATTTTAAGACAATAGAAACAAGGAGGATTTGTTAACAGAACCCAGGAGATTAAAGAAATATAATCAAACCAAATTGTCATTATTTACAATCCATACATCTTTTAATGTATGTGGGTTCTACTTCAAGATAAAACAAATTTAATTGCAATATAAAATACACTTCTCAGAGTAGTCTCATCAGCAAAAGAGACTTTAGTATTTATTGGTGTTAGAAATCAGTTACATCACAGGATTTTGTTTCACTTGATATAATGATTTTGTCATTCACTTGGTAACTACATCAACTGATGAAGTAATAAACACTCAATAAACAAAAAATAAAATAAATTTCTAATACTTGAATTTAGCCCCCCAAATTAAGAGTAGTTCAGAGGTAAGGCAATAAACTATATAGAACTGAGGCAATTAAGCATATATATAACAAAAGAGAATTAAAGTATTTTGTAAGGTGTGAGAGAAAGTGATTGCCTCCAAATACATGCTATTTGTTCTCTCCCTCTCCCAGTCTCCATTTCTGCAAATGTTTGTTTACAAAAGCTAACTCCCATCAAAGCACGAAAAGTCTGCAATTACTGTCTTACTGGAGACAGGACTCTTTTCTAGGTATGAGATGCAGGGGTTTTTTAAAAAATTTTATTTTTTATTATTTCAGAGCATTACAATAGCACAAATGTTTTGGTTACATAAATTGCTTTTGTACAGTTTGAAACAAAGATATAAGCATTCCCATCACACAGATAGTGTGCATTGTACCCGTTAGGTGTGAATTTACCTATCCCCTCCCCCCTCCCACCTGCTTGATTTCCAGTGAATGTTATTTCCATATGTGCACATAAGTGTTGATCAGTTGGTTCCAATTTAATGGTGAGTACATGTGGTGTTTGTTTTTCCATTCTTGTGATACTTCACTTAGAAGAATGGTCTCCAGTTCCATCCAGGTTAATACAAGAGATATTAGTTCCCCATGGCTGAGTAGTACTCCATGGTATATATATACCACATTTTATTAATCCACTCATGTATTGATGGGCACTTGGGTTGTTTCCACATCTTTGCAATTGTGAATTGTGCTGCTATAAACCTTCAAGGGCAGGTATCTTTTTTATAGAATGTCTTTTTTTCCTTTGGGTAAATCCCCAGTAGTGGGATTGGTGGATCAAATAGTAGTTCTACATTTAGTTCTTCGAGGTATCTCCATACTACTTTCTGTTGAGGTTGTACTAGTTTGCCATCCCACCAGCAGTATATGAGTGTTCCTATCTCTCTGCATCCATGCAACAGTTGTTGTTTTTGCTGTTTTGGGATTTTGTGATATAAGCCATTCTCACTGGAGTTATATCACATCTCATTGTGACTTTGATTTGCATTTCCCTGATGATTAGAGATGTTGAGCATTTTTTTACATGTTTTTTGGCCGTTAGTCTGTCAGAAAGTTTTAGATCATTGATTATATGGCCTTCTATGGTATTTGCCATTTAAAACATTACCTGATTTGTTACATACACATGAGGGTGAGCCTCATTACTAGGAAATTGATTCATTGCAAGAAAGTAGGTACCTCACAAATAGAAATGGGGATAAGCCCAACAGTCATTTTGATTGTGTGATTTAGCTAGTTTAGGTATAAATTATAGCCAATTATTGGACTCATATCAAGTGTGACTAACCATGCAAAAATCAATGTTAACAATGGGGTCCATGTACATAAAATACTTAAAGAAAAACTTACACAGCAAAATAAGGAAGAAGATATCTTGGGAAGTAAGGAACAAAAGAATGTAAATTAGTGAAAGAAAATCTCTGGTCTTGGTCCATAGATTGAACCAGTAGCTGACTATCTCTTATATAGTCTTGTATTTGATACAAAGGTCTTGGATGGAAGCATTCTTCTTCAGTGGACTGGCTGTTTCTCAAGATTGATAAAAATGTTCAACTGGAAGTTTCTGGTTAGGATGATCTCACGGAGATTTGACTTGGATTCATGTCTTTTTAACTGAGAGACATGAATCCATGGAACAAACTTTGGAGTTTTACTACTGTGCTAATTGTTTACAGTACCTGCTTATGTTAATTCCATTGGAAATCAAGGACTACCTTTTTTGATGCCACTTCCTGAAACCAGATCTCCAGGTTTAAGGTTACGCAAGCGTTATTTTGGATGTTATTGTGGAAAGAATGGATCAATTTCATGAGTCCCTTTCAATATTTGGTGATGTTGTCTTACAATAATTAGGAGTATTAAATCAGAGATTATATTCTTATATTTATGGGTGGGCTGTAACTAACCTAACAGTAGAACTGGCAAACCCCAAAAGGAGTTGAATTCATTGTCATCCAGCTATTGGCAATACCTTTGAGCATGAAAGTGTGAGAGTCTCTGAAAGCTTCCCTAATTTGAATTTTTGAATTCCATTTGTTCTTTTTCACTTTGCTGAAGATTGGGGGTAATATAGACATTTTTATAATGAACCAGACATAAACTCCACAGACTCTGCAAAACTCTTCAATAACAACCTCAATTAATTGGGTACCTCTGTCACTAGAGATTGACATTTTTTAAGGTGAGAATGCAAAATCAAATCCACTGTAGGATTATAGTGTTTGATTTATGTTTGGAGATGTTTGAATGGGCCATGGTGTTTGAGATTTTGCCCGTGTGGCACTTTTGCAGTTTTATCAGGATTATGCTAATAAAAGGTATGATATACACTGAAAATTTACTAGGTAATTGTAGTAAATTTTTCCTACTAGTATTTATTGATCATTTTTCCTTCCTTGAGTAACTAAATTTTTTCAAAATTATTGCAACATTTTATGTGAGTTGCCCTTACAGTATTAAGCAGCCATTCTGAGAACACAGGAGGTTATTCTTATGAAATTCTTACCTAGATTTTTCCCAGAATTCATTCTCAATTGCTGGAGTTATATAATAGACTCAGTTATGTAGAGTTAAATAAATCCTTCTACCTTTCTACAGTAGACTCATTGAAACTTGCTAGTGAGGCAACAGTGAAACTCTTTGGAGTTTGAGGAGCAGTAAGACCTTAATGCAGGAAGGTCTGACTGACTATATCATATAATTTTCAGCCAGATAATTTTTTAGATTCCTCCTTATCCCTTTTTTGCATGTGTTCCTACCTTTAAAATGTCCATATCATTAAGAATTTGGGAATTTAAACATTTCTTACATTACTGGCCATGCTTAATAGGAGTCCTTGCTGAAATGAAGAACTCCTTGTTGTCTCCAAAGCATTCCAAATGCATGAACTACCCCAAAGCATATCTACTATCAGTGTTTATATTAATCCTCTTATCTCTACATAACTGACAAGTTCTGGTGAGTGCAAAGGCTTTCATCATTTGGGCAGATTTTGCTTCCATCCCTTGCTAGTCATACTCCAGGAGTGAGTTGGATACCATTTATCCTTCTGATATTTTCCTGTTTCAATCTTAAGATATGAGCCATCAACCAAAAAATAATTTACCTTTTCTAAAGAAGATTCTGATAAATCTCTCTGAGATAGACAGCTTATGAATACAAGTTAGTAAGTCACTGTTCTTCCTTCCTCAGGTTATGGACAAAGAGTAGCAGAAAGTTAAGTATTATAACAACGAATTAAAATGTGTGAAAAAGAAAGTAATAGGATTTGATAGGAAGTAGGACTACTTACCAAGAAAGCCATGTATTTTCAGTGAATAAAAAAGATTTTACAGAATGAAGGCTATCATATTTAAGGGAAACCCTAAACCAAAATGAGAGTCCTCTGTTTAGCTGTTGTGCCTATTTCCCCTAGCTGAGGTGTGTAGTCTTTTGCCACCGCCTGAAAGAGAAGCTGTAGTATGCTATTGGTATGTGATAATTCCCATCTAATTAAGTGGAAATTTAAGGGCTTGTGCAGACCTATTATGCATATGATGGTAGAAAAGTTTGTGGTAATTAGCTATTCCAGAACAGGAGGTTACTGATGAGCTATTTTTAAATCATAAAGGACTGTGTTAATATTTAGGCTTCAAGGAAAGTAATTAATTATAGACGTAACTCAAGTTAAGTCGTATAGCAGTGTGGTGATTTCAGAAAAGTGGAGAACCTATAGCCTGCTGTAGCCAGGGAAACCCTCAAATCCTCTGAATTACTCTTAATTACAGGCAGTCCTGGAAAAGTTTTGAATGGGTTTGTAGTACGTCATGACTAAGGGATCTAACTCTTCTGGATAAATCATGTCCTAGGTAACACACTTTACTTTGACTAAGTTGTTACTTTTCTTTGGCAAACATATGCCCTTTTTGACTAAAAATGTTAGTAAATAAATAGTATCAACCTTAGATGTCTCTCCTCTTTGGAAAGCAATATAGGGTCAATCAGATATAACATAAAAGTAGAATCACAGGGAAATTTAAGGTTTTTGAGGACTTGGTTAAGGACTTTTGAATAATAACAGATTGCTTTAGTAATTTCCTGGGATGATTAGAGCCTAAATATATTGTTGATTTTCCCAGGAGAAAGCAAACAAGTATTAATCATTTTGATCTAAAGGAATACAAAAGCAAGCAGAAGACAGATATATAAGCCTTATGGCCTGCAAAACTAAAAAGTTTTATTGTCTGGCTGGAAGACTTTATTAGTAACTCATTAAAGTATAGTAAAGTTTTAAATGCTATTGTACTCAAACATTTTCAAATAAAAAATGGAAAAGATAAAAGAAATTGTAGGCTTTATGATTACCAAGAAGTTTTGAGCTGAACTTCCCAGAAAGGAAGAACAAATTCGAAATGAGACAGTTATTCTTAAAGAATTGAATTGAAGGAGTCAGACTTTGTCATAAAATCACTTTGAATTAATTCTTCTTACAGAAAAACTGAATAGACAGAAAATATGACTGTATTTGATGGCAATTCTAAGGATCTCTGGATGCATTGTTTTATGGCCTCAGGGTACTATGAAATACTTTTGCAAAACATTTAATAAACCTCAGAATGTAATGAGATCAACATTATTTCAGGAAACACTCATCACCCAGTGACTTATTGCTAATACAGTTTTGCTCTCTTTTGATGTATGCTACTCCTTAAAATTACATATATTTTTAATGTGAGGATTTATTAGGCCCTGTTAGTCAAATAGAAAGTAATCATCATACACTGATAATTTAAAATTTTCCATGCTTAAAAAAGACTCTATTTTCCCTTTACCAAAATAAATAAATAGCAAATAACCAAATAAAATAATCCATCTGTTTAAAAATTATTGAGGGCTTTTTATATGTCATGTGCTATGATAATACTAAACATAAAATATCATGTATAATTACTAAGTATCTGATCTAATAGACACAGTTTTTCCCTTTTAAAGATGAGTAAACTGGGGCTTAAGGATATTATATAATGTATAAAAAGTTAAATAACTGGTGAGTTGTAAACCTCAGATTCAAACGTAGGAAGCTAAAGTCTGGGCCAAGTTAACACTTAGTTCTACTGTTTCCCAAGCAAAATGAAGATGATAGAATTTTATTTAGGGAAGGATATATGAAAAAATGTTTTAAAAGAATCTGAAGGTTTATTGGGAAATCAGGATGGGTAAGAAAGCAAAGGAAAAGGTAACCAGTTTATGCATTACAACATAACTAGCACTTTTTTCCTGAGACCCCCTTCTCTATTATTAAAATAGAATCAATGAAAGACTGTGGATGACATCTTACTGTCTTAGGAATTACCAGCAGAAACATAACCCTACACAGTAAGGCCTATGAAAAATAAAAATATTTAGACCAGTGGCAGTTAGGGAGATGGAACTGGTTTGAGAGTAGTAATCACTCTAGCTCATATTTTCTGTACCAAAAGGATGCACCAATATTGAAAAAACATCCCATCTCTAGGTTGTATGTGTGGGACACTGGGGGAAAAAAATGCTACAAAAGATTTTCTATTTTCACTCATGCACCCTATAATAAGGTGTCAAGTGTTCTTACTTGATTACCTTCACACAGGTTAAATATAACCTAACCAGATTCTGATCCTTTCATATGGTTCTATTTCAAGAATGCAGTTCGAGGTTAGGAACTTCTTGTACCCAGACCACTATTGTTATTTTGTGGTAAGTAATAATAATGTACATATATAGTGACTCCATGTTTTGTTCTATGTTTTATTCTACAAAAAACTGGACCCCTAGTAATATGATTGTATTGTGTATGATTGGCCGTAGGGAAGACAAATGTGGCATAGAGAGAATGAAATGAGAGGTGCTTTCAATTGTTGAAAGTCTGTCACAAAAATAAAGGAAGTATAATTCTGTCTATGATGCTTTAATTTTTAAAAGGTGAGTGCTGCATAATAATACATTTTGAAAAAATAAGAAAAATAATTTTAACCTGAAATTTGCTGCTTTAAGAGTTATTCATTGCATCCTTAAAAGGCACATTTAAATAGCTCCAAGTTGTATGATAACTTGTCTGAAGGTGTTGGGTTTAAGAATTTGAGTTGAAAGAGTTTATTATTCCTGCAAAGTTTCAGTTTTCCAGTAGATTAGGCTAACATATTATACCAGAGAAAATATAGTTAGTATAAACATGCCATAATAATTTGGGAAAAATATAATTTTCTTTTATAAGATTGGGTATCATTCTGTTATCTTAATTCCTGAAGCAGTATAACATAGATGTTAAGAAGACAAATTTTGTAGTCAGACTCACCAATATTTAAATGGTAATATATATACAAATTCTATGATCTTGGGAAAATTACAAAATTTTTCTGAATCCATGTTGCCTAATCTATGAAATAGGAGTAATATTCTTCTGGGATTTTAAGAGCATTAAATGAGGTGGTGAATCAAAGTCATGACAAAGAAAAAATCACAGTGATAATCATTATTTGGTCATGTGCATTTTTTGTGCATACTGTTTGTTCTTAATCTGCTAACTCAGTAGTGATGACACTGAGGAGTCAGAATAACTGTATGTAGTCATCCCTCGGTATCCATGGGGAATTGTTTCCAGGTCTCCTGAAGAATACCAAAAATCTGTGGATGCTCACATGCTTTATATAAATGGCGTAGTAAATTTGCATATAACATACATACATCCTCCTATAAACTTTAAATCATTTCTAGGTTACTTGTAATACATAATACAATGTAAGTGCTATGTAAATAGTTGTTACACTGTATTGTTTTTAAAGTGTACTATTTCTTATTGCTGTGTGATTTATTGTTGTACTATTTTTTCAAATATTTTTGAACCAAAGCTGATTAAATGCTGCAGATGTGGTACCCAGGGATAAGGAGGGCTGACTGTATTCTGCCATATGAATGAATCTGCAGTCTTATCATTTTCTTCATCAAAGTTGTAGGTTTATTTCCATACTAATCTCTTGACAAGCATGTTTGAACAAACTGGAGTACTCTGACCTGAATATATCTTTTTCTATTAAAAAAATCTCAAGTCTCACTCCATTTTTTCATTCATTAATTCTTTATCCTAATATCCAACAGGTATTTGCTTTGAGGCCACTATCAATACTTGAAAATAGGAACATAAAAATAAATTAGATAAGACACTGCACACACAATCTAGTGGTTATTTCTTTTACCACTGGAGACCTTTCTTCTAAGTAAAGTATCATAAGAATAGAAAAACAAACACCACGTGTACTCACTATTAAATTGGAACTAATCGATCAACACTTATGTGCACATATGGAAGTAAAACTCAATGGAAATCAAGCAGGTGGGAGGGGGAAGGAAGGGATGGGTAAATTCACACCTAACAGATACAATGCACACTATTTAGGTGATGGACACACTTATAACTTTGACTCAAACTGTACAAAAGCAATTTACATAGCCAAAACATTTGTACCCTCATAATATTCTGAAATTAAAAAAAGGAAAAACATTTTTTAAAAGACGCATAAAAAATAAACAAGTTATAAGACTCAAATGTGATTTGCCTGTTTTATCCTTCTTAGATCCTCAGTGAAGTTTTCCAAATGTAACACCCACCTACTTTCTAAAAATTTTCCAACTCACATATCTCAACTTTTTAATTACAACTAGTATAGACATGAAAACACATGGGGGTGGAGTAATTATATACAGTGGAGCAGGTAAGGCACTTGGGTAATTACTAGATATAGAATTGTATATTAATAAAGTAGAATTTACTTATGAATGATCTCTATATTGGGAATTAGTTAGGGCAGTCTGTTCCTTAAACAGTATGCATCAGAAACATCCTGGTGGTTGTGAAATGCAAATTTTTATGGACAACTCCAGCCCCCAAAATCAGAATGTCATGTATATGAGTGGAATTTATATTTTTAAAGCATGAAATTAAGAGGTTCATATGCACTAATCCTGAACAGGTAATGTTTTACAGTAAGTGAGGAAAAGCATTTTTAAGTGACTTTAATTTCTTGGTCTCATTAGAACAGAGGATGAACTTAGAGCCATCAATATACCCATCTTTTTCACTAGATTTCATTTTTGTTATTGTAATTTTTACTTTTAAATCTCCATCTAGTTATTCTTTACATCTCTTATTTATTTGTAGAGACTCTACTTTTCCATTTGTTTTAAGAGCATTCATAATTACTTGTTGGAACATTTAAAGTCTTTGTCAGGTAATTCCAATATCTGTGTCATTTCAATGTTAGCATCTGATGATTGCCTTTTACCATGAGAGTTGAGATTTTCCTGGATCTTCATATGCTGAATATGTTCAATTGTATCCTGGAAATTTTTGATATTATATTATGAGATTTGAGAATGTTGGCATTAAAGGCCTATAGGGGATGCTGATGATTTTATTTTAGCAAACAATTAACCTGGCTACATTCAGGCATGAAGTTACACCAGCCTTCTGCTGGCTGTGGTTCCAGTGTCAATTCAGTTTTCAAAGTTTTTGCAATGCGTTTGGATAAAATGATTTAAGAATTGCTTTTAAAATTAAGAAAAATACAAACAGCAAGTGCAGACTTGCATTACTAGATATTTTAATGTATTCATTAAATACACTGCAATCAAGATACAAGTGGTAGTGGGTTAGAGATTGGCAACTAGAGTAATGGACTGAGCCGAAAACCCAGAAAGAAATAATGGTTTTATGAGAATATGCAACATGACAAAGGTTATAGTTCAATTCAGTGGGGAAATTAATAACAACTTGACATAAGATAATGGAAAAAATAGAAGAATTAACTATATGATTCAACCTAATAACTGAAACAGTTATTAAGTTATACTGTTATTGGGTTATACTTTGTTTGTGGATTGGAAGAATTAAAATTGTAAAATTTCTATTTTTCACAAAGTATTATAATTTATTGATTCAAAGTAATTCACATCAATCTTCACAAATTTGTTCTGTTTGTGAAATTGACAAGATGATTTTAAAATTCATGTGAAAATGCAGAAGACAAATAAGAGCCAGGGAAATTTTCAAAAAGAACCAAATTAAGAGGACTTACATTTCAAATAGCATGTCTTATTATATAGCTATAGTAAATAACATGGTGCCATATTACCACTTAAAAAATTCAAACAGAATAAAAATTTTCATGAACAGATATAAACATATAAAGTCACCTGACCTATGATAAAAGTGAAACTGCAGTGCAGTAATGAAAAGATGGACTTTCCAATAATTGGTACAAATAGTATATGGAAAACAGGAATCTTAATCTACTGTGATATGTACGCATATGTATTTCTAGTTGATTGTTGTGAAATTTGAAAAGTAAAGCAATACAGTATGTTTGTTTTCTAGGGGAAAACAGGATACTATCTTCATGACCCTATGATATGCAAAAGTTTGTGGTATAGGACACAAATAAATGACAATGAAGGGAAATAAAACAAATTAAAAATTGAATTAGACTGAAATTTAGAACTTCTTTTTATTAAAATATATCCAATACTACAGAGTGGTGACAATTAATAAACTAGGCATAGAAGGGAACTTCTTTAAATTGACAGAGGACGTTTATTATAAATCCACAGCTAACATCATACTCAATGGTGGAAGACGGAAAGATTTTCCCCTAAGTTTAGAATGAGAAAAGAATTCCCACATTATAGTAGAAATCCTCACCAGAGTAATTTGGCAAGTAAAAGATATAAATGGCATTCAAGTTGGAGAGGAAGAAGAAAAATTGTCTTTATTTGCAGATGACATGATTTGGTACAAGATCAACATACAAAAACCGACTGTGTTTCTATACAGCAGCAGTGAAAAATCCAAAAAGGAAACTAATAAAATAATTTCAGTTACAAAAGCATTCAAAAAACAAAATATACAGGAATAAATGTAACTATGGAGGTGGAAGAGTTGTGCACTGAAAAGTGTAAACATTGCTAAAAGAGAATACTTAAAGGGTATGTGGTATTCTTCTGGGATGATGCAAATATTTTGAACCTAGAAAGTAGTGGTTGTACAACATTGTGAATGTACTAAATGCCACTGACTTTTACACTTTAAAATAGTTAATTGGTTAATTATGTTATGCAAATTTCACCTCACATTAAAAGAAGAAGGAGAAGGAGGAGGAGGAGAAGGAGGAAATGAAGGAAGGGGACAGGAAGGAAGAGAAGACACAGTAGTAGTAGTAGTTAGGGTTGCGTCTACTCTGGGAGGAAGCTACATGGTAAATTTGGGAAGCAAGCAATTCTGGTGTTTCTTGGATCCTGTTCCTGTTTTGTTTCTCAATTTGGGCACTGATTTCAAAGGTGATTCATTATGTAAAAATTGTTGGGCTGTATTTTTTTATTTTTTATTTTTGTATTTATATATGTATTTTGCACTTCAATAAGATTAATAAAAATATAATTGAAAGTGAGTGAATTTGAATTCTATATATGAATAAGATGGATCTCACAATGTCAAATGAAATAACAAGTTATAGAAAAATACAGGTAGTATAATGTATTCCATTTAACAAAATTTAAAACTTAGAAGGTAATAGTTGTAGAAAAATTCATATGTCTTATAAGTATAGAGAAGTGCATAAAAACGATGAATATCAAATTTGGCTCCTAGTTATTTGGGTATGGGCAAGAGGGGTTATGAGTAATAAGGATGGGGACAGGGAAAGATGCACATATAATTTTCATTAGGTTAGGTAATTCTTTTTTAATTTCTTAAGGTAAATTGCTGGCACATAGAATTTTTACATTTTATAAAATGATATGTTTTATAGAGTTTTGTATATCTTCAATTTTCCATTATTTTAAGAGAATAATTTGCATTGTTTCTATCCTTTATAGGTTTCAAAAAACGTAAAATTCACTGTCTTATTTGACCACTATATATCCTTGCATGATTAGTCAGTCAGGCATTTTTACTATACGCTTTTTAAATAGAGAAAAAACATAGTTCAGAAAATGTCAATGTCCAACAGATTCTTTTGATATCAAATTTAGCACACAATTCAGTGCACTGTGCTACTTCTTTTGAAAGGGAGAGGAGACAAATGTTTATTGAATGTCTACAAATTGACAGGATACTTACACATTATCTCAATATATCATGACAGCAATCCAGTAAAGTAAGTGTCATTATATCATTACAAAAATAAGGAACTTGAGATTTGGAGAGGCAGTCACTTGCACTAAAACTCTCCCCCAAGACAAAGCCAGATTTGATCTCTAGGCTGTATGACCATGGAATCCATGTTCATTTTGCTACCTATCTCTTATTGACCCCTGAAAACACCTGACTTCTTGGTTAGTAAGGATTTACGCATTAATGGGAGATTGTATTTCATAAAATAAAAAGAGTCAATCATTTGTATTCTTGCAAATAGAAAATCCCTAAATTCATTTAAACTACATTCAAAATTGTCTTTTCTCTGTATAAAAAAAATCTAAAATTACAAAATATCATAATGCTTTTCTATTCTCAAAAACAAAACTCTTATAGGAGTGTTTTTTTTCTTCCAATTTTGCTATTCCTTGCAGTAGACAACACTTCACTTTGATAATTTCCACATTGAAAGTCATTTCCTCACAGACAATAAATCCATAGTATAGGAAAATAATTCAATTTTCTTCCTTATGCAACATCACGCTCCATGCTGAGTCCTGGCCACTCTTTTGGTTCCAAAACGCTGCATACTGAATCCTAAGCTTAGTTTTCCTGAAAGTTAGACCTTTCATGTCAGATTTAGTAATTGACTCAAGTGCTATAAAAAGAAAGTTTTTAAGCATTTGCATATTAGTTAAATAAAGGGCGCCAAACACTTTCTCTCTGTTGACCTTCATTCTTCCTCACTGAGGAACTCTCTCTTTGCTTTAAAAATAAGAGATGTATAGAGAAATACTGAAGTCATTATTTTGACTTCAACTATTCAACTTTGTGTAGTGATCCTTCTAAGCCTGCCATTCACAAACTTCCTAAAAAGTCAAAAAATATTTTGAACTTAAGAGTTGAAGTTCTAACACAATAATGTCCTTGAAAAACTGAAGAAAGAAACAGAGAAGACCTCCCTTGAATTATTACCAACTGTTTTAGGTATTCACAGATTGTAGTGAGAAGAAAACTGAATTTGAACAATTACCAAGATTTCAAATTGGTGGTATTTTTCACAAGACATACTTCTTTTCCTAGTGCATTATGTATTTTTTTAATGCTATCATTTTGTTCTTCCTTGTGGAACATCTCTTCAGCTTGTAAGAGTGATCATTCCACTAATAAACACTGAGTTCAAGCTAAATTAATTTTTAGTTTTGGGAAATGTATTTTTATGAAGCAACAGCCATGTATATTAAGCAACTGTTTAATATTGCTAAACCACGATACATTCCTTAACATTTCCGTATGCGCATGAAGAACAAAACCTTAACATATTGTTTCTCTAACCTTTGTATAAAGTGAGAGAGGTTTATTTATTATTTTCAAGTATTTAACAGCATCTCTGCAATTAGGTACCAAGAGAACGAACTATGTGATTTGTTTCATTTCATCTCCCTGGAATTATCTTAATGTTACGTGAATGGTGAAATTTCTAGGTCCCAGTGATATGTTTCCAGTACTGTTCCTCCATACAGAAACGCTGATCACATATTTTAATATAGTTTTGCATATCCCCTGTTATGTAGGCCTTGTCCAAGACAGCATAATAAAGCTCTGAAAATATTTTGGCATTTAAAGTACAATAATTCTGCATGTAAACAATTATGGATGAGTAATTACCGAGTAATGAGTCTCTCAGTGAAAAATATAAGGCTACTTCAAAAATTGGGTTTTCAGAAGTCAGACAATAATGACACTGAGTTCCAGGAATAAGAACAACTTTTTATTATTTTCTGAAAGTAGTTTGAGAGTCCCTAGAAGCCTAGATTTTCAATATATAGCTTAGAAAATAGACATCATTAAATATTTAGAAGCTATAAATGCAGCCAAATTGCGTTCATCATTTCAACACATATTACATTTTTGAAAAGTAAATAGTTTATGTGCATTAAAAACTAATCATAAAATAATCATAAATTATTGCATTGAGTATCAGCCTTAGATAAGATCTTGTTTAATGTCATTCCATATGGGATACATTTTCAAGGATACACATCTTTTTATAAACTTCATAATAATGTGTTGTCATTTTATTTTGATGGTAAGATAAGATAAATGAATACAACTACATGCTGAACATCACTAATCCTAAAATCCGAAATCCGAAATGCTCTAAAATCTGAAGTTTTTGAGTGCTGGCATAATGCTACAAATGGAAAATTTCACACATGACCTCATGTGATTGGTCATAGTTAAAACATAGTAAAAACTTTGTTTCATGCACAAAATTATTAAAAAATCTTATAAAATTACCTTCAGACTATGTGTCCATCGTGTATATGAAACATAAATAAATTTTGTATTTAGACTTGGGTCCCATCCCCAAGATACCTCATAGTATATATGCAAATATTTCAAAATCTGAAAAAATTCAAAATCCAAAACATTTTTGGTCCCAAGGATTTTGGATAAAGGATACTCAACCTGTATATTCTGCATCCTGTGGATGACAACTTCATAGTCTTTCAGTGCTATGTATAATAATTTCAGAGCTAACATTTGGGCTTAGAATTGAACTATTTTTGAGTGATTAAAGTGACAGCATTTAATTTAAACTTTTTGATAAGTATGTCTGACTGCACTAATTTTGGCTTGCTCTAATGTGCAAATGAAAGATGAGTTTCAGTTCTAATGATAGACATCATTAAAAATTATATATTCACACCAAGTTAAAATCAGTAACATCATGTAATACTCAATGAATAAAAGTAATGAAAAGGTGTAATACAATTACTCACTACTCATGGTAGAATCATGATAAATGCTAAAGAACCTTCACTTTAGCAGATATTCAATTTAAAGCTTATATATTAAAGAGCCCAGGTTCACACTTATGAAGGTATAACAGTTACTTTGTAGTAAATGTAGTAGAAAAATTACAAATGGGTATTTTCTGTTTGTTTATATACATATTTTATTTTGATTTTTACTATTATTTCTTTGATATATTAAAATAAGTCAATGTTTAAAATAAATTAGTTGCTTAACATTCTCAAACCATAATTTATTCTACTAAAATGCTGTTAATTGGAATTTTGTTATATAATACTACTTTTATCAAATTTGTACATTTGTTTAATTTTCTAATTGTATTAGATATATATGCACTTTAACTCATATTATAACATTAATATAAAAAGTGTGGATGTGGGGCAGAGGTATTTTCTTTTTTCAAATTAATGTGATTTTAGAAATACTGATTTAAAAATATCTTTCTTCTTACAAATAACAAAATTTGAGTCATAGGAGCTGACTTGGAATAATTACATTCTAAAATTGTCAACTATTTCAAAACATATAAAATAGGAATTATTATTACACATTAGAAAATATAAAAACAAAACATAAATGAGAGTGAAGTAAAATATCTTTGATCTTCAGAAATTCATAATTCAGTAAGACAACATTAAAAATCATGTTTTGTCATAATTTATACTCAAAAATTCTTCATAAAATATAAATATGATGTTCCTTCAATGTCTAATTGTGATCATAGTATGCATTGTGACCTTTACTATACACTTTGAGTATCTTTCCCATTGTTGCTTGCTTTTCCTTCCTGTTCTCCCTGTATTTACCAACCACTCATTGAAAGGTTCTCACATAAGATACATTTACAAGTGTATCACAGCTTCTCTTCTTCTTTCTAGTTATCCTACTATTTTGTTGGATAATTTCCACCATTTCATAGCATAAACTGTTTGCATCCTCTTCTGTCACCCTAATTCTCATATTTGCTTTATAATTAATTCTAAATATATTCCATGTTCATTCTTAGTCCTTCTACTTCCTCAGTCATTTCTTTATTGGTTTAGTGGTACATTCCAGTTACCTAGAAGGTCTGTGGGAAAAATATTTCTTGTTTTTATTCATTTTTACAGCCATTTAATATGATGGAGAGCTTGGCTAGATCTAAAATATTTAGCAGATTCTTTCTTAGGTTGAAACTCTTAACCTGAAAGAGTTACCACTGTTTTCATGTGCTGAATACTGATGTGGAAAAACCTGAGCCCACTCTGATTTTTATCTCTAAGAAATTAATTAATCATTTTGCCTAATTTCCCAAATGATTTTTTCTTTTAATTTGAAGATCAGTTAGTTCATTAACATACATCTCAGGGATGGGGGGATCAAATATTTCTTGCATGTGGTATGATGTATTTTGTTATGTTTTTCTAGAATATATTAAAAATGAAAATCATATAGTGGGAATAACCCCACATTTCTTTCCCTTAGCATTCTTTTGAAATTGATCCATGTTGTTCCAAGTGCCAATTTCTGCTGCTAAGTAGCATTGAATTTTATGAATATATCACAATATGTTTTCAACTTATCAGTTGATGGACATTTTAGTTATTTCTAGTTTGGGGCTAGTAATAATAAAGCTGCTATAAACATTAACTCAAAATCCTTCATGGAACATACACATTCATTTCTCTTAGGTGAAATTGCTGGGTTGTATGGTAAGGGTATGTTTAGTTTTATTAGATACCGTTACATAGTTTTCCAATATGGCTCTATCATATTGCATTCTCACCACGAATATATGAGATTTATATTTGTTTCATCTCCTCACCAACACTTGGTATCGTCAATCTTTTTAAACTACTATTGTGATTTTCATTGGTATTTCTCTGATAACTAATTGTGTTCAGGCTCTTTTCCTGTGATTATTTCCCAAATTACCCACCATGAGGTGTTAATGATAGCACCCCTATCACTCTGCATCAACCCTAGCACTTGAATTGTAAGTCTTTTAATTAACTATTCTCGTGGGTGTATAGTGCATCTCATTGTGGATTGAATATATTTTTATGAACAATAACATTAGTCAAATACAATAATATGTTTATTACCCTTTGTGAATTGCCTTCTATTCAAGCTTTTCTCATTTAAAGATTTTAATTGTCTTTTTCTTATTAGTATGTAGGGTTATTTTCATATCCTGGATAAAAGGTAGCTTATGTGTGAAAAATATCTTATTCTAGTCTGTGGCTTGATAGTTGACTAAATCAATTGTGTCCTTGGATAAACCTTTTTTATATTTAAATTCAAATTTTTATATGTCCTGATTAAGAAATATTTCATATCTCTCAACGTTTTTCGTTCTATATTTTATCTATAAACTATAATGTTAAATATTTCACACTTACAATCTACCATAAATTATTTATGGGTGGGGTGACAAAGGGGTCAAGTTTTATTCCACTTTTCCTATGGCATAGTCAATTGACTCAGCACCGTGTTTTGGAAAAACTACCTTTTGTCTTTTATTCTACAGCATAGCATTAGTCATAAGAACAGTTCTGTATTCTCAGTTTTCATTATATTCTATTATCTGTCTGTCCCTTTATAAATGTCTCACAGTTTAAATTACTGTAGCCAAAATTGCCAGTCCAGAAGGTATTGTAGAAGGAGTGAAGGGGTACTAGAACTTCTCATTGGCAAGTTCAATTTGGTTTTCCTGTTTTTATAAAAAGAAGTCCAACAATTTGAGATTGACCATACTAAAGCCCTTTCCCTTTATTTTCTTTTTTTCTTTTTCTTATCATTTCCTTTTTTATTTTTCCTTTCCTCTAAAGGAATTCCTACAAACAGGCCATCTAAATCAGCTGCTAATGATAAGCTTATGATTTCTAAATTTAGGTTTTTAAAAAAATATTTTTGTTTGTATGAGTGTAGTGACATAATGACAAAGAAAAGAAACAGTTATTCTTCCTACTACCTGCATAAGATTAAAATATCAAAAAAAAAACCCAAAATACGAGACTAAAAGTAATGTACTGATGATTCAGGTAAATTGATTTTTTTCCCAAGACTATGGGAACATTACTCTATGAGTTACTTTGTGGGTTGAGCTCCAGGACCAAAAAGAAGAAACTCACCTTTGTTAAATGATCCCTAATATAAAAAATTTGTATAGGTGTAGACCATAATTGTACACAAACTCAAGAGTATTAGCATTTTTTGTCACAACTATGGTGTACCCCACACCTAAACAGAAACTGCATCAACTTTAATACTAAACATAAAGAGGAAAAACAGTAAATTACTCAAAGCCATTTAATAATCTGGTACAAAAAATAAATAACTAAATAAACAAATTTATTGGACAATATGAATAACCTGATATTCTAAATGCTTATATTGTACAATTAAGTTATATATTTTGATTACCTCCTGCACATTTTAAACTTATGATTACTAAAACATTTCAATTGAAAACAACAATGAGAGAAATCTGCATGCTGTGAGAAAGTTATTGTTGTCTAATAAATGTCTATATAGAAAAATCCAGCATAAGGGTGACCTGTATTGTTTTTACTGTATTTCTCAATGTAAACCTAATGCTTAGACTCTCATAGCCTTAAGTTTCAGCCACCTTTAGTGGCCATTTATTTGCTTTATGCACATCAATGGGTGAAAAGTTTGCATAAAAATAGCTGTTGACTTAAAGAGAGAAAAAAAGAAAAAAATTTGCATAAAAACATGGAGACTATATCATTTTGTACTTTACAACTCTATTGATTCTATGCAGGAGAGTAGGAAATGAAGACACATCTACCACAGCAGGACAACATCCACTTACAATCCAGAATGGAAATTAAAATGCTTTTGCCGTACAAACAATAATACTCCTTGTGACTAGTTGAGAATTTGGAAGAGTACAATATGCCCTAGGTGTATCATGAAATAAGGTGACAGCAACATTTTCAGTATGGTCCCTATAGCAAAATGCTTTCTAAAGTATAACTGAAAAAGGCAAACTTGGCTTTGCATGTTACTGCAGTTTAAAGAACACTGGTCTCTCAACAATACTGTTTAAATTTCAGTTACTGGACTATAATAATTACAATTACATAAAGGCAAACTTTGCTGCTAGCTTTTCTGTCCACAAATCACTATGCATATAACAGATGTGCATCATGACCAGTGAGCAATTACTTAACTTCTTTTGAAGGCTGTCAGTGATTGGTTACTGTGCATCTATTATTTAGTTCACGTACAGATAGCACAAGGCATAGCTATATTGCCTCCATATCTCCCAGTGGTAAACACACTTGATGTTTTACAAAAATAGGTCATCAAAAGAGGTATCTGGCCAACAAATATAAAAGTTCATTAAGGAAACAAAAATGATAATACTGGAAGTGAAAAATATTTGAATAGAACATAAATGGAGTTATAGAAGAAATAGTGGCTGTTGGAAATGTTGACACTACTACAGTTCCAGAGACTCTAGTCTTCACCAAAGGAATTTAGTCAAGTATCAACCTAAATGAAGAATGTGGCTGTGACGAAAGCTATGAAGATGTCCCAGAGATTGTGAAGCCAGAAAAAAAAAAAACTAACATTAAGGGAACTCTTGAGGATATTTCATGACATTTAAAGCTCTAAGATAAAATTTTGAAAGCTGTTCTAAACTTAAAAATTAGTATGACAATTCACCAAGGTGTACAAAAGATACCCACACTGTACTTCAAGTTATGTAATGAGAAGACAGTCATTGCTACAACCTATGCTTGATAAGTTTTTAAAAAGAAAGCACTTTAATTATCAATACTTCTAATATTTTAAATTACAGCAAACAAAATGATTATTAATTTTACATTTCACTTCTCTAAACTTATGCACCAATAGCATGAGAGTTTTTTAATGTTGTAATATTTTTAAAATCGATGGAACAATAGTAGTTTTTCCCATTGATTATTATGATCACTTTTCATTCATTACTTCTTATTGTTCTGCACTACTGTGCAAAGCAAGGACTGTCTGTGTTATCCTCAGGGGATTTATCTGTTGGTGGAAAAATGGCTACAGTTAAAATGCTGTCAGAAAGTAAAGTCCTCACATTTAACTAAGAATCATTTAAGAAAACGAATGCACGCTGTTTCCCTTTTACGTCAGGCTTAATGCCGTATTAGGAGCATTTTCAGAAGTGGAAACTTGAATGTTTGGAGCAAAAGAAAGTATGTTTCCTTTTCAAAGATTAGTTGGTGAGGAAAGGAAAGTAGAAGGAATGGTGGGCAGGGTATGAGATGTGATTGTCTTCACCATTAGAAACAAAAGAGAGGACTATTCCCAGGAACCACTGATTTGGTCGTTCCCTCATTTGACAAGTATTTTGGTGGAGTATATGGGAAGTTGTTAAGGACGGGAGACATTACAGCACATACATATATGTATAAATGGGCATATGTATACACACACACAATTTAAAAACTTAGCAACTGTCTGAAGTTACAGATGCAAAAAAATGAGATTTCAGGAGTAAAACCCTGAACAGGTGAGAGGAAATGGAATTTTTGGCACGTTTGGGAGAGTTAGCCTTAGATAAGAGCAGAGATACTTCCTCTATAGTAATAAAGAAAGAAAAGAGAATACAAGACTATAGACACAGATAAATTTTCCCATTCGGGGGTAGATAGATTAGGCAGTTCTCTTGCTTAAAGCACAGTTATTAGTGAAGATGAAGACAGAGTAGGAACTGTTTGTAATTGAGAGAGTACAAAGCTGTAAAACAGCTACCACAGATTGATACATTAGATTGACTATGAACATGTGGTAGGATTGCCGGGAAATCACAAGGCGTCTTTTGGGGTCATTAATTCAAGGTGAAAAGGATTTGCATGGGTTGTCCTCCACCTCACCCCCTTCTCTTCTTCTTCCTCCTCTTCTTTTCTAGGCATAATCATCTTTCTAATATATCAAAAAGTAGACAATAATTTTATAGTTTACATTTTTTAAGGTAAGTACTTTGAAGGAAACTGAAGGGTAGAGGGAATTGTGTGGGTATGTATGTGGCTATAATGATGAATCATGAGCTCTGACTCAGAAGAAAGGGAAGTGAGGACTTAGAGGGTGTTGATGTACAGTATCAGGGAAGTAAAGTTGACTACCTGTCCCAGTGATTTGAGGCTTTACCAGACTGCATAGTACTAGGAGGAAATGTGCTAGAATTTATGAAATGGTGGTCAGAGGATGAGGCTATTGCAATAGATGTTTTAATAGTGCAACTATAGGTAATGACAAATTCTAGAGCACAGTCACAGAAGTGGGTGAGTGAGGTTGGGCGCAAGACAAGATCCGAGGGAAAAGCTCAGAGAAGTGAGTGACTATGGTACTAGAGGAGTGGTCTCCAGGGATATTGAACCTACTTTTAATGATAATTGGAAATGTGGTGGAGAGAAATGCAGTTAGGCAGGTGCTGAAATAGAGGAACTAAAGGATGTGACCAAGAGCATGACGTAAAAAAGAGGTTTAGTGCCTGGTATTAAACTAGAGCCGATGTTCCAAAAGGACTAAAGGATGTTAGGAAAGATAGCAAGAACAGAACTCTGGAGGAGACTTTGAGGAACAAGGACAGCATCTACTCTACTTCCAGGACAGAAATTTATGGGGTGTGCAAAAAAAAAAACCTGTGAAGGCTGAGTCTTTTTAGGAGATCACTTGATTTCTCTTAAGTATTACTTCCTATTTTATTATAAATATTAATATTTCAGATAAATTAAAAGCCCGATTAAGCCACTGATTATTAAACTGAGAGCCTACCCACCGTTAACTCAACTTTTCCCCACGGATAATGGGTTACAAGCTTCAAACTAGTGCTTTAAAGACACACTGTGGAAACCAACATGTTTCCTGTTTGGAGACTTCCTTTTCTAGTTTTATTGAGGTGTAACTGACAAATAAAAATTGTATATATTTCCAATCTGATGTTTAGATATTTGTCCATATTGTGAAACAATTAACCACAATCAAGCTAATTAACATTTCCCTCACCTCACATGGTTATATACCTTTTTTTTTGTGATGAGATCATTTAAGATTTACTTTCAGTAATTTTCAAGCATACAATATATGATTAATAATTATAGTCATGGGGCTCTACAATAGATTTCCTGAATTTATTTATCCTAACTGAAACTCTGTACCCTTTGACCAATATATCCCCATTCCCCCCCTACCTCCTGGCAACCACCATTCTACTCTCTGCTTCTAGGAGTTTGACTTTTTTAGATTCTGCATATGAGTGAGATCATTTAGTATTTGTCTTTCTATGTCTGATTTAATTTACTTAGCATAATGTCCTCCAGGTTCATCCATGTTGGCAAAAAATGACAGGATTTCCTTCCATTTTATAGCTGAATAGTATTCCATTGTATATATCCCATATTTTTTAATCCATTCATCCATTGATGGATACTTCCTTTGATTCTATATCTTGGCTATTGTGGATAATTCTGCAAGAAACATAGAAGTTCAGAAATTTCTTCAACATACTGATTTCATTCTGTTTAGCTATATACCCAATAGTGGTATTGCAGTATCATATGGTAGTTCTATTTTTAATTTTTTCAAAAAACCCTCCATACTGTTTTCCATACAGTGTAATAATTTAAATTCCCACAGTGTGAGGCTTTCCTTTTCTCTACATCCTCACCAACACTGTTATCTTTTGTTTTTTTGATAACAGGCATTCTCACAGGAGTAAGGTGATATCTTATTGTGGTTTTATTGTGGTTTTAATTTGCATTTGGTTTCAATTTTTCATTGTGGTTTTATTGTGGTTTTAATTTGCATTTCCCTGATAATTAGTAATGCTAAGCACCTGTTCATATACCTGTTGGTCATTTTAAAGTCTTCTTTTGAGAAATGTCTACTCAGGTCCTTTGGTCAATTTTGAATCTGGTTATTTATTTTCTTGCTATTGAGTGGAGTTTCTTATATATTTTAGAAATTAATCCCTTATCAGACGTGTGGTTTGCAAATATTTTCTTCCATTCTGAAGATTGTCTCTTCATTCTGTCAATTGTTTTCTTTGTGGTGTGGGGCTTTTTAGTTCAATAGGTAACCCCACTTGTCTGTTTTTGCTTTTGTCACCTGTGCTTTTGAGGTCATATTCAAAAAACCTTACAAAACACTAAGAAAAGAAATTGCAGAGTATGTAAACAGATGGAAAACCCTACCATGCTCTTGGATAGGTAGAATCAACATTGTAAAAATGTCTTTGCTACCTAAAGTGATTTACAGAATCAATGTAGTCCCTATCAAAATACCAACATCATTTTTTGCTGATCTAGAAAAAATAATTCTACGCTTCATGTGGAACCAGAGAAGACCCCGTCTAGCCAAAGTAATCCTAAGCAAAAAGAACAAATTGGGAGGCATCTATCTACCAGACTTCAAACCATACTACAAGGCTATAGTAACCAAAACAGCATGGTATTGGCACAAGAACAGAGACATAGACCAATGGAACAGGACTGAGAACTCAAGCATAAAACCAACCTCATATGGTCCTCTGATCTTTTACAAATTCCAAAAAAAACATACACTGGGGAAAATATTCCCTATTCAATAAATGGTGCTGGGAAAACTGGGTGGCCATATGTAGAAGACTGAAACTAGACCCACACCTCTCACCTCTCACAAAAATCAACTCACAATGGGTAACAGATTTAAACCTAAGACGTGAAACCATAAGAATTCTTGAAGAAAACATTGGAAAAACTCTTATGGATATTGGCCTAGGCAAAGAATTTATGAAGAAGACCCCCAAAGCAATCACAGTAGCAACAAAAATAAATAAATGGGACCTGATCAAATTAAAAAGCTTCTGCACAGCCAAGGAAACTATCACTAGACTGAACAGACAACCTACAGAATGGGAGAAAATATTTGCATGCTACACATCTGATAAAGGGCTGATAACCAGAATCTATACAGAACTTAGGAAAATCAACAAGAAAAAGTCAAACAACCCCATGAAAAAATGGGCAAAGGACATGAGCA
The DNA here is from genome assembly GCA_023783475.1 of Daubentonia madagascariensis. Taxonomy (NCBI): domain Eukaryota; kingdom Metazoa; phylum Chordata; class Mammalia; order Primates; family Daubentoniidae; genus Daubentonia; species Daubentonia madagascariensis. The sequence continues at coordinate 23,826,070 of JAKFHU010000726.1, read as the reverse complement.
GGAACTTTTCAAAAGAAGACAGAATAATGGCCAACAAGCATATAAAAAAGTGCTCAACTTCTTTAATCATCAGGGAAATGCAAATCAAAACCACAATGAGATATCACTTAACTCCAGTAAGATTGGCTCATATCAAAAAATCCCCAAACAACAAATGTTGGCGGGGATGTGGACAGATAGGAACACTCAGACACTGCTGGTGGGACTGCAAATTAGTACAACCTCTATGGAAAGTCATATGGAGATACCTCAAAGAACTAAAAGTACAACTACCATTTGATCCAGCAATCCCACTACTGGGTATTTACCCAAAGGAAAAAAAGTCATTCTATAATAAAGACATTTGCACGCGCGAATGTTTATAGCAGCACAATTCACAATTGTGAAGATGTGGAAACAACCCAGGTGCCCATCAATACATGAGTGGATTAATAAAATGTGGTATATGAATACCATGGAGTATTACTCAGCATTAAAAAACAATGTTGAATTAACACATCTGGTATCATCCTGATTGGTGCTAGAGCCCATTCTTCGAAGGGAAGTGTCACAAGAATGGAAAAACAAGCACCACTGGTACTCACCATCAAATTGGTACTAACTGATCAACACTTAAGTCACTTATGGCAATATTATTCATCAGGGGGTGGGCAGGTGGGAGAGGAGTGGAGGGGATGGAAAAACTCTTACTGAATGGGTGCAGGGAGCACAGTTTGAGGGATGTCCACGATTGTATCTCTGATACGGGCAGTGCATGGGCAATATATATAGCCAAAGTGTTGTATCCCCATAATATTCTGAAATTAAAAAAAAAAAAAAAACATTGCCCAGTCTGAAGTCAAGACGCTTTTTTCGTATTGTTCCTTCTAGTAGTTTCACGTTTGGGGGTCTTACATATATGATAAACCCACTGCTAACATTATTCTCAATGGTGAAAAACTGAAAGCTTTTCCTTTAAGAACAAGACAGTCATGTCCACTCTAGCCACTTCTGTTCAATATTGAACTTGAAGACCTAGACAGGACAATTAGGCAAAAAAAGGAAATCAAAAGCATCTAAAGAGAAAAGAAAGAAGTAAAATGCTTCATTTGCAGATAACATGATCTTAAATACAGAAAACTCTAAAAATGTTACCAAATATTACTAGGAATAAGAAACAAATTCAGTAATGTTGCAGTATACAAAATCAATATACAAAAATTAGTATTTCAACACACTAACTATAAACTATTTGGAAAAGAAATTTTAAAAAGTCAAAGTCCTATTTGCAATAGCATAAAAAATAAAATATTTAGGAAAATATTTAACCAGAAGGTCAAAGATCTGTACATTGAAAATTGTAAAACTTTGATGGAAGAAATTAGAGACAGTAATAACTGGAAAGATATTTTGTGTTCACTGATTAGAAGAATATTATTAAAAAGTCCATAGCACCCAATTCTTTACAGAATCAGTGCAATCCATATCAAAATTCTAACAGCAATTTTTTTTTTCTTTTGAGACAAGGTTTTGCTCTGTTGCCCAGACTAGGGTACAGTGGTAGCATCATCGCTCACTGCAGCTTCAAACTCCTGGGCTCAAGCATTCCTCTCGTTTCAGCTTCCAGAGTAGCTGGGACTACAGGCTCACACCATCACACCCAGCTAATTTTTTATATTATTTTATTTATTGATTTATTGATTTATTTATTTGTAGAAATAAGATATCTCTATGTTGCTTAGGCTGGTCTCGAACTTCTGGCCTCAAATGATCCTCCTGCCTCTCAGCCTCCCAAAATGCTAAGATTACACTGCACCATGGCCCCAACAGCATTTTTGTTAGAAGTAGAAAAAACAATCCTAAAATTCATATGAGACACAAAAGACCCTGAGTAATCAAATTAATCTTGAGTAAAAAGAAAGAAAAAACTGGAACATCACACTACCTGATTTCAAACATAATAAAACTTACACTGATCAAAATAGCCTTTTTCTGGCATAAGAAGAGAGGTGTAGACCAAAGGAACAGAATAGATATTCCCAAAATAAATTTATGTGTTTAAGGACAATTGATATTTGCCAAAGGTGCCAAGAACACACAGTGGAGAAAGGATAGTCTCCTCAGTAAATGGAGTTGGTAAAACTGGATATCCACACACAGAAGAATAAAACTGGATCCTCTTCTCACACGATATACAAAAGTCATCTCAAAACAGATTAAAGTCTTAAATGTTAGAGATAACTTGATTTCATCTTTTAAAAAGTGAGGGTAATATTCAGAGAAATTTTTGAAGGCATAGGGGATTTTGCTAATAATATAGTGAGAGTTCCAGAAGTTACCACAGTCAGGAACAGATGGAACCTTTGGAGATGTGTACAGGCGTATATGTATAAAGTGCCAAATGATACGGGAGATTTGCTCCTCTTGTGATAACTAGGGTAAAGATGTATGTGCTTTGAATGGATTAGTTTTCATAATCGGTTATGCTAATAAACTATACTGATAATTAGTTCTATTTTATAATTTTTTCTTTGAACTGAACTTTTAGTCACTCTGTAAGATAAATTATGCAATGTTGTGTCAGGAAATTATACAGAGGTATTTTTGCAGGTATAAGCTAGGCTGTGTAGAGCACCACTGATTTTTTCCTTATTCAGTATACAACCTAGGGTGAGAACTATGTTGCAAAGAAATGAAAAACATTTAACAAGTACTTAGGACTGTCTGGAATATGGACAAGCCTTTCAACTCAAATAAATTTTTCACATTTAGTTTTTGGTTTATAAAACAACTTTTTTCTCATTAATTGGTATCACAATGCTTAAAAGGTAAGTGACACTGGGACTGGTTTTTAGAAACAATCAGGTAGGTCTAAGTCGAAAAGATAATGTCTACTTTGGTGGAGGGGCATAAATTCCAAAGAAGGGAGAAAATTGTGGAAACCTCAAAGAAAAACAGAAAAAAGAATCTTAATTCATGGAACCTAGTAAAAGAGATGTAAATAATAGGCACAACTTTTCTTCTTGATGTGAGTAACTGACCTTAAGTGTAACGAAAAGAAGGTTTATTGCATTTCCCTGGTATTTTTAGCTTATTTTCCAAATAGAAGCAGTTTACATCATAAAATATAATTAAAATTAAAACATACATGGATATAATTTATCATTTTATGTTCCAGATTTATTTGAAGTTTTAGATATAACTAAAAAGAAACTTTGTTAAATGCGTAATTTCCATTGTGCTAGGAACGGGTAAGGCTTTGGTGTATTCTCTTCTCAGTCCACCCTTGCCCCTTCTGTATAGAACCAAATTATAGGATTCCCACACAAACTTCTAATTTCCTGAATTGATCAAATAACTGAGCAGTAGCTACCAGAATCAGTCAAATGTTTTGTTTTGCTTTGTTTGGTTTGGTTTTTGGTCCTTTTGTAAATGAATGTGTTTTCTTCCTTCTAATTATTGTCTTTGTCTTATGCACTAATCAATAAAGAATGTCAATCAACTGATTTTAAGGACATCTCTTTGTTTATTTATATATGGCATGGGTTCTTATTTGTGTACTAGCGAAGAAGACAGAGTTCAACATTTAAATATTAATAAAAATCATCAATTCTTAATTCTCATTTTCTTATTACAAATTATGTACACATTTATTTGGACAAAATACCTCAAAGGATAAAACTAGAAGAAATACAAAATGGCAATTCTGTAAGGTTTCACAGAACACATGATTTCCATTCTATTTTGGATGGCTGATCTATATTTTTCTGACATAATAGAGATTCAGGGCTAAAACTCTGGGGATTTGAATAAAAAGATCAATGCTTTGAATTTTATTGTAGGAGAAAATTGGTAGTTAGTAGAGGTTCCTGAGAATAGAATAATGTAAGTTAAACATTACTTCTCTTCATTAGAGTGAGACAAATAGAAGAAAACTTAACTGTATTTTGTTACTATATTTTATATGTTAAAGTACTCCATAAGGAAAGAGATTTTATAAATGAAATATATTTATTTTAGTCTGGCATAAGATCAAGTTATTGACTCAACTTCATGTGGTTCTTTGTGTAGTTGTTCTTTTTAAAAAAATTTATAAATCAGAAGTAACATCCAGCAATATTATGAAATGTATTCTGAGTCACATAGTTTCCAAATTTACAGAAATAATAATATTCACAAATTTTGTTGACATTTGTTTACTTTAGCTTTAGTACCAATCTTTCTTCAAGACTCCAGTAAATGTGTGTTTATAAAAATTATTTTTTAAATTTCTATGAAGCTATAGAGTTTACGTTTGACGGATGGCCAAAATCTACCACTCAACAGATTGACAATATAAGAAATACTTTCCATTTATAAATATTTTATGCTTTTGTTTGGTCTATCACATATTCATAATTGATTTATTTTATTTAATCATAAGATAAAAATATGAATTTGATACACGTTATTACTTTCCAAATGAACAATTTTTTATCTAAATTTAATGAAGCCTTCATGCATTGTCCCTTTGGGTTTACATTAATAAATGTTGCTTAATAAAGGGACTATTCAAAATGATAAACACATCCATTATTAATGATATCATCATGAGCACCAATTTTTTATAATTTTAGAAGATTATTTCTGCAAATTTTGTGATGAATATGTTTCAAATGAGCTAGGAATTGCATATGTGCTTTTTCTAATGTGTGGTCATATGGCTACTGCTATGGCCTGAATGTTGGTGTGCTCCTAAAATTTATGTGTTGAAACCTGTCCCCCAGTGCAGTAGTATTAAGATGCGGGACTTTTACGAAGTGTTTAAATCATGAAGGCTCTACCCTTGTAAATGAGATTAGCATCCTTATAAAAGAGGTTGAAAGGAGTTTCCTCGTCCTCCCCCAGCCCCCATGTGAAGCTGCAGGGAGACTGCTCCATCTCAGAGGCAGAGAATGAGCCCTCGCCAGACACCAAACCTGCTGGCACCTTGATCTTAAATTCCCCAGCCAGGAATGTGAGAAATAAATTTTTGTTGTTTATAAATCATTCAACCTAAGATATTTTGTTGTACCATTACAATTGGACTAAGATGGACACTAATAAAATGTTTCTATAGGTTTGCCACAGTATGAACCAATATTTTTAGACCAAAAGAAATCAAATTAGGACAGTTTATACAATGGTGATTTAGTAATGATAATGATACCACTGAGAATTATATGACTTTGAATGTTTCATATTTACTAGTCATAACATGATTTGTGTTTAACATAGATTTTTAAACTAACCTCACATCCTTATTTTATAAATGAAAAAAAACTAAGGCCTTGGTAACTTGACCATGGTAACTTAGTTAATAAATGATGAGATAAAGTTCTATGCAGTCTTCTGCATACAGTTTTATTCAAGTTTCTGAATTCCAAGCTTTACTGTTTTCCTTACTGCCTCCAAGTAAATGTCATGTTCCTTACTTAAACTGATATTTCTGAAATGATTTGGTAACATCTCATGTATAGCAACAATTAAAATCACATTCCCTAATTAAAGAGATAAATATCCATTTTAGAAGTATGAAAATATAAAAATATGGAAAGAACAAAAACCACCCATATTAGCCAAACTAATCTGAACAGTGTCAAAATTTTGAAAGGCAATCTTCAAATATCTGTCTATGTTTGTGTCTTTTTTTTAAATTTCAGGATTTCACAGGGGTACAAACGTTTTGGTTACATGAATTGCTTTTGTACAGTTTGAGTCAAATTTATAAGTGTGTCCATCACCCAGATAGTGTGCATTGTACCCATTAGGAGTGAATTTACCCAACCCTTCCTCCCCCTTCCCACCTGCTTGATTTCCGTTGGATTTTACTACCATATGTGCACACATGTTGATCAATTAGTTCCAATTTAATATTGAGTACATGTCGTGTTTGTTTTTTCCATTCTTGCAATAATTCACTTAGAAGTATGGTCTCCAGTTCCATCCAGGTTGTTACAAAGGTATTAGTTCACCATTTTTTTTATGGCTGGGTAACACCCCATGATATACATGTACCACATTTTATTAATCCACTCATGTATCGATGGGCACTTGGGCTGTTTCCACATCTTTGCAATTGTGAATCATGCTGCTATAAATATTCGAGTGCAAGTGCTTTTATATAAAATGTCTTTTTTCCTTTGGTAAATACCCAGCAGTAGGATTGCTGGATCAAATGATAGGTCTACTTTCATTTCTTTAAGGTATCTCCATACTGCTTTCCACAGAGGTTGCACTAGTTTGCAGTCTCAGCAACAGTGTGTAAGTATTCCTTTCTCTCAGCATCCACACCAGCATCTGTTGTTTTGGGACTTTTTGATAAAAGCCATTCTCACTGGAGTTAGGTGATATCATATCTCATTGTGGTTTTTATTTGCATTTCCCTGATGATTAGAGACATTGAGCATTTTTTTCATATGTTTATTGGCCATTTGTCTATCTTCTTTTGAAAAGCTTCTGTTCATGTCTTTTGTCCATTTTTTGGTGGGGTTGTTTGATGTTTTCTCACTGATTTGCTTGAGTTCTATGTAGATTCTGGTTATCAGCCCTTTATTGGATGTATAGCATGCAAATATTTTCTCCCATTCTGTAGGTTGTCTGTTTGCTCTATTGATTGTTTCCTTGGCTGTGCAGAAGCTTTTTAATTTAATCAGGTCCCATCTATTTATTTTTGTTGTTGCTGTTACTGCCTTTGGGGTCTTCTTAATAAATTCTTTGCCTAGGCCGATATCTAGAAGAGATTTTCCAACCTCTTCTTCCAAAATTCTTACAGTTTCATGCCTTATGTTTAAGTCTGTTGTCCATTGTGAATTTATTTTTGTGAGTGGTGAGTGGTGCAGATCCTGTTTCAGTCTTCTACGTGTGGCTATCCAATGTGTCTTAATCCATTTTATGCTGTTATAACAGAATACCTGTTACTGGGTAATTTATAAAGAAGAGAGAGTTATTCCTCACAGTTTTGGAGGCTGGGAAGTTGAAGGATGAAGGTCTACATCTTTCAAGGGCCTTCTTGCTGCATCATTCCATGGAAAAAGGTGGAGGGTGGAAGGGCAAGAGAGTATGAGAAAGAGGGAGAAAGCAGATGAGCAAAAGAGGGGGACAAACTTGCTCTTATAATGAGCCCACTCCTGCTACAATGACATTAATAATACATTCATAAAGGTACAGCTCTCATGACCTAATCACCTCTTAACTGTCCCACCTCTCAACATAGTTGCTTTGAGGATTAAGTTTTCAACACATGAGCTTTAGGGGACATCTTCAAACCACAACAGGTTATACTTGTAATATTTACGCACATGTTCATTGAGAATATTTGCCGGTAGTGTTGTATTAGTTTGCTAGGGCTTCTGTAACAAAATACCACCATTGAGTGGCTAAAATAGGAGAAATTTATGGTGTAATGGTTCTGGAGGCTAGAAGTATGACATCAAGGTATAAGCAAGGCCATGCTGCCTCTGAAGGTATCAAGAAAAGATCTGTTCCAGTCTTGTTGCCTATCTTTTGGTATTTCTTTGGCTTTTGGCAGCATAACTCCAATATTCACATGACATTCTGTGTGTATTTGTCTGTGTCCAGATTTCTCCTTTTCATAAGGACTCCAGTCACATTGAATTAATGGTCCACTCTACTCCAGTATGACTTCATCTTAACTAATCACATTTGTAATGTCCCTGTTTCCAAACAAGGCCACATTTTGAGGTACTGTGGATTATGACTATAACATATGAATTTTTTTTGAAAGGGGACACAATTCAATACATAACGAGTGTAATTTGCAAATTTCTGCAGGTGTGCTTATTTTTAGTTAGTATAAAAAGTCTCTTTCTAAATTTTAAAAACTGTACTAAAAATATGTATATACATTTTTCAATGTCATTCAATTTGTATAAGCATATTTAGTGGCTGCTATGCATTACCTGATATGATTCAAAGACTTTTCTAAAAATGAATGAAAATAAAGTTAAAGCCCCATTTATCTATCAGGGATATTACAGAGTGGCAAAGAAGGAGAAAAGGAGGATAAGTCTTGTAATGTTCTTTTACTACTTGGGGAGATTATAGATAGTACCTAACTTTGAAATTTAACAGAACATCTACATTTGAATATATATATTAGAATTTTAGAGTAACCACGAGGAAAACAGAAATAAGAGGAAGCAAATAATTTTATCAACCTAAAATAGATAAACAGAGACAGAAAAAAGTTTGTACATTCACTACAAACATCTTTATTTCTTTTTCTATTCTTTTCCTTTTTTTTGGTTGGAAAAAGTGTGCTTATTCTCTTTATGAAAACAAAGGCAGCTTTTCTGTTTCCACTGTTTCCACTGTTTCCACTGTTTTCCAGAGTTACAGAAAAATGAAAGTTTTAGGCAATGAGTTTCACTACATTTTCATTTTAAATTTGATAAATCTGTCAGGGTACTAGGTATACAAAAACAAATGATAATATTAATTAATAAACAAGTAAGAAAACACAATTAAGAACCAAAATTACATTAGCATTACATTAATCATCTCTAATGTATACCTTTCTCATGAAGGTGCTATTATCTCTTATACAACTGAAAGTATTCCCTGTATGTCTTTAATTCTTCTAATTTTTCAAATTTCCTTTATTTGTTCAGTTGTTAATTATCCCTTTGTTGCATTTAATTCCTAATTTTTATGATAGGGTTTTCCTTAAAAGATTAGTGCTTTTTCAGCTGTTTCCCCCCCCCATACACTTTGTATTTAATGTTTCCGTTTTTGCTCCTAAATGCAGATGTTCTTTAAAATACTTGACCTATGTATATGGGAGGAATACTGCAATATGCAGTGTCTCCACTCTTTTCGAGTGTCGTAATTCACCTCAAATTATTCTCTTCCCATTAAGAAAAGAATAGGCCAGTGTTTGAATATGCCAGGGTTTGAAATGGAAGCTCTGCCACACTCTGCTTAGTGGAAAGACAGATTTCACACATATGCAGCACATTACCATGTTGATTGCCTGGTGCTACTTCTTGATTCTGGAACCCATTGATTTTTGGCCAGAGTGCCCAGGAGCTTACTGTACTCATTCATACCTCCAATATTTTGAGCTGTGGAATTTTGCAGTTGTTCTTATTCTTTAGATGGAGGATGTGTTGTCCAGAAGAGCCAGCTCCATTTTTTATTTCCAGGATCCCTTTCAATGTTTTATTTTTCCTGGTGACATTATTTTGGTTCTCAAGCCAGTTCCATAACACATGTGTTACACAAATTTCAATGTGATGTATATATGTGATTGTAACTTATAAAGATATGTTTATTTTTATACATATGTGAGTTCAGATACATACAGCATAAATGTATGTGCATGTGATTTTTTTTTTATAAGTTGAAGTGGAAAAACAATAAGGCAAGTGTGCTTTGTCTGCTTTATTGATCTACTCTTCCTTATTAGTGTTCTGAATTCCCTCATGTATCTGTCATTACACTTATTTAACAAATAAAATGAAATATATTTAAAAATTATTTATGGATCTAAAAGCCAATGCAAACTACAGACCACAGAAGTTTGAAATTTTCAAATGATTTTTAAATATCTGCACTTTATCAGAGTGGTTGGCAAACAGTAGACATTTGTAAATGGTTTTTGAGACATTTTTAATCATTTGAAATTAAACAGGTAATTCTGAAGTGGTTCAACTTAATGATGGAGTGTGCCTAGTGGTTTTTATACTGGTTCTGTTACTTCCTCATTTTTACATTCACCACTTATAAAGCATCATATTCTTTTGAAACGAACACTGTGGCTCTAATTTGAACGTGGTTTTGTTGTTGTTGTTGTTGTTGTTTTTTAAGATTCAAGTATCCTGGGAAGCAAAGAAAGTGCTCTATTGAGAAGGTGTTAGAAGTCCTTGGTCCTTCCTTGTTATAGGACCATTTCTCTTGAGGCATCTCCAAGAACAAGAGATTCTCCCTTCTACTGTAATCTCTTAATGAATGACAAGGTATAGCTGGAATGTATGTACTTATGTATATACATATTGCTGAATATTTATTAAGCAATAAGTCACATATGACAAAACAATGTGCTATACAAATTCAATAAAAATGTTTTTAATCCTAACCACTTCAAATTCATATTATTATTAAAAGACAATACCAATAAAAGACTTACGTTTCGATAAAATGTTTTTCTAAATTTTTGCATGTTTTTTATGTATTTTTCTCTTTAAGTTAATATTGACTTAGTTAATTAATGTCAAATTATTATCTTTCTTATAATGTGGAAAGCAATGTATAGGTTTTCAATAAATTATACCCTCTCTCATTGTTGCAGTTTAATAATTCAGTCTGCTAATGAATGTGTGTGGTTATCCATTCTTTGATTTACAATGCTAATGGATATAATTTAAACAAAAAAGTACTACTAAAACAGAAAGTTGAAATTGAATAAAGTTTTATCTCATATTATCCAAACATTCTGTACTATTCTTTAGAGTGATTTAAGAAAATTTATTTTTTAAACATTAAGATAACAAGACTTAAAATAAAATAAATTATCCTTTTCAAATAATACACTGATCCTGCTGCTTTAATGGTGTTAATAGTCAAATTAGGGAGTTTGATTTGTAGACATATCATACAAAAGCTATCGCTTTTCTGGATTTTTTTATGAATTTATTTGGGATAATTACTAAATATTAGTAATATCCAAAATGAATACAGCTCAAAAGTATATCCCACAAGGACTAAATAACTAAATATAAAAAGTAAAACATATATTTTATAAGATCATATAGAAAAATGTGCTATGTCTCAAATATGTTTGAAAGGACTTTTAAACATAAAAATGAAAAATAACAAACAGAAAAATGGATAGTTTTGCTAACGGGGGAAAGTCATATTCAGTAGGTTAAAAAACACAATAGTATACAACACATGTGACAAATGAAGTTATTATCATAAATCTCAAGAGAGGTCTTTAAAAACAATTCAAAAACATTGAATCTCCAATAGAAAATTGGACAAAGGTTGCAAATTGTCAATTTCTTGATTAATATATGAATACATTAAGTGCCAATAACCATATAGGATAAAAAGTGCAACCTCACTAGCAACAAAGACACGCATGTTTTAAAACATGAGTTTATTTATTATCAAATTATCGAAAATACAGAAATCAAAAGAAAACTTCAAGGATTTGCAAGACCAAGAAAAAATGGACACCTATACACACCTGGTAGGAGTGTTAATTGGTTCAAGGTTTCAGAAAGACAATATGGTTTTCAAAATCCAATCCATGCACTTTGAATACTTAGTGCTTCAATAATTTTACTTTATAAAATCTTTCTCAATCAAAGAGTTGCAAGACGGCAAAAAGCAATGGTGTAGCCACAGCTAAATTGCTATAAATAGATTGAAGAAATTTTTTTTCATAGTCTATTATTATAATGTTGTTAAAATAAAAATATTGGATGTTGTTAAATGACAGAAAATACTTTGGAATTGAATAACTAAAATGCATATACTTTTATTTAAAATATTTGTATTTTCAATGATAAACTCTAATATTAACACTGGCTATTTCTGGGTGATATAGATAATTACAATTTTCTTGCTATTATACCTAATTTTAATTTTCTATGTAATAAATATTATATGTTTAAAATATTTTTATTTTAAAAAACATGAAGTTACATATACTACATTTCTTTGCAAAGTTTATTCCTAGATGATGTAATATTTGGAGAAGTAGAATATATCTTTGGTTTAAATGAAAAACCTATTAGTCATAGAACTCCCTTTTATCCATAATGTATATTTGCTGGTCACTAAGTAATCCTGGGCAGTCTGCTTGATGCTGAAATATCTCAGACCTAGACAGTCAATTCAACATAATGTGTGGATCCTATAGTAAAAAAATCAAATTTAAAGATTTTTGAATATTTTCTTCAAAAATAAATTATAAAAGAGAATTAAAAATATAGTAAAGCCTTTTCAATACTTTCCTTTTACGTGTCAGCTTCAGTCTTATAGCTCTTTCCCAAAGCCTCTATGCTGGATCCACAGCTCACAAGTGGTTTTGCAAATGCCCATAGCCTTTTTTTATCCTGACCTTAAAATTATCCAGTGGATCTTGAAATTAAGTCATTTAACAAGGTTGTCTTTTACTGTGCTACAAGATACAGAACGCAGTGCCCCAGAGAGGAATCCTAGAAATTAGTGAAGCCCTGGAGTTGTAGAAATATCGACCTCTTTTAATTCATTCTACAGAACTAGAATCTTGGCCAGTGCTCCCAGGAAAAGTTTGTTCATGTCTTATTATTCATTCTCTACTTGATTTCTGTTTTGCCCCCTAAGAGTCATGTTTTTTCTAAACAACTTTCGCTTTCCCCATGATTCTTTGCCCAAAGAATATATCCTAACAATTTATTTATTTCTAATCTATATGTCTTCTGAACATTCTCTGGAGTTTATACCACAGAAAACAAAACTTAATACACAATTACTGAAGTTAATAAGCATTAGGTTAATCTCCACAGTAGGAATTTCAGTTTCTTAAAGGCAAGGTCCTTAGCGTAATTCTTAAGCACAGCATATTATAATCCCATCCATTGTACATCCAGCAATTCTCAATGTTAATACTGAATTGTCCAATAAGCATTAATTGATCAATTAGTTAAAGCATTTGAGGGAATATTAGCTTGCTCCAAGTATGCTTAAAAACAATTACTTGCATTTTGCATCTCATAAACCCTAATTTCCTTGTTAAAATTTGCACATTGAATATATTAAGCTTTTTTAATAAATATGTAAAAACAGCATTAAGTAGTTACTTTTGTATAATTATTGAATATTAAATTAAAAATATTTTATCTTTTGCTTGATCCACATATTCAAGGCTGTTTAGAAAAAGGGCAAAGCATCAATTAGTAGAGGGATGAACACCTTGTAAAATATTTTTAAAAAGCTGCTTGGAGCTCCAACATTCATAAAAAAAAAATTTGATGTTAATGAAGCCATTCCTAAGAAAGGCCTAGGGAATGTAACAGAGAAAAAGGGATAGGAAAAGAGAAATAGAATAGCCTTGCTAAATTAGTAACTTAATCACTCAGGTAGGCAACTAATCCTTCACTGGACCAGAAATACCATGGGGTAGTACAAAGCTCATGCAGAAATAGATTTCTGCAATCTCTTTCATTTTTCCTTAGAAGAATAAACAACTAAAGTAAAAAGCCTAATAAGAATTCACCTAAGACACTTTATGTTACGCCATGCTGCATTTAATAGAAAATACTGTCTGTAAAAGCTCTAGGTTGTATATTAGAGTATATATCTAAGTCAAGCCTTGATGTCCAAAGGAAACAGCTGAGGCAAATTCAGAGACCTTTTAACAAGCATTGAGATAACACAGAAGTACACCATACATCTAAGTCCAAAGAGATTATAACTTGTTACTTTAAATGCCAAGGTCATTTTGATAGGTTGGTTTAAGTCCCATATATGATTTTGGAAAGGGTACAATGCCAAAGTCTTCAGACCATGCAGAAAAGATATAGATTAAAATAGTAAGAAGATTGGCACTAATTATTTCCATTACAGTGTAATACTTGAGTCACTGACTGGGCTTGTGTTTAATATTCTACTGTATTGCATTACAAAGACAGCTTGTTAACTATCTGCTTTCTCAGGGTATTGATGTTCTATTTGTGCACCTTGGAGCACTGCAGGCCACCTAAGGAAGAATCAAGACTCTGATGTGGTGCAGGCTTCCACCCTAATCCACTCCCATTCCACGAGAATATCTTCGTTGGTTTCACCTATTAGGCTTTTAGCTATTTCACTTGAAGATAGGGTTTTGAGGCTTAAAGAAGATGGAAATTTAGCTTGCATGTGCTATTATTAATATTATTAATAAATACAATTTGTTGAGCAATACCTATACATTAGGCCACAGTTTACATGTTTTCTTCATGTTATATTGTTTAATCTTTCAAGTTTAAAACCTAAATATTAAAACCTCCAATTAACAAATTATGAGACTGACATGTGAAAGATTAAATAATTTGGCTAAGGTCTTAAGGCTAGTAAGTAGAGTGATTAATTATGTTAATATTTTAATAAATTTTATATTCTGCATATAAAAATATAACACCAGCTATCTTAGTTTGGGCTGCTATCATAAAAGCACTGGGTGCTTTTATTATATAATAGACTGAGTGGCTTAAACAACAAATATTTACTTCTCACATTTCTGGAGGCTGGGAAGTTCAAGATCAAGGTGCCGGAATATGCAGTGTCTGATGAGGGCCCCCTTTCTGGTTTACACGTGTCTATCTTCTCCTTGTATCACCCCTTGGAGGAAAGCAGGGAAAATGGAAGCTTTCTCATGTCTATTCTTGTAAGTACACTGATCCCTTTCATGAAGACTCTACCCTCATGACCTAATTACCTACTTTGGAGGCCTTACCTCCAAATACTATGCCACTGGGGATTAGGCTTCAACGTATGAATTTTGGGGGAAACACAAGCATTCAGTCCATAGCACCAGCTGTGATACTGTTCATCTAGATTTTTTTTTAATGTGCACTATGCTGGCAACATGTTCTTTTCCCAATGGTTGCTGTTCTGTATTGCAGACACACAGTCCTTGGGCTCTTTGGTTACTCCGGTAATTTCCCCCTTCGTCTCATTTACCATCCTCCCCTGAGATTATTGAGCACTTGCTGACCTTATATCCATTTCAGGCATATAACTAATTACAGTGAATAAATCCCTGTTGTAACTAAACCTGGAGCATTTGACATAATTATCCAATAATAAAGTGCTGAACTTCATAGCATCTGCCTTAGAACTTTCAATATGGGTTCCATATTTGAAGGAAGAATTTTCTTGTTATAAATTTTTCTTTATGAATTCTTAATGCATGTGGAATGTCTCTCGAGGCCTCTGGTTTTACCTCAGTTGCAGATGCTCTTCTTATCTCCTTGAAGTATTTCTACTCCCTCACCACACACACACCTATACATACCTCTCAAAACAAAACTTAAAGATGGTATAGTCTGTACATTTTGAGTTAGACCGTTCTAAACACAGTCTCCAAATTTTGAAGATCTTTATTGCTTGCTGCTTCTGCTTCCCTGCAGGTGTAAATATAAGGGACAAACAGATAAACAGAGGAAATGGCATAAAACTGATGATTAATAACTTCCAACTGATTAAATCTAATGGTGTCTTTCTGGGGCATTCAACATTGCTGATTACTTCAACATTTTTAAAAACTTCCTGCCTTGAATTCCATGGTTTTGAGACACTTCAGGAGTTTTCCCTTCAAATAACTTTACCAAAAGTTCTCAGCCTCCTTCATTGGTTATTTTCCTTCTATTTGTCCCTAACAGTATACTGTTCTCTACTATTTCTTCTTCTTTTATTCTTCTTTTCTTATTCTACAGAACCCTCAAGGGAATCTTACCTATTAGTAGGTTTTTGCTGAGCACCTTTGTGTTTATGACTCCAGTTTCTCCTCCTATCAGAACTCCCCATGTTCCAGCCATACTGGTCCTCTTTCCACCCATGGAACTTGCAGGGACCAGGTTCTACCTTTGCTTCTTTTTGGTAGCCATCTATAATATTGTCCTAATGCTGCATAGCATCACCACACACACAGCAGCTTACAACAGCACCCAAGTGTTAGCTCACAATTCTACAGGTCAGAAGTCCAACCCAGTGTGTTAGGTTCTCTGTTCAGGATATTAAAAGGCTGAAATGAGGGTAATGGTCTGTGTTCTCATTTAGAGGCGAGAGTAAGAATAATCCACATCATCTGGGTTGTTAGTAGAATCCAGTTCTTTGCTGCTATAGGTCTAAGTCCCCATTTCTCTAGTGGTTCTCACCCTGGGCCACTGTCAACTTTTACAGGCCGCTCACACACCTTGACACGTGGCTCCTACCTTCAAATCCAATAGTGGTACATGAAATCCTTCTCTTGATTTAATCTCTCGATTCCTTTATATCTGACCTCTGAACACAGATTTAGAAGGCTCATGTGAGTAGGCCAGGCCTACCTGCGTAATCCACCTTTCTTTTTTTTTCTTATTTTTAATTTTTATTTATTTTTAAATTTTTAAATTTTCAATTATTATGAATACATAATAGTTGTACATATTTATGGGGCACATGTGATATTTTGATACAAGCATACAATGTGTAATGATCAAATCATGGTAGTTGGGGACTCTTTATCTCTCGCTTCCTTTCTCTATCACATACAGCAAGTTTAAGCAGGCAATTTACTCTTCTTTTTAAAAGTTATAGATCTCTAAATTTAAAATGTTCTGATATATTCTACCTTCCCAATTAGGGAGGAGTAGACACATATGCTGCTTAGCTTTTCTAAAGTCTTTTAAAGTAATCAATTAACATATGGGTTAAGTTTACTTTAGACACACATACACATGTGCTATATACTATATGTATTCTTTCTTTACACAGGTTCATGCAGGTGATAAAATTTCGTTTTTATCATTTGCTCATGGTATATTAGTGCTTATGGTATATTATGCTATTTTGTGTTGATACTCTCAGCACAAATCGGCCCCCAAATATACTATGAATATATTCAAGAGCATGTCTTTTTACCCTAAGCTTACTATTATTATTTTTTCTTTTTTTTTTTAATTTCAGAATATTATGGGGGTACTACACTTTGGCTATATATATTGCCCATGCACTGCCCGTGTCAGAGCTACAATCGTGGTCATCCCCCAAATCAACTGTGCCATAAAACAAACCTGATTGCAAGAGTAAAATCCATCATATTTATATTCCCAGGTTTACACAGGGCATGTACCTAAGGGGGCTGGGGTCTTGGTAGCCATCTTTGAATTATCCCTACCATATTGTTTTATCTTTAATGTAATGATTTTTCCCCAGTTCTTCACTCAGCTGGGACCTCTGTTTAAAAGTCATCTCAGAAAGAGGAGATGAGTTCTCGACCCTCAATCAAAATGCCCTCCCTACCCCGTCACTCTCTAACAAATTACTTATTTATTTAACCATAGAATTTCAATTACTTCAGATTTCATCATGTATTTATATTTTAATTTGCATATTTATCAATTTCAATTAACTAGAATCAGAGGAAAATCCCTGTCAAACCTCAATGCAGCTGTATCCCTAGTTTGGGGAATGATGATAAGCATTCAATAAAGCCTTATTGACCAAATATACAATTCCTAAATTTAAAATTAGGGGAGAAAATTCTCTCCTGAACTGTAAGCCAATATTTCCACCTGCTGCCTAGAGAAATCTACCTATGCATTCTTCATCAGCCTCATATATAATCTGTCAGAATAGAAGTCATTGTATATATTTGCAATATCTTTATTTATATTACTTACATTATCTACATTATCTACTTTTGTTAGTGACATGAGAATCCTTCCTGACATCTAGCCAGGAAGAATGGAAAAGAAAACAAAGACAATTAAAAAGTTATTTAATCTATTAACACAAGCCTTACTTTCCATAAATGCTGAATTTTCTAATTTTTTTCTAATTTTATAAATACTATAAAACATTTGATCTTGGACAACTAAGCCACCACACATTACCTCTTGAATTAGTTCCAGATGTTTAAAATGAACTTTACTCACTCAAAATAGGTGTTCCATAGAAGACTTGAAGAAGCCTCTATATGTGATTACTGTAAAAATCTTACTCTGGTTCTGCTTAAGGAGTAGGATTTGGTGATTTTTAAAAATATTATCTAATTCTGGAATTCCAGTGAAATAATAGTTTTTAAACGGGATGGGCGTGAGAAAAGGAAACTATGGAAGGAAGAGATACTAAAAACAGGGAAGGAAAATTGAAAATAAAATTAGAAAACATATAGTCATGCACCACATAATGACTTTTCAGTCAGGGATGGACCACATATAGGACAGTGGTCCCATAAGATGATAATGGCACTGCCTTTTACATGTTTACTGCTATTTATCATTTATAGCACATTTTTATCATGCCTTTTCCATGTTTAGATATTTTCAGATACACAAATACCATTGGGTTAGAATTACCTATAGCATTCAGTACAGTAACATACTGTGCAGTTTGTAATCTAGGAGCAATAGGCCATACCATATAGCCTGGGTATGCAGTAGGATATAACATCGAGGTTTGTGTAAGTACATTCTATGATGTTCAAACAATGACAAAATCACCTAACAATGCATTTCTCAGAATGTATCCCCATCATTAAGTGGCATAGAACTGCATGTTATTTTTTCAGTATTCAATATATGGTCACAAATATTTAAAATTCAAAGTACAATAATACAATAAAAGCTAGATTCTCAACAGCTTATAGATATATATTACTTTTAATCTGTAAAATCACATATAACTACATCTACATAGAGAGATACATAGGTATAGATATATATTCATAATATGTGTGTCCCTCTTTTGAGGCAAAAAAATTTTTTAAAAATATAGTTAATTTTTTTTCTAACTTTTGACTCAGATTTTTAATCCTGAATTTATCTCAAATTTAACAAAGTTAAATTGTCTGTTTAAAGGGATAATGAAATCATTCTAAAAAGGCATTAATTAGCTGGAATCCCACCATTGAATGCTTCATTTCCTTCTTTTTTTCCCTTTTCTCTTCATTTAACTTGGTTTTGTGCACTTCAGTTGTTTATGTTAGTTTTAGCATAGCTCTTACTAAAGATACTTTATAATTCCATAGGTTATTGGCCATGCACAACTTCTGGAGAATACCAATAAAACATTTCGAAAGTAAAGGTACAACACAATGGTATGCACCTGAGCACATGACTCAGCTATAGGGTTTCAGCTTGAATATCAACTTCTGCTTGATATTTTTTTATGCATAACCTGAAAAAGCAATTTCCCATTGCTAAATCTTGGTGCATAGCCATGCATCAATGACTGCCTCTTTATCCCAGAGTAAAAATAGATGCTCACTTCTTTTATTTGTGGAAAGGCACAAACCATAGTTAACACCTTAACCTTAGAACCCTAAAATTATTTTTCCTTTTGTTGTCAAGGTACATCTCCCTCTTTTTGTGCCCCAAACTCCTATTTATTCTAAAGGAAGCTCAGTCTACAAATTACATGGGTTACATCATGGAAATAACACTCATAAAGAACCACATGGTTTTGGACTGATAAACATATCATCAGCCTAGCATATTTTGAGCTGTTCTACAAAGGTTTTTATGACTTATTCTAAGTCCATTTATGGGCAAATACTTTAAACAACAATCAAAAACTGGAATGGAGATTATAAATTATTCTTAAATTACATATGGAAGTAGGAAGTTGGGGCATTCATCTTTGTTGATGTCTATATACAGCGGAAAAACTGGGTGGTACTAATTCATTTATCCTGCAATGAAAGTACAAACTAGTTGGATTTAGAGATAGATACTTCAGCAAAGACTACAAATTATTTGACCTTTTAAAAAATTTCTTGGTAGTATAATTTGAACAGAGGAAATTGAAGACCCCATTTCTAAGAAGCTCCACTTACTTGAATTCCTGAAATTCCATCCAGTGAGATACAGGCTCATTAATTTGCATTAAGGAGTATGTCTCTTACAATCTCCTGATAAGCTTCAATCAATTCCTGGGGTGTGATTATTAGATCACAGTGTAGGGCTCTTGGGGAAGAGATGGCAGGAGAGCCCAGGTAAGTGCTAAACCCAAACTATCTCACCTGCTGAGGGTGGGGTATCACAGAGAAATCTGCCATGTGGTCTTATTATTTGATTATCAGGTTTATTATTTGGTCAAGTGCCCAGAAAGGTATACGTATTTAATAATTCTACTTAAGAGTTGCTTGGTAAGACACATTTCTACAATTTAAGAAATTGTGGTGGTAAATACATTAGAAGCTTAAAAGAAAACTCTGCATAATGTCTTAAAAACTTATAAATCTTTGTAATGAATATTAGCGCCTATGAGGTAGTACGAGGCTGTTATAGGTGAGAAATCTGTGAGACACAAACCTATGTTAAAATTCTAGTATCAACATTATTATGTGTGTAATTTTTGCTTACTTACTTTATTTCTTTTATATGCAGTTTTCTAAATAATAAAAGTGAGGATAATGACATCATTGAATATGCCAAATAAAAACAAACTTAGACTTAAGTAAGGAGAAATTTTCTTTCAAAACACTATTGTCATAGGGTGAATGCCCTGACCACAAGATTTACAATCATCTCAAAATTAAACAGAAAAGGTCCTTACTTCTAGCGACATGTAAATAGGACCAGCAGGAACTTTGCTGCGGAAGGGAACAAGCAATGGGGTGAGCAAAAAGCATGACTGGAGTGTCTTAAAAGGAAATGTTTATCTCCGGTAGAGAATACTTGAAAAGAGCTTTTAAAGAGGGTGGGGTATTCCCTACGCTAGTGCTTATTTAAATTTAGGGGAAAGCCAAAAAGTTCAAAGCACCGTGGGGAGGAAAGAAGCCTGATTAGTTTGGTCAAGGTACGTTATTGAGTAAATAATGGACAATTGTAAGCATTTGGTCGGGTAACTGGAAAGTCTAAATGAGATATATTGCTGCATAACCTTAGTTGGCTATTGTTAAATAACGTTTTTGAAATCCATGTGGTATAAAAATATCATTCACACAATTAAAAAACAAAATTAAATAATAGGATTATAAGGTTGCCATTTTTATTATTTACATTTGTTCTGGTATTGGTATGCACAGAATTAAAATTGCTCTTTATTCTTATGGCACAGAAACAGTGATTTAGTTGAGCTGACTATAGTATAATCCAAAATGAAAAAGTTATCAAAATCCTTTTAAATACTTGGTTTAAATGTGGCATAGACCTTACTTAAGAATAACTTCTGTAAGTATTTTGGAAGTTGAGCTTTTAAGTCCATAAAAATCTGATTCCTTTTTAGGGCACCATACAAGAAACGATATTAAGTGTGTCCTTGTCAAAATATCATGCCTTTTCTCAACTTTGAGGTTTAAAATGAAGCTATCATGTTACATATTTGGATGAAAGACTGCCATTTCCTTTTCTGCATCAATGTTAGCCATCTCTACTTCCATTCTGCACTCCATGGTGCCTTAAAGAGAAAGCAATTATTGTATGCCAAATAGAACACCCTATGACAACTGTGTTTATGTAATAACGCCCTTCTAAATGAAACATTACAAATATAAGAGAACATCATTTATTTAAAAATTTCAAGAACAACACTCAAAGGATAAAATAATATATGTGCCAAATGTATAGAGGAAGTATAGTAGTAAAAAATAAACCAGCCTTACAAATTTTAAATTGGGAAATACTTGGTTCTTAGGCAAAATGAAGTTCTAAATACTTATGTATAATATATGGCAACTCCAATGTTCAAAAATGAGTGTTCTTCAAATGAGTATTATTATTTCAGCATTAATAACACTGTTGAAAATATGTTTCATATAACTTTACAAGATTACCACTGAAAATCAGGTTCTGAACTCCACTGGTGTAAAATTGGGTCCCTACCCTGTGAGGAGCTACCTCTGAAAAGCTGTATCTACAGAATTGTTGAGATGAGATTGTTTAATGTTGGAACTATTGAGCTGCCAAGTTATAGGAACTTATTTTACTTGTTACTTGGAAAGTTTTATGGATTCCTGGTTTTATCAGTTACAAGGCCAATTTTTAGAGCTCAGAGCTATTCTAGAAGTTACCATTTTCTCCAAAAACAGATGAGGGAAAAAATATTCTCCTATCATAGAATCACCAGGATAACATCAAGGCAAGGGAGAACTCAAAAAGACAAATTAAACAGGTTTCTACTAATAGGAAAAGAAGTTATTAAGGTAGATAATTTGTGAAAAAAATATGCTTTGAATTGGGGAAACACAAATATTCCCTGGAGAGTTTTTGATAAAGAGTGTATTAATTAAAACCTAATTTTTAAGCAATTGCAGGTTGATATTGCAAATGTCTCCTTTTAGTGCTAAAGTAGTTTGTCCTTTAAAAAATTTAGACATATAAAAAGAAAATCAAAGTCTTAGGAACACCCCTCAACTCCTTATGCAAAAGAGAAGGTAAAAGCTCAGGCACCTGTGGAGAACTGGCATCACAGATCACTCATTAAGGAAATTCCCTGCTAACCTCCCATAAGCAAGGTCATGTGAATTGTACCTTTGTCTAGCAACTAAAACTAAAGCCTATCCAATTCCACACTAATAATGAATTACAAGTTAATCTTTATAGATAACATAACTGACAAGACAGGGTCAGACATTCTTCCACCTGCCAAGGGACATCTACATAATTTATGCTTCCTTCACTCCCTATACATATTTTTCAAATTTGTTTATTAGACCTAAGAGGAAAGAAGGTAACCCAGTGTGTATGATCTTAGTCTTTAGAGTCAGACGGCCTTAGTTCTAGCAATGCTATTAGAGTAGACATTACTAATGGTCGCCAATATCTAGTCTTTCTTCCATGTGTACAAAATACCACAATTTCCAGTACACTTAGGCTGTTTGACTAACTCTGGCAAATGGGATGTATGTGAACATGACATGTGTTACTTATGGGGCAAAACATAGAACTGCAAATATAAGCTATCCATCCTTTCTTTCCTTTCAGAGGTGAATCCTAAAGCCATATGTTAAGAAGGTGGGTCTTCTGTCAGCTTTGGTCCCTGAGTGACTATGTGGAACAGAACTTCCTAGAAACATGCACTGAACATATTCTCAAAGTAACTGAGAATCCAATACTTTGTTGTTCTAAGGTAATGATAATTTGGAGGCTCTTTGTTACATCAGTATAAGCTTAAATTATATTTCCTAATAGAGAAATTGATAACAATAAGTATGATCCTTTAGCTAATAAAAATCTAAAATAGGTAGTACTGATGAAGCATCCTGGCTAAGTAAGTAACCTACTTTCACCAAACCTAAGTTTTGTTATACTTAAAATGATGCTAAAATTATCACTTCTCTCATAGTATTGTTACAGCCCAACCAGATTCATTGCCCACTGCTCAAGAGGACATTGAGACAGCAATGAAGAGAAAGAGCTTAATATCACAGGCACCATGCAAGGAGATGGGAGGAAGTTCTCAAATCCATCTTCCCGAAACTTTTGGAGAAAGGGTTTTTAAAGATAGTTTGGCAGGCAAAAACTTAGGCAATTGGGTCTTCTAATTGGCTGGCTTCAGGATGGAACCATAGGGGTCTAGAAATTGTCTTCTTTGCTGAGTCGGTTCTTGGGTAGGGGTAGCAATACCAGTTGAGTCAGTTCCTCAGTATGGGCCACTGGTCTGTGTGGGTCAGCCTTTCCACCAGAATGCAGGGCCTGGAATACATCTCAAAAACTAGCCTTAGGTTTCACAAGACTGATTTTATCTATGGGAGCAATGAATCTTTATGACCATCAGCTATATGACTCCTGAGTAGTAAGCAATTATAGGAAAGCAAGCTAGGGAACAATGGCTGATTATATATATGTATTTGGGTTTTTTCCCCCTACCACAGTTCCCACCTTTTGGTCCTTTATTAATTTTATAAAGGGTGGTTTCAGTATTATGAAATTCAAATTAAATATTTCATGTGAACTGCTTAATGACATGCAAAACATTATAAGCATTCCATTAATTTTCACAATTATTAATATATGATGAGTGCAGCAGCTTGATATATTTCAGTTTGGTTAAAGTTTAATTGTCTGGGAAATGGGATGAAAGAATTTGAGTTAAGTAATTGAATAAGATGAAGATCAAGGTATAAGACAAAGACCAAAAAGTTATTACGTGTGCCTTTGCAGAGAACTGATATGCTACTTGGAATCCTGTTTGTCACGGGTTTTATCACCTGAATTTGCATTTCATATGGAGTGAGAAGAGGCCAAGCCAAGGTCATAGCCTAATAAGAAAGGGCCATGGATTATGTGAAAATTGGGCAAAATTGAATAAAATAAAACTATAGCTTAAGTGGTGGGACCCAGAGGGATCAGTTGAGCCAAAGTCTTTCTAGGAAGCTCGAGTTCAAGCCAAATTGACAAAATATAAGCACAATTTCCAAAGAAAGAACAAAGATAGTAACCAACCACAACATGTTAAGAGATTAGTACCCAACAAGCTATAGAGACCACATCCAACATCAGCATATTTTATGAAGTCCAAGTATGAAATGAACAAGTAAGAGCCTATAATGTATATGGGGGATCTAGTGTTTATTATTAACAATGCTATGTATCAAACATCATATATAATTGTGAAGAATTAATGTATGATTTTATTAAAAAGTTCTCAAAATAACTACTGAAATGTACAGTCAATAGCCTCAAAATAGTTATAAATCTTGTTTTATTTTAATATCCTTATCGAGCAATGAAAAATGATGAGAGTTTAATACAATTTTAAATTATAGATTGTAAAACAGTGAGGAAGTATAAAATTTAAAAGAAAAGTGAAAATTTGAAGCCTGAGCAAGATGGGACAAGCTTATAATCATTTTGGGAAAAAATGTGTGAGGATGCTATTAGGAGTTGGAAGACACTAGTGAAATGAAGCCAGGATGAGACCCGTCCTTAATCATCACTGGAGGCAGGGTATGTAAATAACACTAATATTCAAAAAGAATACATAGGAAAGGAACACAACATCCTTGAAATTAAAATAAGTGAACAAAAAATAAATACATAAAGCAGTGGAAAGAGGCTGGATTAATGATAAGGGTTACAAGAGACCAGATTACTAGAGTTACAAAAAGCCATAGAACAAAACTGGATAGGATTTGCTACCAAAATGGAGCTGTTGTTAATTTTAAACAATAAATGCACTCTGAGGCCGGGTGGGACAGCCTAAAGTACATAACAAAAAAGTAGGACACAGATAAATTAAATAACTGAAAATTCCAACAGACCTAGATAAAGAATCAAGCTGGAGCCACCACAAAGTGGATTATCATATATAAAATATGCTCTAGATCCAAGTTAGCCTTTTAATATCCACTGAAATTTCATTTGCATAAACCACCACTATCTTACCTGATTTAATGAAATAAGGTTTTACTTAGACTTTTTCATTCTATCCTTATTCTCTCCAATCCATTTTCCACATATTGACTAGAGAATCATTTTTAAAGGCAAACTCTGATTCCAGTTCAAGATAATGGACTGGGAACACACATGCTTATATTTTCCTCCTTCTGAAACTGTATTAAGATAGAGCAAAATATTTTTACAATTTCATACTAAATAAGAAAAGAAAGTCTTTCAGTGAATATTCTATTTCAAAAAAAATAAAATAAAATTGAAAGCATTGTATACTAGTCAGGGTTCTCCAGATAGGATGTGTGTGTGTTTGTGTGTGTGTGTGTGTGTGTGTATGTACACATATATGTATATGTATACGTACAAGGGCTGTCCAGAAAGTATACAGTCATTGTTAATGTAACGAGAATAGTTACATGGCTGTATACTTTCTGGACAGCTCTCATATATATAATTTATTATAAGGAATTGGCTAACACGATTATAGATCCTGTGAGCCCAAAATCTGCAGTGTGGGCTGGCAGGCTTGATTCCCAGGAGAGCTGATGCTACAGTTTCTGTCTGAAGGCAGTCTGCTGGAGATATTTCTCTTGCTCGTGGAACTGTTTTTTTTGTTGTTGTTGTTTTGTTCTATTCATACCTCCTAATGCCTTCCCCCATTATACAGGGCAATCTGCTTTACCCAAAGTTCACAAATTGAATCGTTAATCTCCAGAACCACTGCCCAAATTGACACATATAATTAACCATCACTAAGAAGAAATATGCATTGGCAGATGAATCAAAGCAGAGGACCCAGCAATCTATTCCTCATGGGGATCCTTACAGCTCATGAAGAAAATGTGAAGAAATCAAAATCTATATCCAAAAGAGTGAGAAGTGGGTGAAAATCAGGAATGTTTTTTTAAAATTATACATGTAAGGGCAAAAGCTGTTTCCCCTTCTCTCTCAAAAGCTAATGTACAGAAAGGTGAGTTACCAGGTATTTTATCTCCCTGACAATAGAGAAAACAAAATAAAAATATATAATGATAAAGATTTCTGTTTTCTTTACTCATAAGATTTGAACAAACTTCAAATGATTAAATACTATAGATGTTTAAGCTCCGAAGAGACCCTCTGTTGTTAGGGATTTGGAGATCTCTTAAATAATGAGAAGTTTTCTGCTCACTCACCTAATAACAGGCCTAACGTTAATGAGCATAGCCACACTCTCAGAGATTCCAGGGGCTGCAGTTTACATTTTGAAGGGACAGCCCAGGATCGACACGCACATGCAGAATATCAGCAAAATAACAGATAGCCAAAACCAATAAACAACAACAAAAATAACTCCAGCCCCAGTTGTGGGATTCAGCTTGCTCTTGATCGCTCCTTTTTCCCACACACCTTTCCTTACTAACTGCATGCCCTGCGGACTTCGGGCTCCAGCATCAGACCTTGCAGAGACTGCTTAACCAACACCACAATTTCACGAGGCCAAATCCTGTAACAAATCAATGCATATATATTTGTACAAACCTCCAAGTGATTCTACTTCTTTTGATGGAGCGTGACTGACACATACATTAAATAATTCAGAGGTATAATTATAACTAAATATGATATCTATAACTTACTTTTAAATGAACACTAGGGTATTATTTATGTCTTAGTTTGTTGAGGCTATTATATGGAGCAGTTATTTGCCCTAATAATTAATAATAAATCCATATCAATAATACATATTCCAAAATAGCCATTTAGCATTTCATTAGAGAAGCTATACTTCAGAAGTGCTTAATACAAAGTGATTCAGTGTCTTTCTCCTTCAAGAAATAAACAATTGCATTAACAATAGAAATTGTCTGTCATTAATAAAATTTAATGCCTTGCTAATTCAAAAAATAGGTATTAAAAACCTGTTCTTCTTGGTGAAATTAGTTATATTCATGATATTTGTCATAATTAAAGTCTTTTAAGAAATACTGCTTTTTCTTGATAAATAGGGTGTGGAACTCTGGTGAGTAGTATTCCATCCTCCCCTTTTAGAATGTGCCAGAGGCATGATATTGTGTTTAGATAAAATTTCAAAAGACTTGTTTTTCCTGATATTGAACATAAAGTTAATTGAATCTTTTTTTCTTTTTTTTTAATATTAGTGGTTTTTAACCTTGGATGATTTTGCCTCCCAGAGGACATTTGGCAGTGTCTGGAGATTTGGGGCTGTCAAGCCTGGGGGCAGGGGAAGCAAGTACTATTGGCATCTAGTGGTGGAAGCTAAGGAGGCTGCTGAATGTGCTACCACGCATGGCTTAGCCTCCCACAACAAAGAATCGTCCATCACAAACTTTTCACTGAAGTGTGACCAAAGTATATGTAACAACAGTGACCCGGGACTTATTTTCTAACTTTAAGTATGGGATCCATGAATTGTCATTCTTCAGGTTTGCTAATAAATATCTATCATATATATATATATGAGATATTAGGGTATGAGTATGAACAATAAGCATATGAAATGGTGTTAAACTTCGATAATCATCAAGCAAATGTAACATAAATCACTATGTGATGTCATTTTACAATCAACAGAATAGCTCTGATTAAATAATTCACAATACCTACTGCTGGTTAGAATGTTGAGGAATTGGAATTCATACACTGCTGTGGGAACATGAGCATGTGCTTTAAAAATAGACAAGAAGTTCAGAGATAATTGACTAGTTCCACACAAGAAACTACCCATGTATCTATTGTCAGTAGAAAACCCAAGTAAATTGTGACATATTCATAAAAAGAACAACATGCAGCAATGAAAAATCACAAACTTTTGCTACATACACATGGATGGATGCTGTGAACAAAAATATTAAACAAAAGATCTAGAAAACAGATGAGATGATACCACATTTCTAGATAATTCCAGGGGTACATATGCATGTAAAAACAGACAAAACTAATCTATGTCAATAGAAATCAGAGTTTTTATAACTGTTGAAGTTAATGACTGACAAGGAACATGAAGGTGGATTCTGCCTGTTTGTAGTACTCTACATCTTGACCTGGAAGGTAATTATAAAAGTATATTTATATTTTTACATTTTCAAGTTGTGAACTTCATTTTATTAATGGTACATATTGATGAAAAATAGTTGAACAATGCAGCTAACTCTGCTTAATTGCAAATCCAGCCTAAGACCCAACTCCCTTGACTCAGTTTTGTTATAAAAGTTTTCTTTTTTTCTTTTAATAGTAAGCTTCACCACTTATATTCATCATGGACACAGAATTCTATTGTGTAGGAAAACACAAGCATCAATAACTGACTTCAAAAGTGATCCAAATGGTACACCAAATATGAATATGTTTTCAAGAATAAATCAACCTTTTTATATTTTCCTTTTTATGTATGACAAGTAAAATACATAACATATTCTGATTAATGTAATAAATATTTAAAAGGAGTCTAGTAAAGATAGTCATTAATCATTGTTTAATTGACAGTTTTTCCTTAGTGATACATGTAACATGTGTGCACCTTACAGTAAGTGTGGTCTTAGGTTTGATGAAAAACTATATGCTGTAAATAATCATTATCAAACATTTATCTTGTACCTACTTTATTCTAGGAACTCTGTTAGGCAGGATAAACATTAATGACCACAAGATGAAAAAGTTTTACCCTCAAAGGCTATAAATGTAGTGTGATAAACAGACATTGTACTGATTAAATTAGATAATACGTGGCTATGCCATCTCTATTAAGATATACTTATCCAGGGCTTTACTTACTCATTTTTTTTGAGTCCTATAAGGTGATAGGCATCCATGGAGTGGTTAGTGATGTTGCATAAAACAAAGTATATGGCTCAGTCAAGGCTGACAGTTCTACAGAATCTCAATATACAAAGATGATCACTGGAGAAGAAATGATGTTAGTTTGGGTGACCAAGACATGATTACTTGAGCAAGAGGTTTACTAAGGAAAGGAAGGAGGACTGGATAGAAAGAATCTCAGACTGCAGTTCATGTTGAAGGAAGTTCAATTAGTCTGATGGGGAATCCTTGAGCCAATGTTTCTCACTGGAGGAGGTCTGCCTCTTGAAAGAAAGGGTAAGCACTGGAATGCCCATCCTGCTCAGTCATTGGCTGGAAGCAGCTGGCAGGTGGTATATCCACAACAAAAATGATACTGAATCCAGAATGGCAGTGCTTGGAACCTTCTGTCAATCATGCTCCTCACAGCAGGAAATCTGAACAGCACATTTTCATTGTCACTCTGCATAATTGTATGACCATTCTACTAAAAATGTCATTAGGCTCAGGATAAAGATCAAATTCTTTAAAATAACTTAAAAGATTCTTTGGGAACAAACTCTTGTTTTCTCATTTATCAAATTTCTCATCATTTCCCACAAATATCTTCATCTCCATTTTATCCAACTACTTATGTTTCTTCAAAATATATTGTGGCTCCTGCAGCCTCTAGGCTTCTAGACGTGCCATTTCCTCTTAATGAAATAATTTCCTTATTTTTTCCTGACCAATTAGAAAGAATACATAAGTTTTTCACTAAATTTACTTCTTTGGAGATTTCTCTTGCTCGCCAAAACTGAATTAGGTGCACTTCACTATTAGTCTTTTAAACCCTGTTATGTACCTTATCATGTTGCTTATAATGCTATATTGCCCCTGCCTATTTGTTTTTCTTTCTCCATTAGACTAAGACCTCCATAAAAAAGGCATCCTATCTTGTTCAGTGGTGAATTCCTACATACATTCCTACATTCCTACATATCATAGTGTCTGGCATGTATTTAGTAAATCTTCATTTACTATATGAATATATTGATTAATAAATTAATATGCAGCTAGTTAGGTCAGTATGCCTATAGAGGCCAAATATGTCTTTTGTAAGTTGTCCACATTGGATATTCAGAAAAAGTGAGACATTAAATATAATAAAATCCCTTTATTACATGTGAAACATCTATGAAGACCTCTTCTTTCCTGTATGGCTAATAATCTTACACAGAATTGGAAAACTCATGTATAAGGTGAACACACGTCCCAGTTAATTTAGGGCAACTCTGATTTTTACTTGTTGTCTTTGCTTATTTTAACAAAAAGTAGATGATTAATTTTGTTACAGACAATGTAAACTTTTGCATGAATAAGCTGAAAAATCATGATTCAAATTTTACACTGAGATTATATAGTCCTTATGTAGATAAAACATTCTTCTAATTTTCCAATATATAAGGAAAATATTGAAAAGGGAAGAAAATATAAGTAAAAAAAAATAAAGGATTGATATTTGGTATTTCATGGAAATAAAAAATAAATGTGTCTAATCCTCAAACTTCCAGAATGAAAGAATTGCAATTGAAGAGGAGTTATTTCATCACCCATGAAACTGGTGAAGATTAAAATGATGGATAACTCAGCACTAGGCACTCCCTGGGGGAGGCAGCCTAGTTCACCATATTTGCTTTGCTCTTTTGTGAGAATGGCCTCAAGCACAAAGAAGGGGGCACCTAATCATGGGTTTTGCACAAAGTTTGCTAATTAATAGTAACCTATTGACTCTCAAGAGTGACTTAGTTTGGACAAAAAATTGTAGTCACTCTGTCATGTATGGCTTTAAACTAGAAGCTTATGGCACCTATCTTTAAGTATAGGGATCACTAAATTCATTTTGAACAAGGCACGTGTTAATATAAGAAACTGATAAAATCCTTCTTGGGAAGGAGGAGGGGAAATAAGACAAGATCCCACAAATGAAAACTAAAAGTATAGCCATAATCATGATTATGTAAAAAAGAGCGTAGTCCTAAGGAAGAAATGATACACATTATATCTAGATTTAAATGCTTGAATATGTGTTGTGCAATCTTTGGAAGAAAATAAAAACCACCTCCTAAAGAATATCATGCTATATTTGATATGATTTAATGAGTTTAAAAATTAAATCACAGATATTTTATAAAATATTTATTTATATTTTCATAAAGGAAGTTTTAAATTCTCTTACTTTTTCTGAAAAGCAGTAATACTATAGTGTAGCATCCAGACAAAAGGTATCTTTTTTAATTCAAGAAGATTCTTATGCAGTAGTATTACTGCAGCCTTATAGCCCAACAGAGGCCTCTTTGAATCAAAGAAATTTCTCTCTACTAGGAAAAATATTAGCCTTACTGATACTCATAATTAAGTAGTATTAAAAATATGCTATCGACTGCTCCCAGAAAAAAAAATCAACACAAAGCTGAGGTTAGAAAACAAAAGATTTAAAATGCAGCACAAAATATATGAAAATACTCAAGCATGTATGCACTTAAGTTCCTAATTCTATATTGTGAGACCCTGGGGAAGAAGAGAGAGTTGTTGACTGGCAATAATGTGCTAGTGAATATTACATAATATTGTGGTTAACAGCATGAACTTTGAATCCAGATATTGTAATTGAATTCAGGTTTTATAAGAAGAGCTACTCGTGTTCTTTATGAGTATTAAGTGAATTATTATTTGTAAAGTGCTTGAACATATGCATGCAACATAGTGTTTATAAGTGTTGTTATTATTGTTGCAGTTGTAAGTATTAGTGAGATGAAATGCCAAGGTTCAATTTGCTTTATGAGTAGTGGAGGAGATAGACAAATATAAATCTGTCAGAATGGATTAGAGTAATGCCAGAGTTACAGACATTTCTATATAGCATTTAGCAATGAATGCAGTGATAGCTGCTTAATAGATGACACATTGCTAACAATATAACTAACTTATATCTGTGAGTTCATTTGATGGTCTTTTATTTTCCACATCATTCAAGTAATTCCATTAACTTAAAGAACAAGTAAAACACTTCATAGTAAAACCTTATGATTCAGTTTCATTAGAAATTTGATTTTAATTTCCTGCTAATAAAAAGAGACACTTTTAGTTCATTATTTGTATAACCATAGTTTGAGGGAAGAGCCTAAAGTTGTGGACATTGTGAATCACTCAATTCCAAAATGATGTAAAACAAATGAATACATTGACAATAAGAAATCATTCAATCTGTCAGAAAAAAATACACTTGCTTAACCTTGTTTTATATATATATATATATATTTTTAATCACTTGATGATTCAGTTTCCTTGAAGAAGTGAAAATAATAAAAATAAATAAAAACCTACCAGCTGTTCAGGAGGCGGAGGCAGGGGGATCACTTGCACCCTGGAGTCTGAGGCTGCATTGAGCTATGATCCCGCCATTGCATTCCAGCCTAGGTGACACAGTAAGACCCTGACTCAAAAAAATAAAAAAAATCTAAGTTCAAAATACAAGACGGCGACCTACTAGTCCATTGGTTTTGATATTAAAATGTTCAATTTTATTATGTGATAATTACGTGATAACCTCAGTTGGCTATTCTGTCAAATTTCTATGGCTTTATTTTTGAATAGTACATCACAATGTACTATTGCATGGGATAAATATATTGAGACTCCTTATGCCTGCACCTGTAAAAGACCACATGATTATAAAATAAAACACTTTGGAAGCCAATTCATTATATTGCAATTGATGCAATTCACATCTGAGAATCTTTTGAGGTCTGAATGCTTTTCATATGGTTTATAAACATAAAAAGGGAAGCCATATTTACTTATTTCTATATTGTTTTCTGCAGAATACTAATTTGATGTTTAAATCATATAATTTCCTATCATAAATCATTTTAAATAGTTATAACGTTTTTCTTATTTCAGATTGTAAGCTTCATAAAAGCAAATTCTTATTACTGTCATGTATTGCATATCTATTAAATTGAAAGACTAATAAGGTCTACCTTTGCCATATATTTTACATCATATTTCTCTCAGCCACCTCTTCTTTTTTTATTTATTTATTTTAAATTTCAGAATATTATGGGGGTACAAACACTTTGGTTACATTTATTGCCTATGCACTGCCCAAGTCAGTGATACAATCATGCCCATCCCCCAGACAGTGTGCCCCACACCCATTTGGTGTGAGTTTACCCATTCGCTCTACCTCCCTCCCACCTGCCCGACCCCTGATGAATATTATTTCCATTTGTGCACATAAGTATTGATCAGTTAGTACCAATTTGATGGAGAGTACCAGTGGTGCTTGTTTTTCCATTCTTGTGATACTTCGCTTCAAAGAATGGGCTCCAGCTCCATCCAGGATATCAGAAGAATATTTCATCATTGTTTTTTATGGCTGAGTAGCACTCCATCATATACGTATACCACATTTTATTAATCCACTCATGTATTGATGGGCACCTGGGTTGTTTCCACATCTTTGCAATTGCGAATTGTGCTGCTATAAACATTTGAGTGCAGATGTCTTTACTATAGGATGTGTTTTTTTTCTTTTGGGTAGATACCCAGTAGTGGGATTGCTGGATCAAATGGTAGTTCTGCCTTTAATTCTTTGAGGTATCTCCATATTACTTTCCATAGAGGTTGTACTAATTTGCAGTCCCACCAGCAGTGTATGAGTGTTCCTATCTGTCCGCATCACCGCCAACATTTGTTGTTTTGGGACTTTCATTGGGATATGAGCCAATCTCACTGGAGTTAAGTGATATCTCATTGTGGTTTTGATTTGCATTTCCCTGATGATTAGAGAAGTTGAGCGATTTTTTATGTGTTTCTTGGCCATTATTCTGTCTTCTTTTTAAAAGTTTCGTTCCTGTCCTTTGACCACTTTTTAATGGGGTTGTTTGATTTTTTTCTTGTTGATTTTCCTAAGTTCTGTACAGAGTCTGGTTATCAGCCCTTTATCAGATGTGTAGCATGCAAATATTTTCTCCCATTCTGTAGGTTGTCTATTTGCTCTAGTGATAGTTTCCTTGGCTGTGCAGAAGCTTTTTAATTTGATCAGGTCCCATTTATTTATTTTGCTGCTGCTGTGATTACTTTGGGGGTCTTCTTCATAAATTCTTTGCCTAGGCCAATGTCTATAAGAGTTTTTCCAATGTTTTCTTCCAGAATTCTTATGGTTTCATGTCTTAGGTTTAAGTCTGTTGTCCATTGTGAATTGATTTTTGTGAGAAGTGAGAGGTATAGATCTAGTTTCAGTCTTCTACCTATGACTATCCAATTTTCCCAGCACCATTTACTGAATAGGGATTCTTTTCCCCAGTGTATGTTTTTGTCTACTTTGTCAAAGATCAGATGCCAATATGAGGATGGTTTTATATCTGGGTTCTCAGTCCTGTTACCTCTTCTTGATTGACATACAAACTCCAACAAGTCAAAAAAGGCCCAATTTCAGGTTCACTATCTGGATTCCTGTTATCTTCTGGTTCAGTATTTACTCACTATCCTGTTCATTTTAAATCATTTTTAGAAGTTATTGTTGTTATTTCAAAATCGTTTCTTATGAATAAGAATTCTTTCAACATATCAAGTGGTTATAAACAAAATTATACATTTCTTACCATATATATTTTAACTTACCATGGGTTATTGAAAAATTTTAGCTGTGGTATTATACTAATATGTAAAATTCTTTAAAACACTGTTGATTAATAGTGGAGTGTAAAGGGTTCTTTATTTGTTGGTTTGGCCTTAAAAATGGATAGAGGACAATATGTGTGTGTGTATATGTGTCTATATGTGTATAAATATGTAAATATGTGCATATAGATTCACATATGTAACATATATTTGCACTTTTTTCATTTTGGAGATGTATACCATATTTGGTAATTTATTGTAGGGGTATAATCATAAATGTAAACAGAGAACTCAGTATATTTTTACAATAGCAAAAATCAAAAACTGTGTTCATATTTAATATTAGATTAATAATTGAGCAGATTATAGTCAATCTATATACTGAAAATTTTTACAGGCCTTACAAAATATATTTAGAATATTTCATTTGGCATGAAAAGTCTATCAAAATTAACGCATAATGAAAAAATCCACTTTCAACCTGACCCCGACACCTAATTTATTAAAAACAAAAAAGGAGGAAAATAAAGCAGAAAAAAATGGCAACATACACATTCACATACATTAAATCTAGGAAGAAATAAAATAAAATGTTAATAGTGGTTTGCTTGAGTAATGTGAGACAGCTGGCTATTTTATTTTATTCTGAATTTCTTCTTTTCATTTTCTAAGTGCTCTAAAATGTCCGTAATTACAAATGAAATCAGATAAAAACAAACATACAATATAATAATTAAGCCTGATTGTTTCTTACTGTCATTATAATTTTAAAAAAATTTTAATAGCTGCATTAACAGTCTATAGTATGAACATAACAAAACCGTTTCCCAAGATATTTTGAAAGGATAACATTTCCAAATAAATGGCCTATTTTAAGACTCATATGGAAAATAATGTTGATTTGCACCCTACTTCATTCCAGACAAAGGCCAAAGTAAATATCAAAATAATGTCCCCAATTTTGATGATATGGCCCTATTCTTATTGCTTTCTCTTGTCCCCATGGTCTGCAGGTGACAGTCATTGATTCTCAGTGAACACTTTTGCACTCACTTTCCTAATACTCTCTTTTGTTTACCTTTTTTTTTTCTCTCTTTAGTAGGTCCTTTCCTATCCTCATATATTTTAGTTAAATTCTCATCCATTTTTTTAGGACCCAATCTAGGATTCCATTTCTGCATGATATCTGTGATTTTTTTATGTCAAAAAAAATTCAGCCAATATTGTATGCCAGGACAATCTCTTAATAATAACTTGTAACACTCTTATGTACAGTATAGTCTGATATACCTTTCTAGTTTTGAAGTTTTAGGGACAGAGATATGTTGTTATATCTACTTGTGTCTATTAGGAAATTTTGTGCAGAACCTTAGATATAAGCAAAGTCCTTTTGAATTAAATAAATTATGTTAAATCAAACTTTAGGCCCTCCAATATTTGGTTCTAGTTTTCTTTTCTTCTAATATATATTTAGGAACCTTGCCCCCTATCAAAATTCCTAATCAGTGCCAAGAATTAGTGTTATGTACATGAAACAACAAATAATCATGAAGGTACATAAGTCAGATCCACTATTGGAAGTCATTTTAAAAGACATAAGTAGTATATTTGGAAACATAATTAAGGGTGTATCACACGAGTGGAATGAGTGTGAAATAGCCAATTTTGCTATTACTCTTACTAAAATAAAAGTAGTTAATCTTGCTAATGTTTATCAAGTAAAGACTATTATACTAAAAGAATTTTCTAATTTTAGGTTGAATTAAGAGTCGGGCTAAAAATGTCAGGTATACACAAGCATACCACAAGGGAGAGTTGTGTTAGGATATGATCTAGTATCATATAGTATATATCATAGCATATATAGTATATATCAAAGTATTTACCTTTGCTTTATTTCATTTATATATTTTTTATTTACTCATTCATTTATTTGTTTGTTTAAGCTACGTGAGTATACATATGTGATTTTAAGGTGATTATATCATTCTTTTCCCATGACCCATTCACCCCACACTTTCAACAAGTGTTTTCTGCCCTCTCATCTCTGCATATTTAATCTCAGTACCTTTTTTATGGCAAATTCAGATCTTCTTTATTCCTTGTGGACTTACCTGACTCATCCAACCTTAAGCAATCATTATCTCTACCAAAGGCCTTTATAATTTCTTGTTGCAATTAGTTTTTCCCAATGTATGGATAAAGGCTGAACGATAATTTCTTTTAAAAAACAGTTATTAACTTACATCCTTTTTAAAACTAAAACTTCAGACTTTTATGCAAATAAGGAAATAGATTTTGAATGTATACTCTTGTCTTTAGAATAACCCATATTCAGAAAGTTTCTTAAGAAAAAGTTCAAAAATTATTTAAAAATATTTTTGTCTTATAAATTTAATAAACTTATACATAAGTTTTGATTCTTTGAAAATCATGCTCCTAGCCAGAGTCTTATCTCAGCTATCCAGGTCACCTACAATTTTTCTGGGCTTTCATTCTAAATAGCATCAAGGAGGCCTGAGACTTTGCCTGTTAATATATCCTGTGAGTATAATTTGTACAGAATGACTTCACCTTTAACAAAATGGTAGCATATCTGAATATCGCTCCTCTCTTAAGTGACATTTTTTAATTGGCTCTCTGATACAATAATTCACTGGTACATAGCTCTTCTCAACGAATGACAACTCCTGTCTTTTAATCTACCCCTAAGTGTACAATCTCGAATTTATAACTCTCTGTCTTCTAATAGAATAAAGAGTGCTATCAATCTATTCTTGAATAGAGTAGCTAAAACCTCACATAAAGCTTCTTTAAAGAACTTCATAAAGATATAAAGCATTTTGCCTGCTTTGCTTATTTGTGTATTTTCAGTGCCTAGCTCAGGTCTTGACATATACAAGTACACAATTGTTACTGACTATACTTTTGTTTCTTTTAATATAGAAAGCAATTCCATATGACTTCTGACTATTCAGGGATAATAAGCTTTTACTTTAGAGTAGGTGACAGTAGCCAACCTCATTCATTCACTTGTACTTGCTACTTCTACTCTTACCTTGGTGCATCCTCTAGTCCTCAGGAACAGATGCAAGTAGAACATATCTATTGAAGGAAATGAATGTCCTTATCTAACCCAAGAAGGAAAGGAGGATGTAAAACTTCTGGGTCATGTGCACGTGACCCAAGAAAGCCAAGTACAGATAAGCATTGGGCCAGGCTTGCCCACCCATTTTTAGGTCAAAAGACAATGACATACATGTCTCTTGAGTTATACTGCTCCAATCTACTATGGGCTCTTGACCATAAAAGCGGTTTCTAGCTTAGGTTCATCTGTGGCCTAAGCAACATTACATTTCTTCTTCTGTAAAGTGTGAGTAAAGGGAAGAGAGGGGAAAAAAGCCTATTTGTATTTTTTTAATATTTTAAAGAAACAACTCATTGATTGGATTAAGACCACCATATCAAAAATATCAGAAGTCTAATAAAATATTTGGCAAGATGTAAAAGTTTTAAAATTTATTTCTTTAGCTTCTATCTTTTGAGACATGCTTTTAAATAATATATTTCTGTTTGTGATTCTATAGAATAAGTTACACAGCCAAAGATACTGATAACATTTGCTAACCTCAAACCCAAGAATGTTCTGTGAATGCTATCATTTGGGTTATTTAGCCTCAGTAAGTTGCATTTTAGTGCTTAAAATAATGCTGATTTCACTACTACAATGTGTTTCCCATTCCCATAAGTACTAGTCCTGACAGAATTATACCACAGGGAGGCCCATAATTGTTTGTCTCTTTAATGTAATTGCCGTAAGAACTGCCATTCTCGGAACATTGAGAGGGTAGCTTGAGAACACATTAGCCTCATTGGGTCTGTGTAGTTAGTTACTTAGATACTTATCACCACTCTATATTTTACTCAGGTTTGAAAATATAGGGAGGCTTGTGGGAGAGGGGTAAAAGTTGCTGGACAAACATTAGCAAAATAAAGCCTAGCTCAAGATATTACCATTAGGTAAGTTTGCATTCAACAAAAATTCATTAAATGAAATGAAGAAAAGGTGTTATAAAATGACAACTAGTAAAGCCCAAAGTTAGCACTGATATGCTGTAAATCTTTAAAAACTAAATTACCGTCTTAAAACATAGGAAATACAGAAATGAAGTAAGCATAAACACAATGGAGATATATAACTTTAACTTGCCTTTATTGGTTAATGTTAGAAAATGTACCTAAAAATAAAAAAGGATGCTGAAGAATTGAATATTTGACTAGTAATGTATGTTTTAAAAATATATTGAATTTTATATTTCCTGTCAAATCCTATCAAATTTTAAACTCCCTATCAAATTCTAAATTCCCTGTCAAATCCTCACAGAACATTTTAAAATGTTGGCTTTATATTACTCTGCAAAGGAAATCTCAATAAAATTTCAAAAAGTACCAAATAATACAGGCTACGTGGTTTGATCAAAATAAATAAGAGTAGTAAAAATAATGAGATACAGAGAAAGCTAAGCAAAACAAAAATAGAAAGAAAAAACTAGAAGAAAATTGATTGAAAATAATGTGTCAAAAGAGATATCACAATGAAAATTTCTAAATATCTATAAAATTGTGATAATGAAAATATTACATATCAAAACTTATGGATATTCCTAAAGTTGTTCTTAGAGAAAAAAATCAGTTTTAACCAGTTTCCATACTCAATGAGAGAATAGAATTGGATTAATCCTCTATACAAATTTAGATACAATATGAAAGCAAAATATATAAAAGCAGAAAAAAGTTACTTAGAAAACAAAAAATGAATAGAATAATAAATATATAAGAAAAAATTCTATGTAAGAAGGATATATTCTAAAAAATTAAAACAGGGAGAAGCCATACATGCACTGAAATAGAAACAAGAAAAGTCACAACAGATGCATAGTAAATTGAAAAAGTCAGAGTGCTTTGTAAAACTTATGCAAATAATTTTAAGCATTAGATAAAATATAAAGTACACATTTTGAAAATGTCATTATGTCCTGGAAAACCTAAACAGTTAAATACATTGGAATAAATTGGCAAAACTATAAGAGTTGTATCATTAATAATATTAACTAACTTTTACTGAATAGCAAACATTCTAAGCTCTGAGTAAATACATTTACACAGACTATTACATTTGCTTCTGATCAAGTTTTTGTGAGGAAGGTGCACGACCTTTTCAAACTGTAATATAGGATATAATATAGAATGTAAATATAAGATTCCAAAAAAAGAAAAAAATAATCTTTGCCATTTATCTTTTTGGTCAAGTTAAATTTTATCATTAATAACAGCTGAATGGGTATGTGAAATAAAAGCCAAATATTCAATCCTGATAAATTAAATCAGGAAAATGAGTGTATTTCCTTTACAATAAAAAAATACACAATCAAAAATCTAATAATGCATTCCCATTGAAGTCAGGAAGGTAAAATTCCTTTTACTTAATATTGTTCTAGTATTAGATAATATGATTAAATAAAAAATATTGTGAGTATCAAAATAATGTAAAAATTTGTAGTATTTATAAGTGGTACAATAGCATTTTAATGAAAGTCCAACTGATTAAACTGAAAACTCATTATTAAAAATAATATATATTCAAGTAAGAAAAATACTAATGCAATTAATGAGTACAAGAAATCATTAGTATTTCTATATACAAATAATCATTTATAAAATACAATGGAAGCAAATACTCCATTTAAAAAGGTTAATAAATTAATTTTAAGACAAAAAAATCCAAGATGAAATATTTAGTATACATAAGAAGATACCTATACAATTTTAAGTTGTATATTAGTTATCTATTATTGCATAACAAATTACCACAAACTTAGTGATTCAGAATAACACACATTTATTATTTCATAGAGTCTATGGATTAAGAGTCCCAGTATGCCCTCTGCTTCACACATCTGCAACCAATTTGTTGACATGGGTTGCAGTTTCATTTCAAGGTTGGATTAGGGAAGGCTCTTTGGAGATCACTTTGTGTTGACAGAATTCGGTTCCTTGAGTTCATGAGACTAAGGGCCTCAGTGTTTCTCAGGTTATCAGCTAGAGGGTGCACTCATTTCCTAGCCATAAGGGGCTGGCCCTCTACATAATGTATTGCATATTACAATTTGCTTTATACAGGCCTGCAAGGGAGAGGGTCTTCTAGCAAGATGGAAGTTACAATTTTATATAACATAATCACGGCAATGCCATCCCATCACCTGAAATATATTCTATTTGTTAGAAATAAATTATAAGTCCCAACCATGCTAAAAGAGACATCTTATCATTTCCCACTAGAGTTAAAACACAGTATTTAAATAATGCTTTATGAATTAAGATACTAAACATTTGACAGTGTCGTTCTATTGAAATTACCAATATTATAGAGCTAATCTCAATTAAAATAACCTTTATATTTCTTGGAAATTGAGAAATTTTATAGTAGTTTTTCTGGAAATTAAGCACATAAGAAGAATCAGGAAATATTAAGGATAAAGAAAAAATAATAGAGGAATAAAGGAATTGCTAGCTATTAAAACACTTAGTAACATTAGCCAAAAAAATTTTAAAAAAGTTATCACTAGAGAAAAAATAAATAATCTGTAAATAGTCCCAAATATGTATTAGATTTTACTCTATGATTACAATGATACTTTAGTACCAACATAAATTCCAGATCTATTAAAGTCATATGTTGAAATTATGACAGGAAAACACAGTCTCTTAGAAAAAAGCCTCGTTAAATAATTCTATAATTTTGAAATATGTAAGGCCTTTCAAAAGCTTGACCTAAAACCTGAAGATCATAAAGTAAAAGTCTGAAAAGCAGAGTCTATATGATTTTTAAAAATATATTTTTATTTACTTTATAAAAACACTTTCAACAAATTTAAAAAATAATAAATTAGGTGAAATGTTTACAGAACATATGATAAACTATAACCTGAGTTAATAAATATTTTAAATGTCTGTGTGAAAAGATACTAAAACTCAAATATAGTTTAAAACAAGCAAATTAAAGAAACAGAAACAGCTGAATTTGGTAAGTCCTTAAAATAACAAGACATCTATATCCAGAAGAATGAAATTAGACTCTTATCTCATGCCACATACTAAAATCAACTTAAAATGTATTAAAGACTTAAATGTAAGACCTGAAACTGTAAAACTTCTAGAAGAAAACATAGGGGAAATGCTTCATGACATTGGTCTGGGCAAGGATTTTTTTTTTCTTTTCTTTTTTTTGTGTATGGCCTCAAAAGCACAGGCAAGAAAAATAAAAGCAAAAATAGACAAATGAGATTACATCAAACTGAAAATCTTCTGCGTAGCAGAGGAAACAATCAAAAGAATGAAGAGTATACGTAAGGAATGAGAAAAAATATTTGAAACATATATATCTGATAGGAGGTTAATGTCCAAAATATATAAGGAATTCAACTCTGTAGCCAGAAAACAAATAACCTGATTTAATACTCTGAAATAAAAAAATTAAAAATAAAAATAAATAAAAAATGGCATACAATGTACAATTTCTAAAATAACAACAAAAGTCAATTTTAAAAAAAGCACAATTGATTGTAATTCCCTTGATAAGTAGGACCTAGACATGGAGCTTATTCATTCAGCCCATTCTCAACTATTACCCATATGCCAGTCCCTGCCCAAGTATGTTGGAGCTCAGAAGGAGACACATACCTACAAATGAAGCATTTTAATGAGATCTGGATAATACCTGTCTTAAAGGCATGTTCAACGCTATGGGTAGGAACACAGAAGAAAGAACCCCTAAATCTACCTAAGAGGAACTAGGCAGATTTCCTAGGGAAAGTAATACTTGAATGAAGGCTTAAGAGAGACAGGTATGAGGGGAGGAGGGGTTAATTCCAGGAAGAACTAATAACATGCAGAATGAGGTGCAGCATGTTTGGCATGTTTGAGAAACTACAGTGGTTTAGTACTAAAAGAAAATTAAGTACAGAGTAGAGAGTGGTAAGAGAAGAAAAAAAAAAAAATGGGCAAAGGACCTGAATAGACATTTCTCAAAAGAGATCATACAAATGGCCAACAGATATATGAAAAAAAATTCAACATCACTAATCATTAGGGAAATGTAAATCAAAACCGTAATGGGATATCACTTCACCCCAATTAGAAGGGCTATTAT
Organism: Daubentonia madagascariensis; assembly: GCA_023783475.1. Taxonomy (NCBI): domain Eukaryota; kingdom Metazoa; phylum Chordata; class Mammalia; order Primates; family Daubentoniidae; genus Daubentonia; species Daubentonia madagascariensis. Next base: position 23,783,368 of record JAKFHU010000726.1, on the reverse strand, counting down.
AAAAAGACAAAAAATAACAAATGCTGACATGGATGTGGAGAAAAGGGAAGCCTTATACACTGTTGGTGGAAATGCAAATTACTACAGCCATTACGGAAAACAGTATAGAGCTTCCTTAAAGAATTAAAAATAGAAGTACCATAAGATTCAGAAATCCCACTACGGGTATATATTCAAAGGAAGTGAAAGCATTATGTGGTAGAGATATCTGACCTCCCATGTTTACTGCAGCACTATTCACAACAGCCAAGTAAGGGAATCAATCTAAGTGTTCATCAGAGAATGAATGCACAAAGAAAATGTGGTGTATATATATTAGACAATGGGATACTACTGCCTTAAAAAGAAAAGAATATTTTATCATTTGCAACTACATGTGATAATCTGGAGTATATTATGTTAAGTGAAATAAGGCAGGAGCAGAATCACAAATACCGCATGATCTCACATAGATGTGGAATCTGAAAAAGTCTAACTCATAGAAACAGGAAATAGAATGGTAGTTACTAGTGGGTATGGCGGGGCAAGGTGGGGAGGTGTGGTTAGTGGTTTTGCAGAGATCTTAGTCAAAGCATAAAAAAATTTCAGTTAGGAGGAATAAGTTCAAGAGATCTATTGTACAACATGGTGATTTTAGTTAATAAGAATGTATTGCATACTTGAAAATCACTGAGAGATTTTGTGTTCTCACCATAAATAAAAATGTGAGGTAATGCATAGATTAATTAGCTTTATTTAGCATTCCACAATATATTCATATTTCAAAACATGATCTACACCATAAACACATATAATTTTATCTGTCAATTAAAAAATAAATAATGAAAAGAAATAAGGTAACATTTCCTGTATGTAAAGCAAACCAAAAATAAGAACCTTTCATTGTTCAAAATCTACAATTTTCTACTACTAATTTGTAATTAGATGATTTTTTCACTGTGTTATACTTATCACTATGTAGGGGCCCAAAAGCTTCCAGGGAGCTACAAATGATGTGGAAACCTATGGTTCACAGCCTGTTACAATCAATAAAAGACAGGTTCATTGAATCCTTACACTGGTGTAATCTTATAGGAAAAAGTCAAAAAGATTTCTGAAAGGAAGTGTTCCTAACACCTCTTGAGTACTTGAATTGATATATAATAACCCAGTGGATCAAAATAAGGATCAAAAATTTGTGGATTTTTAAAAATAATTAGGAAAGTGTGTAATAAGCATGTCTTTTTATTTTCTATATTTTTAAGGCTTTGATATTTGTGGCCTTGCAAACACTGGAGGGACTGCTTCTCCTCTCAAGGTTAGCCAATTCTTAGAGATAGTAAAAGACTTACCTGCAAATGTAACTTTTGTATGCAAACCGACCAAGCCAGACCCTCACCAACAACCACCTCCTTTATTCGGCTTTCCTACTCAGGGCCACTACTCCTCTGCCTTAATTGTGCCAGGGCCAGGTATCAGACAATTAGAAACAGCTCCTGTGTCCCAGAACCTACTGAAATTATTCAAAACAGCCAATCCTAAATTTGTTTACCCTGTCTTGCAAGTTCCTTTGTGCGGAAACCATAATGAAGAATCTTGCCCAGGTTTTCTCCTCAATCCCTTTGCCTCCTGACCAACACTGGTACTTCCTGGGCATGGTGGCATGCCCTTTTCTCTTGGGATCTGCACACATAACCAACTACCTTTTGAATGGCAGGAGTCTCCTGATCTGTTGGCCTTGCCATATCTGAGTATTAATAAAACCTGAAATTTAAAACAAAGAACTTCAACAGCAGACTACCCAGAGTAGAAAACAGATCTCTGAGATTGGCATAAAAATTATACAGATAAGAAACTGCCTTGAAGTCAAGTAATAAACTTAGAAAAAAAGGCATGAAACATGTAAATGTGAGCTCTTCAGGGACAAACATAATGTTTTTCTTCAAGGAAGATTGAAAAACAAATAATATGGAAGAAGGATATTCAGTACACTCTTTTAGGAAAAATGCCAAACGAATTGTGTGAATATTAAGAAGATATTGAGATGACTGGGCAGAAAGTTGAAAGAAGAGTCAATAAATATAATGTGTTTAAGATACATAAGTTATATTGTGACCATAATAAATTGTTATTAAGGTACACATTAATAATTGACACAGGATATTTTTAAACAGTGTTATACTAGTGCATCTTTGTAATATGAAAGGATTATGAAGTAGTATTCATAATTACTAATTAATTGATTTAATCTCTACTTACATAATGAGTGCCCATTTCCTACATTATACCATTCTAAAATCTAAGGAACCAAAAGTAATAAATTATAATTTCTGTCTTTAAGGTTTCAGAATCTAGTAATAGACACAACTAAAGAATAGAAACATAAAAAACTGCCTGATAAGAACACACAAGCAAAAATATGAGACCTTTTGACTTTTTAAATTAAAGTTATATCCAAACATAGATATATTTTTGAAGCTGTAGGCATATTTCAAATAAATTTGACCTCAAACTTATGTCATTGTTTCACTTGAAAACAAATATGGTGTAAGTCATATATTTTAATATTACACTGGTATTTTAAACATTTACTTAAATTGTGATCTTGTAGCATTGTATGAATTTACTTTTTAATTATCAATTAAATGATGATTTTGTTTACCCTGATACAAAGGCAAATTCATTCTTGTATTAGTAATAATTCATTTGTTCTTTCAACCAGAATTTATACACTTTCTATGATGTGATGCTTTCTACTATGTGGCATTTTTCTGTGGGCTAGCTAGGCAATTATAAATTATTTCAAATAAGTCTATTTTTGCAAAGTAATATGAAGTATATTTAAGTTGTATTGACTAGTACTGTTAGGTAAAAAATCATTTTCTAATAAAAATATCAAAACTACAGTGTGAAAGTAATAGAGGAATTATCTATTACTATAAGGAGAAATAACAAATCAGCAGAACTGCCTTTTTAAATATGATACTTCAAAACTCATAGGTAAGTCTTTTAAATTTGGATTTGGAAATGGAATATTAAATTAGTGACCACAGTATATTATAAAGCACAAAATTCTAATGGCAATGGGTCCAACTCAGGAATTAAATATGTAAAATCAGCTGAGTTTCAATGTGGCATTATTTTATTTATGTTGGAAAAGGCACTAAAATTCAAGTTAACACAAAAAATTATTTTTTAAAGAGCAAAAGATTATTTTCAAAAGGATAATCACTGATTCAGAGAAACTATGATGTAATATAAACAAAGGATGACTGATAAATCCCAAGGCAGTATGTTTTCCCAGTGATAGTTTACATTTGTATGCATCATCCTGTTCCAGCTTCAGTATGAAAACACAAAATTAATGGTAGTTTGCTATACGGGATTAAAGGGATTAAGGTTTTGGAGTTTCAATTAACAAAAACCAGTCTAAGCAAAACCCCCAAAAGTTGTTATAATAATGTGAAGATTACCAGGTAGCCCTCAGAATAGGAGGAGATAAGTAAGTAATAGGAACAAAAAGATAATTTCTACAGGCACCGGAGTATTAGCTCCAGAATGAATTAGCTTCTGTTAGTATATATTTAAATTCGAGAAGGAGAAAATTTCACTGGTCTAATGTAGACCAAATGTTCACCCTTTACTCAAAAAAAGGTAGATTCGGTAGTCCATGATCAAAATTGTGGTAAACCAGAAAAAGCACTAAAAAATAGAATGTGGTCCACTCAATGATCTCTTTCATATTTTAAATAATTATAGTACTGCATTTTTGCTGGTCCAACAGTAAACCAAAATGAAAGCAATTTCAAACCAAATTCTATTTGTTATTCTTTCCAATCTTTAAAACTAGGTCTCATATAAGGTCTTCTTCAGGGGAACATCATGATAGACAAAAACAAAGTAAAGCAAAGTAAAACATAATTTTCTAACAGGAAATGGGTAATTCCCCAAAGAAAAATATAGTTTCTGTTACTAACAGGGGATGCTGAGGAGAAAAGAAAAATGATGGGAATTCAGCAGAGATAAGTAGTTTGATAAAAGACAAGGAGGGCTCTCATTTCAATTCAGAGGTGATTTGTAGCATGCCTCTTCTACACGACACAAGGCACTAAACTGTACAAGGCCTATGATCTATGAACTGGATCCTTGTCCCTGGGTCTCTCCAATCATATGGGAAGATTTTCTGTGTTAAACCACTGTCCAAACTTATGTCTACATTAAATTAATATATGGAATCTCTCCAAGGCATGTTCTTCCTGGTGATTGAGTTCTAGATACTTAAATATTATCACTCCCATTTGTCATCTACGCCAAACCCCAAAAGTCTGAATGCTGATTCATTAATCTTCAAAGAGCAAATCAAAATATATGTATTATCTAAAAGACAATCTAAGTTTGAAGGATTGCTTCCCTCAATATGCACTCCATCCAAATGGGTAGTACTTCTCCCTGACTGGGTCCTACAGTTAAGTTTGATACATTTCTTGATAACTTCCTGAATTGAAATGTATGATAACTGTTAGATAATCTATGTCTAAGACTCATCCCCTACAACTGTGATTTAGACAAAATCTGGGAAAAGTGTCATGTGAAGGCCGTAATTGTTTGTAATATAAATAGAGTTAACCTGGGAATCTTAATACATTTTAACCCCAGGAGAATTGTTTGTAGGAGAATTGTTTGTAGAAGAAAGACCAAACAATATAGTCTATTAACTGGCAAAGGCAATTATGTGACCAAAGTGATTGTACCCACCTAATATTCTGAAATTTAAAACAAAAATCATAAAAAGTAGAGAGCCTTGTTGACAAAATAGAACTGATGTAACCTTTCAAATTTTGCCATGTTCTTTAACAGATGGTGTGAAAATGGTCATAAATCATAATAAAATGATAGACATGGAGCCAATTTCCCAAAGGTGCATCTATTGTCCAGGTAGAGACAAAATAAAGATAGGCTTTTTATGAGCCAGTAATATAAACCCCATAGTCATCCAAAATCCACAATTTCCCTAATAGTTTCATCTCATGTCCAACTAGAAGTTAAGGCAAATTTTTCTTTTATCTAGAGTGGAATTCCTCAAGTTTGCCAGGCAATTTGAATTGTGATCACTACTTTGGGCTTTCTGTAGAACTATGGAAGTGCTAGTCCAGCAACTATAATTTTCTTGTAAAGAAAAAGCACTTTAATAGTCTACCTGCTGATCAACACAAGGCTGCAAATAAAAGGTCCAGCAGGCAGTACTGCAAGTAAAATGCTGAGTGTTTTCTTAAGAATCAAGAGGGAAAAAGAATGTACACTTCAATAAATGTTTCCTTTGAGTCTTCAAGAACTAAAAGTAAGGATTGTGAATTCCAGTCTAATTTCTTATCCCATTTTTCATATTTTTATAAGCTATAATAAAGAGTTGAAAGGCACAGGGGTACCAATCAGGCATATCTGGGCTTAAATTTCCCACCCTTCACTAGTTGTATAGCATCACATCTTCAATCTTGTGTTTCATCATACGTAAAAGTGACACAAGAGCTTTTGAGAGGACTCAATAAAATAATTTAAGTAAAGCACCAGTCACAGTGCCTGATGCATAGTAAGTCTTCAAAAGCATAGCTATTAAAACCATAGTATTATGCATGATTATCACAGCAGGAAAATGGGGAATTGATACAAAATGATTTGTATTTCTAATAACGCCAAACTAAAACAAAACCAGTTTTTGATGATGCTATTTTTTTCTTCACTTTTAAATCCATTAAGGCTTAAGAACGAAAAGACTAGCATGAAATTGGAGGTAACATCAACAGTGAAGTACTTATGTTCACTTGAAGGTGAATCTTAAAAACGTGAATATTATGTTTTCTGGGATGGTAAAGAAAATGATATATAACTCACTGGTAACTAATCTTGTTTCTACAACTGTACAATGTATTAAACTATATCAGTATGGGACAAAAGCTTATTTCCTTCCAGCAATTCCTGTGCCTCCATCTTGTAAACAAACCTGGGATGTAAATGAGTTTCTGCCTTATGCTTCTTTTAATGGCACTGTTGTCAGAATTTTCTTAATTGTTCTTGATTAAGAAACATGTATATTTTATTCAAATTGCATTAGAAAATTCTATGTGATTTGTATCTTATGGGATTAAAAAATATTATAGTAACTTTCCATGGTGGAGAATGGGGAACTATAATATACAGGCTTCCAAGTAATATATTAACCTGAAAAACCTAGGTTTACTTATACTTTCCAAGATTACCAATGAAATGACTGAGAGAATATAAATAGTGAGTGAATTTGGGATGGTCTCTAAAACACTGTAAATTTAAATTTCATGTGACTTTTTTCTATTTTAGAAACTCTGCTATATATAGAACAAATAGGAACAGATTGAAAGAAAGCTTAACTTGGCCTTCATCTCTCTAATTTTACATAAGAAGTTAGTGGAAATGGTTTCATTAAAGCACTATTAATATTCCCTAACTCAGAGGAAGAGAAAATAAAGACAAACTTGGGGACATAAACGAGGGCAAGAGTCTTTAAAGATCACCTGTTCTGAACTCTGACAACCATACTCTATCTTAATTTTTCCCTTCTATTATTTGTATTTCTTTTGGTATTTACATTTTAAATATTTTTTTCATCATCATCACCATTATCAGCTATTTGGTAATTATTTTATTGGAGCCTGGCTTGTTTTCCCGGATGATTTGTTCTAAGCAGAAAATCTTTGTTTTCTGCATCTAGACCCCAAGAACTATAGGCACCCAATAAACATTTGATGGCATATTATGTTCTCATCCCCACCACCATGCAAAAGAGGCAATCTCCTGATGGCCTAAAAGTTCACATTTAGCTTAAACTTGTGAATACGAAACCACACGATGACTTCATGGATCCCTTTGGAGAGTCTCAGGTTAACTTCACAAACTTTATACTGGTTCATTTTCTTTTAAATGTCAGCAAAGGGCAGGTGATTGCATTTTAGATGTCTGAAGTGACTCCTCTCTTGGCTTTAAATTATTAGCTATTGCTAGCCCACGGAGTTCACAACACACACACACACAGTCCAGACTAATAAGGATGTCCCCAGGGTTTGCATTACCACCAGCTCCTATCAAGTTCGGCTCTGTGGGATCCTCAAGGTAATGTGCTGTTTAAATGGATTTGTCTCCAGGTGTTTCTGTCCAGGATTTTTCTTAGACATAAATGCACTTTAAGTTCTAAGTTAAAATGACAATTATAATCTCAATTAGCTAATCAAAATAAGAATAAAGCTAATTCAAAATCAATTGCTTAAATAATAGCATTGTCATAGTGCAAGATACAGGAAAATGATATAAATTTGGAATTTTAGAAATAAATTAATATTATGAGGACAGAAAAATATAGCAGGGTGTCACAGACAGCCTAATATTTTAGAACCTGGAATGATAATTTAATAAAATCTATATTTTACTGATAAATTCCAAAATAACAATGTTTCATTTTTTTGCCAATGATTTTTCTCTGTATACCAGTATTACAGAACTATTTTCATTAATTGCTATAAAACATCGATAGCTCAATACTAGCAGCAATAGAACTATAGAGCCATTTTTAAATTCAGCATGTAACTCCACAAGCTTAATTTTTCTGCACAAATTAATAGACACTGGTGGTATTTAAATAACAATTTACCGGTCAGATAATAATGTGGTGCTGGAAAATGCAATCAAATCAAAAAGCAAATCAATGATAATATCCAGTAATTCCTGATAGTATTGTCTAATAATTTAGCATCAGAAAGTTTTATTTTCATTATGGTTTAAAGAATGGCAGTTTTGATTTTGGAGGTAAGGGGGAAATATAATTTACTGTACACATGGATAATTCCTATTTTTTCTCAATTGATACTATTTTAAAAAGATATCTTGTATTAGTGGAGAGAATTTTGTAATGCCCCCAAAGAAGGAGGAATGGCATTATAAAACTACAGGGATGATTTTAAGCAACCAATTTAAAGAAAAAGCTTAAGATAGGGAAAAAAAAGAATATAAGAGTATTCTAAATGCTTTTCCTCTTCTCTCCAATTCCAGGAACTATAAAAAAAGACAACCTACTACCTTCTTAAAAATAAATCTTGGATTTCTCATCTCTTTTATAGAGGATAACCAACTGAGTAACTACCAAATTAAGTGGATATAAGTGTATGAGCTTATAGATTATTCTTAGGATAGCCAGGGATAGGAGTATACAAATCTTTTTAAAAGTGTGTTTTATATTTTATAATGCCAAACAATAGACTTTAGGTGTAGTGACTTACCAAATCAATTGCACTTTGAATAAAAATATTACCAAAAGATTTGGCAGAACATAGAGCATTGGAAAGATTATTAAACTTGGAGTTGAGAGAGCAGGATTACACTCCAAATTTTGGCATGAAAGACATTTAAAGCTACCCACAGTTTTGATAATTTTTACAGAATCAAATCCAAGACCTAATAGCATTTTAATTTTATTTTGAACACTTAGGCTTAAGATCTGTAAATCTAATAGTCCTCAGGTATCTCTCCCCCAGCTTTCTCTAATAATAACATTTTACATTACTGTAGCAAAGCAGTCAGAACCAAAAAATTAACATTTATTTTTTCTCAAAGTATTTTACTCATTTACCATTTTTTCACTATTGGCTCTTTTTTTCAGATCACCAGATTCCACTCGTTAGTTTCCTTGTCCTTATCAAAAGTCCTCGCTTACTTGTCTCATGAGCTTGACTTTTAGACACTGATCATGTATTTGTCTAATGTCAGTCAATTGTACGTCTGATGCTTCATGGAGAGCCGTGTTTGTAAAGATCACGCTGATGATGTCAAGCTCCAAGAGTCAGATGTATTTGCTCGGATACCAGCCCTCCATCTAGCTATTGTCTTTCCCTTTGTAGTAGACAAACACACACACACACACACACACACACATACGTGTACATTTTTTGTTCTATGGTTTATAATCAAGTACTATCATTCATTTTCTTGATCAAATTGTTAGGCACTACTTCAGGTTGGCTCCTGTGTTTTTCAACAAGCCTGCATCCTATTTTCTGCATGACTTTATCTTTTAGAACTGAAGAAAGGATAAATCAGACTCTAAAGAGATTAGTTTCCTATCAGGGGTAGGAAGGAAATGAGTGAAAAACAGATATCACTAATGAAATAGCACAGTTTAGGACAAAGTGATATTTCTCTGACTATATCATTTATATATCCAGACTGTTAGAACTGTTGTAATATTTCACATATCCTTCACATACCCCAAAGAAAAATGAACAATTAAGATCAACCATGATGTAGGGAAAACCAAAATCTGAATACAAACCCTAACAAATATACCTAACCCTATTAACATACTGATGGGGAGAAGAAAAAAACTATTCTAAGTAACTAATAGCATATAGTAAATAATAGCTTGATTGCATACTGTAAGGATAAAAAAACCCCATGAAAATACAACAGATATGTTCCTCACAGGGGTATGGCTTAGCAATTCTGAAACTTCTTTACGTGTGTATACTAGAACTAATCAAACAAATATATTGTTTCTCACTGTTGAAGTAATTACAAATAAGGCAAGGGGAAAAGCTAAGGTAGATTCTGCGGTATTGTATTGGAATTCAGTTATTACAAATTAATTGAATAATTAATTGTACTATAATATTGTAATTGTAATAATAATTGTACTACAAAGACAGTTATTTTGGTGTGACTATATATTAATATAAATAATATATACATATATATTGTATATACATGTATTATATATACATATCTGTATATATGTACATACACACAAATACTTACAGTTAAATTTAAAAGTATAGACATGTTTATTTGTGTGGATTGTTATACCTACTTACATCTCTATCTCTGAACACTGAGAGTACCTAGAAACAAGGCCACCCAGTAGTCATGTGAACACCTATAGCCCAGACCTCAGTTTCTAAATGCCATTCTCCAGTAACAATGTACCAAGGTTCCTTGTGGATTCCATGGTTGTAGCAGGAGAAACACTTAAAGATACTTTAATATTCTAGCTCAAAAATACTCAGTTTTGTTCATTTGGGTGAGAACATCAGTGTATCAAGCAAATAAATGTCCTTGTGTTAATTTTTGAAAATTGGAAAAGACATCTTCTTAACACCAGTGGAATTAGAGTAGAGGTTTTCTAACTATATTAAGGGAAAGAAAATTATTGATGATAATGGGAAGTCAAAAACAACTAAGCAGCTCTCAACTCTGCAAGCCAATGATTCTAAGACTGGTTTATAATATATAGTCATACTTATTCTTATTCTAATAATAATTGATAAATTTCCTCATCATATTTTTACATTTGAGTAGGACTTCCAAATACATTACTATGTTAACTCATTCTTTTATTCTAAAAACCATTTACTAAATACACATGATAACCAATATCCAGGTTCTAAAAACTGGGAACCATGAGATAAATATGGCACAAGTCATATTTCACAGGTATACTCCAGTAGAAAATATATGAAGAATACACAGGAAATTATAACACAAGGTTTAAACCCTAACAATGTTGAAAAACAATGCAAAAGTTGCATACTGGGAAAAAGATTTAAGATGGTAAATAAATTCTGATAAGAGAGCGCTTTCAGAGAAATGTGGCATTTTTAGAGAACCATGAAAGATAGGCTGTAAAAAGGGCATGAGAATCTGAGGCTGTAGAAATTTAATATGTCAAGACATTGTAAAAATGTAGAATATTTAAGGGTAATCAGTTAGCTATTGCCATAAAAAGCCTACCTAAAAATATCTTAAAAGTCAATGTGTTAAAACCCACTGTGACTTATTCTCACAGCTGATCTAGGCTGGGCAAAGATGGGAGTAATTAGCTCTGTCCCAAAGGTTTCTATCTTGCTACTGGGGCCAATAATCAAACCTGGGAACGATTTTCTCATGGTTGTGGCGTAGATGTGTAAGAACGGCACTCAGCTGGTTTCATATCTGCCAACAACACATTAGCCAAAATAAGTCATGTAGCCAAGTACATAATAAGTAAGGAAAGTTACTTTGTCTGTGTAAGTAATGGGTAGAATGAACACTTTCAAAAAATAATCTTACACAAAAACATGCTATTATTTATTTTCTTTCATTCAAAAATCTGCATTCTACTGAAATTCTTACGGTTTTCTCTTGTTATTTGAATGTTTCTGAATTAAGAAACAATGAACAACTTATATATTTGTATCAGTCATGATAATCTGCCACTCTTTTAATATTTCTATCTGTTCATAGAGACTTTTGTAACAATTAAAGTTTACTTTATTTACAATATTTGAGAGAATTCCAGTTTTACATTTTATTAAGTCATTATTTATTTTGAAATGTTTTCCATAGAACCAAGACTGAACAATTACTGGTGGGAGAAACATAATGAGTACAGTTGATTATAATGGGTCCTTTTAGCTAGAAAATCCTGTGATGGATTCTACAGCTTTACAAAGTGTTTTCCATCATGCCAATTATGCACCTTCATATAAAATTTAAAATAAAATGAAACAGAGTCAATTTGGAGCTATGGCAATGAGAATGAATTTATGTCATTCATTAATTCACGTGATAAATATTGACTGAGCTCCTGTGAAATGCTATATATTACATTAAAAGAGACTAATAGCAAAGAGTATTAATTTTTTTCTGGCCAAAAATATAATAGGTCTCTGTAGCCTCTATCATTGGTTTGAAATATTTTAATATAATTTTGGCTAATGTCTCATTTTGGGTAGTTCTGAATTTTACTAATTTAGAGAAATCTATCTTCAATTAAAAATATAGCTGTAAAGATGATGTTCTTTGACATAATGGTGACCATTTAGGCAGATTATGGTAGTCCAATCTCAGCAGATCTAACAGTTCAGTTGTGACAGGGTGAATCTTCTAAGAAGAGCCTCAGTATCCCAAAATTAGTGACAATATGCAAAGTTTCAAACTGCATGTCTGGTTACTGATATTCAGAGACTCTTCATGTTGTGATTGTGATTGTGGTTTTGTAACTTTCCTAGTATGAACATAATTCTACTTACACTATCATGTACTTCCTGGGAATTATATAAGTAGGTTTAAAGATGTAAGAAGCACCGCATGTACTGATTGATCAACACTCATTGATCAATCATTGGTACTGATTGATCAACACTTATGTGCACATATGCAAGCAGCAATCATTGGGTGTCAGGCAGGAGAGAGGGGAGGAGGAGGGGATGGTAAATTCACACCTAATGGGTGCGGTACACACTGTCTGGGGATGAGCACATTTGTAGCTATGACTCGGTCAGCACACAGGCAATATATGTAACCTCAACGTTTGTACCCCATAATATTCTGGGATTTAAAAAAAAAGATGTAATATGATAAAATATACTGACGTGCAGGTCCATCTTTCTGTTTGCCATTTTTACTCAGCAAAGATTTCAAATGCTAATATACAGGCACTTTGAGCTGTGCATCTAGCTTTTTTAAAAAGGCCTTTACATCTAGAGTGGAGGGAAGACATATTTATATTTTGCATAGTTTTTAACATTTAAGAGCCTGGACACTGAGAATTCTAACACAAATCATATAAGAAAAATAAGGTATCTGGCTCCGCAAGTGTGTAAATGATGGTCATCATCAATCTTTCTACACAAAATTATTAGGTTGCCCAAATTAGAACCTAAGAAGGATTATGTATGTGTGTGCATATGAAACAACTAGGAAAAGATCTGAGAACTTTGAAAGTGCACAAATCATTTTATATTTGCATATATGATCTTGTTACTCTAAATATATTAAATTCATAGTAGATATATATCAGTAATAGGTATTGTGAATTTGGACATTAATCTCCTACTTGTATTTTAGCAGTGTTGGACATTTTTTATTTGATTTGAGACTGTATTATTTTCAGAAGTAAGAGTATGTGATTTTTACTTTGCAAAGTTATATAAAATTTGTTTTAAAATATCACACCCTCCTCATTACACACTTTTGCTATGGATAAATGTAATCAATTAAAAGTGAACACTTCCAATTAGTTATTGATTATATGCAAATCTCATCAAAGTTCTTATGATAATCATTCCTGATTCCATAAAGTCAGTAGCCCTGTATGGCCTATCTATTGTAGTGTATCTTTGCATTTGTGTGAATACACAAATTGTGCTTTCACTTATTGCTGGACACTGGATACTTTGACCACACTTTACAGTATAAAAAGTAAAATATCAGTGTGTTTACACAACACACTGATTAGTTGTTTCTTGGAAATGCAGTATTTTTACTCTCTGAATTTAAGTATTAAAAAATCATGCACAGACTAGGTAGCCAGCATATAAGATAAAAATCTTAGATTTTGAACTGTCATATTATGATTTTAATTGATTACAGTTCTTATTAAAATTTCTCATGTTCCCAGGCTATAAGAAAATGTGATTTTCTCATAGTGATTTTTTGCTCGTTATGAAAACCATGTTTTCCTCAGCACCCCCTATGCATGCATGTTAGCTCTAATATTGCAGCCCTGACTCCTGACAGCTGGATTGCTGTCTAACTTCTAGAGCATTGGTTTTGAGCAAAAGAGTTTCTTGAAAATTGTTCGGCAATATTAACTGAAATGTTAACTCCAATGAAGGTGGAATTTGTTGCATTTTGCCCTATTAGATTCTTATGTGTAGTGAAAGAGATAGGACCGACTAATTTAATCAGCAAAATACAATTATAAATATGTACTGAATAGTGTAGAGGAAACAACAAACTGGGGCCTGACCAATGATAAAAGCATATGAATTAGTGTTTTAGGGGAAAAAAAACTATATATTAAAATCCCTTGATGCATGGAAGAGTTTGGCAAGCTTAAGAAATTTTTTAAAGAAGGGCTGGTTGTGTGGGAGGTGGAATTGTTTTCCGAGTTGAAGGAAGGCTCTGATAATGTAGTAAATTACACTATAATCTCTTTAGCTAAACACAAGAAAAGTTTGTTTCTCAGTCATTTCACAGACTAATGCTGCTTGGGTGGCTCTCTTAATATTGGCTGATCGACCATTTTGTATCTAAGCCATTTGGTACACAGAGCTTCCAAGTTTGCTGTTCAAGAGCTAAAGGGCCTGAAAGGATGTTTCAAGAGCCTGACCTGGAAAACACTTGGTTTCACTCATATTCCATTGGTCAGAATTTAGTTACATAGCCCCAAATCTTCTCACGTGAGAGACTGGGAAATATAGTGTTCATGTCTGCTCAGAAAGAAAAAAACAATAAGGTGACACATAGCATTGTCTCTGCTACTGTAATGTTTAAAATGACTGAGTAGTATCCATGTCTTCATATTAATCCAGCAGTTGGACACAGTTAGCAAAGTCTCAAGAAAAAAGTCCAGAATGAAGAGTGAATACTCATTCTAAGAACCCAGGATCATTGCACAAAGGAGCTCATATTAAGGTAAAATCTCCTTGATGACTTATGTTTTAGCTGAAAAATGTCTTAAAATTTTTAGCATTTATTATATCTAAATCTATGTATAAATAAACTCTTTTAGCAGGCAAATTATTTATGTTTATTTTGGGTAAACAATTAATAAAAAGCCACTCAGGGTAGGCTAATTTTATTCCTTGGCTTAACAAACCTTTCAGAGGGGCTTGAAAAAGAAGAAATGAAACTGAAGTGCTTGGTAGAACATGAAACCAGAATAGACCAGGTACAGGTACAGCAGGAGTATGTGGAATATAGGAGAAATTTTTTAAAAAGCAGGATGAACACTATGAAGATGGAAGTGACGGAAATGCATTTCCAAAAGCTGCCTAATTTATGGACTTTCCTTGCTATTAACAATTCCTATTAGAAAATCCACCTTGCTAGACAAAATGCAAGCAGCTACTTTGAAGGTGTTAATTAAGGGTAGCCACCAAGTCTAGTTTTCTCTGTTGAACTGGGTGAAGTCAAAAAAAAAAAAAAAAGGACTCCCATTCAGTCTATGCAAGAATGAGAGTTGCTCTTCCATTCTTTAATAACCATTGTGGCTGCTCTGTTATTAACTGTGTGCCTGCTCCTGATGTTTCCCACAGAAATGAGAAATATGCTGTTGTTTCCTAGTGACACTTCAAATGATCCTGCAAACTGAATTCAAATTATTCCGTGTTTTAAAGATAAAGATTTTCCCTTTGGTAGTAAATTATTTGATCATTGTGGACAGTTAATACGGTATATATTACGTGCAGAAGTATGACTAGCTGCTTCCTGGTTAATCCAACTGGACAAATACAGGAGGCTGAGGCAAATACACCCTTTCTGAGTATTTTGAAGTAATAAAACTTCAAAACAATAATAAAACAAAAGAAAATGAGAATTGAAGATAGTATAATTGAGACAAATGAACTTTTAAATGCAACTTTAATGCAAGCACTCGTTTTGGGTTGGGGAAAATAAAGCAGAGCAAAACAAAATTTCACATGTTAAAAGAGAAAGTTTTATCGTTCTCAAACATTTAACAAATATTGTCCTACCAAACTCTTAAAGTCCTTACAAAATCAACTAATTCAACTAACTGCAGTACCCTAATCTCATGGATGTGAATTTTAAAATCTTGACGTTATCAGTTTGTTTTTTAATCAGACACTTCTATTGCAGTGAGTTTGACTAGCCCCACAAAATTTAAACAGATTATTAGGAACATATGTAGGCTTAGTGACCCTGTGTCTTCATATTTCTTCCTGATGGATCCAGGAGAAGAAATGTAATAAAGCAGTAAATACTGCACCGTATCTTTTGTTCTTAAGTTTAACCACAACATATGTTAGTTTCTTTATCAAGTCCTTGAAAGACGAAAATTGAAACCTTTCAAAACTTATAGTTTAAATTATCAAAATATCATGGTAAATATAATAGGATTGTTTGCTGTGATGGTTAATGCAATACAGATATCTATGACTGCAGATGTCTCTTCATAAAAGAGGATTAGCCATTGATATCTCTAAAGGTTCTAGAAGTGAGGGACATAATATTTATGTACAGAGAAATGTTAAGTGTAAACAATTAGAAAAATTCTTCTAACTAGAGTAATTACCAGAAGAAAAAATGAAAATAAGAAGGTAGAGGACTTAATCTTCTGGCATATAGAATAAATGATCCTGTAGATGAGTCATGATCATGTTTTTAAAGTTTGCCACATGACATTATTCCAAATTATTCAACTGATCCCCCTTTTTACCAAAATGGTGCACCATCAAGGGGATTCCAAATATATTAATACTAATAATATACAGTTCACCCTCTGAATCTGTGGGTTCCACATCCATGAATTCAACCAAGCACTAATCAAAAATATTAGGAAAAAATGGCTGGTTGCATCTGTACTGCACATACACAGACTTTTTTTCTTATCATTATTCCCTAAGCAATATAGTATAACAAATATTTACATAGCATTTTCATTGTATTAGTTATTATTGTGTCAGTTGTTTTTTGTGCTATTGTATATTGTTGTTTTAAAGTATTTTGGCTTATGTATTCATTCTTCTGTAGGTTTTGATAATTTGTGTCTTATGATGATTTTTTCCATATCATCTAATTTATCAAATTGGTGGGCATAGATTGTTTTACAATATTTCTATATTATCCTTTTGATATCCATCAGGTAAGTGGTAATGACTCCTATTTCATTTCTGATATTGGTATTTTATGTCTCCTGTCTTTTTTTTCTTGTATATTCTGGCCAGAGATTTATCAATTTCATTGGTATTTTTAAAAAAACAACTTTTAGTCCTATTGATATTCTCTATTGTTTTCTTTTCTTTTCAATTTCAGTGAATTTCATTCTATTTTATTTTGTATTATTTCCTCCTACTTGCTTTAGGTTTTAATTTCTCTATATTGATTCTTTTTTATTCAATCTCATAATCTTTATTTTTTATTTACTATATGTATGCCATTCATATATAGTGATTATTAATATATTGATTAATATCTATCACGTTTTTAACTGTTTCTGCCTTTTTTTGTGCACATTGAGCATTTTAAATGATTCCATTTTATATTCCTTTTTTAGCACAACAAGTGTACTTTTAAAGTATTTTTATTGAACACTGTAGAATTCACAATATACATTTTTAATTATTCTAAGTCCACCTTTAAGTAATGCTATTCCACTTTATGTGCAGTTCAGGTACCTAAAATAAAATATCCCTTATCCCTCTGCCCATGTATTGCAACACTACCATCATGCATTTCTCTTGAACATAACACTATAATCATCCAATACGTTTTTACAATTATGACTTAAACAAATAATTATCTTTTAGATAAATTAAGAATAAGAAAAAATAAAGGATCTTTTTTATCTTGATTTGTTTCTTCTCTGACCTGCATCCTTTTTTACACAGATCCAACTACCTAACCTATAACATTTTTCTCCTGCCTGAAGTACTTATTTTTATATTTTATACACCTAAATTTTACTGTTAGTACATTTCCTCTGGTTTTTGTTTATCTGAGAAAATCATTATTCTTCCTTCACTTTTGACAAGTTATTTCACTGGATATAGAGTTCCAGGATGATTGTTTTTCAATATTTTAAATATTTATCTAAACTCTCTTCTTTCTTCAGTAGTTTCTAATGAGAATCCACTATAATTCTTATTGTTGCCCTATAGATAAAGTGCCTCCAAATCTGGTTTCTTTTGAAATTTTTCTCTTTCTTATTGCTTTTATGTAGTTTGAATACAATAAACATAGATGTGCGCATAAGACAGAGATATTCTCTGAACTTCCTGGATTTATGCTTTGGTATCTGTCTTTAAGTTTTAAATTCTCATGCATTATTAACTGCAAATATTTATTTAGCTAAGTGCTCTCTTACATCTTCTTCTAATATTCCAATTACATGTATGTTGCACCTTTTAAAATAGTACCACATTTCTTAGACATTCTTTTCTGTTTCTCTCTCTCTCTCTCTCTCTCTCTCTCTCTTTTCTTTTCAGTCTTGGAAGTTTCTATTAACCTACCTTCAAGTTCACTGATTCTTTTTTTTTCTCAGCCATACTGAGTCTACTCATGAGCCCATCAAAGACAATTCCTCGTTTCTGTAACAGCGTTGCTTAAATTATCCCTTTGTCCTTGTATGTTGTATACTTTATCCATTAGAACCTTTACTATATTAATAATCACAGTTATTTTAAATTTCCTGTCTGATAATTCTTTCATTTTGGAGTCTGGTGTTTATGTTTATTTTGTCTTTTCAGTTGATGTTTTTCATGTCTTCTAATTTTTTATTGAAAATCAGGCATGTTGTATTGAGTAATAGGAACTGAGGTAAATAGGCCTTTAGTGGTAAGATTTATGTTAATTTGAGAATTTGGGTTGTGTTTAATGTTTACTGTAGGTATAAGTGCCAGAGGCATCATTTTCCTCTAGTGTCATTGTTTTTGTCACCACTCTTGACTTTTGGCCTCTCTAAGCATTTTTCGTGAGAGAGAGTCTGCATCTTACAGACTTTTCAGCTGGAATCCACTGTTCTTATATGAGAGTATAGTGGTAAAGGGTAGGGAAAGGAGAGAGTGTTCTATAATGTTACAATTAAATCTTAGTCTTTTACTGGGCTTGTCTCTCTCTGGGCTGTGGACCCTCACTAATGTTTGTCCAGTTGTATACTGTTTTGTTTTGATTTTCCCTATCCCCTCTCCACTCTCTTCCCTGACTGTAGTGTTCTCGATCTCTTTGGTTGAAACCATGACTTCTCTTGATTTTATTTTTTCCCCGCATTTTGAGTGCAATAGGAAGTAAAAGAAGTTGGAATGGAAAAAAATTCCTGTCCCTTAGCTAAGGCTTTGGCAAAGTCTTTTCTCTCGAAGAGTAGGTCTTTATTATGGAGAAGGTTCTGGGCTTATTTTACGAGTATTAATTTTTCTCTCCTACTGTTGGAGTTATGAGAACATTTTTCTCAGTCCCTCACCATGAGAACCTGGTAGAGTTTCTGGAGGTGGGTCTGGGAAAATGTGAGAGCTCCCCTAAGCTATGGTTCCCAAGCATTTCTTGATCTCATGCTAGTTTACATGAGGTCTCAAGCAGTTCATCAAAATTACCACTTAAGTCTCCCTACTAGTTTATGGTCCCAGAATACATTATTCCAGGTACTTAGATTGCAGATATAACTCTTTGGATGTATCTGTTGCTCAGCATTTTGGAATGGCAGTTTGCTCTGAAAACTTTATTTGATGGGTCAAAGAAAAGTCAGTGAGTTTCAGTTTGTTGAGTTTTTTTCTTATAAGAACAGATATGAAAACTTCCAAGGTCTTTACTTGTGGAACTAAAATCTGACCTATCAATTTTTAATTAATGAAATAGTGAAAAAGCATAAAAGGGATCATGGAATTATTGACCAGCCTAACTCTACATATTATATATATTTGATATGAAAGCACAAGAACACCATAATCAATATCACTTTATATAAACATATTCAATAAATATTGGCTTATGTTCTGTTACTTTTTATTAAATAGTATAGTGGTTAAAATTTCCAGGCTTTTAAATTCAGCAATAAATCCATATTTGCCACATTTCTCTTCCCTTCCATAACCATGTACTATTCCCTTGCCTGTGACTTCATTTCATTGTCATATTCACCACTTGCCACAAAATTAATATAACTCTCAATAGAGAGTGCCAAACTGGCAGGAGGGTGTCCACCAAAGCTATTCATCTACTTCTTGTTAAATTAATTTGTACATCAATTTAATAAGTCCTTAAACCTCTGCCATCTGCAATGTAACACTTTCCCTTGTTTTGGATGACAAGGTATATATTCTCATTTTACTACATTTAGACGCTTGGGCCCACTTCCAACACAGCAAGAAGAGAACACAATCCTTGGTCTGGTACTTTAATCCACTTTGGCACAGGCAGAAACCATTTGGAACAGCAGATTGACAGACTTGCTACTAAGTAACCAGTCAGGGTACATGGAAGATAAAAATATGCCTT
Organism: Daubentonia madagascariensis; assembly: GCA_023783475.1. Taxonomy (NCBI): domain Eukaryota; kingdom Metazoa; phylum Chordata; class Mammalia; order Primates; family Daubentoniidae; genus Daubentonia; species Daubentonia madagascariensis. The sequence goes on along the minus strand of JAKFHU010000726.1, from coordinate 23,763,382 downwards.
GTGATATTATGTTTATAGATCACTTTTTTACTTTTAGCAGAGCTGTTTTCCATAAAACTTTATTTAAAATATAATATTCAAATATAATACATAATACATAAATATGTGTGTGTGTGTACACACACACACGTATATACAGACAGGGAGAGAAAGAGAGACAGAGAGAGAAAAAGATAGAGTGAGAAAGAGACACACAAACTCAGAAAATAAACATTGGCAAAGCTAGTAAAAAAAAATCCCCTTATAGGAAATGGCTTGCCCTAAAAGAAAGAACCACATAAAACCCAGCTAAACGTGAAACTCTACCTCTTGGTTTGCTCCAGTGATTCCATCTGCAAGAGGCAGACATTTGGGGATTTTGAGGCAATGGGGAGGAAAACAGATTTATGAGGCTAGGTCTTCTCTACAAATTGACTAAATGCAGTGTCCAGACATGAAAAACTATTCAGTTCTTATTAGAAAACCATCATATACTTAATAAAGAAGAAATTAAGATAATCAATTAGGATGCTAAATATATATATATTTTTAATTGTTCCAATGGAGCTTCTCATAATATTAAAGGAAAAACATTATGGATGAAGCCAAAAACTACAGCTGAAAATGACTATAGGCACAAATAGCCCAGTTGCCTGGATTTAAAAGTCTCCAGTGCCTCATGACACCAGGACATTGTTTTCCTGAACCTTTTATATCTTTCAGAAGGGAAGAGGAAAAACATTTTTTTAATTATACAATTTTGACTTCATTTTAAAAAAATAGTATATTGTTTACCTTTATGTTCCTTATTACCCTTCAATATTATGAAATTCTCACTCTTCATCTCTGCTCATAAAACAAAATCCATATGATCAGAAAATAAGAAATTGAAGGATTACGTAAAATCAGGATTTTTATTTGGTTTCTAATACTTTATTTCATAAGTAAAAAGTTCTCAATTGGTTATAAGGCTAAAGAATTTTAATTTAGCATAAAGGAAAGACAAATAAAACAGGTATTCCTTAGAATTAAATAATTAAATTTCTGGGTGGGTTTTAGTGATGACCTTGTTCCAAATTCCTTAGGACACCGTAGAAGACACCAAGATCTAAAGAAGGGAGATAATTTGCTTTGTTGTCACAGTCAATAAGTTGTGGTTTAACAATTCAAATTCCCATCTGTTGATTCTTAATACATTGTTCCTGTTTGTCATCATATTATGGTGCTTTTTTCATCATCTTCAGTCATCTTATTTTCCTTTTTGCCTTTAATGATCTGTCCTTCAACTGGAGCACAGGATATTAAACATGGTACATTGATCATTTTTTTCCCGTTTATTTTGCATTGGTATATCTGAAGTCAGTTCACTTGAAAATTATGAAATGTAATACTTTGTCCACACTGTCAAACAGAATTTGCTAAAGCTTCCCAAAATCTTTTCCAAAAACCCCATACTTCCCAATACAAGATAATGACTTAGCTCACTGAATCAATAACTTTTCTGAATAAGTTACTCATCTGTTCTTCGTGCTTTGCTGAGATTTCTCAAAGTTCCTCAAATCTGCATATTGAAAGAGTCTACATAGACTGCAGCTGAGATGGCTGTCTTGGGAGGTGGGTACTGAATTGTTTTGGTATTAAATTAACTAATCTCTTTGAAATAGAGTCCGTGGTATAATAAAGAAAAATACATTTGAAATATCACTTCCCTCCACTAAGTACCCACTGTGCCAAACTCTAGCTTGGTGCTGATTTTCACAGCCAAGTTATAAACCTCTTGAAAACAGAATTTGCATTTAAAATGCTTACAAATATTTAGCTATTTTAAAAAGCTATCAAGTGTCTGAATAATAAAGAAAATATATATCTCCATAAATTATCCCTGTGTTTTTTTGAGAGGCAGAAATTTTAATGATTGTTTTTATATGATACATGAGCTTTGGCTCATTTTCCTTAAAATATTTTATTAGGTCAAAAAAACACTAAAATAAATGTGTTAACAACATATTTATGTCCACTATGTTTCAACAAGGATAGCTGTTGGAAACTGGATCTTTCTTCCTTAGGCTCTTGGTTACCTGTCACCCACACAAAAATTCCAGATGTCTCTTCACTCCTTTCTTTGTGTCTTTTAAAAAATAAATGGGGCTAGCTAGCTTATACGTACTATCCAAAAAGCTTCCTTTATTTAATTGGTTTCCACATACAAAGTGGCAGAAGTTTTTAACAGTAGAACTGCCACATAGATACTGGCACAATGCAATGGATTATATTTAGCTCTCCTTCTTTATTCTCTGTTACAGCATATTCTACCCACAATGGCAAAGTCTCACAAAGTGAGATGTCCATTACTGTGAATTTCAAATTGAACACTGCTGGAGTCTCTGTATCCTAAAGTACTGTGTAACCTATCTTAGGCAATCATTTATATTTTCCCAGTCCATTTTTCTTTTCAATCTGGCCTGTGACTAAGTAAAGGAACAAAGCACAAGTGAAGCATGATACCTGCTTTACTGCTCAAGAGGTTGTAAGCTGCAATTTCCTGCAGCATTCAGCTATAAATCAGTGACTCAAAATTCTGGCTTGTAAACAACAGATCATGCTCCCAATGGAACAGAGATTGTTTCTATGGGAGAGGAAAGAAGTTGAGAATCTGGGAGAAGGCATTTGATCTAGCAAAGGAATTGAACTTGTAAATAGCAAAGGGATCCTAGGCTTGTGGCATATTTGAATATCATATTAAGCATACTAGAAGAGAAAAGTAATAAGAAATACCTATATTTTTCATTTCTTCTTTGTAATTCTTTGATGATAACAAAACCAATAAAATAGACACAAGAAATCACTTAGTAGTGTTGAGTTATGAAATCAAAAGTATAGGGACTTGTAATCAATGGCTAAAATATAGACATTATTAGCCCTTACTCTTGTATGATTCTTCATATTTTTGGAGAATTTTTAGTCATATTCATTCATCTGTGACTTGTAAAATCTCAGTGTGATTATAGGGTCAATATTATAATTCCTATGAAGAAAGAGAACCTGGTAGTTTGAATAAGTTCAGAAGATTACATAGTAAAAAATAAACAAAGACTTAATGATAGAAATTTAAGGTCATGATTTTCCAGTTATGTTTTCAGTCACTTTTAAAGAAACCTTCTTTTCTTCATTAACTTTTTTTGTGTGTCAATTTTGACCATTCAGGACTCTGTAGGTATAAGTGTGTGATTGTCACATGTGTGCTCGCTGGGCCTTGTAAGTGTGCACAACGTTAAAGGGAGAATAAAGAGTTAAAATGTAAAGAGAAATATTGAAGTGTTACAGAGTGAAGGGTGAAAGGAAAGAAAGAAAAGATAGAGGAAGTATAGGAGACTTCCTGTACTGATGAGAATTGGGCAGGGAAGGAAAAACTAGAGTGTTCATGGAAAACAAGACTTAGACTAATATATAACTTTGGAGTCCTGATTTAAGAAGTTAAAGGTCACTAGTAGATTTGTGTGTGTGTGTGTGTATGGCTGCGGGTTAAGACAGGGTACAGGCATGCTGTATGCTTTTCAATGCATTTAACAGTCCTATTCAACGCAATATTGATTAACCAAAACTTGCGGCTTCCAACCCTGAGATATTGATGGCTTAGATACTGTGTGACTCCTATTGCATACCCAAGACCTTTGCTAGTAATCATCTTCAGTCCCCGCCTCCTCTTGCAACACTGCTGTAAAATGGTCTAATCTTGACTAAATATTCTAATTACTACCATTGTTTCGAGGGCCTGGCACTGCATGTCTATAATTTCTGGTAGCAGATGACCTCCCCAGTAATGCCAGTGCTTTCTTGATTCCCAACGAAAGAGGTACAATCTCCAGGAAATTCTATCTTGGCATAAAGGAGACACACACACACATATATATATATGTATACATATATATATTCATTTTTCTTTTGCCATTAAATACTGAATATAAAATAAATATATCCTTTAATTTAGTTTGGGTATAAACTCTTCTAATCCCTTTCCTCACTTCCCAATTTCCTGGATAATGTCTTGGTTATAATCTCACTAATGAATTGGTATTGCATTGAAGACATTTGTTTTCTAAAGAAAACATCCAGTTTTGAAAGGTACGGTGTACCAATGTTGCAAGACTAAACTCAGGTAGTTTTCACAACTTGCTCTGATATTACAGTTGTAGCCATGTCAGGTAAATTTCTCCTTTCTTATAATATTAATCCAGAAGTCAGTTAGGCATAATTAGCAGTTGGAAGCCACACTACTTGATGAGTTCTAGGGTCCTAATTAAAGGAAGACGCAGTTGAGTATTGCAAATTTACATATTCCCTAAAAGAATGTTAAATGGGACCCAAATTGTAGCCCCTGAGGTATGTTTTTCCAATGCTGTGGACTGTGAAATCCAAAGCCCTTAAACCCTTTCTCCAATTTCCTCTCATTCCCAAGGAACATAAATGTTTTAAATCCCTTGCTTTCTGGTTCTTAGCAATACACAAGGGATTCATGTGCCAAATATTGTGATCACCCCCTCCATGAAACTAAGCCCCTATTTATGCCAATTACTTGTGATTCTAATTTATTGAAAAATATATGAGAGTTGGGATTGTGGAATAGGGCTTTTTATATAAGGAGACAGCCATTTACCATCTTGCCAGTTGTTTTTTTCTTTTTTTTTTTTTTCCTCTTCTATTTCCAGTCCCACTTTCCCATACTTTCCAAACAAACGCATTAACCTCCCTGGAATAAATTTTCTGAATAAGAACATCTCTAATTCTTTTATAAGTAAAGTAGTAATTATACATTGATTTGAGTATAATGGGAAAAAATAGAAGAGTAGTGATTCATTTACAAAGAAATAAATAGAGTAAAAATTCTGGGACAAGTATAAAAATCAAAGATTAGGCATAGTTTTATATGACCTAGAAAGGCTTGAGATCTGAATGTTTAAAAGCTACCAAGGAATTAGCCTATGAACATTATGCTCACTCTAGTATTAAGACTGTGATTTTCTAATGTCTGTAAATTTCATCCCTTATCTTTCAAAAGAGAAGGAATCTCATTATCCCAGTTTGGGTCACACTTGTTACATGCCTGGTCTGAGCTAAACATTTATGGCTGTATAGCTGTAGTGTACAAACTTGGCTATAAGTTTCAACTTTCTTGGTAAAATCCTGTTTTTCAGATAAGAATGCCTGGGAATAGGACAAATATTGCAAAATAATTCTGGTATCAACAAGTCAAAAAAAAAAAAAAAAGCTTACAGTTTCTCAGTTTTAGTTTCAGTTGGATGTGTGAGGGAAGGTCAATGAATAACAATGTCATTCTTTGGCACGAGTGTTGCAGACAGAGAAGTGATTCCATAAGCAGTTTGTAGCATTTTGAGATGAATTAAAACATGTTAAATCTGTACTGGCAGAGTAGAACTGTATTACTTTATACTACAATCTTTGTACAAATGCTATTTGTAAATGTAACTGTAAAACTATTACATTCGTTCCTAATTTAGGTTGTTCATCAAAATCATCAGAAAAGTACACTTAACAAAACAGATTTTGGACCCAGTCATTACTTACTGAATCAGAATGATGTCATATGATATACCTACCATATAATATGCCATGTATTAAGAGATAGGAAGATGTGTGCTTATTGTCTTGTTGTTTTTCAAATTGTTGTATAATTTTGTTCATTAAAAACAAAATATACAGGTCCCTATGTCCTTTTTTTAACATTTTTAAAATTGAGATAAAATATACCTAACATAAAATTCACCATTGTAAACGTTTTTAAGTGTACAGTTAAGTGGCATTGAGTACATTCACACTTTTGTGCAATCATCACCACCATCCATCTCCAGAATGTTTTTCATCTTGCAAAACTAAAACTCTGGACTCATTAAATAATTACTTCTTGTACCTCTTTTGCCCCAGTGCCTCATAACTACTATTTACCTATCTCTATAAATTTGACTACTCTACGTACATAAGTGTATGTGGAATTATATACATTTTTTCTATTAGTAACTGGCTTATTTCACTTAGTATAATTTCTTCAATATTTACCCATGTTATAGCATGTTTTAGAACTTCCTTTCTTTTTAAGGCTGAATAACATTCCATTGCATGTACAAACCACATTTTGTTTATCCATTCTTTGTGTCCACTTTGACAAAAATCTTGGAATTATTTCTCTATATCAATCATGTCAATGTTTGTGCTTTGTATATCTGTATCATTTTTCATCCAGACATTTATAGTTTACCATTTTTTTGTAAATATTCTTGTCAGAAGCTATATTATGCACTTGGTGGGAGGAATATTGCTATAAAATAAATTATTAAATAAATTGACATATAACTATAGAACGTTTTTCTACATTTCTAATAATAGGAATACATACAGTTTGACTAAAGTACAAGAAGAAGACAAGGTTATAATTGAGTGTTTATGGTTCTAAACACTGTGTTAGGCCCTTTTATGTATGCTATTCTATCTAATGATGATCTCAGCTTTGAGAGGCAGATATTTTTGCTTTCATTTTTACACATGATGATACTGAGACTCAGAAAGCTCAGACAGCTAGAAGCTGCCTCCGCTGGTTGACAAATTGAGCTCTGTATGACTCCAAATTCTGTGAGGTTTTCATTATGCCATACCTGCAAATAGAAAAGCACTATTTTATAAAAAATGTTACCTTTTAAACAGTCATATTAGCAACTAATCTGAATAGTGGCAGAGAAGAGTATTAATGGTTTGGCAATATTTACTCCTAAAGGTACACAACAAGCATCATAAGACCATAGTAAAAGTGACAGTTCTGAAATGGAAATTATAGTAAGTGGACCACTCACTTATCTCATGTTTGACTCTTTTCTGCAATGCTGATGGAATAAATTTCTATCATTTGATTGAAACTCACTAACAGCAGCAACTTCAAAGTTCTCTAAAAGCAATCCTGAAATTTAGAAAATTCTTCATTCATATTGGCTTGAAATCATTCTCCCTGGAATTCAAAATTGTAAGCTAGTTTCAGTCTAACATTCAACCATATTCATTTCTTCATTGGGTAGTCAATTGAGAGTACAAAGTTGTGAACACAAAAGGTTTTACAGCAGTGAATGAGACAGATCTAGTTCTTTGCCTCATGGTATTTATAGTCCTGTGCTGGAGATAACAAAGCAAATAATTTGAATTTTTATTAATTTGGATTAATAAATGAAACAAATGAGGGGCTACAATAAAGACTATTATGTGACAGGGAATGATCACGGAAAGATGATAGAGAAATCTTAAGTAGGGAAGGGAGGACTCTGAAAAGATGGCTTTTAAATGGAGAACACAAATATCAAAAATAGGAAAATGAAGGGGAAAAGTGTTTCATCAGATGGAGTAAGAAACTCCATTGACCCTAGGGAAGAAAAAGATCTTAAGATCTCAAGATATCAAAATGAGATGAGTGTAGGAAGACAGTGATAGAGACAAAGTTGGGAGGCAGCTCTTAACTTATGAGGCTTGCTTAAAAATTTAGATGTCAGACCACTCTGCAATGTTTTGCAGAAAACCCCAAATTCACAAGCAATATTGAAAATTTGATTCTCTCATAGAAGTTGTTGGTCAGATTCAATATTTAGCTAAGAAACCTGCTCTAACGTCTCAGTCTTGCAGCATTTGTGCTTGAGCAAAATTGTAAATTTTAACATATGAAATCATTAATCCCTCCATTTCATATGTTCTACATTTGCTTAAGTTTTATATTATTATTATAATCATTATTATATCACGAATGAAGCATTCATTGTTTTTATATCAATTTCTGCTGAGCTGTATTTTTGCTAAAGAATAGGGAGATAATTTTGTGCTACAGCTTTGATATGTCTGTCCTGACCAAATAAATTGTGTGCTTTGAAAGGACCAAAGAGATTTCTACTTAAAGGAGTTAGTCTGTAAAGATAGCGTAGGAAAAGATTCTGTATTTTGTGATTATTTTGTATCCAGTTTCCTTAGTAGATTTCTTGACAGTACTCAAGAGTTTATAAATATATTCCAAATGAGTAATGTCAACTATTGTCAATTCCAAGCACATAACAGTGGGAGAGATATTTCATGCAATTTTATTTCATTATGTCATCAGCTACTTATTACAACAAGAAATGGTAACCATGCTTCACGTCAACAAGGTACTATGAATTTATTTCAATGTTCTAGGCAAAGTACTTATTTTATATTGAATCATTCTTTTTAAACTCATAAAAATATTAAAAGTGAAACACAGCTTATTTTCAACATTTTCATTCTTTTAACTTGTAGCATATTTCTGTCAACTAACTTCCTATCTAATGTAAAACTTTTTTATGGAAAACCCCGTGGATTACAAATATTATAATATTCAAATTACACAGAAATAGTTAAATTATTAAGGTTTATATAAATATATTTGAGTAGAATGTTCAAATATTACAAAATGATTTAAGTAAATAAATTATTCTAGCCTTTTCCAACAAAAATTATGTCTGATAATCTATTAATTATGTGTAATATACACTAAGATTATTAATCTTTCTCATTTCTCTTAAACTCACGATCTTTAAATTGGTTATGGCTAATAAAGCAATTTAGAACTTAAATAGCAAGTTTACAGTCTGAGTGTATATTCTGTATAATCAATCTGACTGGTTTTGAATATTTAGCATTTCACGTTTTTCATCCTCATAGATGCAGGGTTTACCTCCGTCCTTTTGTTTTCCTCCTAACAAACAAATCTTTGTGTATAAATTTGTGATAAAACTAGACAGATAAGTCTTTGGTACTTTTAAAAGCTTTATTTTAAATTCCCTGGTATATGGTAGTTTTACCACAAGTAGGTGAATACATAAGCAGAAACAGTTTTTATATTCAATTTTTTTTTAATTAAAAAAAATTATGTCCTGGGAAGTTTGCAGCCAACAGAACTGAAATGTCTGCCCAGACATCCTGAGAAATGCTGCCAAACTGCAGAATGAGAGGAATTACTCAAACTAACAGAAGAAATATTTCCAGGAATCGCACAGAGAAAGAGGGAGACATACATCCATGAGGGAGAAAACACCACCTTAATGACTTCAACAGCCACAGATTATAAGATATTAAGTATTTCCAGGCAATACTATTAGAGATTCAAAGTTTATTTTAAAATCTTCAGTAGACAAGGAGCCATGGTGCTAAAAGAAGTTTTATTATATTTTTAAGCATACTTTAAAGCTGAATAGGTCATGAAAATTCATTTAGTACCCACATTTTACATATTTCCACTGTCATATTTTATATGCTTCTACATCTTTCATATGAGTGTTTCTTATTTATACATATACAACGGATATAATCCCAGTAAGAACTGTCAGATTTGTAATTTACCAATTAGTTTGGGACAAATAGTGTCTGCCTGTGTGAAAATAAGAAATGCTGGTACACATGGAACATATATGGTAACTCCACTATCATAATTTTCTAAGAAGAGGATATGGAAGTAATTTCAGATTTTTCATGATTACCTCTACGTAGAAATTGTAAATTTTTATCTCATAAAAAGGGTAAGGCTTATAGGAAAATTATCTTTAAAAATCCACTGTTTAAAATATACAATGAAGATTATTATTTTGGTAGATAAAACACTTTAACACAAAGAAATGTACAATTTTTAGCTCTCAATGCATTTTATATAAATTATAAATAAGCAGTAAATATTTAAGTTTAGTTTGAATGGAAGATAGAAATCTAAGAAATATTGCAATAACAAATAAATCTTAAACTCTGAACATTAGCCATTTTCACTGTTTTGTGTTTTTTTAAGGTTGAACACTGTTTCAAATTTCCTTGCCATAAAATGAGGTTTTTTTGCCTTTTGAAAAATTGCATATTATTATTGATATTATTATTGCATATTATTATTGATATTATTAATATCATGTTTAAAATTATTTTCAATTAATGCCCAATGGTTCATAGATTGGATATACTTTTTCTGGCAAATATTAATATATCATTAATTTTTGTTTTTAAGCTTTTAAAATAAAAATGACATTATAGAAGTCTAGGAAGACTGATGGTCCTGACCATGATAAGTGTTTTAAATGATTTTATTACTACAGACTGGAAAGACTAAATGAAGATTCTGTGGAGCAAGGGCATTGAAAATATTTTATTGAGTTCTAAAAATTTGTTTCAGTTTTTGTCACACGTACCTCATGATATGAAAACCAATTTCCAATATTCCAAAATATCAGCATCAATATATAGCTAAATTACCAGAATTTAGAAGTGTGGCGTACATACATGCACTCATTCCCTCTCTCCCTACATCCGTACACGATGTACATTCACATGCATACAGGGCATTTATCAAAAAAGTAACATTGTAATAAATCACTAGTACTCTTTGGCCTGTGAAATCAACAGATTATAATAAAATTCATTCAGTATATTAAAAGTGGTTACATGGTAACCTCCATGAATGATTCTTAGTCTGTGGCTAGCGGCATATTATTAATATCAAAGTGATAGATGCTGGAGGTTTGCTCCCAAAACTCTTTTCTCTGTTCCTTTTCTCTGTTATTGATACTGAAAAGTGAAACAGATACTTGAGTCGCCAGCCTCCCCTCAGCCAAGTTTGGCCTTGTGAAACGCTTCTCTTTTATGAGGTATGGGCACAAGTGTGGCATACTCTTTCACACTGACCACATGTAAATACTGTCTCTTATTGTAGACTTCAGCATTTTCCTTTCCTTAACATACTTACCTACCCATCAGTCTAAAAACAAAGCAAAAAACGGCCAAAAATATAGGGAAAAAAACTGTACCAAAAGTTAGAATGATTAAGCACCACTGTTATTTTAGGCAGTGATATACTGCTGATTTGGGAGGGGAGAAATGGACTCAGACTACTTGCAAACTTCTTGACAAGAGTCCTCTCAACTCTCTATTCTCTTACAAGCTTATTTTCACCAAACTTTGTTCTTCCCTTTTTATATTTCCCCTCTAATGAAGAATTGGCTTTTCTCTATTGTAAGAATAACTATAAATATGTTATTTTCTTTCCCTGTTCTCCTGCCATCTTGGGGTTCTTGACTGGCTAGTTACTTGCCCGATGGTCTGTCTCATGCTTCTCTCCATAGAGTCCTTCACAATTCTTTTTCTAGTGTTTTATTAGTCTTATTACACACGTGGTTGTCTAGTTTCCTATCCTCTCTCTATCTTGTCATTTAATATCAAACTTCTTCAGAAAGTAGATATTCCTAGTAATTCCAAACTTTGAATTATGTAACTCACTTGCTGGCCCACCCAACTTATTCTGATGTATTCTGGTATCATCATTCCAGAGAGAATCCAAGAATCTCTATTTCTGATCCAAGTGGGCTTGTGACTGAACTTTGGAAAATACTTTTTATCCCTAGAATGTCATCCTCTGCCTCAATCTCTATGCTGGCATTGCTCAATGGATACCAGTGGTCTTCTGAGCAGTAAATTAATAATCTTGTCCTTTATTTCCCTGAAAAATTTGACACCAATTTCCTTCATTAATATACTCTCTATTTGATTGTATGATTCTGCATCAGCCCTCATTTCCCAAACATTTTAGGACTCTTATTTGATTTCTATTAACATACCTTCCTTTTGCTTCACTTTTATTTTGCTATTCCTACATATTATTTCCTAGTACTTGTATTATTTTATTCATTCTATACTAGCTATCTTAATGATTTAACCTTTCATAGTTTCCACTATAATCTTGAATTAAATGTATACCAGATCTTTCTTTTCCCTTTATTTTTCTTTAAAAACCTTATCTGATCTCTCTTATAAAACCCAGACATACATTTTTAAAACTTTGCTGGAATTTTGGCTTATAAATCCCTACAAAATATCAAAGTCAACTCACTATATCCTTCTACAAAACTGTTCTTATTCTAACTTTAATTACTTTATTCTACCATTTTCCCACCTCCCTCAGCTTTAAGTCCATGCATTCTCTCTGTTTTTATGCCCCAATGTCCAATCAAGTGTGAAGTTTTAACAAATCTTTTCTTTGAAATTGCCATTGCATCCATGATTTGTATTAACATTCTCAAACTCTGGTTTCTCTCATCGGTGATAAAATATTGGCCTTGTAACTCACATTGCTTTTATTTATCTCTTTTCTCACTGCAGTGTCCAAGGATGTATACCACTCAGATATCCCCTCAAGAAACTGTTGTGAGGAGCATATCTGAATGATGGTCATCAGCTGGTATACTTTTGACTTTACTCCAACATTCGCACTGAGGCTATATGCTTCCCCCAGACTACTCCCAGCTATGAGTGAGCCACTATTGCCAAATACAGTACATCTCTAATAGGAAATATATGCCTGGGGACTATTCCTTTCTGAGGAAGAAATTTTGTAAGAACTGCTCTACATTCTGAGACTTCCTAACAAAGCCTCTTTCCATCCTTTTCTCCTCTCCCAAATAAGACATTTTTTGTTGTCAGAAGGTTCTCCCTGTCTATTCCTATTCTCTCTCACTTGTCTATGTCCTTTCAGGCAAAAAAAAAAAAAACACCAGCAATACCCATCCTTGAAAAAGTAGGGTTATTATTCATTCCCATAAGAGAAAGTACACACGGTAAGAAATCATGGAATGTTTTAGTGACAGAGTATCAGAAAGAATAAGATTCGGGCTTGTGTTAAGCGATTTGGAAAAGGATTTAAGAAAGTATAACTTAGCTCATATTGGATATTGTTTAGAAAGTGGGGGTAATTTATTACTGGGTATTTTAATAATTCTTTTCTATTAGGAGGCCAGACTAGAGAAAGAATAAAGCTGTAATTGATAATAAAGCAGTAATCACTCAGTTTATCTGGAATAAGAAGATATTTGGCATTTTGTGGCTTGGGTAATTTTTATATTGTTATATGTACATTTACAGAGGCATCTTGTTGGTGTTGATCATGGCTAAAGAGTGCCTTCTTTTTATTTCAGAATATTATGGAGGTACAAATATTTGGGTTACATGAATTGTTTTTGTACAGTTTAAGTCAAAGTTTTAAATGTGTCCATTACCCAGATAGTGTATACTGTACCCATTAGGTATTATTTAATCCTTCCCCTCCTCCACACTCCCACACACTTGATTACCATTTAGTTTTACTTCCATATGTGCACATGAGTGCTGATCAATTAGTTCCAATTTAATAGTGAGTACATGTGGTTTTTGTTTTTCCATTCTTGAGATACTTCACTTAGGAGAACAGTCTCCAGTTCCATCCAGATTGAAATCTGGCAAAGTGATGCCTCCCGATTTGTTCCTTTTGCTTGAGGTTACTTTGGCTATTTGGGCTCTTTTCTGGTTTCACAGGAAGCATAGAATCATTTTGTCTAGATCTGTTGAAAATGACATTGGTATTTTAATGGGTATTGCATTGAATCTGTAGATCAATTTGGGTAGTATAGACATTTTAACAATGTTGATTCTGCCAATTCATGAGCATGATATATTTTTCCACTTGTTTACATCCTCTGTGATTTCCTTCCTCAGTGATTTGTAGTTATCCTTGTAGAGATCATTCACCTCCTTGGTTAAATATATTCCTGGTTATTTTATTTTCTTTGTTGCTATAGTGAAAGGTATTGAGCCTCTGATTTGATTCTCAGCTTGACTATTGTTGGTGTATAGAAATGCTACTGATTTGTGTACATTGATTTTGTAACCTGAGACTTTGCTGAGTTTGTTTATCAATTCCAAGAGTCTCATGGCAGAATATGTTGTTTTTTAGATACAAGTTCATATTGTCAGCAAAGAGCGATAGTTTGATCTATTCATTCCGCATTTGAATACCCTTGATTTCCTTCTCTTGCCTGATTGCTCTGGCTAGGAATTGCAGCATTATGTTGAATAAAAGTGGTGACAGTGGACAACCTTGTTCAGTTCCAGTTTTAAGTGGGAATGCTTTCAACTTTTCCCTGTTCAGTATGAAAGTTGGCTGTGGGTTTGTCTTATATGGCTTTTATAATTCTGAGGTCTGTTCCAACTATGCCTATTTTGTTAAAAGTTTTTAATCATAAAAGGGTGCTGAATTTTGTCAAATCCTTTTTCTGCATCTATTGAGATGACCACATGGTCTTTGCTTTTGCTTCTGTTTATGTGGTGAATCACATTTGTGGATTTATGTATGTTGAGCCATCCTTGCATCCCTGGGATGAAGCCCACTTAGTCATGGTGGATTATTTTTTTGATGTGCTACTGAATTCGGTTTGCTAGAATTTTATTGATAATTTTGCATCTATATTCATAAGGGATACTGGTCTGCAGTTTTTTTGTTGTTATTGTTGTATCCTTTCCTGGATTTGATTTCAAAGTGATACTGGCTCCATAGAATAAATAGGGGATGGTTCCTTCCTTCTCGAGGTCATGAAATAATTTCTGTACTATGGGTATCAATTCTTCTTTGTAGGTCTGATAAAATTTGCTGTGAAACCATCTCACTTGGGACTTTTTTGTTGTTGGAAGAATTTTTACTGCTGCCTCAATTTCGTTGCTTATTATTGATCTGCTCGGGATTTCTATTTCTTCCTGACTGAGCCTTGGGAGGTTGTGTGTTTCCAAGAATTTGTCCATTTCCTCAACATTTTCAAGTTTATGTGCATAGAGATTTTTATATATTCAGAGATGATATTTTGTATTTCTGTGGTATGTGTTGTAATATCTCCTTTTTCATTTCTGATTAATCTTATTTGGGTCTGTTCTTTTCTATTTCTGGTTAATCCAGAGAGAGGTGTATCAGTTGTGTTTATCTCTTCAAAAGACCAATTTTTTTTCCATTAATCTTCTGTATAAATATTTTGTTATTGATTTCATTTAGTTCTGTTCTGACCTTAGTTATTTCTATTCTTCTGCTGGATTTGGGATTGGTTTGCTCTTCTTTTTCTAATTCCTTGAGACAATTCATTTGATTGTTGATTTGTGATCATGCTGTCTTTTTGATGTAGGCATTTATGGTGATGAATTTTCCTCTTAGGACTTCTTTTGCTGAATCACACATTTTTTGATAACTTGTGCCCCTTTGTCATTTAGTTTGAGGAATCTTTTTATTTCCTTCTTAATTTCCTCCTTGACCCAATAATCATACAGAAGTAGGTTGTTTAATCCATGAATTTATGTGGAGTTGATTTCTGTTGGAGTTGATTTCTAATTTTATTCCACTGTGGTCTGAAAAGATACATAGTATAATTTCTATTCTTTTGAATTTGGTGAGACATGTTTTGTGGCCTAAGATGTGATCTATATTAAAGAATGTAACATATGCTGATGAAAAGAATGTATATTCAGTAGTTTTTGGGTGGAATGTTCTGTAAATGTCTGTTAGGCCAATTTGTGCTAGAGTCCCCTTTAAGTTCAGTGTTTCTTTGTTTATGTTCTGCATGGAGGATCTGTCCAGTTCTGTCAGTGGGGTGTTGAAATCTCTGGCTATTACAATGCTCCTGTTTATCATTTTATTTAGATCTAGTAGGGTTTGCTTTATGAATCCTGGTGCACCTTTGTGAGGTGCATAAATATTTAGGATTGTTATGTCTTCTTGTTCAATTGAACACTTTACCATTATATAAAGACCATCTTTGCCTTTCTTTACTATTGTTGATTTGAAGTCAATCTGATATGAGAATGGCTACACCAGCTTTCTTTTTATTTCCATTTGCATGGAATATTTTTTTTCATACTTTCATCTTCAGTCTGAAAGAGTTCTTGTGGGTTAAATGTGTTTCCTAGAGATAAAAGATACTTAGCTTGTATTTTTTTTTAATCCATTCAGCCAGCTGATGTCTCTTGAGTAGAGAATTCAAGCCATTCATGTTTATTGAAAGATTTGATAAGTATGGTAGATTTTTGTTCATCCTATTGGGTAGAACTTTATTGCTTTGTTTTACCTTTTGACCCATTATGGTATATGGGCTCTGAGCTTTAGATTTTGAGTGATTTTACACTGGTGTGTGTCTATTGTGCTAATCAATGTATAATGCAGATCTGAGTACTTCTTGCAGGGCAGGTCTGGTCTTGACTAATTCCCTCAGTGTTTGCTTGTCTGAGAAAGTCTTTATTTCTCCCTCATATAAGAAACTTAGTTTTGCAGGATACGAAATTCTAGGCTGGACATTACTGTGTTTGAGATGACCAAGAATGGGGCCCCAGTCCCTTCTGGCTTGTAAGGTCTCAGTTGAGAAGCCTGCAGTTAGCCTGATGGATTTTCCTTTGTACTTTACCTGATATTTTTGCCTTACTGTTCACAGGAATCCTTCCTTCATTTAACTTTGGCCAGTCTGATGACTATTTGTCATGGTGATTGCCTCTTTGCAATGAATCTCCCAGAAGTTCATAGAACTTCTTGTACATGGATATCTAAATTTCTAGCAAAACCAGGGAAGTTTTTCTCAATTATTACCACAAAACAGGTTTTCCAACCCTTGGGTATTTTCTTCTTCACACCCAAGAATGCTTATGATTCTTATGTTAGGCCTCTTTACATAATCTCTTATTTCTTGTAGGCTTTGTTCCTTCCTCTTATTTCTCTGTCCTTTGTCTTTGACAGAGTTGTTTAATTTGAAGATGTTGTCTTCAAGCTCAGAGATTCTTTCTTCTTCTTGATCTAATCTATTCTTAAAACTTTCCACTCTGTTTTGTATTTTCTTGAATGTATTTTTCATTTCCAGAAGTTCTGTATAATTTTTTTAACTAATTTGATTTCTTTAGTGAATTTTTTATTCATTTCCTTTACTGTTTTTGTGGTTTCTTTGTGTTGGGTTTCCATTTTCTCTGGTATTTCATTGAGCTTCCTTAAAAGAGATCTTGATTTGGATAATAAATGTGGACATTCTATTTAAACAATACTCTTGATTCCACTCCCTGATTCAATTTTATCCATGGTAATAATGGCAAATCTGTTGACCTACGAATTTGGGTTATTTGTACTCTATACAAAATAATAGGTTTCCTTCTTGACTACTCATATATTACTCCACCTGCCAAAAAATTCTGTCATCTCTGATTTCAAAATATGTACCAAATCTACCCAAAGTATTACATGCCACAATCATTTCAGGTTTCTAATACTGTCATATTCCTTAACTAGTCCTCCTTCTTCAAATTTTACAATTATATGTCATCCAGAGTAAAGTTATTAAAATCTAAAATTTAGTCATCCCATATCTCAAATCCTTGAGTAGCTTCCCAACACACCCAACATGAGGTGCAAATTGAAACTTATAAACATTCTACATAATTTGTCCCACCTCTACCTCTCTGAGTTAACTTCCTACCACTATATGCTTTATTTACTCTGCTTTTGTCAAATATACCATTTTTCCTCAAATACATCATTTATTGTGACTCTAGACTTTAAATGTGTGGCACTTATTTCCTGCAGCACTCATTTTCAGATCTTCTAATGCTAGTTTCCTCACTTTCATTAAAATCCCTGCTTAGGAGTTCTCTTGGTTGGGAGAAAAAAAAATCCCAATAAATATCTTACATTTCTTCATTCCCAAACATTCAGAGTATATTTACTCCAATTTAGAAAAGTTAGATATTCAGAAAATGCCTCCTTCCCCAAATATATTCCAAGATTGCAAAGATAAAGATCTCCTCTCCCCAGAGAAAATTTTCTTATATTCCAACATAATAAAGATAATACCTCTATCTGCAAAACAATATGGGCAGGTTTTCCAGGAGCTATTTTATGAGATTGGGAGTTTTTAATCTCAGTATCCCTCATCTGTAACACAGACCATTGTGCAATATCCACTTATGCCACCCCTCCATCTTTCATGTGGGACTTGGTAGCTTAAAATAAGATATGCAAACAAGGAGCTCATGCTATCTGCTGTACTGTGAGTAATGTACTTTCTAACTGGATTTATTGATTTTCTATCAGCTGAATCCATGCAAGTGTCATGAACCACACTAGACGTTGCCACTGTACTACTGTTACGAACAACTTGGCTGCTTCACAATTGTCTCAGAGACTGAATGATTCCTTTTTCAAACCTTCCAAATGTTTTCCATCTTAGTGAAAACCAAATCACATTCCGTAAGGGTCTTCATGATTGGTCCCTACCTACATCTGAAACATATTTGCCCTTCCTTCTTTCCTCCCCTACACTTTCATCCTAGTTCAATTCAGACTCAGCCACTGCCATTCAGTCTAAGATAATCATACCATTTCTCACTGCTTCACATTCTCTACCACAGCTCATAGAATACATTTCTACCTTTTCTATCAGGTAAAGCCTATTGACCTTTCTAAATTCTAAATTCAGTTTATTATCTCATCTGTAAGAATTTCTCCCTCAGAAGATTTGGCTTCTTTTGTGACCACTCTATGACAATATCTCATATTATCACACATACAACATTTTTATTATATTCATATTTGTATGCCCAACTTTCCTTTCTAGACATCAAGTTCTTTAGTAGCTACCATTTATTTAGTGTGTTCTCTGTGCACAGAAATGCCCCTTTCAATCTAGATGCACTAACTATATGCCACAATCCTACGAAGTAGATGTTATTTCTATTTTACGCTTGCAGGTTTGAATACTTCTCAGAGACACGCAGGTGTTAAGTAGAAGAGGCAGGATTCTAACCAAAGTCTTTCAAATTGCAAAGCTCTAGTATACATCACTGTGTAATTTTTACATTTATTATCATACAGTATTATGCCCTTTATACAGATAAGAAATCAGATAAGAGATTTTAAAACTTGTCCATGATCAATGATAAGATTTGATTTTTGTTTCCAGAATGTTGTATTAATACATATTTGTTGCTCAATAAGAGATTTACAGATAAATGAATGGGTAAAGATTTTCATGACCACGTGGGTCTACAGGGCAAGGAGTAAAGAGTACTCAGAAAATGAAGCTTAGCTACCAAGATGTCAGGTCCAGTAAATGAGTGGTGGAAGCACGTTTATTGAGTGGAGGAACCTATTAGGTTCCATATGGCAGGTCTTGTTTTAATTATTGTTAAGTAGGAAGTGATGATGAGGCTTTTAGGGAACATTTTTAACTGGCAATTTGGGCTAATTTCAGTATAAACTCCAAATCTGTTTTCAGCAAAAGGTTACTGAGCTAACTTAATTTATAGAAAGCCTGTTTAATTTCTCAAAGTCTGACCCACAACTGTAAATCAAATTAAGTAGTTTTTAACACCAGGTCCTGAAAAGTGAGGCAAAATCTTATTTATTGAGTGTACTTGGAAGACAAAAAGACAGTAATGGCACTATTGATTCGTTAATTTAGTAAGTAATTATTGATCATCTGTAACATTCAGGATGCTGTGATAAGCAACTGTTACACATTGAAAAGAGAAACTTACATTGTAGAGAGGAATACATGCAATAAATAAGTATATATATAAATATATTTATAAATTACATGTGGAGTACTGTGAAGGAAATGAACATAAGGGCATAATCACATATAATAATAAAAACAATTCCTGTGCACATGGTGGGTGAGGAGAAGTTTCTCGATTGGGAGGTTAGGAAATTCCTCTGTGAAGACATGACAGTGAAGCTGATTTTAGAAAGCTGTTTACATATAATATAAAAATGAAAGACTCTAAGGAAAAACATCCTCAAAGAGATACCAAAAATGCAAAGACTTCGAAGCAGGAGAGCTTTGTATGTTCCAAGTGAGTGAAAACAAGGATGAGGGAATGATATTTTAAACCTAATGTGTCTTATAAATATGATACCCTTTTACAGATCAATCTTACAAAACTGCTAGCCAAGTTAGTTTTAAGGCCTTGTTCTAGTGGTAAAATAAGTGATAGACTGAGGTGAGTCTCAAATCATTATCCTGGCTATCAAAGTATGCTAACTTTTGGTCCACCTTGCAACTGATACTCCGAGGCTGCAACCCCATTGTTGTCCAGTTACTAAACATCAGAACAGGACCATTCTATTCGATTCTGTCACATACAGCCATTATATCAAAACTATACACACAGAGTATTTTTCATTGGTTTGATTTCTTTATAGCTTATTGCTTACAAAAATAGTTGTTGGAATCAGGTAGCACAGGTAACATGTTCAGGCTATACCTATTAACTGTGTGATCATGTTCCAATTTCTTAACTTCTCACTGCCTCATTTCCTTATAATCTAGAAAATGAATGATAATAGAATAAAGCCTGTAGGATTTCTGTGAGATTTTAATGAGATAATTCACATAAAGCCCTTAGCAAAATGTTCAGTGTGTAGTAAGTTTCAATAAATGTTAATTGTGATTGCTTAGTTAAAAAAGACTTGGATTTGCTTACAAGCAAAGCAATTCTATAGCCATATTGTGCTGACATACAAAAATATCTACTGTTTCATAGTTAAAGTGAAATGTATTACATCTGGTCTCCGAACATGAGGCTAGTCTGTATTTCACATTTATAAAGGTGGGAATGGAAAATATAAATTCATGCTGTAGAGAAAATTTTCCCCAATCCAGGTTTATACCTGCTTTACCTTTTTTATTTCAACAATAATTATATATAAACACAAACATAATTTGAAGATCTATATTCTATAATTAAATATCTAGTTAATTGAGCTTTAATAAAGTAAAATAACTTATAAGAAATGATATTGCATACCATAAAAACAAAAAGAATTGTTACTAAAAAAAATATTTAATACATATGAGGAAGAGAGTGTGTGTGTGTATGCGCATGTGCACTATTTTGGGAAAAAGGTAAGAGAATGAAGGGTGGAAGTTTTGGTTTTTTATTGGGATAGAGATTATTTAGAGACAAAACAAAAAGTAGAAGTTAATACAGATTTATTTGGATGAGGAATTTAAAAAGGTGATTACCTGAGAATCCAGGTTTAAGACCAATTATTCATTGGTTTTATAAATTACCATTATTAATAGCTACTACACATTTAGATATTGAAGGTTGTAGAGGACACTAAACTCTGGGTGGTATATAATAGCCATAATATGAAATTCTCATAGGTATGTCCATTTGGATATATAACAGGATATCTAACAGGTACCTCAACACATACAAAATGAAATTCCTATCTTCAACACATTTCTATTGC
Source organism: Daubentonia madagascariensis (assembly GCA_023783475.1). Classification (NCBI taxonomy): domain Eukaryota; kingdom Metazoa; phylum Chordata; class Mammalia; order Primates; family Daubentoniidae; genus Daubentonia; species Daubentonia madagascariensis. The sequence goes on along the minus strand of JAKFHU010000726.1, from coordinate 23,742,291 downwards.
TATCTTACCCTTCTCAGTAAATAGAAAACTATTCTTTCAGTTTCTCAGGCCTGAATTTTTCAATCGTTCTTGACTCATTTCTTTCATATTTCCCATCCAAGCAACCAGCAAGTCCTGTTAAATGTACTTTTAAAATAACTTCATTTCAAATCCAACCCAAAAGAATTCAACCACTTTTCATAACCCTCCATGGCTACACTGGTCAAAGACCCTGTCAACTCTCACCCAGGTGATTGCAATAGCTTCCAAGCCAGTGTTCTTGCTCCCTCCTTTGCCCCTATTTTTCTATTCTCCATCCAGCAGTCAGAAAGATCAGATAATAACACATTTCTGTTCAAAACAATCAAGTAGCTTCCTCACTGATATTAAGCCAAAGTTTTTTAATGACTTACAAAGCCATCAGTATGTCACTGACATCATTTTCCCTTGAAATCATTTGTCCTATTTTTCTCTAAAACATTTATTACTACCCAATGTGTAGTAATTTATATGTTTATAGCCTGTCTTTTCTTCTCACTAGATAGTACCCCATTAGGTAGTTTATTAGGAGAAAGCTTTGTTTATTGCTATAATCCCAGTAACTCAAGAACTGTACATGGTATGTCGTAGGTACTCAGTAATTATTTTTTGAATGAAGAAAATGAATCAATGTGAATGATTCATATTAAAATAGTAGATAAGTGAACAAATAGAGATAATTAAATTAAGAAAAATAAGCCACAAATGAAGAATTCTAAGCAAAACTTTACATACAAGAAAGGGAAATGTAAGGTATTTTGATCTTCCTTAAAAATTAATGTCTTTGATATTTTGCTTACAAAATAAATTTTAATTCATAAAGAAGAAGAGAAATAATATAAACTTTTTTCTGACTATTCATAAAGTTATGTTTTTTTCTTACTAGGAACACAGTTTGCAATATTGAGCTATGTATTTAATTCCTCATCAAAGATAGATGTAAACTATAGCAAGTCCAGATAAGGGACTAGTCATAGTGGTTTTCAAAGTAGGATGGGTGGACAATATGCATTAAAAGAATTTAGATTGTTATCAAAATCCAACTGCCAGCCCTATCTAGAACCAATGAAAAATGTATCTCTGAGAATGAAGTCCATGAATATTCACTTTTTAAAAACAATCTACCAGATTTTACCTATGCACACTAATATTTTGAGAAATATTGTATTATATAAAGAAAGATCTATTATTAGACTTGTGTTGGCAGAAGCCTACCTGATTAAATGAGCCATGTGTCTGAGCCAACATTCCAAGTCTTATTATCTTGTGCTAAGGTATAACATATAAATTAAGATAAATAGTTTTATTAATTTTAAATCTTTTAAGTAATACTTATTAAATTCTGCATTGTGAATATTATTAAGTTATCCCTTGAGTTAGTAAAAGCATTTTTTTAAATATTTGAATTTACAGTTTTCTCTTCCCACTGAAAATAGTAACTTAATACACTAATGGAAATTTTAGTTGTCTATGATAATGGGTATTTCTATCTAATTCAGTAAGAAAGAAATGTAAATTTGGGTAAAAACTTTATAAAATTTGTCTTGGGATATTTACAAAATGTGTTTGTAAAACATATTATCTCTAAAACCAGATTAGAAATCACTGAACCTTGCTACACCTACGAGCATATAGCCAAAAAAGACCTGGCTACATGCTTTCTTGGATAGAAATTCTGGGTAAATAAGCATTGTAAGAAGTTGAGTTTTAAATAAGATTTCTCTTATTTAAATGCCTATATGGTCTTATTTGGATGTTCTATATCAAGCTGAGCTGTGGTATTCCTTAATAAAAGTGACTAATCAAGTAAACAAAACAGACTCACACATATCTCAAAAACAAAAAAGGAAAAAAAGGCCAATATGTTATACACATGCCTGATACATGTCACATTATGGAAATGACAGCAATATGATAATGAGTAAAATGAGCAAAAAATAAGACAATGTACATTGTTGTATTATTTTTAAAAGCTGCAAAAACAACTAACGCTAAACAATGTAATTTTAGGTATACATAGAAAATATAAAAAGATACAATGTAATAATGGTCATTTAGGTGTTGGAGAGAAGCAGATAGGGTAATAATAAGGATGTGGCATCTAAATAAAGATAAGCTTTTATAAATTAACTAGTTCTTATGCAGGAAAGTGGGTTTACATGTTCTTATTGAAGATTTGACTTTTTGTCAAAGTTTATATCTGGAAATATTAAATAGTAATCGATGCAATTCAATTTTAAGTTTAACACAAAAATTGTTTGATTTTTCAAGTTGGCTTAGCATTCTCAAAATTATAAAATAGGAATTAATTTTAGGATGTTGAAAGAGATTATATCTTGAAGATGGTGCAGAGTTTACCTTAGACACTGAAAACCATCCACTGCCCAACATTTTATTCACTAAGAGACATACCACTTAAAAAGAACAATGGCAGCCAAAACAAGTATAATAACAAACTATCAAACAACAACAACAAAATCCATCCAGCTATATAAGAGATATTCAGGTTTTATTTGTTATTTATCTAAATGCTTATTCTGGAAGGTTCTAAACAAACTTTAAATTCCTTTACAATAACATTCATCAATAAATTAAAGATATAATGTGATACATTCTTCATTAAAAAGCTCATTTTTCCTTAATTTTATTTTCACATCTTAGTTTATTACTCCTATCCACTTTTGAAATCACTGTGTATTCTAAGGGTAATGATCATGATATAATTTACAGTTTTATAAATAACCTTCACATCACTATATTTCCACAGCCAAAGAAGAGGCAGCATTCACCCAAAGGAGATTTATTCACATCAGAAGGAGACAGATGTGCCTTCTAACATAAAATATGTGAAGGTTAAAGAAACTTAATACAACTAAATGCATACCTATGGATGAATACGAGGATACTCTCCTAAGAGGAAAAGGGATGTGTCTGTTTCTTCTGTGATTCAGGGTAAAATTTTAGCTTTGCCGTTAGCTAATTTCTGCCGGTAGAAGTTTCTTTCAGATCTGATTTTAAATGTAGGTTATATGTGTGTTGAAAAAAATAGTACTTTTTGTGATACATTGACCAATTTGTCTGGAATCTTTAATGGCTCCAAATTATTTTCTCCCACATTATACTTGCTGACTGGGAAAAATAGACAACTAAAAATAAGCATGCTAATGACAATATTTTATTGGTTAATTTAAATATACGTTAAAAGCTCACATATACTGAGTTATTAAAATGTGCCAGAAACTGTTGTAAACAATTTGTGCATATTAACTCTTTTAATTAGCAACACCCTATGAGCTAACAACTGGTATCTCCATGCAAAGGAGAAGATAATAAGTCACAGTAAATTTGCCAGGGTCACATAGCTAGCAAGGGGTCACTTAGCTACTAAGGTGGTGGATCTGAGATCTGTAGCTATTTACTTTAACTATTACACTATAACATCAAGGTTTATTAAAAAACTATTCTTGATTGAATTAAATATCTTTAAATGTTAGCACAACTAAATATGTGATGTAGGGAAGACACATTTTCAAATATTTAGTACACCATTATGCATCCAAATTTAAAGTCAACACAATTATTTCATTTATATATATGTACTTATTAAATTATGACATATTTAAAAGAATTCTACTTCATACTTGTAAAATATGCTAGAGTTTAAAAATGCCCAAGCTTTGCAAACATAGAGCAAATAATGTGCTGTGTTTATTCTTACTCTGTGATAAACAAACATAAATTCTCCTTTGTGAACCACTGAAATGGGTTGTGAAATTGTGAAATCTGGTTATCCTTAAACATTAGGCTTCTTATAACATACCTTCAGAAAAATATTGGGAAAAAAGAAAATTGAGTCATTTTGATTTTTGGTTCTTTCTAGTTCCCTGACAGAATAGAAATGGTGCCAATATTTCTGTTCATTCATACATGCATACAGTCGTTCCACAAACATTTTTTTGAGCCTGTGAACCACAATAATAAGAATAAACAAACAAAAAACCTATTAGTCTCTGTCAAATAAGAAAAACAGAGAGCTGAGGAAAAAAACAGACTGTTACAGCCTTAGGGATTCAGAATCCAGGGAACTAGAACTTAGCCTGTGTTTGTGCTGCTAATATATATAAAATTTGAGAAAATCATCAGGTAGATTCTAGGCTCCATACCAGGGATCAGCAAACTATGGCTCAAAAGTCTAATGTAGCTTTCTGCCTGTTTTTATATGTTTGCATGTTTGGTGATCTAAAAAATGTGTTTTTTACTTCCAATATTGGAAAAAAATCAAAAGAATAATAATATTTTGTGGCACATGAAAATTATAAGAAATCAAATTTCAGTGTTCATAAATGAAGCTTTTTTTAACCACAGCCATGTTAATTCCTTTATGTATTATTTATGACTGTTTTTGAACTACAAAGACAGATATGAGCAGTTATGAGTAGTCCAAATGGTATGGACTACAGAGTCTAAAATATTTACTATATGTACCTTTATAGGAAGGTTTGTAGTCCCTTGTATATATGTTATTGATATATGAGACTAAGTGGGAATTATCTCACTAAGTGAATGGAGTCATTCATATTGAAATAATCATTTTCCAAATAACTTATTTACTCTTCTTCATTAGAAATTCAGATGCTGCCCATTTTAAACAGTGGTGGTGGCTGATAATTGAAATCTTCATTTAAAAATAATGTAAGTTATATGTTTCTGTTTTCATATGTATAAAATTTGGTATTATATATGTGATATTACCCTCTTTAATTATGGCATAAATTTTTAAAAATTCCAAAGTATAGTCTTTATCCTCAAGTACTTTAACATTTAAATAGGAAGAAACAATTGCTTCTCAAAACATGGGCTATTATGTCTTTGGATCTAATAATTTTGATTTTGAAATCTATAATGTTAAGATAGATTAAAGCTGGGAATAAGGCTAATGTTGGGTTTGACTATACCTCAGATTCCCCAAGAGTAGTTTGTGTTTTTTTTTAACCTGATTATATTCTCAGACTTTCTTTGTTTGTTTTCTTAGAAAAGCTTAATTTTCTTGCAGCTGAGAATATAAAATAAAATTCATATTTATAACCTAGAAAAAAAAATGGGTTTCCTCCAGGTAAGCTATTGCTCTACAGTATAAGTGGCAACTTTGGATTCTATGCTAGCAGAACAAAGCTCTCCCTCCAGACTTATTATTTCATCAGAAAATTTTCTGGATAGATATATTAAACCCTCACTAGTTCTAAAGTTAAAGTTCACATCTATGAAAGAGTGATACATTCTTCATGCATTAGTGTGAATCTTTTTCAATTGACTCTAATTGTATGATGTAAATTGACTATGATGTGAGTTGTCTATTTAATTGTTACAGTTTTGTAGTATAGCCTTAATCACCTTTTCTCACTTTTATTTTTTTTAATTCCTAATGACTTCATGTATATCCATGGTTTCTTTTATTACTTATACGTACATCTTGCTATCCCAAATCTACATTGGCAGCTCTGAATTCCCTCTTTAGCACCAAACCTGAGCATCTGTTGAATATTTCCCCTGTATGTTTCATGGGCAACTGAATCTCATCATGTCCAAATATGAATCCATCTAGTTATATTTCCCCTTCTTGAGATTCGCTTCATAGTCAGCATTCTTCATCTCAGTGAATGACATCAGTGACCTCTCAGTTTTTTGAAGTCAAAATATCAGCATCAGTCTAGATATTTTCCTCACCTTTCTTCCTTAATACCATGCCTTCCCTCCTCACACACACTGAAACAACTGGAGACCAACATCTATAAATTTTCCTCTTAAGTATCTCCCTGTACTCTCTTCTCTACATCTCAACGGTCACATGCTCAATTTGGTTCGTCATCTTTCATGCTCTTAATTTTTATATTAGTCTCTTTACTAGAATCCTTGCCTAAATGCATTCTCAAACCAGCCAATCTTCATAATGTTTACAAAAGTGATTGAACAAATCTGCTTTAAATCATTCAGTGCTCATTCCCCAAATTAAATCCAAATATTTTATCATGGCATAAAGAGTTCTGGACATCCCTCCTATCTCCTCTAAAATGCACGTCTTTTTACTCTTAATTGCACAATATTATACAGCTTCACTAAACTAAGGGCATTTCCCAGTACGTGCCATACCCCTTGTGTTTCTTGGCCTTTGAACACAATTTTTTCTCGACCTGGATTGTTCTCTTACCTTCACTACCTGATACCTGTTGGTTCTCTCAAACCCAGCTTACTTGTAACGTCATTTTAGATCTTTCTAGTGTTGTCAGTGAAAATAGCAGATTAAAGGAATCTGAAAGTTTATCTTTCCATAAAGGCTTTAAAACAACTGATAAAAACTGGCAGAATCAACCTCTTTGGAACTTTAGAAACTAAATAAAAGCTTGCAGTATAGAGGACAATGCTTAAGTAAGAAAAACCATCTGTATCTTGGTAATAACAGAGAACTTTGTGGCATTTTAATTTACCCTGTTCCTGTTACCCATTCCCCAGCTATGCAATGTCTTTGAAGATAACAACCAACAAATCTCTACACCAGTACCAGTACCAGAAGGAGCAGAAGAGATTTCATTTGCAAAGAATTTTGATTGTTTGTTTTGACCTGCATGCTGGCTCCTTGGAGGACCAGCTCAAAGGGCTTGGCTTTATCTTGGCTACCTAGAAACTTTTTCAGTGCTGTTGCAGCTATCTGGGACATTTTTCAAAAAACATTTACAGAGAGATACATTAGCCATTGCTGCCCAGGACAATGGAAAACACCTGGAGCAAATGACTGACTAACCAAAATGTTTGGGGGAAAGGCTGGTGAATAAGATGCTTTGGGGAATAAATGTTTTCAAAAGCTCCAACATATTCCTGGGAAGCTAGAAGTCCACATAAATTCACAGAGCAGTGTACATGCTCAGGAAAGAGTACAAAAGGCCCTCCCTCAGCTTTCACCTTTGTCTGACCTTCAGGCTGTACACAAGCAGGAAGTAAAGGCTAAGACTGAGTTGTAAACTGCTTGGCTAAGCCTTGAAGGTCATCAGCACAAACTGGAAGTTTGTTTCCAAGTTTTAAAGGAAATCTGGTAGCTAGCTCACTGCTAAAATAACAGAACAAAGACATTAGTGGCCATATGTGACAAAGAATGTAGACTTGACTAAGATTAGTTCAAAAGAGTGGCAAAATAAACAACCACTACAACAAGGAGTATCAGAAAAACTTGAGGAGGAGGGATAATCTGATTTCTAGAGTTGCACATTATTATATCAAAAATCTTATGTTTTCAACAAAAAGTATGATGTATACAATAAGCAAGAAAGTATGGCCCGTGAACAGGAGGAAAAAAAGTAATAAATAGAAACTGTCCCTCAAGGAAGCTCAAACATTGAACTTACTAGACAAAGACAAGTCTACTTGTATGATTCTATCAGATCCTCCTAAAATTGCTGTTTCCTTGCATGTCTTCTCACCTAGACTGTGAGTGCATGGGGATTAGTGACAATACATGTCAGCTTAATAGTTAAAACTGTGCTTGATGTACAAATCCACTGCACTGGAATCACTTAAAATAGAAGCTTGTAGATGCCTACTAGGGATTTCTCTATGTTCATAAAGCTGGTTCAAAATGAGGATGGCAATGCCCTGAAAAGAAGTGTCAAGAAGGAATGAAGTAGATAGGAAATGCTGCAGGTTCTCACCTTCAGAGGTGGCCAGAGAGAGTCTTAATTTGAGACATCACAAAGTGTACTCTACCCCTGAGGCAACATGATCAGCACAAGTAAAACAATTCAACTGCAACACAAGATTTATGAAATGAAAATACAGGATAGTAACAATTTTGTTGGATATTAAGAAAAAAGTCAAATGTATGAGTGAATGCTATAAAAAAAAAGCTGATGGGGAAGTTGGGAATGGATCTGGGCTTGAATATAATAGTTTACTTAAACCTTTCCTGTGGAAATGACTCACCAACTCCCCATCTGTATACTGAGTTCTGCCACTTCCAATTGAGTTGTTATCAAAATAAACGTGGTTAACAGATGTCCTCAAAGTCTAAGACAAGTAACTGGATATGATGGAACAAGAAGACGTTTCAAAATTATCAGAAGTTTGCAAAATTTGATGGCTAGAAAAATTGCAGTGCTTCTTATAGGATGAAGACACCAAGGGGGTAGTTCATTTTGAATGAAAGACGATGACATTAGGATTGTATGTGTTATATTTGAAGAATGAGTGAAACATAGAATATAATAATTCCAGAATTCAGGAGTGAGCAATGAACATATGAACCCAGATGTTTTGTAGTTGCTCTTTAAATACACTACTGGATTTTGTTGCTTTAATAGACATCCAGAAATTCATGTCACAAATAAGGAACACATTTTTAGCAAATTATATTCTAACTTATATTTGTAATAATTGATTACAAATGGATGTAATGGATTGATCCATTAATTCAATTAATTAGTATTTATCAAGGACCTAATATTACTAGGAATAGATGCTTATAATGGATGGGAAAATACTGTCAACAAAGTTCCTGCCTTTTATGGAGCATACATCATAGTAAAGTTAACTATATGTCAGTCAAGGAGGGTCCTAAAGTTTGATTTAAAAATATCAGTATGTATCTGCTTTGCAAGGATGTAATTATATATTTTTCCCTCCAGTTTCTCAGTAGATTAATTCACTGTTATTATTAACTTCATAGCAAGCCCCATATGCTGCCACCAAGTGGAAACACTTTTTTTTCCCTGAGATAGACACACTGCTTTCTTAGTTTTTAATTATTTTATGTACCAAATATGTGCTGAGTAAAAACTAAGTGCTAATCACTGGGGCACAGCTGAGAAGACAAGTATACCAAGATATATTAGATGATATCCTATGCCAGAAAGATTTTACAGTCTAGAAAATAAAGCAGAACTTTATACAAGTATGAAAATATTAATTAGGGTATGGGATGAGATGTATGGGCTGGTCAACTATATGTTGAACTTGTCAAACTAAATTTTTCAACTGGAATTCTCATATTACATTAAAATTAAATACCAGTGTCCCAGGATCATGGTCAGTTTTGGAATATCCTGTGCCAAGAGTCTAGTGAGTAGGCCAACGTGAGAGGAGATACTTTATATCCCATTCCAATAGTATAGTGTACAATAGATTTATCATTCTTGAAAGTCAAAATGGCAGCATTTTACTTGATTAAAACTATCTTTATAATCATATATTTCTCCATATTTCAAATTTAATCCCTTTATGAATATAAACATTAATGAGAAGTAATATTTAAACCTTTAAGTTATAATAGCTATGTTTACATCAGAGCATTCATTTCAAATAAGCTTGGAGGAGTTATAAAAATTATCATGTACTAAGCTACAGAGACACTTTTACTTAATTCCAAAAGAATTTAATTTGCCTGAGTAAGACACAATTATCCGAGGGATTTGTTCTGAACCCTTAAGCAAAGACATGCTAGAGACAGGCAACTTCATTGTAGAATGGGTAAGAACTTGATATAAGAAGTCAAGGAGAGTGTACACGGGTGAATGCATTACAGTAGAAGAAACATTGTGAACAAAGATACAGAAGTATAAATGATGAATTTGGGAAATGGCATATAGTTACACTTAGCCAGAATTTAGTGATTATGAAGGGTATACTTGGAAAAGTTAATAGGCACAAATCTTTAGTTTTTGTTTTTGCCATTACTTTCATTGGCAAGTCATATATTTCTTTCTTTCCTTTCTTTTTCTGTTTTTTTGTTTTTCAGAGTTTTTTTTTTTTTTTTTTTTTTTTTTTTGAGACATGCTCTTGCTCTGTCACCCAGGCTGCAGTGGCAAGTCATGTCTTTCTTGTACAAGTACTGGATTCTAGAATGCAGCAGATTAGCAGATTAGAGGCTGGTTAGACATTATTGGATAGCAGAAATATAACAATATTTTCATTTTTTTCACTCTTTCCAGGTAGCATGATGTCTGGCATAAAAAGCTTTAACAGAAAATGTTGTATCTGCTCTAGCACAAATATCATAAAGAGATTTTTGATTTAGAGAGAGACATGTCTCTCTCTAAATCAATTTTTTCTGGCTATGGTAATGGGGTTCCATTTGGTTTGACTGACCTTATATAACCACCATCGCTCCACCCTGCTATCGAAACTGTTCAAATGGCCTGAATCTGTTTTCTATTGCTGAATTACAAGTTACCACAAACTTAGAAGCTTAAAACAACACACAGCTATTTGCTCACCATTTCCATGGTCTGGAGTACAGGCATAGCTTACCTAGATCTTCTGCTCAGAATCTCGTAAGGATGCAATCAAGCATTCAGCCAGGCTACATTTTCATCTGAAAGCCAGAATAGGGACTAATTCACTTTCAAGTTCCCTAGGTTATTGGCAGAATTTATTTCCTTGTAATTATAGGACTGAGGTCTTCATTTTCTTCCTGACCATCAACCAGGGGCCAATCTCAGCGCATAGAGACTAACTATTAATAGTTCCTAGACATGTGGCTCTCTCACAATATGACAGCGTATTTATTCAAATTCTGCAAAGAAGTTTATTTTCCTTCAGTTTGGTATTTGTTGTTTGATCAAATGCTATTTTTTAATTTTTTTAAATTTCAAAACATTAAAGGAGTACAAATTTTTTTGTTATAAGGATACCTTTTATAATGCTTACATAGGGGCTTCTAGTGTGCCCATCATCCGAACAGTGTTCGTAGTACCTGACAGGTAGGTTTTAACTCCTCCCCTTTTATCCCTCCCCCTTCTTGATTTCCAATGACCTTTACATCTCTTTGTGGCCGTGTGTGTCCATGAATTAGCTCCCAATTATCAGAAAGTACATGTGGTGGTTGTTTTTCCATTCCTGATACTTCACTTAGGATAATGGTCTCCAATTCCATCCAAGTTGCTGCAAAACACATTTCATTCCATTTTATGGCTGAGTACTATTCTATGGTATACATATATACCACATTTTCTTAATCCACTCGTCAGTTAAGGGCACTTAGGTTGATTCCACATCTTTGTGATTGTGAAATGTGTTGCAATAAACATTTGAGTGCAGGTGTCTTTTTTTTTTTAGAAGTTGAAAAATATTATTTTACTTCTATGGTATTTGATTTTTTCCATCTCTATGCTGATGCAGATGAGTCCTCTTTCCCAAACTCTGGATGCTTATGTTCAACTTTAATTGACATCTATTCCCAGTTATGTTATAGCCACCATTGCAGACTTAAGACATCCCCAAATGAAATCTTTTTTTTTTTAATTTATTTTTTTATTTTCAGAATATCATGGGGGTACAACACTTTGGCCATACACATTGCCCCTGTTCTGCCCGTGTCAGAGCCACTGTCATGGTCATCTCCCAAACTGTGCTCCCCGCATCCATTCAGTGAGAGTTTTTCCCATCCCTTCCACCCCCCTCCCGCCCGCCAGCCCTCAGATGAATGTTATTGCCCTGTGTGATGTAAATGTTCATCAGTTAGTACCAGTTTGATGGTGAGTACCAGTGGTGCTTGTTTTTCCAATCCTGTGACACTTTGCTTCGAAGAATGGGTTCTAGCTCCAACCAGGATAATACCAGATGTGTTAATTCACTGTTGTTCCTTATTGCTGAGTAATACTCCATGGTATACATATACCACATTTTATTGATCCACTCATGTATTGATGGGCACCTGGGTTGTTTCCACAACTTTGCAATTGTGAATTGTGCTGCTATGAACATTCGAGAGCAGATGTCTTTATTATAAAATGTCTTTTTTTCTTTTGGATAAATACCCAGTAGTGGGATTGCTGGGTCAAATGGTAATTCTACTTTTAATTCTTTGAGGTATCTCCATATTCTTTTCCATAGAGGTTGTACTAATTTGCAGTCCCACCAGCAGTGTATGAGTGTTCCTATCTGTCCACATCCCCGACAACATTTGTTATTTGGGGATTTTTTGATATGAGCCAATCTCACTGGAGTTAAGTGATATCTCATTGTGGTTTTGATTTGCATTTCCCTGATGATTAGAGAAGTTGAGCACTTTTTGATATGTTTGCTGGCCATCATTCTGTCTTCTTTGGAAAAGTTTTTGTTCATGTCCTTTGCCCATTTTTTAATAGGGTTGTTTGATTTTTTCTTGTTGTCCTAAGTTCTGTATAGATTCTGGTTATCAGCCCTTTATCAGAGGTGTAGCATGCAAATATTTTCTCCCATTCTGTAGGTTGTCTGTTCACTCCAGTGGTAGTTTCCTTGGCTGTGCAGAAGCTTTTCAATTTGATCAGGTCCCATGTATTTATTTTTGTTGCTGAGTGCAGGTGTCTTTTTTATAAAATGACTTCTTTCCCTTTGGGTAGGTACCCAGTAGTGAGATTGCTGGGTCAAATGGTAAGTCTACATTTATTTCTTTGAGGAATCTCCATACCGTTTTCCATAGAAATTGTACTAATTTGTAGTCCCACCAACAGTGTATAAGCGTTCCTTTCTCTCTGCATCCTCAACAGCATTCATTTATTTTTTTTGACTTTTTAAAAAAGGCCATTGTGATAGGGGCAAGATGATATCTCATAGTAGTTTTAATTTACATTTCCCTGATGATTAGTGATGTTGAGCATTTCTTCATGTGTTTGTTAACTACTTGTCTATCTTCTTTTGAAAAGCTTCTGTTCATATCTTTTCTTAAATAAATGAAAGAATCATTTAGGGATCAAATGTCATTTCTTAATGTTCTGTAATAATTTCCCATTTTACCAAGCATTTAAAAATTTTTATTTCAAAAATAGTCCCCAAGGTGTTCTTAATCTTTTCACCCAGATTGACTTGTGTTCTTTATTTTTTTTAATTACCTCAAAGCCCTCTCTTAATGATCATCCTTTTCTTGCTTACACACCTTTTCCAAAATCAATGCCTCATGTGTAGAAACAAACTTTCTCAACTCTTTTTTACTGGGCTTGTCTAACAAGCAACAACTCATTGATTAAAAACATTTTCCAGAGATAAATGTCATAAATACCTCTCTCAACTAGCCTAAGATGACCATTTAAAAAATGGATACTTTTCTGAAATTATAAGCCAAGAATTTTATCTGTAGTATGTATATTTTGGAGAGTACATTCAAGGTTTTAGATCTTTCTCTGTTATTATTCCTTTCTAGATTAATTTCAAAATTTTAGTGCCCCTTTAAAATATCATTTCTAACATTGGACGTATTGTTTCTGACATAATAAACAATTATAACTATAAAATATAGCAATAAACTATAAACAATGGCTGAATTATTTTCTTTAATGTAGTAAGGCCTAATTTCCTATAACTATTTTTAATCCTATTTAACACTATAGAGGATTGAGCTTGTGGTCAACTAAAATCTTCAAATACTTTAAATAAAATTTCTGTTTAGCTAGCTCTCAGTAATCCTCCACTTATAAAATTATGCCTGGCTTTCTTCATATTTACATTTTACATATTTAGCTATTTTTCAATTTTTCCTCCTTTTTAGAACATAAGGTCATAAGGACAAGGACTTAATTAGATGTTTTTTCTTAATACTGGGTTCACAGCATCTAAGAAATAACCTAGAAAATAATAGACACCCAAGAATATTTATGGATGAATTTATACATTAATTTCATTAATCATAATATTTTAAATTTAAAAATGTCATGCTACCATAGTGTTTTTAATATAATCTTGTTTTTATAATGCTTAATAAAAACCTGCTCCAAAATTAGAGCCATTTTTAAAAAATATTCCTTCTAGAAATTTCGTTAAAATCTTAGACTCACTTTATTTATTTTTACAATTTCTATTCTGAGTTTCCCATTGTTTCTTTTCAGATATTTTCTTTTATCCTGCCTTCAACAGGTCTGCAATTGCATTCCTGTAGAGAATTATATATATATTCTAAATCAAAACCTGTTTTTACTTATAACACTGACTATAAATTAAGTAAAATCTCAAAATAGAAGTTTATAATGTTACTCAAAATGGATTTTACAAAAGTACCCAATGTCATTTTACCTTCTCTAATAAGTTTTCAAACTTCTAATGTTATTGTAGGCATAAAATCTGAATTCTTTGACTGAGTATTAAACTTCTGTTAAACAGATATTAATAGACAAAGAAACTGCAATATATTCCTTTCAATAACCAAGAATAATATTCATATTCAGCTAGTGAAATTCTGCATAAAAGGAAAGAGCTGTTAAGAAATTTAAAATGCTAGAAGAGAGCTTTCATTTACTAGAAATGCATACTAAGAAGCTTGCCATGTCACATTTTAGAAATTAAAGTTCAAGAACCGTTGCAAATGAAAGTAAAAAAATAATCCTTGTCCAAAATCATTTGAGTTTAGTGCCAAAAATTAATATAATTTCACATTTGACCTAAAGAGTCTTATATTTTGGCCTACATCCATGTACTGTAAGTTTGCTTATAAAATTTAGTAAATTGTCTCATTTCAATATCAACCTTTTTAAAAAAATGTACTAAGAGTATGCTTGTTCATGGGTTTTCTTATACATGATAATTAAAAATACCATTATTTACTAGTCATGAATTCTGTTTTAAAATTGATATTAAAATAGTCACTGCTTATTTCTAGGTTAATATATAACAAAGTTACTCCCTGGACACATGTCTTTGTATACTGGCTGTGAAATAATGTGCTTTCTCTTACCCCTTTGTTATGGACTAAATGTGTGTGTCCTTCAAAATTCATATATTGAAGCTTTAAACACCAGTGTAATTGTATTTGGTGTAAGGAAGTAATTAAGCCTAAGTCAGTCATAACAGTTGGGCCTTGCTTTTATAGGATTAGTGTCCTTATAAGGAGAGACAGCATAGAACTCATTCTTTCTGTGCATGCACAAAGAAAAGGTCACATGAAAACAGGAAAATCGTAGCTGACTGCAAACCAAAAGAAGAGAACTCACAATGAAGCCTGCCTTTCTGGCACCTTGATCTTGGACTTCCCAGCCTCCAGAACTGTGAGAAATAAGTTTCTGTTGTTTAAGCCACCCAGTCTTTGGTATTTTGTTATAGCAGCCTAAGTAGACTAACGTACCTTTGAGCTACCATTCTACCCCAGTATATTTCCAGTTTTCATCTATTAGGAAAGCAGAAACAATAGAAGGATATATTCACAAATATATGGTTGTTGGTTTGTTTAGACCTTAATATTACACTGCTGAATATAACTTACAGAACAATTTTGCTATTTTCATTACTACTAAAAGTTGAACCATTTTCAGTGGTGCAAAAATATCATTAGATAGTTAGAATGAACAATATTTGATAGCACAACAAAGTGACTATAATCAACAATAAGTTAAGGTATGTTTAAAAATAAATACAAGAGTGGAATTGGAATGTTCCTAACTCAATGGAACAATTCTAAGCAGGAATCTTACTATTTAATCCCTGCTAATTTGAATATCTAGCTGTGTATAAATTTCAAGTTACACTGAATATTCAACTCTTAGTTCTCTCCTCTTTTTTCTCCTTTATTCATTTGTTAAAAGTCTCTAGGACAGACTTTTTTAAATTGGTTTTTGCAAGATAGCAACTTGGGTTGGAATTGCTTAGAGTAAAACTTCTTTTCTGAAATTTGCTGACCTTTAAAGGCAAATATTTAATCTGATTATGTTTACTATGAATTGCCACAAGAGGACAAAGTATGGGTGATTTTAAATTATTCTAACCACAGTTTTTGTTGTTATTATTTTTCCTTTTCTCAAATACTTCATTACTTCTGGTGGAACACAGTGTTGGAAATGGTGGAACAACCACCTGGACATTTCTGATGTCTCCATCTCATTTTAACTTCAGATGTGATTTCTAAATAGATAAGGATTAAACTTAGTCTTACAGCATATCAATAATAACTACAAATTGGGTTAACCACAGTTCATTGACAAATTTCTTCACTGAATCTTTGAAAGACTTACTTTTGGGAGTTCAGTTAAAATAGTCTATGACACCTAATTCTTCTAAATTACTAGGTTGGTAGTTAAAATATATTTGCTAATCTTTCTTAGGTCGCTAAGCAAATGATCTTACTCAGGTCACTTTCTCTTCTTGGAGCAATATTAGGAATGACACATAAAGTGGGTTGAAGTTCACAAGTGTTTTCATATGCATTATTCCATTTTTATTTGATTTCCCAAAATAACCATAGATTTAAAAAGAGTTATATAAACCACATTTTATCAGTGAAATAACTAAAGGTTAGAAGGAAATGAAATGCCTAAATTCTCACAACTTGTGTATGGAAAAGCAAGAATTACTTTAGGTTTTCTGATTCCAAGTTAAATGTCTTTTTACTAAATATTCAACTTGTAAAAATTCTATTCATAATTCCAATTCATCTAGGGTCAAAATCAGTGTTATTCATCATCCTAGCCATACTTGGCTTCTTTACCTTATGAATAAAATTGTGAAAAACCTAATGTCTTTGATTTCAGTTGAACATTTATTCAGCATCTGTTATATACAGATAATATTCTGGGGACTGGGGATTCAGATACAAGTATAAGATTGCGTGGTCTCTGAAGAGGTGAACAAATTAGGAAAGTTAGATATATATGTAAAGATACGAAAACAGAATCCATACCTACAAGGTACAAAGAATATACAAGGTAAGGTACAGAGGTTAAATAGAGTGAATGCCCCTGTTGAGGAAAATGGTGGTGTCTAGGAAGGGATTCATTGGGAGTTCATAGTATGATAACAATCTTTAAGGAAAATGGGAGTTTACTAGGTATTTTAAAATAGAAGGAACTTTGACATAAACTAAAAAAAGGAAAAAAATGTGTAAAGAGAGTAAGATATAAAAGTTCATGCGATTTTCAGAAAACTTGGATATTGTTATATCGCTCAAGTAAAAAGTGAGTTGGTAATAAAAATAGTAAGATATGATACTGAACAGATAAGTAGGCAGTTTGGTAGAGGAGGAATGGCCTTAAGTGTGAATCCAAATATCCCTGCAATAGTGTTCCCATTCTGCCATTTATTAAATGTGTTACCTTGGGAAAGTTCCTCGATGTCTCTAAACCTCATTTTGTTTTTATAAAATTGACAATGACTCCTATTATGCATTATGTATGCAACGAGCCTAGCATAGGTACGACAATAAGTCCTTGCTAAATATATATGAGTTACGGGTACACTAGAGTTTAGAGAGGGAAAAGGCAAATTTTAAACTTGTAATTTACTACAGATCATGAATTTTGCCATGAAATACCCTCAAATGATTTTAAATTATAAAGTACATTGTAGGGTAAATACATTCTGTACTGTCTAAACTCAGTTTTGGATTTTTTTTGGAAAAAAAATTAAAATGGCTGCTTTTTAGCTCTTGATCAAAGATCCATTTTCCAAATGCATGCATCATTTTTCTAGCTTCAGGCCTTATTTCCACTACATAATTTTAGCTGAACTAATTGAGTGGTTTTCCACTCCATTTGTTGTATACATCTTATCATAAATAATTGTGACGGTGTCACATTCTTGTATTTTGAGAAGAGATCTAAAATATAATTCAATGTTAAATTTCATAGCAGAGTATTATGTTGTTTTTATAACAAAGCCATTTTCTTAATGTCTATCATTTAGTTCAGAGGAAAAATAAAGGCCTGATAGCCAAAATGCTTGTATACAAAGTGTTTCAAAATACATTAAAAGTGACAACTTACATATTTTATGAAATATGCATCTCAATAAATATGAAGCTCAGACTTCTTCCATGCTTGAACTATTTGTACAAATATTTTTAGATAACAGTAGTAATTCATGGCAGTTTCTCTGGCATACTAGCTGTAAGTAGCATGTAAGCAATTATTTCATTTGGCTTACAGAAACCTTTGGACATTAAATCCTAATTGTAGGAGAGAGATCATAAGTTTGAATCAGCCCCTTTACCTTTCCAATGCAATTTTAATACTATAGACAGAAAAGTTTTTAAAAAAGTAAACACAAATACACTACTGAGTTCATAATAAATATATACATGAGGATATATATTTAAAAATTTATATTATATTTAAGTATATTGCTTGTATTTAATCTTATGAAAATACAGTCACCTTCAGATGCTTGGGTTGTTCCCAACAGTTTTCTCTGAGAAAGTTAAAGAAGTCTGAAATTGACCTTAATCCTAAGGAAGCAATTTTAATTATCGATCTACCATTTGTCTTTACAAAAGTCTCTCTGGGGTTTATCTATCTCAATGCCTGCATTTCATCTTTCTCTACAATCAGCTTTGGGGGTCGCTTTATTCATCAAGGGTAGCCAACTCAGTATCCTAAGTGAATTCCAAAAATTTTCACTCCCGCTCTAATCTAGCTACCTATTTTTATGGCTACATTTGGATCTTTTAATGACCAGAACTGAAATGGATCCCATAAAATGATACTTTAAAAAAAAAAAACTATACATTTATTTTTAACAAATCTTTCATCCATTTTTTAAATAGAAATTTCTCAGTGATCACCCTGTGCCATATGGATTTCATTTAGATACCCCTCCCTTGTATTTCTAATTTGAATCATCCATAACTGTAATGCCAAGGTTCTATTTTTGAGTGCTTCCAGATCGTTCTGAGTTATTTTCTCATTTAGAATCTGAGGCCATTGTATCATACCTTAATTTTGAACTTGTTGAAATGTGTATTCCCTAAATACAGAGTCAGTAAAGTAACACATGCTGTCACTTAACTAATTTAATTTTTCTTCTGTTAATTCATTTAATTGCTTGCTACTTCATTTAGAAAACATTTGTTGAATGCCTACCATGGGCCAGAAACCAAACTATCTTATGAGTCTGTTACTACTATGGTTTGAAGGGAATAAACTGTAAATACCAATACAAAGTGATAAAAGCCATGCTAGAGATAAACAGTTTGCTCAGGTAGCTTAAAGGAGAACCAAACATACTCCACACAGGGATAAAGTTAGAATTCTTGGAAAAGGTGGTGTGTAACCTGATTCTGAGTAGGAGCATGCCCTTTAGGGTAGTTTGGAGTATGAGGATGCTATATAAGCAAGCAGGGAGAGACCTAAGAACCTTGGAGTTACTTATAGGGTCCTATATCACCTCATTTTGGAAAGTTTCACATATGAGAACTTTGCTCATATAGCTCTGTATGATTTTGAAGTCATAGGTTCTGGGACAAGTGCTTTGAAAATATTCTCTATGCTTATTTTTCAGTATTATCTTTTCACACTGGCTTTGTGTAATGCATTGGCAATTATACCCAGCATACTAGATTCTCAGTTCAGTCAGGTGGCAAGATGTTCTCAGTGTCAGAGAAAGTATTGCCAAGAATGGCATTAAAAACTCACCTTTTCTCTTTTGCTACAAGGTCAAATTTGATCTATGGACCTTTCACTTCTTTATCATATATGCTATCTCAAATCAAATTAGGCATCATGACAATATCACTATTAAACATACAAGTTATGATGTATTTTAAATAAACCCCAAAACCTAGTTCAGTTCATTTTTAAGGGCTTTTAAAATTTATTTAAAAGGGAAATGTTAGAGGGTAAGGAAAAAGGTTTGGTACAGTTTTTAGCCAGGGTCCCTGCATGTCTTTTAGTAAATCACTGTGTACAATCTGAGTAAATCAATTGAATAAATTACTGTGAATTTCAGTTTACCTGTCAGTGAAAAGGTAATGATGGCAAAAACTACCTAAATGTATTAGTTTGAGAAACTGTTACAGAGACTATAGTAAAGCTAGATTTGACGCAATAGGGTTATTATTTAAAAAGACAATTCAAAAATTTATGTAGATTTTTAGTTATAAATAAATTAATTGTTTGGCAATTTTGAGCCATCTAATTCTAAAGATGTCAGAAACATGGATATAGTTGGTATATATTGAACTTACTGAATAATGATTAAAAATCAGTTTGATTCCTCTTTATTTATGCTTAAGATCAGACTATGTAAAAGGTACATTATATTAATATTATCCAATTCTGACAAGATGCAGGCAATTCATAGTTAAAATGTTGACTGCATGTAAGTTTATTGAAAATTAAAGACAAAAAATGTAATAAGAAGTGATTATCACATGGATTGAATTTTAGCATCAACTGTCTTACATTTTAAAAATCAGGTTTCTAAAAATACAAATTTTCAAAAGACACTCATTTATTTGAGTAGGATTCATTACATATAACAATTTTGAAATATTACATACTGAGTCACTTCTGCCTTCATTTAATTTTCCAAAAATAAGAATAATAAAAACTCAAGAATGAATGGTTGTTATATTTAGCATTATCAGTGAGTAGACATTGTGCTAATTAAAGGTAGTAAGGATGCTAATTTCATTTAGCATCAGCTAAATGAAATTAGTAGTGAAAATCTATCCATGGTTTCTAATGGAGTCACCTATAGGCATTTGGCATTTAATGTTCCAAAATAGCTGCAGCATCATAGTTGATGTTAGTTTCAATAATTCATCTTTGTACTAATACTTGGCAGAGTGGAAAATTGAAATAGTACACCAAATAGTATATTAGTCATATTAAATAACTACAGCTTTTAAATCTTTAGTCAGATGCCTCCTGGGTATATAGCAAAGGAAAGTTTTGTTCTTACTTTTTTTTATTAGTTTGTATGAAGAAAAGAAAACCAACCTTACTGCTATAAAAATATTTTTAGATTATTTATAGGTCTTACAATAATATCATTAACAGGTTGGAGAATGTGCAAAGTGATATGCAGAAAATACTTTAATTCATTCACACCAATAATATTTGAATACCTACAAATTGTCAACCACTATGATAGGTGTGCAAGATGCATACATAATCCCTTGCCCTTAAATATTGTATACTCTTGTTGAAGTTCAAAAATAAACCAGAATAAAAAAATAAATGCAATATGTAAAGGGAATAAAAAGGGTGCTATGGTAGAGAATATATCCATAATCTGTATGTCACTAGTTGTTGATAAGTAATTAAAATTTTGAAGAATCATAGATTAAAGCAATCATTAATTGAAAATTTAAAACCAATCGAGGAAATAATGTTGTTTAACATTGCTAGAACTCAGTTTGTTCACTAATACTCTGGTTCACCCTGCTTCAATATTTGCCTTAATTGAAGATATCTGGCTTAGTGATTGTCTCTTCTCAATTATTTGTTATAATTTACAAGTGTAAGGCTGACTCATATTTCCTATGATCTAATCCAATCAAATCGTGTATTGAACATCAAGAAGTATGTTTATAATGTTTCATTGTGACATTTTCCTCCAATCACAGTTGATTAGTTTCAGTACAGATATTTTAAGTAGCCTAAGAACATGGTTTTATTTTAAGCAGTCTAAGCACATGGTTTTAAAGAGATTTATTCTTTATTCCTTCTACCATTAACTTTCTTGCTAAATACTGCTTATGCCTTTTCTAGTTTGCAATTCTAAGAGTGAGATAGTCTGCACATCTTCTCCATTACTTAGTACTCTATAATGGAACTGCTTTGAATAGTTATCTGTACTGTAACCCCAAAACTCTTCTGGACTTACAACCCAATCTCATTTCTGTAACTGTAGAATACATAATATTTATTGGAAGATTTCTTTGATAATAAAAACATGAACAACAAATGTGTACTAGCTTATAATTTACCAACTAGTTGCAAACATATTATTAATAATTTATCTGACACCTAAACCTACATAAAACCTAAATACGTCAAAATAAGGATATTAACATTGTTTAGATAACACAATGATGAGAGTAACAATAATAACTTCAGGATATAAGCAAAGACTTAAATTTAGTTTTCTAACTAGCGCCTTTTATATTCTGCCATACTGCCTTAGGATTACACAAAAAGTTGAGAAAATAATAGAACAAACACAAAGAGTTATATGAAGTGGTCCACACATGTATGCTGTGCTTAAGTTATTTAATATCATCTAGATAAGAAAGTAGTTAAGCATGAATTAAAATACCAAAATAAATATTTAGCATATTTTTTGTTCAACCACAAATTGGTATATTAGCAAAGAAAATATTGAGGAAAGCAAATTGATGAGTTTAATCAAAAGGGTGTCAAAAATGTGAATAAAAATATATCCAAATAGCATTTTCTCATATGTTTATTGGCTATTTGTCTATCTTCTTTTGAGAAGCTTCTGTTCATCCTTTACCCCAGTCAGAATGGCTTTTATTAAAAAGTCCAAAAACGATAGATGCTGGCCTGGATGCAGAGAGAAAGCAACGCTTATACACTGTTGGTGGAACTTCAAATTAGTGCAACATCTATGGAAAACAGTATGGAGGTATCTCAAGGAACTAAAAGTTGACCAACCATTTGATCCAGCAATCCCACTACTGCATATTCACCCAAAGGAAAAGAAGTCATTCTATCAGAAAGACACCTGCACTTGAATGTTTATTGCAGCACAATTCACAATTGCAAAGATGTGGAATCAACCCAAATGCCCATCAATTCATGAGTGGATTAACAAAATGTGATATATGTATACCAAGGAATGTTACTCAGCCATGAAGAAGGATGACTTAATGCCTGTTGCAACAATTTGCATGGAACTGGAGACCATTATTCTAAGTGAAATATCTAACGAATGGAAAAACAAGCACCGCATGTACTCACCGTCAAATTGGAACCAACCAATGAGCACTTATGGGCACAGAGGGAAGTAAATCTCAAAGGAAATCAAGCAGGGGTGAGTGGGGAGGAGGGGATGGCCAAAAACCTACCTAACAAGTACAATGAATACTTTCTGGGCGATGAGCACACTTTTAACCCTGACTCAAGCATTACAAAAGCAATCTATATAACCAAAAATATTTGTACCCCTATAATACTTTGAAATAAAAAAATACATATATCCAAATAAAGAGAAGCTTTTTGTTAAAGAGACTATCATCAGATGGAAATCAAAATATAGTCATGTGTTGCTTAATAACAGGGATATGTTTTGAGAAATGCATCTTTAGGTGATTTCATTGTTGTGCAAACATCATAAAGTCTACTTACACAAACCTAGATGACATAGTGTACAGCACACCTAGGATATATGATATACCTAGGCTACAAACCTGCACTGTATGCTACTGTACTGAATGGTGCAGGCAATTATAACCCAACGGTAAGTATCTGTGTATTTAAAAATATTGAAACATAGAAAAGGTACCATAAAAATACAGTATTACAATTTTGTAGGACCACTGTTGTATTTGTAGTGGGTCGTTGACCCAAACATTGTTATACGGCACATGACTGTGCTTTCTATGAAAGCCATGTAGGGAGAATATATACAGTTAAATTGAGACTCATTGTTGTCAACCAATCTTTAACATACATATATCTGCATGCATTTTATTTTCTAATGTTAAGGGAGATAAAACAGATCAAAGGCACTGTGACGGATCAGTTTAATTTACTTGAGTTTCAAAAGCTAAAAACAAAACAAAACAAACAAACTGACAGTAGCTGACCTATTCCAAAGGTAATCATGAACAATTAAATTTGTTACCAGACTTCTAAGAAGATAAAAATTAGAGTGAGGTAATGTGGATTTATATAACTGAGTAGAGAGTAGTTTAAAAAGAAATTCTAGGCCATATTCTTTCAAAGAGAAAGAATATTAAATATTAATATTAATATTATCATATTAAAATCATAAAAATAAATAAATGACCAAAAATAATAGCATAAGCAAAATATAAATGTTCGCAGTTGTTGTAACTAACACATTAGTTTTCATCTTTATTTCTTAGAACAAGTCCCATAATGGTTAAGGACGTAAGAGTTTAAGATCCATCTTTTAAAATATATCCATGGAATTATCACTGAATAAATATATGCAGGTAAAATTGCTTTGCCAAAATTCAATATATAAAGACAAAGAAATTTTACACTCAACTTATTTTTTAAACTCACTAAAACAAACAATGCTATTCAGTGTGTTTCCATTTTTCTCTTTATGCTTAATACTCCTATTGAAACTTGAAATATTACAAATGGAAAAAAATAGACATCTAATACCCAGGAATACTGTGAGAACAGAATATGTAACTTAAGAAAAAATCCTAAAAGTGAAAATAATCAACATGAACTAATTTCTACAAATGGTATTATTCAATAGGGAAAATAGTGCATGACAAATCAATAGATTTCAAATTATACTTCCTTAATTATAGATATGAAGTTATATTCTTTTAGTACGAAATGGTTAAAACGTCAAATAACTTCACCCAAATATTTTTTCAGCATTTAAGCATCTTACCTCTGGGCTTTGATACACACTGAGTTTTAGACTTTTGACATAGAATGTCTAATATTTTTCTCTACTGATTAATAAAATCATCTTCATTAGTATATGTCTTTGACACACTAGTTTTTTCTGTTTTAAATTTTTGAAATTTCCCTTACATGTGCAAGTATAGTCAAATCAAATTTTGCAAATATTTTGTATACTAAGTTTTACTTACCAGTCTTTTTTATATTCCCAATGATTATGTAGTACATTGCATGTAATAGGTACTCAGAGTATTGTGTTGAGTTAATGGATAATGTGTCTCTGTATGATATGAGAGCTAGTTTTGCATTGTTTGTATTGTTATTTTTCATATGCTATAATAATGGTCTCCAGGAGAAATAATAATTATATTAGATTGAAAGTCATCTACCTTTTTAAAGACCATATCTAGATATATAGTTTGTTCATTAATTGCAGTGCCCTCTACTTTTAGAATGAAATTTGAGGAATCTATAGAATATATACACAAAATATAAATATATACAGAATATAGTGTACACCTTGTACTTTGCAAGGGTGAAAGTGGAAATAAATGGAAAATTTTAAAAAGTCACATGGTATCAAAATAGAATAAACTAATAATACAATTCAATGCTTAGGAGATGGCATTCAAAAACTGTTGCTGTCTGGCATGAAATGTCAAGAACAGACCTTATGCTTAAAGACCACCCACACAGAAAGAATACATGACAGGAAAATATGACATCAATCTTTTAAATTGCATTGTTGTAGTTTTTCTTGGTGCATTTTCCAGGTTGGCAAGTTGATGTCATTATTTTCCAGTTATTTAGAATAGAGGAAAATCCTACAGTCAGCCTTGTCATATCATAAATCAAAGGGTTATATATCAGCTGAATGTGAGTAATTATTTTCTTTTCATTGTTTGGAGTATCTAAGTGTATTTTCAAGAATATTAATCAATTTTATGTAATATAGACACCATTAACTTTGCGAACATTTAGAAAACTGTGTTCGTTTGGAAAAGCAGTTATGTCTTTTTAGGCAGAAGATTTACATATTTAGGGATAAGATTTAGATAATGCATCTACTCTTCCCAATCTATTTAAGTTATGGCTATGTAAAATAATTATTGTTTCTGGGGAAAATATGACTATACATCTGTATTATGTGAATTTTTCTAAACTTATCTTAAAAACAAAATAAACAGCTATCCACAGATTATATAAAATTCCATTCCTGTGTCCAGGAATAAATTTTATAATTTATTTATGTTTTATTCAAATTATTGGATATAGATATCTACAAAATATTCTGCCTATCAGGTCTATGCTAGAGGTTACAAAGATTATTTCACATCACTGATTGAAAATATAAATGTAAATATGTCTTCTCAAGTATTAAAGGTCACTAGAAAAAATTAGACTGTAATCAGTGTGGTGGATCAGCAAAACAAACAAGGAAAATGAGGCTGCATTGATTTATTCAAAGTGACCAAGTAAATAAGATAGAAATGGGGATACATAATAAAAGAAGACCAGAGTAAAAAGTAAAATTATGAAATTTGACAGAAAGACTACTCTAAGCATATTAATAATTTACATAAATCAGAATAGGTTTAGTGCTTACAGAGGAATATAAAAATTGTTTAAAAATTGTCTTAAAAGAGACACATTTAAAATAAAATGTAGACAAGAAAGCTATGTGGTAGAAAATTGCTAATAAATATAAGTAAGCATGGCAATATTATTATCATATAAAGTAGAATTTTGTGCCATTGTCAGTAAATTAGCACGTGGCAGCCATGAGAACATGCTTTACCAACATTCTGTTACAGCGAGTGTAAAATAACCAAGGGCAATTTGAGCTTTGAAACTCATCACTCAATTTGCACAGAGACTATGTCCTATGGGAGTGCATCACAGATACCAAGGCCGACTAGTTCTTGGGAGAAATAGGACTCCTTTGTCAACTGACTTTTGCTCAAGGATTCTCTGATGGCTTTGCAGAATCTACCTACACTGTACAGAAATCTAGGATTCTTTCACCAACATTCTCCCTCTATTCTTCACTCAAAATTAGAATTGAATCATTATCAGTCCCCAGCCAAGCTTCTCCAGTTCCTTCTCTATTTCCTGTAACAGAGGCACTTCCCCTAATATAATCCTTGAAAATTTAATCTTGCCTTGATGTTTGCTTCCTGGGATACCTAAAGGAGAACACATAATAAAGGAATATTTTATATTCGCACAAGTCCACTCTATCAAAAATAAAAAAAACTATGAAATTGATGTACCTAAGCAAACAACCTCTCTATATATAAAGTAAAAGATAATAGCAATACAAGGAGAAATATAAAAATGTAAAACCATAGTTAGAAAATTTAATGCAACATTTTAAAACAACATACCAAGGTAACAAAGTATAAATTAGTCAGAAGATGACTAGAATAAGACAAATAACAGACATAGATATCCATTCACTCCTCCATAGACAAAACATGTTATACCCTTAAAGAAAAACAATTTGTTATATACTTGGTATAATTTTTTAAAAATTAATTACATATTCCCTCATAAACTATAAAAAAAGAAAATGAAATGATCTTTTTAAAAACCACTGACCACAATAAAAATTTAAGAAATCATAATACTTCAAAACATATATAAAATGAGATATTTCCATTTGAAATATGGTCTATTCTAAATAACTCAAATGGTTGAAAAATAAAATTGCAATGAATAATAAAATCATATATAACACAAAAAGGAAATAAATATCCTATAATTTTAAGTTAATTTATCTTATGGAAGAGAAAGATTTACATTAATGATTTTAATATTTAACACAAATACATAAACATTCGAGTGCAGGTGTCTTTTTGATAAAATGACTTCTCTTCCTTTGAGTAGATACCCAGTAGTGGGATTGCTGGGTCAAATGGTAAGTCTACATTTATTTCTTTGAGGAATCTCCATACTGTTTTCCATAGAGGTAGTACTAATTTGCAGTCCCACCAACAGTGTGTAAGTGTTCCCTTTTCTCTTCATCCACGCCAGCATCTACTGTTTTTTGACTTTTTAATAACAGCCATTGTGACAGGGTAAGGTGGTATCTCATTGTGGTTTTAATTTGTATTTCCCTGATGATTAATGATGTTGAAATTTTTTTCATATGTTATTTTTCTTATATTTTCTCATTTCTTAAAAATTGAGTTGTTTGTATTACTGCTGTAAATTTTTTATACATTTGGAACACAAGTCTTTTGTCACATATAGTACAGCAAAATCTCTCTAGACTGTGGCTTGCTTTTTCATTTTCTTAATGATACTTTTGATGTCAATAACTTTTAAATTTCAATATAGTTCAGTCCTTTTATTTGATGATAGTGCTTTCAGTATTTTGGTTCAGAAAATGTTGCCAACCCAAACTATATGAAATTATTCTTCTATGTTTTCTCGTGGATGTGTTATTGTTTAACCTTTCATTTTTATGCCTATAGTTCATCTCAACTTAATTTGTGTATGTAGTATGTGGTAGGGGGTCAAGGTTGATTTTTTCTCACAATATCTAGCTGATCCAGCATTATTTATGGATTCTCTTTTCTGTTCCTTTGGTCTATGTGTCTGTGTTTGCCCAGCCACTACACCATCAGCAATTACTATAACTTCGTAGCTGATTTTGATATTTGGTAGTATAAGTCTTCCAACATTCTTTGTTTACCTGATATTTTCTTGGCTATCCTGGACATTTTACACTTCCATAAAATGTTACAATCATGTTAAATTAAGGAAAATCAATTCTCATTAAAATTGTATTATGTCTATAAACTGGGGGAAAACTGGCATAATAAAAATATTCTAATCTATAAAAAAAGATTATAGATTGCATATACACTGAAGAATGAAATTTCTGGAAGCTTTTCTGAAATCTTTCCATTTTATCTTATATTTATATTAATTTATATCAATTTACCTCAGGAATATTTACAGTTTGCAGTAGAGATGACTCATACATATTTCAAAGGGTATATTTTTTAAATATCTTATGTTTTTATGCCATAATAAATATCTTTTCTTAAAATTTTATTTTTTAATAGTCTATTGTTGGTATATAAAACTACAAATTTTTGATTGTTCACTTTTTTCTGTAGCAACATGATTAATTCATATTTAAGTTATAAGTGTCTCTCGGCAGATTCTCAGCTTTTCTGTGCATAAAACCCTAGTGTCTATGTTTAATGGAAGTTTTACTTCTCTGTTTTAAATCTACATAATGTTTATTACATTTTATTTTCCCTCTTGCACTTCTAGGGATTCTAGCTTAACAATAACTATAGGTTGTGCCATGAGGCACACTCATTTTTGTCTTTATTTTTGAGATTCTATTTTTTTCTTTTAATTCATAATTTATAAGAAAGTAGTCAATTGGACTGCATCAAAATTTAAAACTTCTGCTTTTCAAAAAATACTACTATGAAAATTTTTTTAAAAAAGACAGACTACAGTCTGGGAGAAAATATTTGCAAGGCATAAATCTGATAAAAGACATACAGAATAATATGTAAAGAACTCTCAAAACTCAGTTATAACAAGGAAACAATCCAATAAATGGGAAAAAGTTTTAAACAGACACTTCACCAAAGAGATATATTTATGAATGGAAAAATAAGCTCATGAGAAAACATTTAATTTTATTAGTCATTAGATAAATACAAATTAACACTACAATGAGATATGAATATATACCAATCAGAATGTCTAAAATTAAAAGGAATAATAATATCCAGTGTTGTAAAGAATGAGGAACAATTGTTGATGGGAATGCAAAATGATATGACTATTTTGGGAAACAATTTAAAACCTAAGCATATGACTTCCATAAGACTCAGTCAAAACCAAGGGATTTACCCAAGAGAAAAGAAAACATATGTCCACAGAGAAATTTATAGACATGTTCATAGTGACTATATTTGTAAAACACAAATATTAGAAACAACCCAGATGCTTAATAGATGAATGTTCAATAAGATAAATTTTAAAAATGGGATATTGATATGTATTATAACAAAGATGAATTTCAAAATAACTATTCTGAGTAAAAGAATCCAAAATGATAAAAAGAGTACACACTCTCTATGGTTCCATTTATATAAAACTCTATATATGCAAAGTAGTCTACAGTAACCAAAAGTAGGACAGTTTCTTGAGGGGGGTGACAATTGGGAAAAATAGACAGGAGATGTTACCAAGTGAAAGTAGGAAATTTGGCAAAATGATGGATATATTCATTATCTTGATTGTATTGATAGTTTTAGTCTATCAAATTGTGCATATAAAGTATCCGCAATTTATTTCATGTCAATTATACCTCAAAGAAGCTATTGAAAAGAAAGAAAATCAATAATCTGAGGCAGTGATATTCAAAATAATGTGAAGATTTATTGAGACAGACTACTGGGCTTCATCCCTCAAATAATCTCTGTATAGGGCTGGTGAATATGGACTTCTAATAAGCTCCTAGGCATTGTTCATGCTTCTGGTAAAGAAACCATTGTAACAGTCAAGTTGTGGGTAAGTTCACACCTAACAGGTACGATGTGCATTGTCTAGGGGATGGGCATGCTTGTAGCTCTGATTCAGGCAGTGCAAAGGCAATATATGTAACCAAAGCCTTTGAACCCCCCATAATATTCTGAAATTAAAACAAAACAAAACCAAACAGTCAAGCTGAGAGTCAAATTAGAAACTCAATACCATTCCCAATAGCTACAAAGAAAATAAAGTATCTAGGAATATACTTAACCAAGGAGGTGAAAGATCTCTACAAAGAGAAATACAAAACACTGAGAAAAGAAATTGCAGATCATACAAACAAATGGTAAAAATACCATGTTCATGGATCAGTAGAATCAACCTTGCTAAAATGTCCATACTACCCAACGTGATTTACAAATTCAAAGCAATCCCCATCAAAATACCAATGCCATATTTCACAGATCTAGAAAGAATAAATCTACACCTCATTTGGAATCAGAAAAGAGCACAAGTAGACAAAGCAACCTTAAGCAAAAGGAACAAATCTGGAGGAATCACATTACCAGACTTCAAACTATACTACAAGGCTATTGTAACCAAAAACATCATGGAATTGGCACAAAAATAGAGATGTAGACCAATGGAACAGAAGGGAAAACTCAGGTACAATACCATCCACATACAGCCAACTGATCTTTGACAAAGAAGACATTATACACTGGGGAAAAGAAGCCCTTTTCAATAAATAGTGCTGGGAAAACTGGATAGCAACATGCAGAAGAATGAAACAGTATCCATATATCTCACCACTCACAAAAATTAATTCAAGATGGATAAAGGACTTAAATGTAAGGCATGAAACCGTAAGAATACTAGAAAAAAATGTTGAAGAAACTCTTCTCCATATTGGCCTAAGCAAAGAATTTATGAAGAAGACCCCAATGGCAACCATAACCACAACAAAAATAAATAAATGGGATTTGATAAAATTAAAAAGATTCTGCACAACCAAGGAAATAATCAACAGAGCAAATAGACAACCTAGAGAATGGGAGAAAATATCCACAAGCTATATATCCAATTAAGGGCTAATAACCATTATTTACAAAGAATTCAACTAAATCAGCAAGAAAAATTAAACAACATATCAAAAAGTGGGCAAAAGACATGAATAGAAGCTTTTCAGAAGAAGATAGACAAGTGGACAAAAAAATATGAAAAAATGCTCAACATCACTCATCATCAGGGAAATGCAAATTAAAACCACAATAATATATAACCTTACCCCTGCAAGAATGGCTTTTATTTAAAAGTCCAAAAACAATAGATGCTGGTGTGGATGCAAAGAGAAAGGAACTCTTCTACACTGTTAGTGGAGCTGCAAATTAGTACAACCTCTATGGAAAACAGTATGGAGATACTTCAAAGAACTAAAATCTGACCTACCATTTGATCCAGCAATCCCACTACTGGGTGTTTACCCAAAGGAAAAGAAGTCATTCTGTCAAAAAGACCCCTGCACTCACATGTTTATTGCAGCACAGTTCACAATTGCAAAGATATGGAATCAACCCAAATGTCCATCAATTCATGAGTGGATTAACAAAATGTGGTATATGTATGCCATGGAATACTACTCAGCCATGAAGAAGGATGACTTAATGTCTTTTGCAACAATTTGCATGGAACTGGAGACCATTATGCTAAGTGAAGTATCTAAAAAATGGCAAAACAAATACCACATGTACTCACTATTAAATTAGAACCAATTGATGAGCACACATGTGCACAGAGGGAAGTAAAACTTGACCAGAAATCAAGAATGGTGAAGCGGGAAGGAGGTGATGGGTGAAAACCTTTCCTAACTGGTACAATGAACACTATGTGGGTGATGAGCACTCTTATAACCATGAATCAAACATTATCAAAGTGGTGCATGTAACCAAAAATATTTGTACCCCCGTAATACTTTGAAATAAAATTAAATTAAATTTAAAAATAAAAATATAAATTTTATAAAAATCTTTTTTAAAAAAAGCATCATTTGAGATTCACTGCTTTAAGTCATGGCTACTCAAAGTCTTGTCCTCAGACTAACATCTTTAGCATCACCTATAAACTTGTTAGAAATTATAATCTCAGGCCACAGCCCAATTATACCGAATCAAAATCTATAATTCAATAAGATATATTACATTACTATATGGGAAAAATGATACCTTAAATATGATATGCATCACAAGATTAATGTTATAAATTGTGTAACAAAAGGTCTAAACCTCATTTATTGAAATATCAGGAAAATTTGTATAATTTTTTTCCTTGAAAGGATACATAGTGTTAATGTATTCTACTTCTTAATAGGTAATTATTTTGATTGAGTTTAAATTCATGAATTATGAATTCTGGACAACTTGTATAGATGGACTTACCTTGGTACAGCTAAAACCAAGAATTCCTTTATTCTTCTCTTTCTTTTTCATTTCACCTGAGATGACTAATTTTCTGCTATGGTCTTTGACTACAAATATAAAGCTATCTTGAAAAAAGTATTGTCTATATTAAGGAGTTGGAAATTTGCAGGCTTTTTTTTTTTAAGACAGGTTCTCAATCTGTTGCCCAGGCTGGAGTGCAGTGGCCTGATCATAGCTCACTGTAACCTTGAATTCCTGGGCTCAAGTGATGCTCCTGCTTCAGCCTCCTGAGTAGCTGGTACTACAAGCATGTGCCACCATGCCCAGCTATTTTTTCTAATAGATAGGGTCTTGCTATATTGCCCAGCCTGGTCTTAAACTCTTGGCCTCAAGCTATCCTCCCAAAGTGTTCGGATTATAGGCATGAGCCGTGTGCCCTGTGAAATTTCTATTTTCAAGATTCTGTTTGAAGGCTAGAGTATAATAACTTTAAATTATCTAATAAGTCCTTCCTGTTTTAAAATGTGGAGCACATTAGAAGTTTGGAGATCAAACCGTCTTCAGAGGTATTGCAAGGTTACATTTATCGAAGTGAAAGACTGAAGACACCTGAATAGTACCCAAATATCTAAGTGAGATTTTGGCTGAAGTTGAATGAAATAAAAAAAATATATTTTAATTTATTTGAGAACAAGTTTAACATATAGACTGTTCATTTATTTAATTTACAAAAAGAACATAATTTGTGTTTTGAACTCTAATTTATTCATGGAATCTGAATATTTTTAGATGACTCAATTATTTCATTATTCATTAACACTGATAATCTTAAAATACAGGGTGTCCCAAAAGTTGACATACACAGGGAAAATGGGAAATTGTAGCTAAATGTACCTTTATTTACAAAATATTCATTACAAAATTGTATTTGTAGAATATTCTGTGTTGCTGTTTAGACTTATTGTATAATCTCTCTTTGGGAATAATTCAAGACAGATGATAGAATAGAGTTTTCATTTTCTGTTTAGGGAGACTAACATGCAAGAATGGGCCAGGAAGATGATGTGCATAAGTGAGCACATCATTCTGACATTCATGTATTCTATCACATACCACACACCCAGCCACCACTAGCCTGATACAGAAAGGGAACATACTTTGGAAGATGCAGCTAGAGACTTCAACTTGGAGATGGTACCTCACAAGGATGGGCAGTCATCCCTCTGGACACTGTATATACCTGAAATAATGAAAAGCATATAGTTATATTTACACGATATATAGGATACCAAGGACCATAAAAGTGGCTTTGTTCACCATCAATCCTAGTGTCTCACTTGGGATTTTGTTTTCTGTCTCCATAACTCTAGGTTTTGTAGGGATAGAGCTCCCGATTACTACAGGTAGAATTCTACAAGAGTGAACAGCAAGAGCAAAGTAAATAAACACAATAAACAAAAACTAAAAGTCATGGCTGCCACTTGATAAATTGCCCTTCATGTGTTAAGAGTCCAGAACAAGAGTCACCACACTGGCCTTATATTCAGAGGGAAGCAGAACTGCTATTGTACAAAAAGACAGGAAAGAATACATTTGATATTTATGTAATGTAGGTAATCCTCTGGGGTGTCTCCTATTATTTCCCTACGAAATTTTGATGGTAAATGAGTAAGAGCAGCAGCCACAGCCTAAGAGGTGTACAGTGAGCAGCCCATGCAGGCAAGCAGAGGGGCTAGCTAAGAATGAACAGAATCTAAACTAGGTAGTAGAAGAACGAGGTAATAAGAATAAGTTGCATCCCTGAGACTACTTACACTGTCAGGGGCCATAATTCATCCTACAAACTACCTTCTTTATGTTTTCTCAGAAAAGAAGAAAACCAGCAGTCATGGTGGCTCAAGCCTGTAATCCCAGCACTTTGAGAGGCCCAGGCAGGAGGATCACCTGAGGCCAGGAGTTCAAGACCAGCCTGGACAGCATAGTGAGACCTTGTCTCTAAAGAAAAATAAGAAAGAGTAGCCAGGTGTGGTGGCACACACCTGTAGTTCCAGCTACAGAAGTCTGAGTGAACTATGATGGTGCCACTGCACTACAGCCTGGGAGACAGAGCGAGACCCTGTCTCTAAAACTAAATATATGAATAAATAGTAAAAAAAATACCAAAAAAATAGAAGAAGAAAAACCAATCAGAAGCCCAGAGAACCTATTCCCAAAAGAAATGAACTCACTATACAAAGCAAGTGGACTCAATTTACAAAACGGCCATTTTTCAAGCAGCTAAAAATGTCACTGGCTGACAAAAAACAGATCTGACTTACTCAAGTCTCCAGCCCGTCCTCAGGGAGAATCCTGCACCCAATGACTTGCCTAGGTTGGGTCCAAAGGACTGATTCCCTTGCATCCATTAAGGTACATTGTTAAAGCATTACCTGAGCTTCAGAGCCTCCCAAGGAGTTACATGAGACCTCCGTTGCAACTACTCCATTTTTCCCCATCATCCTTTCATCGTCCTCTTAGGTAAAGTATCTGCAGGTAATTCCTCTTTTTTCCTATTACCAGACCTATGACCAGTCTAAAGCATCATCTTCTATCCAGGGATAAAAGCAACAAAATTAGTATTTTTACACCGATTGCTTGACACTTATGTCTTTTACTTGATTCCCAAACTTGAAGGAAAAAACGTGTGAATAATTATAAATTCTTATCACATGGTGGATATCGCCATTAAACAAATTGAGAAAGCCACAGTGAGGCAGTCATCTTTGATACTTGCCTTCTCTCATGGCCTCTGGGTTAGAAGGCAGACTAAAAGGAACTAAGGCTGCAGCTGCAGAAACAAGTTAACTGGACCCAAATCTTGACTCTGCTGTTGGGGAAAGACAAACTCCTTGCTTCATGGAAGGTCATAGCAGTGCCCTCTTTTGTCCCCTTTGGTAGTTTGACAGAGAATTTTTTCTCTGTCAACAACTGAGAAAAGACTGAGAAAGACTGGATAAATTTATTGAAAGAGAAAAGTACTTGGCTGATGTCAACAGAGGGATATGCAAATTAATTTAGATAAATTCTAGTCTAAAAATGCTATTTCCCTAGTCAGGAAGCTCCCCTTGTTACATGGTTTACTCAATATGTTCTGGTTTCCATCTGTATTTCCTTTATAATGATACGCAACATTACAGGGGTGGGATTCTTCTTCTGAATCTTTTTGAATGGTGTAACTGACTTGTCTGTCCACAAAATGATGATGGGCCTGGCAAGGGTAGGGTTGAGGGGTACACACACACTTGTCTTTAAGAATTTTTCTTAAACAGAAGTTATGCTTTCATCATATAATGCATGCACTTGTGTGTATGTTTGTGTTCATGTTTCTTGCCTTGCATGTCACAAGCATTGTGAGACTTCAATTTAACTTACCCTTTGTCACAGTTTCCACTTTTGTAACAGGATGATAATAACCTCATGGGATTGTTGTGAAGATAAATGAGTACATACTTGCATAGCACCTGAATTGTGCTCATTGTTGTATAAGGGCTTAAAAAGTGATAGGTATTTAATTTCACCTCATAATTCCGTCTAATTCTATCACTCACCACTGCTACCACCCTCATAAGCTACTATTTTATTTCTTGTAAATAATAAAATACCATTCAAATTGATTTCTACAGTTAATTCCTATCCTACTTTTTATTCTCTGTACCTTTTCCAGAATGAGATTTTCCAAATTCACATCTGAATGTATAGTAACAGCATTAAAACCTTTAATTGACTTTCCTCATTATCAGAATAAAGGCCAAGACCCTTCAGATTTCCAACAAAAATCCTATAACATGACACATATGTGTCTTTTCAGTCTGCTCCTGTAAAATCTTCTCTCTTCACCCTCTGATCTAGCCACACTGACCTTCTCTCAGTTCTTTGAAGAAACAAAGCTCCCTTCATATCAGGGCTTTTATAAACATTGTTTTGAATGACTAAAATTCCCTATCTCTTCACAAATTAACTCCTAATCATTCTTCAAATCACAGTTAAAATATCATGCTCATGAAAGTTCTCCCCAGAACAGGTCAAATACCACTGTTGTCACTTTCTGCTTGCATTCTAAAGCTTTTCTTCTTAGAGAAGAAAATGGTAAACCCCAGTTTGCCATTAAATTACTTCCATGATCATTTCAATAGTTATTTGCCTGACTGTTACCAGACTATAAACTCCATAAAGACAAAAACCATCATTTCCACATTGCCTAGAATGATAGTCTCTCAAATTTTGTTGAATGAATAGATGCATGGAAAAGAGGATGGAAATATGAGGCAAAAAGGAGTTTTTCAATGACTATTTTTAAAAAGTGTGATTTGAAAGATGAGAATCACTGCTTTGAGTCATTACTTCTAAAGATCTTACAAATTGAAATGCTGTTGGGTTGATATTAGGCTATAAAAATATTTTCTCACAATTCTGTAGAGCATGTCTTCTGAATACAACCCATTCATTTCACTCAACTAATATTTATTTAGTGCCAAATATATACCAAACATTGTACGGATACTGAGAAAACACCAGCATAGAAAACAGACAAGATTCATATTTTCATGCAGTTTAAAGTTTTGTAGAGTTCACAGGAAAAAAACACATCAAAATATAAAAATGTGCTAAGTGTTCTACCAAGGGTTAAAACAGAGTAATATGCTAGATTATGAAGGAGTAGCAACTTTTCATTGAGAAGATTTTAGGAAAGTAGTTCAGACCAGGTAAATTTTAAACTGAATTTTAAAAAGGCAGTATGAAATGTGGTAGGCTAACCTCTAAAATAGCCTCCAATTATTCCTATTTGCTGGTATTCACACTCTTGCATAATTATCCCCCCCACCCAGCTTTGAGTGAGTTACTTGCTCCTAGTAGAGAGAATATGGCAAAGGTGACTATGTCCCTTCTATGATTGATTGTCTAACAAAGGCAGTGACTTCCAGCTAGCTAGAAGACTTTCTCTATTGCCTTCCTCATTTGTATGCTCTGGTGGTGCAAATTACCATGATGAAAAGAGCCATGTGGCAAGAAACTGAGGGTAGCCTGAGCCAACAGCCAGCAAGAAACTGAGGTCCTTAATTTCAACAGCCTGCAGGAAACTGAATCTTGCCAACAACCATGTAAGCTTGGGAGTAAATACTTCCACAGTCAACACTTTAGATGAGACCCCGGGTCTGGAAGACATCTTGATTGTAGCCTTGTGAGAGAATTGGCTAATCTGTGCCCAGATGCCTGACCCACAGAAACTGTGAGATAATGTTTGTTATTTTACGTCACAGAGTTTTGGGGTAAATTTTTATGAAGAAATAGATAACTAATACAGAGTTAGTTGTGAGATGTTTGGGAGAAAAATTTTCTAGACAGACAATATGACTATTGAAAATAACCCAATTTCTGATGAAAGTTGGCTATTATGGGAACTACACAACAGCTAGTGTGGTTAGTGGATGGTGGGTTAGATAAAATGTATTAAAAGATACATTCAGACAAATAGCCAGGGACAAATCAAATATGATCCTGTAAGCCAATATAAGGAAGTTGGGTTTTACATGAAGTGCAATAACATTTAGAGGATTTGACCTAGGTGAATGCTGTAGTCTACTTTTCCTTTTGAAAAGTTAACTTTGGCTACTATGTGGAAATGGATCATAGAAGAATGGAAGCACTAATATCCTTTAAAAGCCTATTGGAGTAGTCTGAAAAAGGAGTTGCCTGCAACTTAGATCTGATATTTTAGTAGAGTTCGGGAACTGTGAATATGTGCTGGGGATGGAATTCACAAGACTTACTACTATTTAATAGAATCGTGGTATGATTTACTAAAATAAAAATTTCTAGAAAACAAGCAGGCTAGGGAGATAAATAAGAAAACACTAAATAATTTTATACAGTGACTTTCTGACATAAAATTTATGTTTCTTTACAATTACAATTTTTATTTGAAATTTGTTTTCTTGATTGTGTAACTATCCAAATCTTATTCAAAATGCTTCATTAAAAATTACTATTGACGTTAACAAATTGGAATGGATTAGGCTTCTTTGATCATTGTCATCAGCCTCATTGTCAACAACAACAAAAAGTCAGATAAATTTTTGTCATAGTGCTTTGATAATAGGTTAAAATTAGAAACTAGAAGCAATAAGCATTATTTTGTGCAAAATTGGTTGACTTAAAAATCTGTAATGGAGAAAGGCAGTTTTCCTATTTCTAAGTAGTTTGCAAATACTTAAACACAAAACCAAATTATGTGCAAACTTCATTTTAATAAAACCGTACTTGGCTAGATGATTTTCTTTTATTTGCCGCACAAGTGACCTGATATAATGTACATAAAGAAAGTATGCAGTTGTCTAAATGTAGCAAGGGCTTGGTATCCTAGGTAACACTGCAGGCATATAAAGACCCAACTCCAAACTAGAAAATGAGTTGGGTCAAAGTCTAATTTATACTTAAGGTTAAAAAGTAAAGCAGCAATCTATATTTCACAAAAACAAAATCTTTCCAGATCCCTGAGTTTCTTTAAATGTCATTGATGGATTCGTTTTGGCAAAGTAATTGCTAAAGCTGACCATTTTTTATATTTAGACTATGAGGATTAAAGTGAGATCAAGCAGGTACTGGAGTAAAATAATCAAAATTAGTCAGAGATGCTTATATTTATTTTAATTAACTCCTCCTTAGACTTTCTATCCTTGAGAGCTTTCCAAATAAATTTCACAACTGAGCCTCTTATTTATCAACTGAATACATCCATCTTTATTTCCTGTCCACTTTGATCCACATTTTCCTCCTTCAGACGTATAACTGTCATTTTTTACTAAAAGAAATATCGAACATATGTTTCTTTTAAAGATTTATTTCTGAGAATGAGGACATTTCACTCATGAGGAAAATGAGAGTAAGCCATTAGATTTTCAAGTAACGTTCTGAAACGACGCCAGATATATTTAAAGGTAAACCTATCACAGTGTTATGCATAATAATATCAAGTAAAATTGCAAACCCAAGAAAATTTACGCTATCATCACCATCAGTTAAAATAAAATTACGTATTTTACCATAGTCCTATAAAAGGAGAGAAAAGGAAGAGTGAATTAGAGTTACATAAGTGGCAATATTGTCTGGTTGGGCTCTATGCTGGTTTTTCAAATGTAATTAGTGCCTCCATGTTTGAAGTTATGTCAAAAGACAAGTTGGCCCTACTGCATTATTTGCCAAGTAAGTCAGAATCTAATCAAATTTGAATTTCAACACTTACAAAAAAATGGAATGATGGCTTTCAAAAATGAGTATTTGTATAAGATGTATAATTTTCCTCTGAGGCATTACAATTTTCTCCTCACAGAATTTTTCTTGTCACAGAGTGGAACTCCATATTCTCCCACTCTGCTAATGTGACATCCTATGTGATTAGCTATTAGTGGCCTACTCTGCATAGTATGGTTCTGAACGCATACTGCATGAAAGTATGGACATTATATTGTTTGACGAAATTTAAACAAAGAGAGAGAGGGAAGGGCAGAAGGAGAAACCATCTTTATGTGTGGAAAATTGTGAGAATGCAAAACTGACTGAAGGATTTTACAGCAGGAGTTCCATATTAAAATTGGCAACATAATAATCAATATTCTACATGAATGAATGTTTAATAATTAATAAAAAATTGTGTCAATAAAATTATGTTCAAATATTTTGAAGGTTGGAGTTTTAATTTAAATTACCTAGATGATTTGGAAAAAATAGCTAGCATGGAAAATATTTTAATATTGTGGAGGATGCCAGTTCACCTACACATACAGAGAGAGAGAGAGAACAAGAGAGCATGTAGCAACAATAGGAACAAAGTAAACGTCAAAACTTTGAAAGTCAAAGTTAAGCCAAAAGTTAAGTACATTCATCATCAATGAAAGGTTAATTGAATTATACAATAAAAGACATGAAAAAGTGTAAGGAGTTATTATAGGTGTCATAGATATATTTAGTGGATAAAGTATAAGATTTGAATCTAGCCCTGGGATGAGTCACGGTCCTTACATATATTGTTTATGTGGTCTTGGATGAGTTATTTTTATACTCAGGAATGCCTTGAGAAGCATAAAGAATAGGTAAAAAGAAAGCATTTTACAATCTATAAGTACTTAAGCAAATAATGTTTACTATTATTAATTATTTTTCTTTTGTTCTAGGAATTGTGTCTACATGTATTTCCTTTCTCAAACATATATGTTTTACCATTCAAACAAATAAAAAAGATGATAAGGAACTGGAAATTATTCAAAAAAGAATGACAAATATTTAAGTTAAAAAAATAATTTAATAAATTATTTTGAATAATAACTTCAGAAGAAAATTCTTGGAATTTACAACATAACTAATGCTAAGGAAATAAAATATTTTATTGATAAGAAGACAATTGTCTATAAAGGATTCAAAAGGAAATTTATTACCAAATTAAAACAATTGATATTTTAATATAAATATTTTAACTGTCAGGTATTGGATAAATCGATATCTTTTATTGGATAATGGGAATAGATTTTCCCAGAAATGCTAATAATATTTCTGTCTAGGAGCATGGATAGGGTGAGCCCCAATTCTTTCTGGAGTCTACTTCATAGTCTGTTACTATAAAAATTCCATAATGTCAAAATATTTATTCTTCCCCATTCAATCTCATTTTTAAAAAATGAACATTTTGATTTTTTCTTTCATGTCCTTCAGTTGGCAGAACTTTAGGTAGTGAATTCCAGTTAGTAGATCTGGCTGGCTGAATCAACTGGGGCTTAATCAGAAGCATGTTTAATTAAAAAAAAGAGTTTTATCAATAAAATTACATTCAAATATATTCAAGGTCAGGGTTTTAGTTTAAATTACCTTAATGATTTGGAAAAAAGAGCTAGCATGGGAAGTATTTTAATATTGTGGAAGATTGGCCGGGCACAGTGGCTCACATCTGTAATCCCAGCATTCTGGGAGGCCAAGGCAGGAGGATCACTTGAGCTCAGGAGTTTGAGACCAGCCTGAGCAAGAGCCAGACCCCGTCTCTACTGAAAATAGAAAAAATAGCTGCGAGTCGTAGTGCACCTATAGTCCCAGCTACTCGGGAGGCTGAGGGAGGAGGATCACTTGAGCCCAGGAGCTTGAGGTTGCAGTGAGCTATGATCACATCACTGTACTCTAGCCTGGGACAACAGAGCAAGGCTCTGTCTCAAAAAAAAAAAAAATATTGTGGAGGATGCCAGTTCACCTACACATACAGAGAGAGAGTGAGAGAGCAAGAGATAAATATGAGCCAATAATTTCATCATCATAGATTTAAGCTACTATGCCCACAGAAGTAAAGCTTAAAACAAATAAGGTGAAAAAATATTTTTATTTAAAATTATTTTTAAAACTAATCTTAAACATGGTGAAATATATAATCTTGAATTAAACACGGTAAAAATATATAAATAGACATAAGAAATGATATAATTTTTTGGTACTATTCCAATCCTTACTAACAATTATATTCTCATAGAATTTTAAAAAATATTGCACATTCTAATAAATCATTTAAGTGGAGAGATGGAAAAGGTCTTGAGAAATTGGCTGGGTGTGGTGGCTCACATCTATAAGCCTAGCACTTTGGGAGGACAAGGTGGGAGGATTGCTTGAGGCCAAGAGTTTGAGACCAGCCTGAGCAAGAGGGAGACCCTGTCTCTGCAAAAATTAGAAAAATTAGCTGTGTGTGGTGGTGCATGCCTGAAGGCCTAGCAACTTGGGAGGCTGAGGCAGGAGGATCGCTTGAGCCCTGGAGTTTGAGGTTGCAGTGAGTTATGATGATGCCACTGCACTCCAGCCTGGGTGACAGAGCAAAACCCTGTCTCAAAAAAAGAAAAAAGGAGAATCTTTAGAAGTTATTTGATTCAGACTTCTAGCTCCTAGATAGAAGAGAGTGCCTATGCTAATGCAGTTGTTTGGAAGAGGCACTATATATAATTTTAAATTTAATGCTAATATTTATTTAAAATTTACAGAGATAAAAACAAGTAGACTGTTTATCTTTTCAAAATTGACTAAGTTGTAATTTTTCAGCATAATTGTTCTAGCACCTTGACTTCTGGCCCAGGAAACATTACGATTTGAAAAGTATTCACATTCTTCATAGAACCAATTTTCTATGAGTCAATACGTGTATCTTTTTCTACTCTCTGACTATAGAGAGCTCCTTTTGTGCATAGAGTATATTTTTAAAACTATGGAACTTTTTTTTACTAAAATAACATGATTCCCTCAGAAAGAGATCTTATATTAAAACCAAGGTTAGCTTGTAATTATTAAGCATTACTGTATGTCAGGATCTTCAACATAAATCATTTTTGATTCTCTAAATTCTTTAAGGTACTTATAATTTAAAAAAGTGAAGCCATGGAGAGGTTAAATAATATGCCTAAATTCATTCACACAGCAATTAAGAGAAATCAGGATAAAAAACAAGGTTATCAGAAAAACCTGTGTTCCATACACATCACTTCTCAAAGTAGAAAAAGTTGCCTTTGAGTGGTGATGATTCTTCCTTCTGTGCATGATTTTCCTGACCATTTAATGTTATAACCTTCTTGCAGGAGATTTTCATACCTAAAATACGTGTGGTAAATCTCTTCCTAAGCACCACTTACTGATTAGCTTTAAACACATCTGGATAATGGAATATTTTTCCAGCAAGAATTATGATGTTCCTAGCTTTGTACAAGGTGCTGTTGATTCTAATCTAAACAAGAAAATGTTCCCACTTTCAGAGAATTCTGTATTTAGTTATGATACACATACATAAAAGCAAATAATTCAGAGTTAGAATTTTGCCATAGCAAGAAAAGAGAAACAAACATTTAATGGGTACTTTTTATGTGTACCAGATTCGTCATATTCCTTGTTGTCATTTAAGCCTCACAATAGCTCCACAAGTTTAGTATCAGTTTCTTCTTTGTGCCTATCAGAAGTCAAGTTATCTGTCTAGTGTTATATGAATATTTAAGAGGAAGAGTTGGAACTCGAACCAATTATGTGGATTCTAAAAGTAAGTACTTTTAATTCTACCATATAGCTTTTTATAACATTTATATTCAAAATGGCTTCAGAGGAGACTTTCAGTTTCATCTCAGAGATGTTTTGTTCTGGAAAGTGCTGTTTCTACACTGACAGCAAGTAAAAAGCTGGAAAACTACAAGTAAACTACTGTACACGAGAGCACTGATGTTTCAGGGCACATAGCTGACCTAAAATCTGGAAAGGAACAGGTGACTAAAGGGAGAAACAAGATGCAGACATTTGATTACCTAGGACAGAAATTGCCAAGTACTATATAAGCCTATAAGGTGATTCAGCTTAGATAATTTTAACAAATTGCTAAGTGTCACTCATAGGGTAGCACGAGCATGGGAAGCTCATATGTATATAGATGGATACCCTCTTTGGAGCTTTTCCTCTTGAAACCCCAGCAGGCACTAATAAGAAGATCAAGAAAAATTCTGAGAAACTTTCCCTGTGGTGGCATTAGGGTAACAGAAGTGACTGCTGATACCTCACCCAGACTCATCTTTCCTATTTCCCTCTGAAACAAAAGCCTTAATATGCAGGAGGAAGAATTAAAAAAAAAAAAACAAAACTGTAACCTGAGGTATTGGTAAAAATCTACTGTATCTAGGGGAGGAAAAATAGAAAGGAAAACAATAAGAACACACTACAATTTAGAAATGAACAGGAACACATGCTGGGTTTAGTATTGCATTTAGAAAGAGATAGGAACATTTCTGTATGCCCAAGACTCAGGTTCATGGTGCCTGTTGAAGACTGAGACTTAATCAGTACAATTAGATAATGCCCCTATAACCCTCCCCCCAAACACTATTACAAAATAGTGTTTCAAAATAGCAAATATAAGAATAATTGGCCAGTACCATGGTGTTTTGGTGACTATAGCCTTGTAATAGAGCTTAAAGTCTAGTAAAGTGATGCCTACATATTTGTTCCTTTTGCTTGAGGTTGCTTTGGCTACTCAGGCTCTTTTCTGGTTCAAAATAAAGCATAGAATTATTTATTCTAGATCAGCAAAAAATGATGGTGGTATTTTGATGGAGATTGAATCTGTAAATCACTTTGGGTAGTATGGACATTTTAACAATGTTGATTCTGCCAATCCATGAGCATGATATGTTTATTCATTTGTTTAAATCATCTGCAGTTGTCTTCCTCAGTGATTCGTAGTTCATTTTGTAGAGATCTTTCACCTCCTTGGTTAAATATAATCCTACGTATTTTAT
Source organism: Daubentonia madagascariensis (assembly GCA_023783475.1). Taxonomy (NCBI): domain Eukaryota; kingdom Metazoa; phylum Chordata; class Mammalia; order Primates; family Daubentoniidae; genus Daubentonia; species Daubentonia madagascariensis. The sequence continues at coordinate 23,697,729 of JAKFHU010000726.1, read as the reverse complement.
TTTCTTTGTAGCTATTGTGAAAAGTATTGAGTCTTTGACTTGATTCTCAGCTTGGCTGTTGTTGGTGTATAGGAATGTTACTGATTTGTGTACAATGATTTTGTAACCTGAGACTTTGCTGAATTTATTTATCCATTCCAAAAGTTTTTGATGGAATCTTTAGGGTTTTCTACCTATAAGATCCTATCATCATTAAAGAGAGATAGTTTGACTCCCTCACTCCCCATTTGGGCAGCTTTAATTTCCTTCTCTTGCCTGATTGGTCTGGCTAGGCCTACCAGCACTATGTTGAATAGAAGTCATGACAGTGAGCATCCTTGTCTCATTCCAGTTCTGAGTGGTAAGGCTTTCAACTTTTCCCCATTCAGTATGATGTTGGCTGTGGGTTTGTCTTATGTGGCTTTTATAATTTTGAGGAATGTTCTATCTATGCCTATTTTGTTAAGCATTTCTTAGGATAAAAGAGTGCTAAATTTTGTTGAATGCATTTTCTGCATCTGTTGAGATGATTGAACAATATTTGTTTTTGCTTCTGTTTATGTGGTAAATCACATTTATGAATTGACGTATGTTGAACCATCCTTGCATCCCTGGGATAAAGCCCACTTAGTTGTGGTGGATTATTTTTTTGATGTGCTGCTGAATTCGGTTTGCTAGAATTTTACTGAGGATTTTTGCATCTATATTCATAAGGGATATTGGTCTATAGTTTTCTTTTTTGTTGTGGCCTTTCCTGGCTTTGGTATCAAGGTGATACTGGCTTTGTAGAATGAGTTGGGGAGGATTCCTTCCCTCTCAATGTTATGAAGTAATTTCTGCAGTATGAGTACCAATTCTTCTTTGTAAGTCTGATAAAATTTGGCTGTGAAACCATCTGGTTCACGACAATGGAACACAACAGAGAACCCAGATATAAATCTATCCACAGAATGCCATCTGATCTTTAACAAAGTACACAGCAATATACACTAGGAAGAAGATCCCTATTCAATAAATGGTGCTGGGAGAATTGGATAGCCACATGCAGAAGATTGAAATAGGATCCATATCTCTCACCACTCACAAAAATTAATTCAAGATGGATAATAGACTTAAATCTAAGACATGAAACCATAAGAATTCTAGAAGAAAATGTTGTAAAAACTCTTCTAGATATTGGCCTAGGCAAAAAATTTATGAAGGAGACCCCAATGGCAATCACAGCAACAACAAAAATAAATAAGTGGGACTTGATTAAATTAAAAAGCTTCTGCACAGCCAAGGAAACAATCAACAAAGCAAATAGACAACCTACAGAATGGGAGAAAATATTTGTAAGCTGTACATCCGATAAAGGGCTAATAACCAGAATCTACAAAGAACTCAAGTGAATCAGCAATAAAAATAAAACAACCCCATTAAAAAGTAGACAAAAGACATGAACAGAAGCTTTTCAAAAGAAGATAGACAAAGGCCAATAAACATATGAAAAAATGCCCAATGTCTCTAATCATCAGAGAAATGCAAATCAAAACCACAATGAGATGTCACCTAACCCCAGTGAGAATGTCTTTTATTAAAAATTCCCAAAACAATAGATGCTAGCATGGATGTGGAGAGAAAGGAACACTTATACACTGTTGATGGGACTGCAAAATAGTGCAACTGGAAAATAGTATAGAGATTCCTCAAAGAACTAAAAGTTGACCTATCATTTGATCCAACAATCCCACTACTGGGTATTTATCCAAAGGAAAAAAGTCATTTTATCAAAAAGACACTTGCACTGGAACGTTTATTGCAGCACAATTCACAATCACAAAGATGTGGAATCAACCCAATTGCCTATCAATTCATTGGTGGATTAATAAAATGTGGTGTATTTATACCATGGAGCACTACTCAGCCATAAAAAATGAATTATTAACTTTTGCAACAATCTGGATGGAACTGGAGACCATCTTCCTAAGTAAAGTATTGCAAGAATACAAAAACAAATACCACATGTACTCACTATTAAATTGGAACTAACCAATCAGCACTTATGTGCATAGATGTAAAACTCAAAGGAAATCATGCAGGTGGGAGGGCAGAGGAGAGGATGGGTAATCATAACTAATGGATACAAGGTACACTATCTGGGTTATGGGCACACTTATAACTTTGATTCAAACAGTACAAAAGCAATCCATGTAACCAAAACATTTGTACCCCATAATATTCAGAAATTTAAAAAAAAATAATTCACCTCAAACAGGGAGTAGAGAATGAGAAAGAGGTAGAAAGTTCATTCAAAGAAAAATTCCAAACCTGGAGAAATATATAAATACCCAGCTACAGAAAGGTGAAAGATCACCAAGAAGATTCAACCTAAAAAAAACTACTGCTAGTCATAAATTAATTAAATTCTCAATGGTAAAGGACAAACAGAGGATCCTAAAAGAGGCAAGAGAAAAGAAGAAAACAAGATATAAAAGAGCTCCAATATGTCTGGTAGCATACTTCTAGCAGAAATATTACAGGCCAGGAGAGAAGAGGAAGATGACATATTCAAAGTCATCTGAAGAAAAAAAAACTGCCAATGAAGAGTACTGTATCCAGCAAAGCCATCCTTCAAACACAAAAATGATATAAAAACTTTCCTAGAAAAAATTAAAAAGGCTGAGGGAATTCATTATTGCCAGACCAGTCTTACAGGATATGCTAAAGGGCATCCTTCAATCAGAAAAGAAAAGGATGCTAACCACGCAACAAGAAAATATTAAAAGGTATAAAATTCACCGGTAAAAGTTCACAGACAAATTCAGAATACTCTTACACTGTAATTGTGGTGTTTAAGTCACTTATATCTGTACTATGATAAATAAAACACAAATCTATCAAAAATAATAACTACAACAATCTTTCAGGAGATAGGCAATACAAAATATCTTAAGCAAAACAACAAAAAGTCAAAATGGGGAGGATGGAGTTAACATGTAACATTTTAAGTTTTTTTCTTTTTGGGTGTGTTTTTTTTTTCATTGTGATCAAAGTTAAGCTATCATCAAAGATAACTTGTTTTAGCTATAAGATGTTTTTTGTAAGTCACGTAACCACAAAGCATAAACTTATAATAGATGCAATAAAACTAAAAACTAAGGAATTAATGATACTATAGAAGAAAACCACGCAAGCACAAAGGAACACAGAAAGAAAGCAAGAAAGGAAGAGAGAAATTACAAAACAACAAGAAAACAAGTTTTAAAATTATAATAGTAAGTCCTTACTTATCAATAATAACATTGAATATAAATGATTAAATTCTCAAATCAAAAGACAGAGTGGTTGAATTGATAAAAATGAAGACCCAAATATATAATGCCTACAAGAAACACACTTCACTTGTAAAGACATATATAGACTAAAAGTAAAATGTTGGAAAAAAGATATCGGATGCAAATATAAAACAGAACAGAACAGAAGTAGCTATACTTATATCAGATAAAATAGATTTTAAGTTAAGAAAAAATTTTAAAAAAGGGGAAAAGTAGGTCTTTATATAATGATTGAAGGGTCAATTCAGCAAGAGAATATAACAATAATAAATATATATGCATAAAATACCAGAGCACTCAAATATATAAAGCAAACATTAATAGATCTAAAGGATAGCTAGACAGCAATACAATAATAGCAGGGTAATTCAACACTCCACTCTCAGTAAAGGACAGATCATCCAGACAGATGATCAACAAAGAAATATTGGAGATAAACTACACACTAACCAAATGTAACTAACTGACATTTACAGACCATTTCATCCAACTGCTGCAGAATACACATTTTTCTCTTCAGCACATGGAACATTCTCTAGGACAGACCATATATTAGGCCAAAATACAAGTCTCAACAAATTTCAAAAAGTTGAAACTGTATCAAGTATCTTTTCTGACCACAATGTAATAAAGCTAGAAATAAATAAGAAGAGAAACTTTGGAAACTATGCAAACAAATAGAAATTAAACAACATGCTCCTGAATAACCAATGGGTCACTGAAAAAAATAAGAAGATTTTTAAAAATTCTTGAAACAAATGAAAATGGAAATACAACATATCAAATCCTAAGTGACACAGCAAAAGTGGTATAGAAAGGGAAGTTTATAGCAATACACATCAAAAAAATTAGAATGTTACATCTCAAGAACTAGAAAAACAAGACCAAGCCAAACTCAAAATAAGTAGAAGAAAATAAATAGTAAAGATCAGAGCAGAAATAAATGAAATTGAGTCTAATAAAACAATACAAAATATAACCAAAACAAAAAGTTAGTTTTTAAAAAGAAAAATTGACAAACCTATAACTATATTAAGGAAAAAAGACAGAAGACCCAAATAAATTAAATTAGAGTTGAAAAAGGGAATATTACAACAGACACTACAGAAATACAAAAGAATTATTGGAGACTATTATGAACAGCTATATGCCAACATATTGGAAAAAAATAGAAAAAATGGATCAATTCCTGAAAACATAACACCTACCAAGATTGAACCATGCAGAAATAGAAAACCCAAACTGACCAATAACACATAGCAAGATGAAAGCAATAATGAAAAAAAAAATCTCCCATCAAGGAAAATCCCAGGACCTGACGGATTCACTGCTAAATTCTACTAAACATTTAAATAATAACTAATACCAATTCTATTTTCACTCTTCAAACAAATTGAGAGAATGGAATAATTTCAAACTTATTGTATGAGGCCAGCATTACTCTGATACCAAAACCAGACAAGGATACAATATAAAAAGAAAACTATACGCCAATATCCCTATGAACATGGACACAACAATCCTAAAAATCCTAAAACAAAGCATTGAAGAAATGCTTCTGGACATTGGAAGGCAAAGATTTTTAGGATAAGACCTCAAAAGCACAGGCAACAAAAGCAAAAATGGATGAATGGGATTAAGTGAAGCTAAAAAGCTTCTGTCCAAGAAAATGGATAATTAACAGAGTGAAGATACAACCTACAGAATGGGAAAAAATATTTGCCAGCTATCTATCCATCCCACAAGTGATTGGTAACCAGAATATATAAGGAACAATTAAATAGCAATAAAACCAAATAACCCAGTTAAAAATTAGCAAAAATCTGAATAGATATTTCTCCAAAGAAGACATACAACTGGCTAACATGTATATGGAAAAAATGCTGAACATAATTAACCATTAGGGAAGTGCAAATCAAAACCACAATGAGACATCATCTCACCCCAGTTAAAATGACTATTGTCAAAAAGCCAGAAAATAGTAGAAGCTGGTAAGAAGGCAGAGAAAGGGCAACACTTGTATATTATTGGTAAGAATGAAAATTAGTACAGGTACTATGGAAAACAGTATGGAGTGTCCTTTAGAAACTAAAAATAGAACCACTATGTGACCCACCAATCCAACTGATGGGTATATATCCAAAAAGAAGGAAATAATTATATGGAAGAAACACTCCCATGTTTATTTCAGCACTATTCACAATAGCCAAGATATGGAATCTGCTCAAGTGTCCATGAATGTGTGACTGAATAAAGAAAATATGGTGTATGTATACAGTGGGATACTATTCAGCCACAAAAAACAAATAAAATTCTGTCATTTACAGCAACATAGATGGAGTTCAGTGACATTAGAAGTGAAATAAGCCAGAAACAGAAAGAAAAATATGGCATTTCTCACACATGTGGGTGAGCTAAAAAAGTTGATCTCACGAAAGTAGAAAATAGAATGTAGGTTACCAGAGGCTACGAAGGGAAGAGTGGCAAAGGGCATAAAAAGAGGTTGGTTAATAGGTACAAAAATACAGTTGGATAGAAGGAATAAGTTCTAGTGTGCAATAGCACAGCAGGGTGACTATAGTTAACAGTCATTTATTGTATATTTTTAAATAGCTAGCATAAAGATTTGGAATTTTCCGAACACAACAAAATGACAAATGTTTGAGGTCATGGATTTCCCAAATTACCATGATTTGATCACCACACATTGTGTGCATGTAGCAAAATATCACATGTAACCCAGAAATATGTACAATCATTCTGTAGAATTAAAAAGTTCACAAAAAAGATGGAAAACCGCTACTGATCCCACAGCCATTAAATAATAGCAGGGAAATACTACAAACAAATTTACTCACAAATTTAACATCTTAGATGAAATGTACTGGAAAACTTATTTAAGGACAAATGGATACTCTAAATGGTTCTATCTATCAAAGTGGTTTGAGAACACAGAAAAAGTTTATTGCTGGAATCTCATGGATTTTGAGGAACCAGAAAATAAATGAATGTGTGGAAATTTAAGGAAATGAATAGATAATGTCAATACAGTTGAATTTAATTGTGTGTCTACTGTGAAAATACTGAATACATGCACCCTTTATAAAGGGAGTGACATGATTAAACATGTAGTGTAGAAATATACCCATACTTGTTCTGTGTTGTTATTTCTCACCAAAAACAATGGATGTATTTTGTTTCTGTTGGGATATACATTATGGAAGATATTCCCATGGATATTTCAAATTTTGTTGGTTGCTTACTCCAGACTATAGGTTACATTGTGAGTATAAACTTCTAGGTATCTCAGTTCTAATCTCACTTCTTTCTTTTTTTCAACAGATATATTACTGTCAGCAGTGTGTTACCTTGTAAATCTATCCTATATACTTCCTCTGATATATTTCTTAAAAAGCAGTAAGTACTTCACAACATTTGCCTGGCCTACAAATTAAACACAAACATCTCAGTCTGGATTTTAAGTCTGTCCACATTATGGTTATTACCTACAATTCAAATTTTATATTCCATTACTGTAACCAAACAGGACAACTTATAGCTCCACAAAAAAAGTTCAATGCATACCATTCTCACATCATTTCATGTTTCCATCCATCAGATGTTGGAGTTTAAGTCATACATTAGGCACTATGCCTATACTATAGTACTGGGAATGAAATGATAAATAAAACGTGTTTTCTGCTCCCTAAAGATGTTGTAATATAATAAAGAGATATTCAAGTGTCCCTGCCTGAAAATGAATCGAACCAGCATAAGCCAAAAAGGGATTCATTGACAGGATATCAGCTTGAACTGAAACTTTAACACAAGACTTTGGAAGCAGGCAGTTGACTAAAGTCAACTTACTCTGGCTATGTGAGTCAAGCAAGAGCTTACTCCATTGCTCATCTCTCTCCTCTCTTGAACAACTATGGTCTAAAAGCCATAGCCACGGATGCCTTTGGGTAAAGCCATCCTATTACCACTCTGCTTTATTCCCATTATTATCATTACATCCACCTTTCCTCTAAGTGCCAACACATGTCCTGTGCTACACCAGGATTCTAACAGACCCAGCTCCAGGGAATCATCACCTACTGTTGATCCTGGCCTGCAGAGAATATCCAATGTTAACCTTCTCCAATGCATTGATGGTCCTCTCTTTAGTGCATTACATATTGTTTCAGTGTCTTCTGGACCTTTCAAAGGACATAGGCTAAGAGAATTCCAGTTTCATGTAATAAACATATTTTCTCAGGCCCACTGCTGTGACCTCTTCCTTAATACTCTGCTAAGGAGGTTCTAGCATCTTCACATCATTTACTTTAGTCCACCATTGCACCTTAGCTTGGAGTAATCCTCCCAGCATCATATTAAGAATAACTCCAGGTGTTCACACAACATATATTTTATGTCACTGGAGAGTGCTTCCAGGTAAAAAAAAGCTTTACTTCTCTAGCCTTGTATTATGTATTTATCCATGAAACACCTTCAATATCCACTCCTAAACATGTTTCCCCATTTATACTAGTACATTTTTACCTGTTATCCCAATTCTAAAACTTGGTTGGTGAGATATCTTATTTATAGCAGAGGCTGTATTTCCCTTCTTGGACTACGCCAAGAGTTGAACATATTTATAGATTTAAATCAAAAATTGAAGATATGAAGGATCTTAAGGGGGACACATCTCATACTCTAAAGCACTCGGATAATTTTTTCACATTGTCCTCAGACAAATGGAGGGTGGTGTCTAGCAACAGGGACAATGCCACTTCTGAAAGACCAGAAGGAACAATAGGGGAGCCAGATTCTCAAGTCAATCTTTCCAAACGATTCATGAAACTTTTTAGGGTCCCATTCATTTACTAACACTTCTCTGATGTCAGAAAACCTCCAAAAGTTGAGCATTCAATATATTTTGCATTTGCTCACTTGTTCAAGCCTGATGATTAAATTGTAGGCCTGCTTTTTAATGGTATCTGTCCTCCAGTTACAGATAATAAGCTCTACAAGGGAGGCTTTGACTTTCTAGAGCATCCTGAGCTAATAGTTGGCTGAACTGAGCCTGACATTCTCTTACTTTAAGACTTCTGGTACAGTTGAACAAAAGGCAAGGCACCTCCACATGTCTTATAAATACCTTGCCCCCAAAGCTTTCTAATGCCAGAGCTATGATATAAACCTGTGATTCTCCTTCCACCCGATTCTCACTTAACTCTCTATAGTTCGGTCTTTAAAAAGGCGGTTGTAAAGCAAACCAGAGGTTAGCAGCATCACCTAATTTATGACAAACAATAAGGTTTTTGTTGCCATTTGACCTACAAGGGAACCATTTTCAGAATCCCATGTTGAGAGGCTACTTTCTATCTCTACTTTTAGTACTCACTATCTTAGTTTAGGTTCCTCCCTGAAAACTGATCCTGAAACAAGCACTTAGATTCATGTAGGCTTTTTGGGTGAGGTAACAAAATGGAGGGAGTGGAAAAATAAGCCAGGGACTAAAGAAAAGCCAATAATTGAACCCTAATGACAGTTACTGCTGTGAGCAAGGAAGGCTCAACCCACTCTCAGGGAATCATCTGACAAACTATGTAGAACGCATCTCACAATTATCTTTCCAGAGAATATGGGGAATGAAAATCTACCCACTTCTATCATTGGTTGAGACTCAGTCCCAGAGCATTAAATTCCCCTCACTTCCTAATTCCTCTAAATGTAATTGAGTGGCATTCCACATCAGACAGACATCAGAGTGAGCACTTGAAGTAGGAAACTGGCAAAGGTGTGTGATTATCCATCCTTGCTGTGCTGAAATCAGATGGGCTGAAAGGATGTGACATGGAGTCTAACAGGCAACTCCTGTAACAACACTGCATCTGTGTTCCTACCCAGTGCCTGGCACTCAGTAGGATTTCAATAATTATTTTTCCATTTATAAAATGATGAATATATTAATATAGTTAGATTTTTGATGAAACTATATGCATATCTAGCATAAACTACAAAACTCTTTAAAAATTCCTTTACCTATTAGTCCCATAAATGGATAAAAATCTTTCCTCCCTCAATCATTTCTTTAGCTGTAACGTCTTAGCAGCCAGGAGCTATCACCTTTACATCATCAATAAACACTTCTTCTTTCTCTGTGTTGCATTGTCTCATTCACTGGATATGCTTTGCATCCTTTATTTGAGTAGTGTGTTTGTCAGTAAGGAGAGTGACTGAATTCTGCTGTGCATTAATGTGAAATGCTAATGGTATTTTTATCCTTTTGAGCCAAGTGCTTGTGATATATCTTTTGACATTGATTTTCTAATATAGTGCATTCATGTCAGATTTCTTTAATCCTATCTATCTTGGCTGGAAAACCATTTGAGGAAGGTGGGTGGAGGTGGGGAAATCATTTTTATGCTTGCTCATGCTATAATTATTTCAGAGGCTGAGGAAATTTAACAATGTACTGCACTTTAAGCACTTTGTGATAGTCATCATCTTTGATCAATGTTTTAAAGCTTCAGTGCTGATAGAAAGGATGAAAAGCAATTATACAGCATTATCGTTAAGCAGTTATTCAAGGTCCGTCATGTTTTTCATTCTTTTTCTACCCCTGTGCTCTTAAGAGGAATATGTTTTATAACACTCTGACACAAGCCATTATATTTCACTCTGAATGGTTGCAAACCCCCTTTCTTCCAATTAAATCCATTGATAGAGCGTCAATATCTTGAACTGAACTGTGTATTCTAAATAAGTTGTGTTTATACTGACTGTGAGACTCTTTTTTTCTTTTTCTACTCTTTTTCTTCTTTTCTATTTTTTTTTTGCATTTGTGTTTTCTATTCTATTTAGATCTGGTTCTAAGATACCATTAACAAGCTCTGAAGCTGTTTTGCCTTACATAAGCATTAATTAACTGAAATAGAGAAATGCATAAATTTTCATTATACTAGAGTGATGATTCATTGGATATACTGACTTTTCATGTACTTCGAATTAAATAAAAGTAAATATCCATTAAACAAATATTCTACATTGAACACATATTTGACTATCAGGTAACGAACATAATGGGGTATTTAGATTAAGGACACTAATGAAATATTTAATTTTAAAAGTGAATTTAAACATAGTATTTTAACATTAATATAATACTTAGGTCAAAGACACCAATTTGGTTGTGATTAAAATAATTTTGTTATTAGGCTTATGCATGATAAGCAACAAATGCAGTATTATGAGTAATTCAGAAATCTTTGAGCTAATACTCTTATTGTCAAATTTATTAAATATTACTTTTAAATAAAATGAATATTATTATGTGGCACATCTTCAATATTAAAAAGAATATAAAATGTATTTCAATGATTAGCAAAATGCTTTATAAAACAACAAGGTTTATGCTTTTACCTCTAGTATAGGTAATTGCCACATCGTTCTGAGTTGAGTTTAGAAACATAGCATTAATATTTGTTTGCATTTATTTTTCTTCAGTTACTGGGCTGTAACCTTCCTAATTTCTTCCTAAAACATGGGAGAGACCATTTTTCTAAGGCTCCTTGAGGTCAGTTAACACACATTTTTATCTCAATAAACATTAAACCAAGACATGAAGGAATAATGACATTTGTTACACAACTGCTAAATTTAGAACTCAGAATATGTTATTTTAGAATGTATGACCATCTATGGTTCTTTTTAAAGCCCCTAAGCATTTCCCAGCATTGATTTAATCATCATTGTTGATTATCATTGTCCTTATCACCACCACCATCATCATAATCTTCTTCTTCTTCATCATTAAGGCTAACCAAAGACCTTCTGTATATTGAGTCTCTCTCCCTACCTTTCTTCTTTCCTTTCTTACTTCCTTTCCTTCTATTCAATAATCATGTATTAAGCAGCCTACTATTTTCCAGGACTTTCCCGGACGCTGAGAATACACTGTTAAATAAGAGAGGCAAGATCTCTACTCTCCATCTACAGGAAAGGGCCTGGAATAAATATGTAAACAGTGTAATGTGGCAAATAACATTGGGCAAGTTAACATTGGGTGGTCAGGGAAAGCCTCTCTAGGAAGGTGAGAGCTGTGCTTAGATCTAAGCAATGATATGCAAATTCACCAATCAGCTTTTGAGTATGGTCATTAAGTGGTTAGGAAATCATAAATAATATTAGTGGTCAATGCATGTTACATATGTAAAAATTTTGCCATATGCTTTGCTGAAACTCAGATGTATTTCGGGTTTTTTTATTATTTACAAATAGCTCCATCTCAAAGGAAATGTCACCAGTCTGGCTTAATAATTCTTTGTGAATTTATCCTGTCTCCCTTTTTAAAAATTACATACTTGTTTACTAAATATTCACACATCCATGATAACCTCATGTAGATTTTCCACCTAGAATTTAATTAAAGGATAACCCACCTCCTCCTTTAAAACAGTCCAGACAAAATCTCCCTAGACTGCTAGACTTTAGAATCTGCTCTTTTCTCTTTCACCAAAGAACTTCAAAATAGCTGTATTTTGTCCTGTCCAAGCTAAAAAACATACTTATATAAAATAACTACATGTTCTTATAATAATACATTATTATTGTTCTTATAATAATACATTATCTTATAATAATACTTTTTTTGTTCTTATAATAATACATTATCTATCATTTCTCAATTCAAACATGTGTTAGTCAAAAGATAGACACAATATTGCATTTTATAACTTTGTTTTCTATTATTTGTACTATATATGTTACATATAATTATATAATAATATAAAATTATAGGGTAACAGCAACCCAATAATAGCAATGGCTTATGCAAACAAGAGATTGCCTTCCACGTATTGCATGACAGCTGTAGCTGTGGTTGTTTGGCTTTCCTCTATTTGTCCTCACTCCAGGATTCAAGGTGAAGGAGACACCTCCATGAACAGCAAACTCTTCCCACAGCAGAGGTAAAAGAACTAGAGACCTGTCAAAACAAAGCAATGGCTCTTAGAGTTTCCGCTCAGAATCACCATACCGTCACTTGTGATCATGTTCCACTGGCCAAAGAAGTGCCAGACCCTGACTGTTATCACAGAGGAGGGGAAGTAAATTCCTTTCACAGCAAGTCACATCACAATGAATGGGAATATATAATTTTATTAATCTTCATACAAGAAGAGGAGACGTAAATAGGATATTTTCCTACACATATTATGCTATCAGTAAATTCATAAGTTCTTCTTGTTCATATTTTTTACCAAAACATTTTCAAAGAAATTTTTGTTGCCTTTAGAAAAATTGCAAGCCTTATCTGCCTCTTTGCTTTATCCCTGAATAATGCCTATACATGTCCCTGTCATTCTGTCATATTCTTTCTGATAAAATTCCTGACACTTATTCATATTTGTAAATGTATTTCAAAATATGTAATAATGGGAGAACTTTGGGTTAATCACCGATACCTCTTCAGATATCCTTTAAAGTTTCATAACTCATTGTGTAAGTTTGTAAGTGTATCCATCTGTTTATTTGTTTTTCAAATACAGATTATGAGAAATAACATTCTATCATCTTCAGTATTTAGAAATTTGTCTTTTTACAATCTGCTTCTCCCATCTAAGTAGGACTTATACTCTTATCCTGCTTTGGTAAATATTTTGTGATGAAATTATTTCTTTCAAGTTCCTTATTATTTTACTTAATGATCCAAAATCTCTTTATTTGTCAAAACTAGATGAAGAGTAGTTATTGAATTACTCATTAATTTGATCTTCACAAAAATGAAACTGCCAATGAAGTATGAAATAAATTTATGTAATCCACTTTTATTTGAATGAAGAACAGAGCAGATCTTCAGGTAAGTATGGTGTCTCACTATTAATATATCTTGACTCCAACAATTTTTGCAATCTGTGTTATGAATGTGGTAAAAATTTCAACTTCCTAATATAGTTGGGCATTTAATAATATATGTATTAATAATATAGAAATATAACAAGATGTTTTCTGCTGTATCATCGCAAAGCATTAACATCATCACATATAAAACTCCTCTGTGTCCCCTCCATACATTCCCTTCTTTGGGATAAGGTCTATTTCTGAATTTTAGTCAAAAGTCCCAACATACATAGATCAAATATATTTGTCATAATTTCCTTCTCCTAATCATGTTCCTGTATGTTATTTGTTTCCTTTTAATTACCTTGAAATCATTTCTGAGGAAAAACAGGATAAAATTATGTAAATAAGTGTATCCAAACACCATGTGTACCTTATAAAGATATATAGCTATTACATACCCATAATAATTAAAAATAAAAAACAGACATATCTATGTGATTATGTTTATTTCTTTATCATATTTTTAAAAGTTCATTCGTTTTATTACCTGTGACCTTGGAATTGTTGCATAATAACCAAATTTGATTTATTTTTATTTTTAATTTTTTAAAATTATTTAAACTACTTTAGTGAGGTATTATTGGCATGCAAAAGCCATCCATATTTAAAGTATAAATTAATGAGTTTAAGGATAAGTATACACCCTTGAAACCATTACCACCATCAAGGACATAAATGTATCCACCACCTCCTAAAGTTCTTTTCTTCCCCCTTTGTTATAATTTGTGTGTGTATGTGTGTGTGTGTGTGTGTGTTTGGAACAATTAATACACAACCTACCCTCTTAGCAATTTTTATGTATACAATATAGTATTGACAGTTATAGGCACTATGCTATATAATAGATTTCCAGAATTTATTTATCTCACATAACTCCAAACTTGATTTCTTAATTTTAAAATATCTAAGACTTCAAAGACAAATACAAAGAGATACAGTGAATTTTATGGTATTTAGGGAGAGGCCAAAAAAAAAAAGTAAAACAATAGAAAACTAGACCCTCAAGAAATGAGAAACTAGACCCTCAAGAAATGCAAAAACTATGTTCAACAGTTCTGCAATAGAAAAGTTGTCTTCAGATACATATCAGTGATATTGTCTCCATTAAAAAGAAGAATTCGTCCAGACATAAGAAAAATTATATTGACTTGGCCCAAGCTCTGTCTTCTATCTTTGCCCTACAATTGTGAGGTGATGTCTCTACCCCTTCATCCACGCCCTGAAATAGAGTGGGAGCGTCACTCCTCATACGATGGAGACTGGAGGAAGAGACCTGTCATCCATTCACACCCTGTAATAACGACGTAGAATTATTCTCTCTTCCCATCAGATGCTGCTGCCGTGGGGACGGTGGTCAAAGTGCTGTTCACCATTTTCTCCCTGGAAAAATGAGGCAATGTGCCTTTTCCTTCCAATAAAACTGTGAAGAGGGAGAGAATTTCAGAGGAGATGATATTAGAAACAAGGATATTTCAAATCTGTGTGTGAAGTTCTGGGAAAACCTCAGAGCAGTCTATACATTAAACCAACCAGATATAAAACAGCAAAAGGTTTGATTACTGAATTCTGGTGTGAAATACCACCCAGGTTCCAGGTTGGCCTCCAAGTAGCACATAAGTGGGACAGACCAGAATAGTATTGCAAAGGCTGTGAAAACTAAGTTGACATTTTAACCACAAAATGGGCCAGTATGTGTGTTCTGAACCTGACATAGTGAATGCCTAAAGTAAAATAAAGATTTAGATAGGAACCACACTCTTAAAATACTCGAAATGTCCAGGATATAATCCAAAATTAATCATCACTCCAAGAATCAGGAAAATCTCAACTCATGAAAAAAGGCAATCAACAGATCCAATACTGAGATGACACACACGTTGGAATTATTTGACATTTTAAATTATTACTCAGCCATAAAAAAAAATGGTGAACTAATACCTTTTGTAACAATCTGGATTCAACTGGAGACCATCCTTCTAAGTGCAGTATCTCAAGAATAGAAAAACAAACATCATGTGTACTTACTACTAAATTGGAACTAACAGATCAACACTCATGTGCACATATGGTAGTAAAATTCAATGGAAATCAAGTGGGTTGTCGGGGGAGGGGATGGGTAAATTCACACCTAACAAGTACAATGCACACTATCTGGGTGATGGACACACTTAGAACTTTGACTCAAACTGTACAAAAGCAATTCATGTAACCAAAACCTTTGTACCCCCATAATATTCTGAAATAAAAAAATAAACTTAAATTAAATTAAAAAATAAAAAATAATTTAAAAATAAAGTATGCGCATATGTATGTTTTGTGTGTTCCTACATGGCTTGGTTCAGCTGGGTATGTTCACCTCATGTTTCTTTCAGAGGAAACATGCTAAACACACATGAAATTTGTGTTATACTCAAATTTTTCCCTTTTATAATCTATCTCATTGGAATAAATTTATGTTTTCAAAACAAAAAAATTTCTATTATAAAAATATTTTCCAACAAGTAATTACAAACAGTCTTAGATGGAAAAAAAGTATCAGGAATGAAACAGAAGATGAATGAAATAACCAAATAAAAATTTCGAACTGAAAAAAGTACGATAACCAGAATTTAAATACACACTGGATGGAGTCAATAGCAGAGTGGAGATGACAGAGGAAATAATCAGTGAACTTAAAAACAGATCAATAGATATTATGTCTGAGGAACAGAGATAATGAAGAGCACCTCAGACAACCATTTAGGACAATAACAAAAGTAACTATTTTATTGCTATTAATTGAGTTCCTTTTTTTCCCTACCTTCTATGACTCCTCAAGTTCTCTGTTTTTAACATAATCGCTGAGGGCAGTACAACTTTTTTTTTAACGTATTGTCTAAAATTGTCCTCCCTTGTTCCATACTTATTTATTTCATAGTTTGAAAATCTCTTAAAAATCAATAACTCCTCTTTACTTTTCAAAAATGTGTTTTATGGTTAAAGGCAAAAATTGACTGATATTATTCTCAAAGATGTAGTCATAATATAATACTTAATACAACTATATCATAAAATGGAGAAGACAAAGGAACTAAAATAGAATAAAAATATGTACTTTCTACCTGAGATAGTCAATATTGACACCAGTATGCTGTAATAAATTACATATATAGATTGTAATTCCTGGAATGACAGTGATTGACAAATTACTGCCCATGCACTAAAACTCATCCTCCATCTGTTTCTCTAAATAAAGGTTGATTGTTACACAACCACACTCACTTACTTATGTATTGTCAATGCCTGTGCTTTTTTTTACTACACTTTCATAAGTTGACTAGGTGCAACAGAGAATATATGTCCTACAAATCCTAAACTATTTATGATCTGATCCTTCATAGAAAACATTTACTAATTTTAAAGCACCACTAAAATCTTACAAAAAAGAGAGTAATAATAATTTAAAAAGATAAATCAAAGTGATTACTAAAAGATATTCAAATAACCTACAGGAAAACAGGAAAGGGGAAACAGTGGAACAAAAATCAAAAGGAATAAGCAAAAAATAAATGATATTATGGCAGACAAATGTTTTATTTTCTTTAAACAAACCATTTTAATTTTATATTTCACTTTTTAAATTTTCTTAGGAACTTGTCATTTAGAATGTGTTTATATATTTCTTCTATTCCTTAAATTACTTTTCCTATGACTATTCTCTGATAACCAATGACATTTAAATTTTATTTGATAAAAGTAAGCAAACATTTATTGAGAACTACTATTTGGTGGATAATTTACTAATCTTTGGAAGGTATAATAAAACATCTCAAAATGATTGCAGCTCATATTTTAAGTGAATAACTTAACCTCAACCACATTTCTGTCCTGGGGTCTTTAGTAAGAAGGATGAATAGCAAAACAAAGGCTTTAATCTAAATGATTACTTAAATATCTATTTTTCCCTTACTAAAAAAACTAGCAATTATTTAATATTAAATGTTTAATATTAAAATCATTTATCAAATTATTATTAAATCATTTATTAAATAGAATGCTTCTTATTATACAAGATACAAAATAGCCATTCAGTGACACCAAAGATCAAATAATTAATTTTGATTGGTGGAAACAGGAAGCTTCTTATAAGAGATAACACTTAATTTTATATCAAAAAAGGGAGACTTTTTATTACAAGCAGAGGAAAACACACATAAAAATTATGAAAGCAAATGAAACATATGAATGCATTCAAATCACTCCAATAGGAAGTATATTTGAGTACAAGATAAGAAGTTAGACAGAAAATACATAATTAATCCTGAAAAATATATTAGTGGAATAGAGTTTTGAAGAAATATTTAAAATGTATAAGTGAAAACGACTGGGGAAAAGCAGAGGAGAAAACGTTACAAAGATATGTTGACATGGTCAGAAAGAGAACTAAGAGAATGGTAATCAGGAGTGTGTGTTCAGGGAATGGTTGGGCAGAAAGGCAAAATAAGAATATAGGTCAATAAATTTGAAAATTTAGATGTTCTTCCAACTTCAAATTCATGAAACACCATGTAGCATAAAGACTAGGTTTTATTTAATGTTTGTGACATGATTTGAATAAAATAATGAAAACTCATTGGGAAAAATATCTTACAGGAAAAGTTCTACTTTCTTTTCCCAATAATTTTTAGGCCATTATATTGGAACCAAGTCAAAGAAAATGAAACTGAAGTAAGAAATATATTTTTAGTACTCAAATTAAAAATATGTCAAGGTCAAAGCATTGATTTCTAAAAGACACTTTTAAACTATGAGAATCAATAAGTATGGAACAGTGGGCAGACTATTTTAGACAACAGATAAAAAAGATCTACTGTCTTCCGTGATTATGTTAAAAGCAGAGACCACAAGGAGCCCCAGTAGGCAGGGGAAAGAAAGGAATTCAAATAAGGGCATAAAATAAAGTTGCTTTGGTGCTATCTATGTATAATATCTATGAGTAATTTTGAAAATAAGAGAGCATTTTCCTCTAAAATGATTCAAATATTGTTAGGAGATCTCACAGAATAAAAATAATTTGATCATGTTTCTAAATTCAAGAAAGAGGATACTTAGATGATTTAAGTAATCAAAGTTTTTAAAGATTGAGAAATATGGAAGCACTTATGAATCAAAAAAAATGAAATAACCAAAAAAGAGGTAAGAAACGTCTGTGCAGATTAAAATAAAGCTTCATTTTCTTACTCTAAAACTCTGACTCTTATAATCCACAGCATAAAGAAAGAAAAACCCCTCTTGGAAATGTCTTTTTTTTTCATAACTTTATATTTATTTTCCATGAATCAATTGGTCAACATTAAATATTAAGGTCACTCATTCATTCATTGTTTATGATAGATCTATATGCTAATCTAGGTATTATAAACGTAATAAATCTCATATACCATACTTCAAGGTACAATGTCATTCATCCTCTTTGAACCCCATGACACATCATTCTATCACTGTATAAACTTTTTCTCCTTTTGTTCCATTAAGTCCCACTGTATTTATGTGATAATTTTAAGAACTATAAACTAGAGAGTTTACATTTGGATGAATCCTAACATGTTGAATAACCCTAATCCAGACATTACCAAGTAAGGGACCACTATAAATCTGATAGTATCAGTTTATGGTTAATTCTACATCCTACTCAGTAAGATATTTTTGACAAAAAAAAATTAGATTAGATATTGATGGAATGTGATATAGTTTTCAGATGACATACAGCTTTGAAAAAAGGAAGACAAAATCTAGACACAAAAAAAAATTAATATATGGTGACTGGTGCGGAATCTAGAAAAGATGAAACAATAAGAATATAGGACACACTCTGCCCTTAGTTTCAAAAACCTCATTGAACAAATTGTACCTGGAGGAACTGTGCCTTTGTAGCAGCAAACTTCTGGTTGAATTTTTAATTAATGTGAAACAATGTAGTAGCCAAATAACAGTGTGTCTCAAGTTAAAACTACTTAATACACATAACAATCACATAATAAATAATTACTGTATAATAGTCTATCATATATGTGCTCCATAACATTGACATTTAGGATGCTTACACTTAATAATTTCTAATTTTCTCAAAAAATAATTTTGAGTCATGTTCATATACATTTCACATCATTTACTTTGGTTTTATTACCAGAAATTGTCAAACGGAATAAATTGTTTCAATCTTTACACATATTGCCGTGTTTTACAATGCCTTCAGAGAAAAAAAGAATTGCACTGATTTGTTATTCTCATTGTAAGTTAGGAATAGACCGTTCTTACTCTGCTTTAGCGTCACAAATGGGAGAAGAAGCCAAATTGGGTAAAGGAGGAAATCAGCTGCAGCAGGGGACTGACAAAGCCTCAGCCAACAACACAATAGAAAGCTTGAGAGTATTTACTGCCTGTTAGGAAATTTCATACCCTCCTGAAATGACCATTATACCTCCTCTTGACTCAGAAACTATCAGGCTGCCATAGAAAGGCTATGACTTTGGGCGGCTGGCTCTCTGCAGCAGAGGCTAGCATGGAGCTGATAGCTGGGGATGTTGAGCTGGGACAGCAACTGCACTTAGGAAAAGCAAAACTTGCTGTCAAGAACAATAAGGAATAATTATTGTCCCTTCTGAGGTAGAATTAATTCAATACAATCAATATTCCTTTAAGTACCTGGTTATCTTTTTGAAGGACAGTATCATATTAAAAGCTGGATGTTGGTCTTGGTTAACACACATTTATTACTTCACAATTCTGTAGATCATAAGTCCAAGCATAGTCTGGCTTGGTTCTCTGCTTAGGGTATAAGGCTGAAATAAAGTTGTTTGCCATACTGAACTTTTGTCTGAAAAGCCTGGGGAAGAATATGCCTCCAACCTTATTGAGATTGCTGACAGAATCCAATTGCTTGTGGTTGTAGGACCCACCAAAGTCCTCATTCCTTGATGGCTCTCAGCCTGGGGCAGCTCTTAACTCCCAGTTTGCCTGCATCCCTTGCTACCTGGTACTCTCCATCTTCAAAGCCAGCTGCAGGGAGTCTCCCTCTTGGTGAATTCCTCTCACATTTTGAATCTCTCTCTCCAAAAACTAACTCCGCTCCTCTTAAATCTTAAAGTCTCACCTGATAATGCCAGGCTCACTGCAAATAATCTCTTTATCTTAAGGTAAACTGATTTAGGACCTTAATCATTACAGCCAAATACCTTTTCACATGTAATGTAACATAATCATAGGAGTGATGGCCCTTCATATTCACAGGTTCCAGCCACATTCAAAGGGAGGAGATGATGCAAGATTGAAGGCCACTGAGTTATTTTGGAATTATTCTACCTACCGCACTCTCCTACTGTGCTTGCCAGAGACTACTGTCAAATCCATAGATGCTCACTAAGTTGTTCTTAGAACAATCCAAGTTGATACCTTAGTAGTAGGCCATGGAAGGGACAGCAGTCTGGCTTTGCCTTTGAAGATGATATCTCAGCATGCCATACCACTGCTTATTCAAAACTTTGCTAAGATTGCAAGCCCCTGGAAATTTTGTGATGTTTATCTCCCTCACTTTGGCATATATACATCTCCCTAACACATCCAGAGTACTTCCCATTTCTGTTCACTAGGTTCAGTGAGCATGATATAGTAAGATGTTCTATGAAATGTCCATGTTAACATCCCTGTGGACCATACTGTGAGGACAAGAGCAAGAATATAGATATGAGGCAAGATTAAATGGGACTGCTATCCATCTCACATGAAAGAGGAATGCTTTTGAACACTTTTGCCAAAAAAATTGAGAAAATATTTGTCTAGCTGCATACCAACTTTCCTGAGCCTCTTGGGTATCCTCTCCATTCTGCTCTTTGTCCTCCAGTTCAATTCCTCGATTCCAGGACTCATCACATGTGTCTGAGATAAGAGTAAAAAGAGGATTTATTTGTCCTTCTACCTCCCCCCAAATACTCATCTGCTCTTTGGACTGTCATGTCTATATGTAGTGGTTGTTCATGTTCCCTCAGAAGTAAATCAGATAGATGATCTGTCACATAACTATTGTTTTTCCACAGAGACTCAGAAATTTTTTCATCCTGGTGTAAGTCTATTTATCTGCTAAAGTTGAAGTGGGAAAAGGGAAGATGTTCATTGTGGCTTTCCATTACTACACTTCCTTCTTCTTGTTAAAAGTCATGGTGATTGTATAGATGCATCTTTCCTAGCAGTTCTGATTTGATCCATCCATCACTATAAAAGACATCAGCAGGCATTACAGTGAAAAAGTTGAACTGTGATGGCTTTATTTAGCTCTTGCTGAAAGAATAACAGTTTCATCAAGTGAGCCAAAATTCAGTTTTCAGAGCTCTGATGGCCACTTTACTTTGGAATGTTAGGGGTTCCTTCCCCTTTCAGCAAAGCAATGATACGTGGAGGTGTTGTTGGCCTTCGGGATTAGTTCTACTCTGGTCTGAGCAGGCTCAGAGAAGCTTGATGGCAGGATGGCAATGGAAGGGGTGGAAAGTTTTTAACTAATTTTGAGGTAAGATAGGTAATCCTCCTTCAGTGTGTGTGTTTGAGAACCCAGAGGCTGTGTTCTATGGGGTGAGAATGAATAGCCCAGGCCTCCAAAGAGTATCATATCTACCCTAACACAAGACTTCCTCATACAATGTCTTCCTACTGATATTTTCCCCTTCTCCTTTACCTTCCAGATGTTTTCTTCCCCCAGAATTGTTTTAGCTTTCCTTTAATTATCCCAATTGGTACAATCCTGACAATTTAACCCCTACCAATTCTTTCATATCCAGTCTGGTTTTTGTATCAGCCACAGAGTTTCAGCTACTGGCAACCGTCCCAGGACTTTGGCCCAGTGCCAGACAACATTAATCTCTCAGACATCCCTGTAATTCAGGAGGGGAATTTTTCTAATGCAGGAGACTGTCCCCACATGCAATTAGAGTTTAGGAAAGTCTTTTTTTGCTTCCTGAGTTCAGTAGCTCTCTTTTCCCCTTCTGATGAGTCAGTATAGTGCTTTTATCAGAAATAGGGCTCCTATATGTACCCCATCCTACCGTGTGCCATCATTCACAAATTGAAATCAACATTTAAGACTTTAGCAATTTCTCTAGGTTTGGAAGCTCTGGCTTTTGAGGGGGATTAGCATCTTCCCAGACATTGTCACATATCTGAGATTTTCCCAAAACATCCTTGGTGGTTTCCAAAATATTAGGATGCTTCAGCTCCCCACTATAGGCTGGTGGGCTCTTTTTTTTTCTTTCTTTATCCTTACCCTTAGAACTTGTGAAGGACTTGAGAGGGAGTCAGTGGACTGAATTAAGGGCATGTTTATCTCCCTGTAAACAAAGAAAGGTACCTGGTTACTGATTACTAGCAGTTTTGTTTCAGTCTCTCTCATTTCAAGTTGAATCCACAACACAAGAATTCCTGAGGGAATTTCCTTTTCCTGGGTACACTACGCATTCAAAGACAATGATAGCTTGCAGGCAAACACTGTAGTAACTGGATAACTGGCTCTCCCTATGGCCTAGCGTCTTGATTCCCAGGGGCCCTGGGGACTGTTGGGCAGGAATATGATCATTAACACCTGCCTGTCCTTACACCCAAGGGATATGTCTCCCATGTTCAAGGTGGTCCAGCTGACTATGATATCTGGCCCTCCAAGTGACCTAATATCAACCAAAAAAATGAGTGTTTTAGCCTCGAGGTACTCCAGATGAACCAATCTGCTGTATTCAAAAGGCTATTGCTGGTGCACGGAGAATATGTCATTTGTAAGGATGTAACTATCGTAAATTTTACCACTGATTTTTAAGATCACTTGCAAGGTTCCAGGCTGCACAGTCATTTTTATAGTCTCACACTACCATACAGAACAAGAATTACCTGCATAATAATCATTTGTATTTCTATATACTAGCAATAAGTAATTGCAAATAAAAATTTAAAAAATAAAAAAACCTGTTTATTATAGCATCAGAAACATGAAGTACTTAGAAATGACTTTAATGTGTTATGTGTAATACTTCTATATTCCCTTAGGCAGAAAAAGCTTAAATTGGGACACATGAGTGGTTGGAGGTGCTTTTAAAAATACTTTGTTGAGGTAAAATTTATATACAAAAAGTTTCACAGATTTAGAGTAGACAATTTGATGAGTTTTGACAAATACATAGATCTGAGAAGCCTTCACTACATCAAGATAATGAACATTTCCTCTATCCCCAGAGGTTTCCTTGTATCACTTTGTAACCTGTTTTTCCCATCAACACCATCTATAGACAACCATGACCTGTTTTCTGTTATTATAAATTAAATTGCACATTTTAGAAATGTAAATACAGTACATTTTTTTATTCCTCATATCCTTGTATGTATTGATAGTTGCTTCCTTTTTTTTTTTTGCTAATAAATATAACATTGTAGGGATATACCACAATGTATCCATTCGCCATTTATGGACATTTGAATAGTTACCAAATTTTGGTTATTAAAAATACGACTGTATGAACACATCTTTGTACAGACATTCACTTTCATTTCTTTGGGAATTACCTAGCAGTGCAAGGTAGCAATGCTAGATTAGGTGTCTTAATTTGGGCTTTTATAGCACAATATTTTAGATAGGGTAATTTATAAATGATATAAATTTTTGTCTCAACAATTCTGGAGTGTGGGAAGTCCAGACCCTGGTGAAGGCTCACGCTCTACTTCACGAGTGGTGCCTGTTGCTGTGTGCTCACATGGCGAAAGGGCAAAAGGGGCAAACTTACTTCCTCAAGTCCCTTTTTTTTTTTTTGCTTTTATTATTATTTTTAATTGACACGTAGTAACTATACATATAAGAACATTAATCCTATTCATGAGGGAGGAGCCTTCATGGCCTAATCAACTCCCGCAAGCCCCACCTCTTAATACTATCACCTTGGGGTTTAAGTTCCAACGTATGAATTTTGGAAGGACACACATTTTCAAACTATAGCATTAGGTCATGTGTAGGTGAATATGTAGCGGTTTAACAAACTGCCAAACTGTTCTCCAAAGTAATCGTATTATTTTACATTCCCACAAGCAGTGCAGGAGAGTACTAATTGCTCTCTATCCTCACCAACACTTGGAATGCTCAGTTTCTGTTTTTTTCTTATTGCAGTTTTTGTTATTACTATATATTATTACTTATACTTTTAGTATTAATTTTATTATTTTAATCAACGTAAGATGTATATCTTTATATAGCATGGTGATTTTCATTTGCTTTTCTTGATAACTAATGATATTTAGCCCCTCATTTGCTTATTGGTCATACATATGTCTTCTTTTATAAAGTGTCTGTTTACTTTTGCTCATTTTAATTGGACCATTTACCTTATTATTGAAGTGTTAAAATGATCCATTCTGATTGCATATCCATTGTTTGATATGTGTTGCAAATAAATTTTTCTGGTCTATGGTTGGCTTTTTTGTTTCTGTAAGGATGTCTTCTTAACACCAAACTTTACAAAATAATGGTGATGAAGCACAATGCATTCATTTTTTAAAAAATGGTTCATGTGTTTTGTATTGTCTAAGAAAGCTTTGCCTACTCCAACATGGCAAAAAATTCCTCCCACTTTTCTTCTTCAAGCGTTATACATTTTAGTTTTACATTTAAACTGATGATCCATATTAAGTTAATTTTTGTTTGTGATAGGAGGTAAGGGTCTATATTCATGTTGGCCCAGCACTATTTATTGAATTGATTTTCCTCTTCCCACTGAAATATCTTGGCACCTTTGTCAAAATTAATTGGCAATGTAATGGGTGAATCTAATTCTGGACTCTCTTTTTTGTGCCACTCATGTGTAATGACTATAACAACTACCTTTTCTTCAGTACAAAGCTGTCTTGATTATTCCTGAAATCAAGCAAGGTAAGACCTCTAAATTTGTTCTTTAAATAAAAATGCCTTCTCTTTTTTTTTTTTGCAGGGGGAGTAATGTGCATTTCCACATAAATTTAGAACCACCTTGTCAATTTCCACGAAAAACTCAGCTAGAATTTTAAGTGGGATTGTACTGAATTTGTAGATCACTTTGCAAAGAATTATCATCTTAAAAATATTGATTTCTCCAATCCAAGATTATGTACATGTTTCTAGTTATTTAGGTCTTCTTTAACTTCTGTCAGAAAATTGTTGTAGTTTTCAGTCTAGGGGTCTTAGATGTCTTCACTGGATTAACTCTTAAGCACTTTATATTTTTGGTACTGTCATAAAATAGAAAATAGACAGTAGATAGATAGTTTTAATTTTCTCATATAAATGAATTGAACAGATTTTTTAAAATATGACTGGCAGCCGTGGCTCACGCCTGTAATCCCAGCACTTTGGGAGGCCAAGCAAAAAGTTTGCTTGAGGCCAGGAGTTTGAGACCACACTGGGCAACATAGTGAGGTCCTATCTCTACAAAAAATAAAAATATTAACCAGGCGTGGTGGTGTGCACCTGTAGTCCCAGCTGCTTGGGAGGCTGAGGTGGGAGGATTGCTTAAGCCCAGGAGTTCAAGGCTGCAGTGAGCTATTATGGTGCCACTGCAGTCAAGCCTGGGCAACAGAGAAAAACTCTGTTTCTAAAAAAAGAAAAAATTAGTTTTACTTATATTTTTTGATTTAGCTAAATTCATATTAGTTCTAGAGTTTTGTTGATTCCCCTGGGTTTTCTATGTAATAGAAATAAGACATTCTTTTTCTCTAGTCCTGTCTGCTTTTTATCTGATTTCTCCACCATCTTGAAGCCTCCGTAATTTTCTCTATGTTGTAATTATGAGTTCTACTCAAGCAATTTCCTCAATATTATTTTGTCTTATCTCCTTGCTGAACTCCGTTTGCTTCTTAGAACATGACCTACCTGGCTTTTCCTACTTGAACCAGAAAATGAATCTAATATGCTCCATCCCACCTCTACCAGGGCAGTGCCACTGTGCGTTATTATTACCATGATTATCCACGTTTATTTTAGATACTACTTAGATTGAAAATCAGTAATCCAGGTCAACTGTCTCATTTCAAGGATGAGAAAACCAGAGCCCACTCATTTTTTTTATTCCTCTATTTTGCTCATATTTAGTCAAATCACCACTCTTGTCACTCCCTGTGCTTGGTGCTACAAATACAAAGAGGAAATTTGACCAAGTGCAAGACAATAGTTCTGTGGTGGAAATTTTATATTTCAGATATTCCTGGAATCTCCAAATGACATTATCAAAAAAGGAGTAAGACGTGTATGAGCTTGCACTAGAGCTGGTTAGGCAGAAAATAAAATTCCCATAGCTAAGAGTACTCTAGAGGTGATTTGAGCATGTGCTTTAGAATCACATGTAGCATGGTGAAAAATGGCTTATCCCTGGTGCAAGGATTGCCACTTCCTTCCACAACACCCACATTTTACATCTCTAAATGTGCCTTTTTTTTACAATAAAAAATCTCCTTAATTCAGTGTTTCAGTAAATTAGTGACAGTTAATGTTATTCTTGTTATATCTTCTTATGTCCATATCACTTTTCTGAAGTAATGTAGTTGTTCCTCAAACACCCACTACATTTTATTTGTCTTATTTTTTATCCAGTGTTCCTGTATTTGCTCTTGGGTTAAAAATTATTGCCTTAATCCATGTTTACAAGGACTTGATATTTAGAGGTAGATTTCATATCCCTTGATAGACTTTGCTAAATCCTGCTCATAAAAGTTGAGGTATTTTAATCACTTCTCATTGTTCACTCACTTAATCTCTCTTATTGCTTTTTGGTGAGCTCCTGTTTTTCATTTATCTATGTCTTTCTAGGATTGGAATGTCTATAACTGAATGTACTCAAATAGGTGCGTTCACAACAAATAAGGTGAAGACAAATTGTTATTCTCATGTTTGCCAAACTTGACAAAAGCTGCACAGATAAAACGAGCTCACCTATATTGTATTCCTCAACATTTTACTATTATGATACATTATATAGCATGTTATATTTGCAAATTACCAAATTTTATCTTTTATATATATGTTTCTCATACTTTTGTCTATTTGCTTAACTTCTTGGTATTGTTTTAAATCATCCAATGCATACTTCTGAGATTAAGTCAGATGCCTAAATTCTAAAATAGTTATTGTTTCTAAACTTCATTAAATATTTGACGTCTTCTTGTTAGTGTCTATAATATTACTTCATTGTTGACATATGCCTAGTTTTAAAGTCACAAATATATATGTAGCAACTATTCTAAAAATCATGAGTTGTAACAGTGATGAGTAAGTTACAGAATGGATAAAAATAACAGTAGATAAATTCCTTTTTTTAAAAAAATGGAAGTCCATTTTCTGGGTGAAAATTTATTTTCTGAAAAAAGAATTCAAATAATTTAAAATATGTCAAAAGCATCAGTGCATAATAATGGTATGGAGGTTTTAACTTGCATTTTTTGGGTGAAATTATATTCAAATAAATCTTCTGAAAATAATAGTAATAGGTTATGACAAAGGAGAAATGACATTTAAGATTAATTTCAGAGCATGCTTCAGTGTTCCTTTATGTTATGTTGATATCAATTAAAGATAATCGTGCCAGTTGAAATCAGGTCTATCTCAGACACTCCATTTAGTGTTAAGGTCCGATTGGTTTATTTACCATATGTTGTTACATTGATTGTTAATGGATATGTTAATGGAGCCTTGACAATGTATAAAACTAAGTCAAGTTTCTATTTAAAAAGAAAAAGTTCCCCTTTGTTAAATAGTCATACACTCTATAATTATTAGCCAACATAGACAAAAAATTCTAACAGAAAGTAAAAATTATATTTTATATAGATTAAGTCTATAAAAATTAGGTCTCAAAAATCAGACAGCAACCAAATTAAGGTGCCCAGGAAAAATCAGACATATTCACAAAAAGGAAGCTCTTTCAATTCACAACTCTAGGAAAGGTGGTAGATAGAGAGGTTGGGTTTAGTGAGGAGTTAACAAAGGAGAAGACCATCTCCAGGACATTTCATCTATTCATCTCCAACATTAGGAAGGATATTTAAGGACAGTTAGAAATTTATATGGGAAAGTTCTGAGTAACACAATTTTCAATTTTCACTGCAATTGCTCACATTACAAATGCACACACACACACACACACATATATATGAAAGCCCAGAAAACCATAAAATAGCACAGTATTACCATCAACTAAGACAGAGATAACCTAACACTAGAATCTAATAATAAAAGGCAGATAGACCTGAAAAAACATTTCCTGCCTCTTCCATATGGAATCATAAGGATGTGCCTCATAAAACTGGCTGAGTGAAAGAAGTGATCCCATATTGCCTTGCGGGTGTGCCCTTATGCAGAATCCTGAATGAAATAAACACATTTCTAAAACCTCTAGGAAATTAAGGATTTTTTTCTTTAAAAAACAAAAGATACCAGAAAATTGAAGGAAATCAAGATTCTGGCAATGCTGTGGCTCCTATTTCAAAAACCCACAATTCTCCAATTCTCTCAGCAGTAAATTAACTTTCCCTAAATGTTTTGAGAAGTTTCCAGGGCCCCTGGAATTCTCTGATGCTTTTATCTATGACAAGTCCATGCACTCTATTACAATAATGTCATGCTGTTATAACCATGGCCAACCATGTACAATTATATGGAAATCAGTGGTTAACAATACACTTCCCTAAAGGATAGCAATGAAGATTTACCTAGAGGGAATGGCTAAAGACATGCTTCACAGTTCAAATACTCAAAAAGACTTTCTGCATTGCTCAGAGTGAGTTTATTAAACAAACAGTTATTGTTTAACTGCTGTTTATAGTGCAATGTCACTGTCCACCCTGCAGTTTCCTTAGATATTATGATAGTTACCAACAGTTAAGGGGTGAATATTCTCAATATACAGAAATACTGAAAGGTTTCTCAGAATACTTCAGAAATTTTATATACTCTCAAGTTTTATATTCCAAACTCAGATGACCATAATGAAAATAATCTCAGATAATGATCTACATTTTTCTCTTCTTTTTTTGTCTCTGTCAAAAGCATAGTGATACCTCACTCTGTCTACTTTATCATTCCCTATTGGTTATTTTATAATCTAACCCAGCTAAGATTTAAAAAAAAAATTTACTCTATGCTCTGTATGGCTCAAAATTATACTGTGACATTTCTGTTAAAAAATGTATATTTCCCATTTTCCTTGTGCTGTAAGATCAAAGCTCTATCTATACATAAAAATAGTACAATAAGGCTATGTCCAAGATTGTTTAAGGCATACATATTTTTACATCAACTGCTCACATTTTTGTAATTCTAGCTTTTTTTTCTGATGTGAATCATTGAATAATTTCAGTTCCTGTGAATTACTTTCCTATTTTTTCCCCGTCTCTACCTGTCTTTCCTCTTTTCTAACCTCTACTATGCTTTCTCTCTCTCTCTCTCTCTTCCCTCCCTCTTCCTCTTCCCTTCACGTTTCCTTTCTTCCTCCCACCTACTCTTTCCCTCTCTCCCCCATCCCCTCCCTCCCTTCCTCCTTCCTTCATTTCTTTTATTCTTTCTTTTTTCCCTCTCCCTTTCTTGCTTCCTTCCTTTTCCTTTATTATCTTGCCTTTGTCAATTTGCAAGCATGGAGAGAACTCTGTATACCTTTGTTAGAGCCTTCAGAGAGATTGATCTTGTAAATTGTATTTCCTCCTTTATCTGCGTGATGGTGTGTATGTGTTTGTGCCTGCAATCGTTTCCTGATTAGAAAAAAATGTAGTCACAGTAAGTGACTGTCTTAATTCCTTCAGGTTTATTAGCAGTAAATTTTTTAGAAAGTAACTGGATGGCTATGTATTGCTTATGGCAAAGTACCTTACTGATAGTCAAAAATCTAGTTCAATAAAGTACATCTGTTTGAAAATAAATTTATGAATTTACAAAGCATTTGAAATTCAATTTAAATGAATTTTTGTTCTTGTAAGGATTTTGATTAGTTTTAGAATTTCAGTAAATACAACAACAGATGTACTTTAGAAGCAGGAGATAAATCTACATAAATTCAAAAAATCAGTCTTGAAATTCTATTGGTTTAATTTTTTGGTTTCCTCTTTTGTCAGCATTTTACCAGCACTGCACAAAAATATATGTGCATAAACAGATGTTGAAACTGTGCATAAGTCTTAATATTTAAGGAACAGATGGCTGAGTAAATGTGATCATTTACAATATATATATTTATTTATATGTGTGTATATATATTTTTATATATAACTAGCTTTCTATAAACTCACATTACTCAGCAGCATAGATATTCCATTAGTAGCTTTTTTATCATATTAAAAGTTACAAGAATGTTCATAGATTACCTTAAGAGCTCTCACTGCTGTGGTGATATACTGATTCTAATAATGACGCTAAAGAAAGACATATTTGGTGATTATTAAAATAAGACTTTATAAGAATAATGGAAAGATTTTTCTCCATCATTTTCTCCCTCAGTTTCCCCCAATGAACTTTTTTCCCCCTCCCCAACCCCATTCAAACTGGAATAATGCAAAACTGAAAGATGCAAAAAGGAATTTGGGACTAATTAGAGAAGTTAAACTAGAAGCTGAATGAAATGTTTTTCTGTCTTTGTATTTAGTTACATATTAACTAATACAATAATTTATACTTAATAATATAATATTTTATTTAGTTACATGCTTCAGTCTGATTTATAAAGTTGGAAGAAAACATGCTTGTCAGTAGAAATTATTTGCCACTAATCCCACTAGAAGGAATTATTATAGAAATGTTTTCTCCAAAGCTGCCAGTCTGTCTTTCTTGTGCCCTATAAGAATAAATGTTTCTATTATTCTCCCCCTACCAAACCCATATTTCTCCAGGATCTTTAGCTCTTTTATTTGTTCCCTCTCCCAAAGAAGTCTTGCAAACATTTGACACAACAAATAGGCGTGACTTTGCAGATATTTTTCTACACATTGTTCTAATACAAATAGTCATTATTCTACTAAAAAATAAATTTTTATTCAGCTCACTTGTTTTTTGCCTACAAACAACTTAAAAAAATGTGTGCTGCTGAAACAAAAAAAAATTTATAGTTAAGATAAAGTAAGTTGTATAATAATTATGGCTAATGTTAGGGAATTAATACAATGGGACTGAATGATAGAAATAACAAGGAGAATTTAAGTGAATTAAATCCTAAAGGTGATTCAGGGTATCTTATTTATCTTCGATCCCCAATGTAAACTCAATGCTTATAACATATAACATATTTCATGTGTTTTAACTAAAAAATATTAATACTCAATATCTACCATTATAGGATAAACTGTCAAAGGAATTTTGAGTGAATAATATGATTTGGCTGTGTCTGCATTTAAATGCCATTTGTTTAATTACAAAAATACACACTCAAATCATCTATTTATATTTTTATTAATTGTTTGATTGGTTTTGAGTTTTAGAATATATATATATATATTTTTGTATAGAAATCACATGTGTATTTTTTTATTACACTGTATTATCTTTCTCCTTTATATCTCCAGTTCGGGGTATTTTGAAATATGTTCATCTGTTGCCTGTATCTATTACAGTCTTTTATTTAATTGGCTTTTTTGATTTCTATCACAGTGTGCCTTACTGTGCTTTTTGTCATATATATTTCCCATTGGATAGTTTGTAATTTATATTCATTTCTGAGATTGCTTTGCCATTTCTTCAATTTCTTTTCTGATTTCAGTCAACTCAAATTTAGTATTTAACTTTTTGTTCATTTATAATCTGACTTTGAATTTCTTGTTTTATTTCATGTAAGCAATTTCTTAATTATATCTTATATATCATTTATATTATATTTATGCTATGAATATAATATTCAAATGCTTCCATTTTGAGCTTCTTGGAGGGAAATGTTTTAATCTGTTGAAAAGTTTTAATTCCTTCTTTCTTGTTTATGTTTTCTTTCTATATTAACTTTATATACTCAGGGTTTTTTTCTGTGTCAGATTTATATGTTTATGCTAAAGATAAACCTAAATTAAATTGATTTAGAGAGGCTGAAATAAAAATGATCAACAAAACATATCCCAAATGCAAACAAAAAGAAAATAAAGGGTTATCTGGCATTGTAGAATTTAGCCTCCAAAGCATTAAATGAGACAGACTTATAGTGTTAAAGGTTAGAAATCACAAGGATTATATACCAACTCTAAATACCTATCCAACAAATAAGACAGCAATTAAAATTTCTAAAGTAAAAACCACAGGAACCAAAGGAAATGATAGAGAGACATATAATACTCATCCAAAATAAGAAACTTTAACTTATTACTCTAAATTGAAGAAATTTCAAATGGAAAAAAAATAAGTACAGAGACCTAAACAATATATTTATAATAATGAGGTACATATTATAAAATATATATCTTAATGTTCACTTGTTAGTAATATAGAATAAAACAGTTTTTAATTGCAAAAGAAAGATTTTACAAAATAATTTACACAAAGCAGAATAAAACAAAAGTCAATATTTGATTGCGGAACACTATATATCTGGTGTGGTTTGCCAATACTTTAAGTATGGGTAATTTATATGTATGAAAATATTAATTTATAATTTTCCCTTATATAATATGCTTGTCAGTTTTTAACATCAAGATTATGTTGGTCTTATAACAATTGTTAATAAATATTGTCTTAAAAAAGAAATATTGTCTTTTATGTTTTACTTAGAAAAGTTTGTGCAGGATAAGTGTAATTTCTTTTTATGTTGGGAGCATTCACTAGTGAATCTAATTAAGACAGAAGTATTCTTTGTAGGAAATAGATTAAATTTCTTAATAGATACTACACTACTCAAATTTCCTATTTCTTCTTGTATTAGATAATGTAATTGTTTTCTCAGGGAATTTGTGCATCGCCTTTAAGATATGAAATATCTTGGCATATAGTTTTTCACAATGCATTCTTATTCTTTTTGTTGTTAGTGGAACACTTCACAATGTCTTATTTGTCATTTCTGGTTTGATAAATTGCATTTTTCTCATTCTTTTAAATAAATTACGTTACTCCTTTAAAGAAGCAGATTTTGGATTTGTTAATTTCCTTTATTGTTTGCCTATTTCATTTATTTCTCTTATCTTTCATTGTTTTCCTGTCTTCTGTTTTTGGTGGAGTGGAAGGCGAGTGGAATTTGGTGTTTGTTTTCCAGCTCTCTGAGTTGAAAGTGCTCAGGCTAGCTCATTTCAAATCTTGTTATTTTCTAATATAAGAATTAAAATTATAAATTTCCCTTGGAGAACTCCTTTAATTATAACTTACAAGTATGTATTTCCATATCATTTTTATTAATCAGTTTAAAATATTGTTGACCTGAATTACTGATCTCAACCTACTTTTTAAATGTTTTTCTTTCATATTTCAATTATTTTTGAAGTGTAACTTAAAAAAAATTTCTGGACACTTGTACCTTTGTCTAGTTACCCTTTGTTAACAATTTCTAACATAAATTCATGGCAGTACATGAACGGGCTGTGAATAATTTTGACATTCATTTATTAGTTTTCTTTATGGCCCAGGATTTACCAGTTGTGGTAATTAATGCATGAATACCTGACAAATATGTGAAGTCTTTCATCAGTTCATCAGCAGGGGCAAAGTTCTCCATGTGCCACTTTGGCTAGAAATTTTAATTGTCCTATTCAAAATTGTATCCTTGCTGATTGTTGTGGTCTTCTTGCTTTTCTAGCGATATGAAGAGATATGTTAATGTCTCCAATATGATTTTGATTAGTCTATTTCTTCTTCTGCCCTGTTAATTTTATACACACACATATTTTAATAGAGATAAAATTCACATATCATAAAACTCACCATTTGAAAGTATTCAATTCAGTGATTCTTTTATATTTACAAGACTCTGCAATCATCACTTCTACTAATTTTGGAACATTTTTATCATGCCAAAAAGAAACCCTGTAGAGGTTTCCATTTCTAGAATGACGATGTGAGGTGTTCCACATACCCACCCCTCAGAAAAACAAAACCAATAAAAAGCGTAAAAAACTAAGCTTTTAAAGTCTCTAGAAAGTGTCCTAATACATACAGCTTATGAAGAAAATGATTTCCTGTTTCCTAATGACCAATGATGTCAAGTGCTTTTTCATATACTTATTGCTGATTTTTATATCTTCTTTAGAGGAATGTCTTTTCAAATTCTTTGCTATTTTTAACTAGATTATTTGTATTTTTATTATTGAGTTGTGATACTTCTTTACCTATTCTAGATCCAAGTACCTCATCAGATATATATTTTGCAAAATTTTTCTCTCATTTTTAAGTTGTCTTTTCACATTCATGATAGTGTCCTTTGAAACATGTAAGTTTCTAATTTAATGGTGTCAAGTTTATCTGCTTTGTTGTTTTGTTCCTTCTGCTCTTGATGTCTTATTTAAGCAATTCCTAATCCAAGACCATGAAGATTTATGCTTAGGTTTCTTCTCAAAGTTCTATAGTTTGAGTTCTTAGATTCAGGCATTTGATCCATTTTGAGTTAATTTTCACACATAGTTAAAGCAGGGATCAAATTTACTCAATTGCTTGTGGATGTCTAGTTTCCCAGCACTGTTTGTTGACAATATTACTCTTTCCCATTGAATAGTCTTCTTGTCTTTGTCGAAAATCAATTGATGATAGAAGTATAGATTTATTTCTGAACTCTCAATTCTATACATTAATCTACATGACTATGTGTATGTGATTACCATATTGTGTATAATTTTGTATTAAGTTTTGAAATTGGGGAAAGTGAGTCCTCTAAATTTATTCTTCCCTTTCAATATCATTTTGGCTATTCTGGGTCTGTTCAATTTTAATATGCATTTTAGAATCAGCTTGTCAATTTCTGCAAAGAAGTTAGCTGGGATTTTATTGAATCTGTAGATCAATTTAGAGTGTATTGTCCTCCAAATAATGTTAAAACTTACAGTTCATGAATATGGAACATCTTTCCATTATTGAATTCTTCTTTAAATTTTTTCAGCACTAATTTGTAGTTTTCAGACTAAGTTTTGGATTTTTGATAAATTTATTTTTAAGTATTTCGCTTTTTAAGGTATTATAAATGGAATTATTTATCTTATTTCTTTCTACATTTGCTCATAGCTACAGCATGTAAGTGGTGTTTTATATTGATATTGTGTCCTGAAAACTTGACAAATTCATTTGTTGTTATTTTTAGTAACTTTCTTAAGATTTTATGTATACAAGAGCATGTCATCTGCAAATAGAGTTGATTTTACTTTTTCCCATTTGATCTGAATGCCTTATATTTCATTTTATTGCCTAATTACCGTGGTTAAGATCTCCGTTAAAATGTTGACCAGAGGTGGGAAGTGGGGACTATCCTTGTCTTGTCCCTGATCATAGTGGCAAAATATTATCTGTCACCATTTAGTGTGATGTTAGCTGTAGGATTTTCACAGATGCTCTTTATGAGTGTAAAGATGTTCTCTTCTATTCTTAGTTTGGTGCTTTTTTCCACCATGAAAAGGTTTTGGATTTTGTAAAATGCCTTTTCTGCCTTCATTGAGACACTGATGGAGTTGTTATCCTTTATTATATTGATATAAGTTATTACCATGATTTTCATATACAGAAACTATCTTGTATTCCTGTGAGAAATCCCACTTGGTCATAATATATAATCCTTGTTATATGCTTCATGACTTGGATTGTAGTACTTTATTGAGAAATTTGTTTACATTTATAAGAGATACTGGTTTTGTAATTTTTTTTGGTTTTGATATCTTTGTCTGGTTTTGGTATCAAGACAATACAAGCTAGCCTCATAAAATAAGTTAAAAAGTACACCCTCTTCTAATTTTTAAGAGTTGTTGAAGGATAAGTTTTAGTTCTTAAAACCTTTGGTAGAATTCAATTCACTAATGAAGCCATCTGGTCCTGGGCTTTTCATTTTCTGAAATTTCTTGATTACTGAGTCAATTCCTTTGTGTATTATAAGCCTATTCAGAATTTTAATTTCTTCCTAGTCTGTTTTGGTAGTTGTGTCTTTCTAGGACTTTGTCCACTTGTAGTCTATCTAATATTTGTCTGGTAATTATTCATACAATTCTTTTATAATCCCTTTTTATTTCTGTAAGGTCACTAATAATCTTTCATCATTGATTCCTGATTTTAGTAATTTTAGTCTATGACTAATTTTCCATTGCATTTTAGGAATTTTATGACTCTGCTTTAGTCTTCCCTCCCTGCTTGTGCATCAACTCAATATTAGTCAGAAGTGAGAGTTTAGGGCCTTCTCAGGTCTTTCCTGAGCATGTGCAAAGTACTATACTTGTACATGGCCTTGTAGATTCCCAAACTAAATGGGGCGTATGCATGGTCCTACCGAGTTAGCTAGTGGACTTTGGAGACTCAGAAGTGGGGAGTATGAGAGGGGATCAGAAATTACCTGTCAGGTACATCATACACTCTTCGGGTGACGGGTACATTAAAAGCCCTGACTTTATCAATACACAATTCAACCATGTAACAAAAGAACACTTTTACCTCTTAAATCTATTGAAAAAAAAATCTTAAAAAAATTCAGACTTAAAATACCTTTTAAATAGCCTACATTTTATGCAGGAGCTGATGCCCAATTGTCTAATGTACAATTTGTGCCCATAAAGAAACTGCTGCCAAGGGCTTAAAGCAAATTTTTGTTCTCAACACAAGTGAGAAAAAACTAAAAACATAAAAAAATAAATGGAAATGATTAAATAAACTGCATTCATCATTTCACATTATGTGTAAACAGGAACTAATATTGAATCCTATTGTCTCACTGAGTCACAGTAAAACACAAACAGAAAATTCAATTAGTGCTTAGTTATCTTACATCAGCCAAGGTTATTTGAAAACCATCACCTTAATACCACATTAACTTCTCATAATGCTATTTTCATAATAAAGAGAAATATTCTATAATTTTTAACTCCATGCAATCATTCTCCAACTTCAGAAAATTAAATAACAATAATTATAATTCCTGATAAATACAAACAATTGACTATTTCTAGATATCATGTGTCTTAGCTTGTATCCTATAGAAGGCAAATTTGGAAGGTGTCAGTTTAGGATGGTGATGGTGGAGTAAAAGGAACATGAGGCAGGGAAACACTGGAAGCAACATGATCATTTATTTCCCTATTGGCACCTGTTTCATATGTGTCCAGGAACAAACTGAGCCAGGTGTTATGGCAGGTGTATTTACTCAGCATGGAGGACTTTTCCTAAAGGAATGCAAGAAAATTATCTGGCTATCAGTTGTCTGCCATTTCTGTTTGGTTAACTTTCAATCCATGGTAAGCAAATTCTCCTGCAGTTCCAGCTTGTGATATTCAGACCCTCTACCATTCTTCAGGAAGCCACATTCTACACTTCATGGCATATTTCATCTAACTAGGAAAGTAGAGAGAAAGAAGGGGGTAGTCAAGACAGACTATGAAGTACATGAGGGGTTTTTTCCCTCAATTTTCTGAGATAGGTTATTCATATTCATTATAAATTTAAATCTCACAACTAGCTTGTAGGGTAGGCGATGAATTTTATCCCATTTTAAAAATGTATAAATGATTTTCTTCAAGGTTGTGCAGCCTAAAGTACTATAAGGCATAATTCAAATTCAGTATGTTTGCCTCCAACGGCCACAATCATAGCTTGTGTACCACATGCGCTCACAGGGTCAATATTAAAATATGATGTTTTAATTAATTTAAAAAAATACTTCTTCAATCAAATAGTTGTATAGTGCTATGCAGACAACCTGTCGTTAAGTAGGACATCTTAACTGATTGCTGGGTTGTTTGTTCTCATTTTAAAATATGGAGTAAATTTTTAATAAAGTGTTGCCCTTGTGGAACTTAAATATATAATAGATGGGAAATTCACTGGATTTAATTTGGGACTGGATAAATGAAAGTTGTAGTTAACTTCACAAGGAAACCTATTTAATTATCTATAAAAGTACAGACGTAAATAGTTCTTAAGGGCCAATACTATTTTCTGCCTAACAAAGATTATTATTTATTTAAGGAAGGGGACGTAATAAATACTTGATGCTGAACCAGATTTTCCTCCACATTTTATAGCAATAACCAATTTCACCAAGACTTTGCCCCATAAATGAAGCACACACTTAACTCCAAGGCTGAATTATGATCCAGCGGCCTCTGAATGCACCTGCACTGTGATGTGTATGAGACAACAAATAACTAGTAGTCGTTTCTCAGTGTTCAATATGTCTTTTCTTTCTGTGCATCTTTAAGTTGACTTAGGCCACCTTTGCAAACCACATTATAAGTGGTTCTCACAGCTTAGGTATTATACAGTACAAGGATATGATTTTACTTTTATTGTTAATCCAAATATTTTATTTCTAAGATGTTAATTAAATTCAAGTTTCTTGTTCTAAGTAACTATAATAGTGTGAATTGAAAGAAGACTACATTTTAATAATGACTGTGTTTTTGAAGATAGGTCATTGTTTGGAATATTTATAATTAAATGAAGGTTTATTTACAGAGCTTTGAGCATATTCCAATTGCAGTCTTGCCAATAAGACACCAATAACCAAGACAATGACTACAGAGACATGGTATATAACTATGAAGATGCTCTTTCGTGCCTATAATGTTTCACATGATTTCATTGGTTCTATTTCTTCACCTTTTTGAAAAATTTAAGGATTTACTCTTTTGTGAAACAATTTCCTTACACAAATTTTAGATTAACCTTTAATTGTGTGTGTGTGTGTGTGTGTGTGTGTAAGATTGAAGTCATGCAGGGTTATGGAGGGACCTTGACCTCAATAGCTTTATTTTACTTGGCTTTCAAATCAGTGACAATTTGAATAATTTTATCAATAATTATCCATTTAAATGGAATGCTTTAACATTAATTTAACTCTATTTCTTGAAAAGCCATATCACTGCAAAAATGAAAGTTAGGCCATCTAAGGAGTTAGAATTATCTCTCAGTAAGCTAAATTGGATTTTTTCCTACTATTTCAAGAGAATGTATTATGAAAAGAAGAAGCTATTCTTGCTCACTGTGAATTCTTGTATTTTTCTATGTTCTAAGTACCAGATAAGCTTTACCACTTATATCCTGCTGTTGGGCACTTAAAGTACAATAAGTCAGCTCTAAAACAGACCAAATAGCTATACAAAGTTTGCCTGAAGTGTATCTTTACTGTCAAACATAATAGATATCTTTTCTAATTAAGCTCTTCCATGGTATGGTATAATGTGTAACCTTCTTTTTTGAAACTTTAAAAGAAAATTTTCTTACTTTTATTGGCATTTTCCCCTGAAGTATAGGCTATGATTCTTATATCCTAAATTTAAGAAAGGAAACTTGTTATCTGTCTATCTCATAGAACCCAAAGAACTAGGTATTTTTTTTTCTGACAAAAATAATGTGCCTTCATAACATAGTGGGTTATAATTGAGGTATTTGAAATTAAATTGTGTGCGATTGAGTAAATTTCAGTTTTCTCATTTACAAATGGTAATAATAATCACTTCAAAGAATATCATGTTTGAAGTGAATATAGTGTATCAGTACCTTGTTGAATATTTACAGTATTTAATAAATTTATTCAATTATGTAATTATTACACACTACTAAAAGTGACATGGAAAGCAGAAGAAACATACATACAGAATAAAGCACAGAAAAAAAAATCAAAACAAAATAAAACAACAAACAAATCCCCAGAGAAAATGGAAACACAAATCAATTAAACACTAAAATTAAAAAAATGAATTTAAAGATGAATTAAATATAACTCCTTGGTTTCAAATTACAGTTACTTGACAAACGTTCCAAATACTGACCAAAATCAAAATAAAAGCAAAAATATGAAGAAATTAAAATATAATTTATATTTAAATGTTATAAATTGGATTTAGCTTAATTGTAAGTCCAAGTATATCAACAATTAGAAATATGGTCCTAGAGACTGGGAGAGAAGGCAGAATAGAGGATTATATTTTAAAGAAATTTTAAAAAGTTCAAACTCTAAACTTAGTTTCAACCAATCAGTGTTTTCCTTTTTTCTAGTTGTAAATTAAAAAGTATAATTTTATATGATGCCATTGACAAGCTTAGTTTTATTATGCTGATCTCAAATTTTAATTAATTAGACCAATGTCACTAAAGATAGCTTAAATTATGATTAATGCTAAGTTATCCTGAAATGGCTTAACCTCAGGAAAGCATAGCAGAGAACTGGAAGCCAGGATTTGAGCCCTAAAATATGCTTATCTCTATAAATGAAAGTATTTACTGATAACTGCCAATTACCCTAAGAATAGAAGAACAAAACTTTCCCTTGAGTCTGGATTGCATCAAAAATCAGTGGGCAAAAGGAGGTTTAGTACATGGAACTGCAGCCATCAGAAACTGAGATTTTCATTCTAATCCTCAAACTCCGCAGTTCAGTGCACAGTTACCATTGTCTTTTAACCAATTAAGAGGGAGTAAGCCTGTCATTGACTAGTGCATCAATCCAGTGACTTTGTCTTCAGAGAATTGAGAATGTTCTCTCTATTTAAAAAACAAAATCATTTGCATCAATCAAGAGGAACACAAAATCTAGAAACACCCTTTCATTGACTGTCTTATTACTATAGAGGCAAAAATTATTAATGTGCAATACGGGCAACATCCTTAGTTAACAGTTTGGATTTTAGGACAATAAGCACCATATGTCCAAGTAATTTAAACTTTATTTATTCTAAATATTCATTGACTTACTGCATGCCACTCACTGTTTTAGGTTCTGGGGACACTGAGATGAATAAGAAGGCAAAATCACTGCTTTCCTGGAACTTACCTTCTAGTAAGAGGAGATAGAAAACAAACAAAAATGTATCAAGATTGATTAGTAGTAGTAAATTACACAATAAAAAATAAGTATGTTAATTGAAGTAAAGCATGAATGATGGTCACATTCAGCTGCATTTCCAGGAAAAGCCTCGCTGGGGTGATATTTAATATGATATTTGAATGATAAGAAGTAGCCAGACATGCCAAGATCTGGACATAAATATGCCAGAAAGAGGGAATAAGTTATCCTGGAGGAATGGAATTGGGTAGCTGCAAAACTGAAAAGTAGGCCAATGTGATCAGCCTTTGATGAGGATGTTGAAGGATTTCAAGAAATGAAGTCTGACACTGGTATACTATTATACAATGTTTGGATTTTGTTCTAAGTTTACGGGGAAGCCACTGAGGGTTTAAACAAGGTATCTCTAGCATTTAAATATCTATGGAAAGATCATTCTGTTTGAAGTACAGAAAATGAATGAACTGATATATGGGGAATAAATTGAAAATGGTGAATTTTGAGGATGGGAGGTAGGATAAAATACTACTCTATAAATCCTTGAGGAGAGTTGATGGATAGATTTATTAAAGTGCTAGTAGTGGAGGGGAAGGGGATTTGTGATATGTTTTTTAAATTAAGTAATTAAAATCTGCCAATAGGCTTGATATGGAAGGATGAGGAAAAAAAAAGAATAATTCTTGAGCAGTTCCCTGAAATATGAGTGTAGAAATAAAGCATTATTTTTTGACACTTTGTTTGCAATAATTATTAGAAAACCAAGTGGATGCTTGAAGTAGGAAAGTAGATGTACATGCTTGGAGTTCATGGAGAGGAGGGTGCTGGGCCTGTAACTCTGAGGTTCATCAGCATATAAAAGTTATTAAAAGATGTCATGTTGGTTAAGATCACCTTGAAGAGTTTAGA
Source organism: Daubentonia madagascariensis (assembly GCA_023783475.1). Lineage (NCBI taxonomy): Eukaryota > Metazoa > Chordata > Mammalia > Primates > Daubentoniidae > Daubentonia > Daubentonia madagascariensis. The sequence continues at coordinate 23,655,701 of JAKFHU010000726.1, read as the reverse complement.
GAGAGAAGATAAAGAAATGCAATCAGTACCAAACTCTGAGACAAAGAGAGGATTCTTTGTAAGTAGAAATTGACACTTTTATTTCTTATAAAGTGAATCTTTTGGTTTCCTGATATCACTACCGATTTTCCCCTTGACTTGGCTAATCACAAATTGACTACGTGAAATAAGGACTCTTTTTAGACTAAGCTAGCATATCTGCATCAAAGAAGAATAGCTGAAATCACAAAGTGTATCCTGCCTGGGACAAATACTATATATATAATTTACATATAAATTTACATTTGAGTAATAGAAAACCCCAAATTACATGGGCTTAAATGACAAAAAAAAAAATGTTTGTTTCTTTGTCATATAAAAATCTGAAGGAATTCAGTCTAAGGCTTTTACGATGGTCTTGGTAAAAAATGTCTCCAGGAATTCAGCTTAGTACTCAGCCTTACCCAGTGTCCGCACCTCATTATGATGTTTCAGAAAACCTGTATCCTCCTGGCAAAAAAATGGAAAAAGGATCAAAATGAATGGTATCTAAAAGCTATTCAGTGCCTCTTTAGGAAGGTTCCCAGTGCTGCCACACACCAACTCCTTTTATATTCCACTGACTACCTGCACATAGCCCCTCCATACTGCAAAGAAAGACTGGACTATACTCTTTATTAGAGGTGACCATATGTCCAGCTAAGAATTCTTTTTCTTTAGAAGGAGTGAATGGATACTGAAGTAATTAGTGATCTCTGTTAGTTTCATATTAGCATATAATAAAAAGATGGTGTTTGCCCACACCTCAGGAGAAGCAGGGTCAAATTAACCCCTAGGAGCTACAAGGCCCCTCCCAAAGCTCAGGGCTTTTGCACACCCCAACTGGGGGATCAGAGTCTGCCATGGACATAACAGAATACCTAGCTATTAGGGAGCTGTGGATTCATACCCTCAAGTACAATCCACCAGCTTGGAGCTCAAGCTGGGAGGACAATCTCACTACACTCCACCAGGAAGAGGAGAAGACATCAGGTCAGAGGTAAACCAAGATCCACCAAACTTGCTAAAATACACCTAAGGCAATACAGACCAGTACTCCTCTCCCTGGCTCTGCCAAGGAATGAACCTCGGGGGCTTGGAGACAGGGCCATAAACTATCCCTAACACCCCCAGCTGTCCAGCAAGAGGCCAGATGGGAAAAAACCATCAAAAGAACTCAGGAAACATGAAAAATCAGAGTGAAAAGTCACCCCCAAAAGAAATCAGCAGTTCTGCAGCAATGGATACCAACCCAAATGAAATGGGTAGAATGGCAGAAGAGGAATTTCATTTATGGATTATAAGAAAGCTCAATGAAATTCAAGAGAAAATTGAATCCAAGCATAAAGAAACCACAAGAAAAATGCAAGATATGAATGAAAAATTTTCCAAAGAAATAGAATTATTGTGGAAAAATCAAATAGAAATTCTAGAAATGAAAGAAGCATTCAAGGATCTACAAAACACAGTGGAAAGCCTTAAAAATAGGCTGGACCACACAGAAGAAAGAATTTCAGAGCTAGAAGACAACTCCTATGCACTAAATAAATCAGTCGAAGAGAAAGAACACAAAAACAAGACACATGAACAAAGCATACAAGAAATGTGGGATTATATAAAGAGGCCAAACATAAGTATCATAGGCATCCCTGAGGGAGAGGAAGAAAATTTGTGTGGGCTGGAAAATCTATTTGAAGGAATAATAGAGGAAAATTTCCATGGCTAAGCCAGAAATCTCAATATCTAAGTACAAGAAGCACACAGGACTCCTGGGAGACTCAACGTGAAAAGGCATTCACCACACCACATAATTATTAGACTGACCAAAGTAAACGCAAAAGAGGCACTCCTCAGGGCTGTAAGACAAAAAGAGCAGGTAACCTACAAAGGGAAACCAATCAGATTAACTGCAGATTTCTCAGCTGAAACCTTACAAGCAAGAAGGGAATGGGGAGCCATCGTCAGTCTCCTAAAACAAAACAAAGGCCAACCCAGAATTCTGTATCCTGGCAAACTAAGCCTCTTATATGAGGGAGAAATAAAGACTTTTCGAGACAAGCAATCACTGATAGAATTTGCGAAGTCCAGACCAGCCTTGCAAGAAATGCTTAGACCTGCATTGTACACTAACCAGCACAACAGACATCCACCAATGTAAAACTACCCTAAGCTAAAAATCCAGACCCAGATTTCACAATGACTTAAGAAGTAAATCAGAACAAGGGACTACCCAACAGAATGAACAGAAATCTACCCCAAATATCAATTCTCTCAATAAATGTGAATGGCTTCAATTGCCCATTGAAGAGACATAGGCTAGCTGAATGGATTAAAAAATGCAAGCCAAGTATCTGCTGTCTCCAGGAAACACACCTCACACACGAGGATGCATTCATACTCAAGGTGAAAGGATGAAAAAAAATTTTCCAGGCTAATGGAAACCAAAGGAAATCTGGAGTAGCCATCCTTATTTCAGATGATATAAACTTTAAAGCAACAAAAGTAAAGAAGGACAAAAATGGACACTGTATAGTGGTGAAGGGAAAAATCTTAGAAGAGGATTTAACAATCCTAAACATTTATGCACCCAAAACAGGACAGCCCAGATACATAAAGCAAATACTGCTTCATCTAGACAACATAATAAATAGCAATGCCATAATAGCAGGGGATTTCAACACCCCACTGACGGAACAGGGCAGATCCTCCAAACACAAAATAAGCAAAGAAACAAAGGACCTAAACAGGACTCTAGAACACTTGGGCCTAACAGACTTCTACAGAACACTCCACCCAAATAACACTGAATATACATTTTTCTCATCAGCTCATGGAACTTTCTCTAAAATTGATCACATCCTAGGCCACAAAACAGATCTCAACAAATTCAAAAAAATAGAAATCATACCATGTATCTTCTCAGACCACAGTGAAATAAAATTAGAAAACAATTCCAACAGAAACTCACATCTTCATCCAAAAAACATGGAAATTAAACAATCTGTTGCTGAATGACTATTGGGTCAAGGAGGAGATTCAAATGGAAATCAAAAGATTCTTTGAACTAAACGATAATGGAGACACAAGTTGTCAAAATCTGTGGGATACAGCAAAAATAGTCCTGAGAGGAAAACTTATCACCTTAAACGCTCACATCCAAAAGACAAAAAGGTCACAAATCAGTAAACTAATGAATCATCTTAAGGAAATGGAAAAGGAAGAGCAAACCAATCCTAAATCCAGCAGAAGAAAAGAAATAACCAAGATCAGAGCAGACTTAAATGAAATTAAGAACAAAAGAACAATACAGAATATTAATAAAATGAAAAGTTGGTTCTTTGAAAAGAAAAACAAAATAGACAGGCCACTTGCCAGGCTGACCAAAAGCAGAAAGGAAAGGACTCTAATAAGCTCAATTAGAAATGAAAAAGGAGAGGTCACAACTGATATCATGGAAATACAAAACATCATCTTTGAATACTACAAAAATCTCTATGCCCACAAACATGAAAACATGGAGGAAATGGACAAATTCTTAGAAACATACTACCTCCCTAGGCTCAACCAGGAAGAAATAGAATTTCTAAACAGACCAATGTCAAGCACCAAAATTGAAGTAGTAATAAAAAATCTTCCAACAAAAAAAAGTCCTGGACCAGATGTGTTCATACCTGAATTCTACCAAGCCTACAATGAAGAACTGGTGCCTATACTGCAGAAAATATTTGAAAACATCCAGAAGGATGGAATCCTCCCAAACTTATTCTACAAAGCCAATATCACCTTGATACCAAAGCCAGGAAAGGACACAACAAGAAAAGAAAACTACAGACCAATATCCCTTATGAATATAGATGCAAAAATTCTCAATAAAATCCTAGCAAACCAATTTCAAATGTACATCAAAAAAATAATCCATCACGATCAGATAAGCTTCATCCCTGAGGTGCAGGGATGGTTCAACATATGCAAATCTACAAATGTAATTCACCACATAAATAAAAGCAAGAACAAAGATCATATGATCCCTTCAATAGATTCAGAAAAGGCTTTTGACAAAATCCAACATCCTTTTATGATAAGAATTCTTAACAGTATAGGCATAGATGGCTCATACCTCAAAACTATTAAAGCCATATATGATAAACCCACAGCCAATATCATACTGAATGGGGAAAAATTGAAAGCGTTGCCCCTTAAAACTGGAACCAGAGAAGGTTGCCCACTATCTCCACTTCTATTCAATATAGTGCTGGAAGTCCTAGCCAGAGCAATCAGACAAGACAGAGGAATCATGGGTGTCCAAATGGGGGCAGCAGAGGTCAACTTTTCACTATTTTCAGACGCTATTATATTATATCTAGAAAACCCCAAAGATTCAACCAAGAGTTACTGGAATTGATAAATGAATTCAGCAAAGTCTCAGGATACAAAATCAATGCACACAAATCCATAGCCTTCATATATGCTAATAACAATCAAGCTGAGAAACAAATTAAAGACGCAATACCATTCACAATAGCACCAAAGAAAATTAAATATTTAGGGACATATCTAAATAAGGAGGTAAAGACCTATATAGAGAGAATTACGAAACACTGAGAAAAGAAATTGCAGAGAATGTAAACAGATGGAACACCCTACCATGCTCTTGGATAGGTAGAATCAACATTATAAAAATGTCTTTGCTATCTAAAGTGATTTACATAATCAATGCAGTCCCTATCAAAATACCAACATCATTTTTTGTTGATCTAGAAAATATATTCTACGCCTCATGTGGAACCAGAGAAGACCCCGTCTAGCCAAAGCAATCCTAAGCAAAAAGAACAGATTGAGAGGCATCAATGTACCAGACTTCAAACTATACCACAAGGTTATAGTAACCAAAACAGCATGGTATTGGCACAAGAACAGAGACATAGACCAATGGAACAGGACTGAGAACTCAAGCATAAAACCAACCTCATATGGTCCTCTGATCTTTTACAAATTCCAAAAAAAACATACACTGGGGAAAATATTCCCTATTCAATAAATGGTGCTGGGAAAACTGGATGGCCATATGTAGAAGACTGAAACTAGACCCACACCTCTCACCTCTCACAAAAATCAACCCACAATGGATAATAGATTTAAACCTAAGACGTGAAACCATAAGAATTCTCAAAGAAAACAATGGAAAAACTCTTATGGACATTGGCCTAGGCAAAGAATTTATGAAGAAGTCCCCCAAAGCAATCACAGCAGCAACAAAAATAAATAAATGGGACCTGATCAAATTAAAAAGCTTCTGCACAGCCAAGGAAACTATCACTAGAGTGAACAGACAACCTACAGAATGGGAGAAAATATCTGCATGCTACACATCTGATAAAGGGCTGATAACCAGAATCTATACAGAACTTAGGAAAATCAACAAGAAAAAATCAAACAACCCCATGAAAAAATGGGCAAAGGACATGAACAGAAACCTTTCAAAAGACGACAGAATAATGGCCAACAAGCATATAAAAAATTGCTCAACTTCTCTAATCATCAGGGAAATGCAAATTAAAACCACAATGAGATATCACTTAACTCCAGTGAGATTGGCTCATATCAAAAAGTCCCAAAACAACAAATGTTGGCAGGGATGCGGACAGATAGGAACACTCATACACTGCTGGTGGGACTGCAAATCAGTACAACCTCTATGGAAAGTCATATGGAGATACCACAAAGAATTAAAAGTAGAATTACCATTTGACCCAGCAATCCCACTACTGGGTATTTACCCAAAGGAAAAAAAGACAATCTATAATAAATACATCTACACGTGAATGTTTACAGCAGCACAATTCACAATTGCAAAGATGTGGAAATAACCCAGGTGCCCATCGATACACGAGTGGATTAATAAAATGTGGTATATGTATGCCATGGAGTATTACTCAGCAATAAAAAACAACGGTGAATTAATACATCTGGTATTATCCTGGTTGGAGCTAGAGCCCATTCTTCAAAGCAAAGTGTCACAAGAATGGAAAAACAAGCACCACTGGTACTCACCATCAAATTGGTACTAAGTGATCAATACTTATGTACACACATGGCAATAATATTCAGCAGGGGCGGGAAGGTGGGGAAGGGGGTGAAGTGGATGCGAAAACTCTCACTAAATGGATGCGGGGAGCACAGTTTGGGAGATGTCCACGATTGTAGCTCTGACACGGGCAGTGCATGGGCAATATATATAGCCAAAGTGTTGTACCCCCATAATATTCTGAAATAAAAAAAAACAACAACAAATAGATAAGTTCAAATTCCAGCTCCAGCAGTAACAGCTGTGTAGCTTTGGACAAATTACTTCACTTCTTGGAATCTCATTCTTTATCTGTAAAATGAAGATTCACACCTATCCCACAGGATGACTCTGAGGATTAAATGAAGGAGTGTATATGAAATGTTAAGCACAATTCCTGACAGATAGTGTCTCCAATAAGTGGTAACTATTGTTATTGTGATAATTATCAGAAACATCAGAAATCCTATAATGTGGGTATTATATGGACAGAGAGAGAGAAGCAGACCCAGCAAGAGAAAAGAACTTGAGATAACCCTTGAGAGACTGGATACAAGTGTTTATGTGATTTCTTCAGTAATAAAATTGATGTGGAGAAAACACCCTGTGTGGAAGTGTCAGATAAGCTGGTCCGAAGAGTCTTGGCGTCCAGTAAGGGTACGATAGGAGAAGACAACCCAGACCCTGACCTCAGTCCCACTCCAGCCAGAGCAAACTTTATTTGTTTTTCATGTTTGGTCTTGAATACATAAAGCAAGGATTCTGCCACTAAAAATCAGTTTTAAAGCTGTTTAACAGAAGGCAAGAAAAGCTCTTCAAATTAAGTTATTTTGTGTGATTAGGATATAAATAAAGCTGTAAGCTCAGTTAATTTTACATTAGACTATAAACCCCATGACAGCATCAAGTTTTGTCTGTCTTGCTCACTGCTGTGACCTCAGTGTCTAGAGGAGTGCCTGGGATACAATGGGCACTCAATAAGTATTTGTGGAATGAGTGAATGAGCTAAACAAATGTCCATACATGGTGGTTTCTCTGTTAACTGTAAGTGGCAAAGTAAATTCATCCCTGCTGAAATGCCTATCGGGAGTTGCCTTAGCTAACCAGAGCTCCCAAAGATTGATATTCAATAATGAAAAAATAGCCACCCTATGAGAGCAGATTTGTTGTTTCCAAGAATGATTCTGGCATTGCTGCTGACCAAGTTGACTAAAGACAAAGACCTCAGTTTTACTTTGGGTGTTTGGTATGTGAAAGCAAAAGATTAAGCAAACAAATAGACATTTTTTCCTAATGAGCCTAGTGGCTTTGAGAATTTGAAAATTGCATCTTGGAGACATTAATTAAAATATAAAATATTAACTAGAACAAGTATAAGACTTTGCAGTTTATAAAGGGCTTTCACATGTGTTTCTCATTGGACCCACAGAACAAATCCAAGAGGTGAATAGACTGGTGGTATTATCATCATTCTAATTTCATAGATAAAGGAAGTGAAGCTCAGTGAAGTTAATTGACTTGCCCAAGGACACATAACTAGTAAGGGCTATGAGCTAAACTTGCACCCAGATGCTCTGATTCCATCCCTTGTGCTCTTTCTTCAGCATCATACACTTATATTTTTTTATCCAAATATTAATTAGTTTGATCAATCTAGATTATTTGGCTTTCTATAAGTTTCTTAAATAAACATATTTTGAAAAAATGTAAAAAAAAAAGATGGTGTTTGAAAATATAGTAATAAAAGGAAATAAGTTGACAGTCATTAACTAACCCAATGTATGAGTTCCACTTTCAAAAAAACCTAAGGATTATATGGTTATTTTAATTGATATCAGTAATTGTTCACATCAATATTAATTTACTGTAATGAATGCACAGGCACACATTATCCTGCATTCTTTTTATAGCCCAAATATAATATGAAATTAAAGGAGAAAAAACTATAAGGTTTAACAACAAAGGCAATAAAAAATTAAAGAGAAAAATCTGTAAATTGTTACAGCAAAGTAAAATATTTAAGCAAATTTAAAGGATATGTTTAAATAGAAATGCCATTGCAGAGGCAATATATACATTGTACCATGTATACTATCTAGGATAGATTATATCCTCAGTTATGCTAATAACTCCTCTTTCTGCTGTACTAAGGACATACAAATCTTTTTTCGTGTAAAACACAATATGCAGAATCACCTGGGGAATTACTCGAAAGAAGAAAATTTGGAGGAAATTTCAAAAAGTGTTCAAGATAAAGTATATTTGAAACTGAAGCACTAAAAGTTGCAACTTGGACATCTCCATCACTGAAACTTCCCTTGTCCAGAGTTAATGGAGAAAATTAAAATTCCTGCTTTCACTTGAAGTAACCAAAATCAGGTTAAAGAAGTTACTCATGTAAAAAAAAGAATGAGACAATTCCAAGTATTATAACTGTTACTTCAGTGGTTAATAATAAAAATTATGTGAGCTGTCTAAACTGGGATAAAAATATGATTAGATAAGTTTAGTGATTTAATAAATGAATTTGGAATATTTTTTCATAGAGTGAAGATCTGTAAAAATCCCCAAGTAAAGAAATAAAAGTCTAAAAAAATCAGTTTATCGTATTGTAAACTATGCTCTGCGGTATTTTGGAATTTAAGATTGGTTCTCTTGTGAAATTGGAAATTAATTGTAGGGCAAATTACTTTGTGTTTTCTCTCTGTAATTTTAATTATTCTTTTTTAATTTCACTGTGATATTTTCATGTTCACTTTATAGAAGCACATTTATCTCGGGGACATTTATTTATTAAAACAGAAGAGTGTCACCAGCATAAGAAATAAAATGCTATTAATGTATTTATTTATCTGTTTTAAAAGCAAGAAAAATAATGAAAAGAATAAAGAGAAATGTTTCAAAACTACTATATGCTTAATTTTTAATTTTGATATTAAAATCTCATGAATAAAATATTTCATCATAATTATTATAGTGAGTAGTTAGTTCAATATACAACCCTGTCTGTTTGAACATCACTAGTGTTCTGTGTTCTTACAAAACACAGGGAATATCCATTCTATTTGAAGAAAAACATGTAACTATTTATGTTCTCTAATTCTGCCACCTCCCCCCAAAACTCTTATAACCATAGATCCCAGTTTAGCCTCTGAAAATCACAAAAATTATTGGTCTTCATTCTACGCGTCAGACATTGAGTATATTAACATAGGTTTTATGTCCACCACGTCTTCTTTTTTTTCAGGCAAAAAATTATCTTTGTCAAACATTTTTCATATTATCTTTTTATGGGAGCCCAGAAGAAAGGCAACATTCCTCTATCCAATGTAGCTACATATAGATAACTAAGTGCTTTGAATGTAATAAGAAGTAGTATGTGCTGAGTTTGGGAAGTATCTTGAGAGAAATGACATGTTTCCTTCCTCTGCCTCCTCTAACTTCCTCCTCCCATCGGTTTCTTCCTTATGTGCTTAGAATTGGGTTGTAAACATAAGGAGCTTAAGTAAATATCTTGACTATAAGGACCAGGGCTTTATTCTAGAATATTTCACTGGAAATATGGAAGACAACTATAGTAACTTGGGGCAAATATGACTCAATTTGAATGACGAATTTCCAGCTATTTAAGTGAGGGATAAAACTTGTGTTTCCTTAAAACACTGTTAATATGGGTGTTTTTTCAATTGTTGTTGAGATGCATTCTTAATTGAGACGCATTCTTAATTGATGCGTCCTTATATCAGCTTTCATATTCCAGGTGTTTTTATGTGAAAACATTTTTCTATACAAAAAAATCATTATATTTATGTAATATATTAATGTATGACATGATGTTTAACTCATATTAAATTATATAAAATGAATTGGAATGATTTTAAACATAGTTAAATTTTTACTGTATCTGTTGACACTCAGTTATGAAAAAATGAGAGAATTAGCATACTTTGCTTCTTTTCTTCTTTTATACCTACCCCCACAACTTGATTTTATCAGTTAAATTATCATTTTAAGTTATCATGGTATATAATATTTACTTTCTCTTATTTGACTGTAAATTTAAAAATTAGTTTGTCTTGGTCCTAGATTGAATAGAGTCAAAGATCCTTATCAATTATTTTTTAAGCTAATGTTCTCCAAATTCCTACATTTTTTATTTTTAGGGATTTATTTGTTGTCCAGATATGACAGTTTTCCAGTAGTTTTCTCAATAAGTGCTCAAGGATGTGCTTGCTGACTTAATTCCTATTGCTTTAAGGCTGAATGACTATATTTCTGACCATAAAATTATTGTTGGAGTACATTTACTTTTCTCAAAACTTTGTTTTATTATGAGAATATCTGAACCCAACATAATTTTCCAATAGTATACAAATTTTTTTTCTGACTAGATACACATCAGCTTCACAGGATATTTGGTAGTTAATTTACACAAGATTTTTCTGTAATGAACTATGCCCTTTCAATCTGCAGATACAAGTCTATTTTAAGGACATTTTATTTACATATATATATGTTTTACTTCCACTTGCATCTTTCTGCTTCTTGAATACTAACTATGTGTAGTTTGGTTCTTCCTTGCCTCTATGATAATTATCTTCTCTATTCCTTCTGCATATGTTTTTGTTGTCATTCTTTTGTTTTCTATTTTGAAGTGAGATTTGACCTTATGAATTGCTTGGGCTAATAGAATGAGCAGAAGTAATATGTATTACTTCCAAGCCTGAAAAATATCCTCTAAAAGGCCATGTGCAATCTGTTACCTTTGTTTCTCTCAACCGCAGCAGCAAGTAATAGTTTAGATGATGGATAACACATTTGCCTGGTCCCTGAGTAAGGATAAAATTGACAAGAGCCCTATGCCAACCCAGGATGGATATATAGTGTGAACAAAAAATAAACCGTTGTAGTTTTATACCAGTGAGATGTTGAAATTATTTCTTACTGCTGCATAACATATCTCTTCCTTACTGAGTATATAAGAGAGTTTGTTTTATTCATTTATTAGTCATATGGTTTCTTTTTTAATTTTATTTTAGTTATTTTTAATTACCTGGTGTTCTTTCATTCTGTCAATTATTTTTCTCTTCTATTAAGTAAAGTTTGGAATTTCTAGAAATACATTCTATGTGTTTAAACTTTTTTCTCAAACCTTCCCTATCTTTGTATTTTTATACTGTTTTTGGATATTTTTCCTATGTTCCATTTCACTGTTTGTCAATTTAATAAAAAATTTTCATTTTGAGATTTCTAATTCAATCTTTTTCTGGGATGCAATATCTTTTGGAATCTTGTTTAAGGTATAAATTATATTTTTCTACAAAGACTTTTTGATTTTTTTCTGTCAAATCAGATTCATTAGGAGTTAAATAGTTGTTTGTTTTTTTTAATTCAGTGGTTTCCTTCATGAAATTAGCTTTTTCTGAGAGTTTTCACATATTTTAAATGGATAATTCTTGTTTATTATTGTTTGTTCAATGTGTTTAATTCTGTTGAGTGTATGGAAGGGATAGGATTATATGGATGTTATTAATTCCCTGAAGCATCTTCCCTATTCTTCAGTGCTAACACTGACTGGCCAACCCACTTCATACTACAGCTTTCCACTTAATAACCAGTGAATTCCAGGGGGTTCAATCCTATTTCTGTAAGTCTGACTTACATATCCCTTGAAATATTCCTACTGCATCAACAGTATATTTCTCCTATTGATTTTAACTGGTTTTTCTGAGTTTTCTTCTGTGTACAATCTGAAACTGTGTTCTTCTTTACTGGCAGAAATTTCTGAAAATTTCTGATACACCGATGGCACTCTTTCTTGTTTTTCTTTGCTATTGAAACTATAGACAGATTTCTATGTTCTTGCTTAAACTTTTCATGGGACTTGAGGGTTTGTGGGGTTAGTAATCTTGGCATTGTCAGGAATGTTTCTTTTATAGCTACCCCCTAGATTTTTTTTTTCCGAAGTAAAGTTTCTGTGGAAAATGTGAATACATTTTCCAGTCTGTTATGATAATTTTATAGCCTGTGCATGGGTTTCAATGTACCACTGCCAGCTTCAGGTCATCTGTGAATTTCATTAGCATGTTTTCCAGGGACCCGACTGAGTCACTGATAAAAGACGCTCAACCAGATAATATGAAGAACCAAGTCCTGTGCCTCTTCCTATGTTCATTCCAAGTTGGCATTGAATCATTAATCAATATTCTCTTGGGACTCAAGAAAGTATTTCTCAAAAATACAAAGAAATCATTTGTCAATAACCATGCTAAAATTCTTTTACTCTTTTTTTTTTTTTGCATTTTATATCTGGTTTCCCTGATTCTACTGCCCTGCTTCTGACTGTTCTCTACACAAGAGCCAAAATAATCTTTCAAATATGATGAAGATACTCCCGTGCTCCTAACTTATCAGTGTCTTTCCTATGAGTCTCTACATGATCTGACCTCCAGCTACCTCCTGCTATTCTTATAAACATTTTTTTCCTCAGAAATTCTGCAATTGCTGGCTTTTTTACATCAAGTGTTCTTCCCTCACATAGCAGCATGATTTAGCCTTCACAGCATACAGTCTCTGTCCAACTATGATATCCCCATAGATGCCTTTCCTCATTACCCCATCTCAAAGAACATGCTCCTTACATCACTCTTTATCTCCTTACATTGCTTTTTTGTTTTTCATAATAATTGCCACTACCTGACATTTCATATTATATGCCATAGATCATATATATAGATATATAGATAGGTTTGTATTAAGCAATTATGTTTTTACTCTTTTGTCATGTCTCACCAAAGGGCAGGGTCTTTTTTTTGTTTTATTCACAAGCCTATACCCTGTACTTAGAAAAGTTATCAGAGGATAGGGTGGGGAGAACGGGGAAATATAAGTCAAAGGATAAAAAGTTGTAGCTGTGTAGGATAAACAAGTGTAGAGATCTAATGTACAGCATGAGGACTATAGTTAACAATATTATAGTGTGTACTGGAAATGTAGAAATTTGCTGAAAGAGTAGATCTTAGGTGCTCTTACCAATTAAAAAAAGCAAATTCTGTGAGGTGATGGATATGTATATGTTAACTGGCTTGACTTTGTAATGATTTTACTCTGTATACGTATATCAGAATACCATATTGTACACCTTAAATATATACAATGAAAAAGTGGCTTTAAAATTTTATAGCACTTACACTGTCATATATAAAAATGTAAAAAAGTTTACCATAATTAAGACAGTGTGGTATTTGTCCAAAAATAGACAAATGCATCAGTGGAACAGGACAGATTAGAGATTCCAGGAACTCTCCCACACATACATATGTATGCGATTTATGACAAAGCTGACCCTGCAGAACACTGAGGAAAGAATAGTCCTTTTAATAAATGGTTCTGTGTAACTTGGACGTACTTACAGGGAAAATAATGCTTACATCCTTCCTCATATCATACTTAAAAAGTCCACGTGCGTTTATGTCTACGTGTGTATTTATCTCCAGTTGTGTATTTAGAACTAGATATTTTAAAATATAGGAAAATTACCTGATAATCCTAAAGTAGGCATTCAGTTCTTAAGCACAATATGGAAAAAGTTAACCACAAAACATAAGATTTAAAAACTGGTAAATTGTTAAATTTTGATGAATTAAATTATATCATTTAAAGAGTTAAAAAAAAAAGGATATGAAATGGGAGAAGAATTTTGACCAAAAGGTTCAAAATAGTATTTGAGGCAAATCCCCCAGTGTAAAAATTTGCTCAACCACAGTATTCATTAGATAAATCAAATTAAAGCCAGAATATCACTGTATATCCACCAAAAAAAATAAACAGAAAAAATACACATTGGAAGCGAGACTGCAGAGCTACTGAAACACTCATACACTGCGAGTGGAAGTATATTCTGTACAACCTCTTGGGAAAATTTATTGGTACTAATGCTCTGCAAAGGCATATCCTACACCCCAGCTGTTAACTACTGTACATGTAGGCAAGAAAAGACATGTACAAAAATGATCACCACGCACTGTTCATAATAGCCCAAATTAATACAACCATATTAATTTTTTATTAATGAGATACTTTTGGCATTTGGATGGGATTGTCCTTATTGTGGTGAAATTAACATTCCCCAACTCACCAAAAATGTCAGTAGTGCTCTCTAGATATTTTACTAACCAAAGTGCCCCCGTATATTTTCAAATGACCTGTAGTAGGGAAGTAGGAACCCCTCATGACCTGCATTAACTAAATGCCAAAGTATGGAAAATAATACAGAACAATAGGCACACATATAGGGCAATGCATGAACACACTGAGAGACTGAGATTCCTTTCATTGAGTAGGAGTGGGGCTTTCCTCTAAGCAATTGTGAGGAACTTCAAGAAGAAAGACTTAACAAAGGAATATATTGAAATTTCTTCAGAAAGTGAACATTTTAAACCTTTTTTCCCTTGGGTTGTAATCCCATGATATAGTTGTCCAACTATTAACCAACAAGATGCCAGAGGAGAACATGGGACAGGACAAATCAACAGATGGAATTATCTTGTCACCGCCTTAAGTCTCCAAATGAGGAATTCTCACCCAAGTAGATAATCAGCAAGAAAATATTTGTTGGGTTCATTAAGAGGATAACACATAGCAAACCTCTTCTCTACCTAGGTCTGAACAAACAAAAAGTAAAAGCATAGACTAATATATCCTCTTTGTTATTAGTGAAGACTAATGTGGAGGGTGCATAATAGTTTTAGGACAAAATGGATTTCCCAGCTAAATTCCCAAATGAAGCAAAATTACCCAACCAGTCACAGTCATGGTGGTCCTGGAAATTCTTCCCTTTATGGGGAGCAGAGAAGTACTATGCTCTCTATGGGCTGGCTAGCTTCCAAGAGAGAAGCTAGGAGCTGATCTAAGCATGTTCAGTTATTTTTCTCAAATTTATCAATAAGGTAATTTACCACACAACTCTAGGGAAGAATGCTTAAGGGTGGAAAGATGCTTAGGGTCCCTTTAAATAAAAAGAAATATATCAGCTATGTGGAGGAAGTGTTCCCCTCTCCTGTCCTAGTTTATTTTTTCCTTCATATATTGGGCATAACAAAGAACCCCACAGCCAATGAGCTTTGTGATGTTCCCTTGGCCCATGTCATTAGGGATTTATCCGAAGAGCGGTGCATTTACTTTTCATGGTTCCACTCTCCAAATACTGGAAAATATTCTTCTGGACATCTTCCTGAAACCATTAGTATTCAGTTTAGATGAACCCCACCCAGAAGGTTCTGAATTGAATCAAAATATTATATTTATTAAACAAACTTCAAGATTACTATCAGCTCAAACTTCACTTCTTCTATTTCTTTATCAAATTCAGTCCAACTACATTATTTAACGTACTGTATCAATTAGAATTTCTACAATGAGCTCAATTAACATCAAGATACTTCAGTAATAAGATGTACAAATACAATTCAACCATAAAAAGTACACCAAAATGTAGCCATGTCTTCATATTTAATATAAACACTATCATTATTATTTTAGGGAGGAATTAAAATTCGAAGATTAGACTTCCATGCAATGATGTTAAAAATTCAAAGGAATTAAAGTTCAAAATGAAGTCCTCTTCCCCATGTAAATTAATGATTAAAATTCTAAAGTCTTAATTTAGATCCTAAAACCATTCTCCCAATTCTCTTAATATGTTAATTATTTATTAAAGAGGTTCTTGATGCCCGCTAGGGGCTAGCAATTCCTTCTCTGGACTTGGCTAGTTCCTGCAGTGTCCCAAAAGTTGTATTAGTTTATTTTCAAGTGTCATAAACAATACATTCATACATTACATAATATTTCTTGGGTCCTTCCTGTGTGACAGGCACTTTTCTAGATTCTTAGGATACATTAGTGAATAAAATATACAAAAAAAACATGCTGTCATGAATCTCATATTCTAGAGTATGATTAAAAAATAAACAATGCATTAAATAAATTATATAAAATTTTAGAAACTACTATTGAAAAATATATATATATACTGAGTGAAGGGGATAGCAAGTTTGGAGCTAGGGACTACAGATGACAGTTTTAAACAGAGCTGTCAGGGTAAGCCTCTTTGAAAAGATGTTCTTTCAGCATGACTTGAGGCAGGCAACTTGGGAGAGCAAGCCTTGTGGGCGGCTGCGAGAAGAGCGTGGGAGGCAGAGAAAAGTAAGAGCACAATCCTTAAGTCCCTGTAAGTCACCTGTCTTAAAAGAGTGTATCAGTGGTTAGGTAGAGAGGGAGTAATTAATTAAGTGAGGGTAATTGGATTATCCATCACCTCAGGCATTTATCATTTCTTTGTGTTAGGAACATTCCAATTCAATTCTTTTAGTTACTTTAAAGTTTGGGGAGTCATTTCAATCTACTCTAGGTTCTCTTGTTTTTTCCCTGTTAAATTTCTTTGGTTCTCAGTCACTATTTCACAATTTCATTGAAAATGCTTATTTTTAATGGCTTTTTAAAAGCAGTTAGATGTATTACTTATCAGTTTAGCCTGACCTTTAAGAGCTCATTTTCGTCTTAGTTATTTCTAATCTGTCCTTTAAGATCTCGACCTTTCCTTAAGAAAATCTCTCTTCCTCCACTTCAATCAGTTTGACTTGTGTAGTTTTTATTCCTGTACTGCTTCTATTTTGATCATCAGACTGAAGCACTCTTCTCAAATCAATCTGGTTTCTTTTCAATTTCCAAGCAAATCTGACCCCAAGATTCAAAACACTGCAGACTCAGAACATTAATGCTACTTTACTAGTGTGCAATAATTTCTTTAATTTCTCTTCTCCAATTCATAAAAATGGCATATTATTTTAATATACAGGCTATCACTCATATTTATTTTATTATCTACCATTTTTATGGGTGAACCCACAAGTTGAGTCAAAGAAAATTAAGCTCTAGTAAGAGCTTATATGACTAAAAAGTCTAAAGTCAAGAAATGGGCCCAAGGAATAAGAAATGATACCTAAAACCCTGTGGATAAGCCACGTGAATCCAAAGTTATCCAACCCTTTTATAGTTCCCTCTTTGAGCATGAATGTAGAATTAAATTTGAGCCATCCTATCTGAAACTGCCAATTATGCCTGACACTCTGCTGTCATTCCAGCCCCCTTTAGCCATCCTGTTCCATGAAAGGGGTTGAGAAGACCTGAGAAGGATGTATGAAGTTCACAGATAAGGGACACAGACTTTCTAAAAGACTGAGACCTTATCACAGGTCCATAGAATGCTGCTTCTCCCCTCCCACCTTACCACCTCATCATTCAAGGCCTATTTAACAGAGTTCTTTTTACCTAAAATATTGTGCCCAGTTTTCAACAAAAAATTACGACTCATACTAAAAGACAAAACACACAGATTGAGGAGACAGAGTAAGCATCAGAACCTGACTCAGATATGACGGGGATTTTGGAATTATCAGACCAGGAATTTAAAACAACTGTGAATAATATACTAAGGGCTCTAATGGAAAAAGTAGACAACATGCAAGAACAGATGAATAATGTAAGCAAAGAGATGGAAATTCTAAGAAAGAATCAAAAAGAAATGCTAGATATCAAAACCACTGTAAAAGAAATGAAGAATGCCTTTCATGGGCTTAATGGTACACTAAACATGGCTGAGGAAAGAATCTCTGAGCTTGAGGATATGTCAATAGAAACTTCAAAAGCTAAAAAAAGAAAAAAAGAAAAAATATTTAAAAAAAGGAACAAAATATCCAATAGCTGTGCAAAAATGACAAAGTGTAACATATATGCAATGATAATACCAGAAGGAGAAGAAAGAAAGAAATAAACAGAAGAAATATTTGAAGCAATAATGATTGAAAATTTATATCAAATAAAGTCATACACCAAACCATATACCCAGGTTTCCAAAAGAACACCAAGAAGGGTAAATTCCAAGAAACTATACTTAAACTCTACTCTTAATTTTCACCAAGGCTCTAGTCACATGCACCCGGAGTTTAAAAGGAGCATCAATTACCTGTATATCAGTATTTCTCAGTTGAGGGTTATTTTGGCCCTCAGGGGATACATGTCATTATCTGGAGACACTTTTGATTTTCACACTGGAGGCACTATATTATTGGTATCAAATGGGTAGAGGTCAGGGATGCTGCTAAATATCCTACAATGCATTGGAGAGCCCCCCACAAGAAACAATTGTCTAGCCCCAAAAGTTAATAATGCCAAAGTTGAGAAACATTTCTGTGGACAAAGCCCTTAAAGCTGTTAACCCTAAATAACAAAATGGCATGTTTTCTGAGGACTAAAATCCCAGTTAAAATCCAGCTGCATCAATGCAAACTCCTGACCAACCTAAAATAAATCTCCATGAACTATCAACTTAAAATTTCCTACCCCACATATTGAAGGGGTAGAAAGAATTACACCAATTGTGCTAGCCTGCATCAACTGGCTGTACCCCTCAAAGAAAAAACAACATAAAAAAGTGAGGAAGATATAAGATGTTGAAAGGAAAGGATCCAGATCCTACTGATATCAATGATTGATTAGGACAAAGTTCATATACTTCTCATGTGTTATGACTGCGCCTTACAACAAACCCTATTCAAACATTCTAAGCACATGAGTGAAAAATGAAACTCATTAGGAATTTGGGGTGATGAAGCTTCAGAGATGCCAATTTCCCATTACATTTCTAAGCAGAAGAAAATTTTTAGAGCAATTTTGAGTTCCCCAGATTTAATTCCCAGCACTAGAGCTTTCAAGGAAGAGTATTAAGTGTGCATTGTTTCTTAAGAATTGATTTTTCTACCAGAGAGGAACATTTGTATAATTTCATTCTGTTCCCAGTAGCACAACACCCAGTCATACAGGTTTCTTTTCTGTCTTTTACCTTTGAGTTTGGCTAATTATTTATTTTAGAGTAACTGGCTCTGTATTAGTCTAAAATGATGTTTCTGCTAACTGGCCTTATAATCCCTGATAATTCATTTCAGTAGGAGAGCCAACATTAGGCAAACTTGATACAAACTCGAGGTCAATAAAAACTCATTGAGTGTCATTTTTCTGCTAGCTAAACCAGCTCTTATGTCCTGTATATCACAGTTCTTCACATACTAGAATGTATACTTCCTTATATGGTTTTCCATTTTTGCAATATTCCTTCAGAACAGTAATTTATAAGCAAAAGTCTCATATTCAGTCTCCTCTAGAATTTTGAAATCTTGAAAAAAAATTCCATTAAGCGCAACAAATCCTTAACATAAAATTTAAATAGTTGATAAGCTTCTCATATTGCGATTGTTAGCTTAGGGTTCTCAAGAGATTTGGATCTGAAATTAGATGCAATCAATTTTTTAACAAAGAATATAACACCAACGTAATGAAACTGTTACAGATTAGACCAAACAGTACATACACTAAAGAGGCAAGTTCTCAAAGTTTGGTCTTCAAACTTCACATTACTTTTAATTCCAGTAGAATAGCAATAATTTCTCAAATTCTAGCATTCTTTTTGGTTTGGGGAGCAATTTGTTTTCAACAATGAAAAGTCCTTTAGTATGTAAAGCATTAGGCCGGTAAGTTTTATATGGTCATATAATTTATCACCCTAACTGGGACACTTTTGAGAGTATCAGGAGAGTTAATAATAACTGCATGGGGCAACAGGAATAAACTGGGACTGTATGGAGAAAATTGTGATGTTAGATCACTCTATTAAGTTCCATCTGAATTGATAAAATGTCCTTTTCCTTAGATTTTCAAATTCTTTCTTCTTGCCCTAAAGTAGTGCTAGTCCCAAGAATGTCTCCCCTTAGGTACCTTTCACAATTTTTCAACAGGATGGTTTTTTTCTTTTGTTTTGGGAATTTATGTGAGAATTAGCCCCAGAGTCTGCTTACCAATATTCTTGACACTTCTATTACTCTTTTCAGTAGGCATGAACCAAGAAATATAACAAAATCCGCTGGGGTATCTATATCAATCAGTATTTTATCTTTGTGATTATAAATTTGATTTTTTCCCAAAATGCCTAGATCCCAAATGAAACCTCCTATAAACAGGTTTGAAGGTAAAAATTCCACTGAGATAGTTCTTATTTATTTCAAATCTGTTAGAAAAATATCAAAAATCAATAACATGATATAGGAAATGTTATTTTAAACAAATGTAGCTGATGTTAAAATTTTAAATTTATCTGTAAAGGAAACGTGGATGACAAGAATGTCATATACAGAATTTTCTGTGTGCAGCACTGTGAACTGATTAAGACAACAAGCTTCAGTATGAGAGTCTGAAATGCAAATAAATACAGAACATAGCACTGAAAACTCTATTGATGTTGCTGTCATGAATTGAATTAAATATAATAACCTTGTAAATGCTTATATTTCAATCAAGATATGAACATTTTTCATGTCGTTTCATGGTCCTATTTTGAAGCAATAAATCATTATCTATGTATTTCTTTGCCATGATTAAAGTTTAAGTGGATGAGTGAAATTCCACTGAGCTTTGTGAAACCTTAAAAACTGAATAGTGAATAACAGCTCTGAGCAGTTTATAAATAAAAACATTCAAAAGCAAAGATCTTTCAATGTAGCTTAAAGCAGTATTTTGATATATAATGAACAGTATAATCTATGTATATAATGAATAACTGAATGAATAATTTTTATCAAACATATTTTAATAAGCCTTCATGAATTTAAAGGTAGATAAGTGTTTTTTTAGTTAATACAGAAAAATTGTTAACATTCTGCAAAGCAAAGTGGTGTTCAGGTTAAAATCACAACTTAGAACTCTCTAAGCAGCATGTCCACAACTCATTATGCAAACTCCAGCATTCACTGTCCTCAAAGAGACATATCTAACACGTCATTCATCCAAAATTTTCTTACCATTGCAAACACAGTACATAAATGGATGAGAGTTAAGTTAATAAGATGATGAGAAGTTGTCCTGAGAGCACAATACTTGTTGGAGTTGCATGCCAAGGTAACTTATAATAGGTAAGTAAACTTTTTTATAATAGATAGGTAAGGTTACACCTCCTATGAGTTTGTTGCTATTCTAGTGGATTGCAGGAAGTTCTGCTTTAAGTCATTCATTATACTGTATTAGTAGTAAAGTAGAAAATTGAGGTATTTGTAAGATTTTCTAATATTCACTCCTTAATTCTTCCATTAATTGATTCATTTATTCAACAGACTTTCGTTGTACCTCTCAAATGCAGAAGCTGTACACTGACCCCTGTAGAAACTTAAAAAAACAAACAAACAAACAAAAAACTATAGATCCTGCCTGTGAAAAATAAAATACAGTAATGGCCTCCCAAAATGTCCACTTCTTAATTCCTGAAACCTGTGAATATTTCACCTTACACAGCAAAAGGTACTTTGTAGATGCGATTAAGTGAAGGATTTTGAGATAGGGAGATTATCCTGGATTATCCAGTTGGGCCTAATGTAATCATAAGGATCCTTTTAAGTGAGAGAAGGAGGTCAGAGTCAGAAAGAGAAAATTTAAGATGTTTCTGTTCTGGCTCTGAAGATATAGAAAAGACCATTAGCCGAGAAATATAGATGGTTCCTAGAAGATAGAAGAGTCAAGAAAACAGATTCTCCCTTACAGCCTCAAGAAGGAATGCAGTCCTGTTATTTTAGCTTGCTAAAAGCCAGTTTGAACTTTTGATTTTTAGAACTGTTATATTAATTTAGTAATAATTTATATCATTTAATAAATAACACATTGTTTTAGGTTGTAAAGTTTCTTACAGCAGCAAAATGAATACACTGCCTTAAAAAATTTATGAGTTAAAAGAACTATAGACTAAGTATACAAATAAAACAAAGTCAATATCTCTGAGAGATAAAAGCATGAGATGAGATAATGAAATACTAACAATTGGTAACATTTATTGAACCCTTACTCCATACCAAGAAAATTAATCTAATTTTCACAATAATCCTTGAGATAAAAATATTTCCATCATTTCTGAAGTGGGAATATATTTTAAAATTTATTTTCCTCAAAGTGAGATTAATAATTTGGAGAGTCAGAGCTTGAATTCATGTTTTGTGAGTCTAAATCATGAAGTCTAAACTACTAAGTTATAGCACCTCACCAAATGTACACTACGGGAATTAAATTGAATAACATGTAACATAGGTCTTAAAAAATTAATAGCACCTAGCCAGGCAATGAATTTGTACATATATTAGTGGGGTCAGAAAATTATTTCTGAAAACGGGAGCAATTAACACAACATACCTGTCCTAGATAAATACTTTAATTCAGGTCTTATGTAGCTCATAATCATAGGCACTTACATATGTCATGCTTTATTTAAAAGAAAGGTTCCTGTTATATGAAATTTTATCTTTTTTCAATCCTTTGCTAGCTTTCACTGAGTAACTTATCCCCCAGAGAAATCAGAGAGGCAGTGTGACATAGTAAGAACACACATATATCCACACAAGCACAATGGCTTTATATTGACTTATTTATCTTTGAATGTTCACATAAACTGTCATGAAGTCATGCATGTATACACTAGAATCCCCCAAATTTTATATAATAAGCAAATGAATTAATAAATAGAAAATATTATATAGATGAAGTGCCCTAATTAGTAATTTACTATAGCACCCCCATGATAAAAGAATTCCTTCTCAGTCAGGTGATTAGTGTCATGCACTGAAGGATTTATTTTAAATGTCAGAATGAGAAAGGCATGTGCTTCTATTGGAACAATTTTACCAGTGAAGATTTTAAATGAAAAAAGTACAATGTCATAGTTTAAACTTAGGAAAATGAGAAATCTAAATAAAATCCTGCTTTGAAATTTTATTTCAAAGAGAGTCTGCAATAATGGGTAGTATCTATAGGAATGGTAAAGAAGAAGGAAGAATGTATAAAGCATCTTAAAAATAGAATTAACCAATTTTGCTGAGTGATTAGATATAGAGACAATTGGGAATAGAAGAAAAAATAACTCCAATATTTTGAAACTAGGTTGCTGGGAGCTTAGTGGAACCACTAGCAGGCATGCCCAGATGAATTTGTTTGGGGACTTGCTGAATTTGGGACTTCACTTGAAATAGCATCCTACAGTATGTTTTCTCTGAAGCCAAAGTTCTGGTGGCAATTAGTAGTTTTTTTATGAGAAAAAAATGGGTAAGGAATTCTGTGGTAAAACAATTGTTGGAAAATTTGACCCGATTAAAGTGACTTTTGGGTGCAACTTTTATATTGTAATATACATCATAGCTATCAAAGAGGATGCGCACCTGACTGCAGAAATTTTTCCAGCATATTCTCTGAATAGATGTGAAAGAGAATGTATTTAAGAAAACACAAGTATAGAATTTCCCATTAGGCAATTAAAATAAAAGAATTGTGATTGGAGAAAGAAAATGACTGAAGAAATTTAGATTATAAAGATTATAGTTGAATGTAGGAGTGATGAAAATAGAAGAAAATGTGCAGTTAGAATAAATAGTGCGGGACAGACATGGGTAACTCTTACACTATATAGAGGGAAGCAGGAGCAGAACACATCAAAGAGCATAGGTAAAATGAAATGAGAGAATTAAAAGATTCAGCAAGGTGTGGTACTACTGAAAGAAAAAGAAAAAAATTTCAAAAGGATTCTCTTAGTAACAAACCAAATTCTGTAAACAGATTTTAGAAATTGAATACTGAGAACAAAATACATTTTTGGATCAATTTTCATAATACTATGGTCATTTCAAAGAAAGCAGCTTCGGAGAAGTGGTGCAGTCAATAGTCAGATGGAAAAGTGCTAGAGAAATAAGAGATGAGTAATTTGAATTGTGGATTTATCAAATTTTTAAGATGTTTGTGAAATACCTAAAACAGAAACTCAAAACAGAAACAAAAACTTTATCAAAAAGATAAAATCTCATACAATAGGAAACTTTCTGTTAAATAAAGCAGACTAGGGGGGAAATAAACAAATAAACAGAAGCATTGCTAGCTAGATGGGACCTGAGTGTGTTGTTCATTTGCAGACAGAAAGTCATTAACAAGAAAAAGTGAGATTAAATTAGGTCTGAGAGAGAGAAAAATACAGGAGAAAAGCAGGAGAAAGATTAAAATAACCTGTAAAGAATGAAGAATTTGGGAAGAAAAAAATAAGAAAGATATTTTTATAGAGATGAAAATGAAATTGCCTGAGATTAACTCACTGTGAGAAGCCAAAGAGAGGTAGGAGCAGGGATCACTGCATGTGCACAGGATTCTTCTGTATTGGGATGGAAGGAACATTGCCTCTGGAATCAAAAATGTCTTGCATCTTGCCTCAGTTACTTTGTAACTACGTATTGAGTAAGTCTGGATAAGTATCTCTAACTTCTCTTAGCCTTGGTTTTTGTATTCTTTTTGTTTAAAGTGGTTTGTAGAATCTAACTTTCAAGGCAGATAAAAGTTTTTTATAATATTGTCAAAAAAGAGGAAAATAGTCACATATTTTTCCATTGCTTTTACAAAGAAAATGTTTTTTTCTTTGTGACATTCTGGTCTATTTCCCATATAAATGACTTTAGGAATTAAAAGTCTGATTACTTGTAGTTTATCTGTCCACTGATATTTGGAATGCATATTTGGGTTGGACTTTCAGTATGCTATAAATTCCCTGTTTGCTTCTTCAAACCACCCTCCACCCTTTTCCATCCTGTTCTATGTCCCTGGGAGGCTGAACTTTGTGGATGATATTAATAGACTCCTTTGTTCTCTGTCTTCCCTATTTTATTCTACCAATAGAAGTAACTGTCAGAAGACTGCAGTGTGGGAGAAGAGAATGGTCAGACCCACAGGATGACTGCTTCCCCCTACGAAAGGCCACAACTCCCATACAATAGCTCTCTACTCGAGCTACTCTCTCTGTATTCTGATCATTGCTCCCTCACATTCTTCTGTAGGCATTGGGTTGATAATAGCTCCATGCTATTGCATGGAGGTGTACTTTACAATCTCTTTTGTTTCTCTTAACTCTGTCAGCAACTTTGTCAACAATTCTATTTTTTCTTAATTAACTTATTTTCAATTACCTATTTATGTGTGTGATCTGTTTTTTTCAAGGACTGTGACTGATATAATTGGGGAATATGCATGTGTCTACGCATGAGGCATTTCCACATTTTGACAAAATCTGATTTATTAGCTATATTACAGTATTAAATTTATCAATTTATATTTATTCTTATTTTTCTAACATTGGTGGTAAGGCCTAGCCAGGCCAGTTACTTTGATAAAGATATGTAAGTGTCTTTAGCTCTGGTGAATTCTAATCTACCATGTCAGTTTATTTATCTCTATAATATAGATGATAAAATTAACACAGGGAAATAAGTATTTTTTATTCAAAATCTTACTATGTGTGTCACCTTGAAAAAGTTATTTATTATCTATAAACTGTGGATAATTATTTCACCTAATTAATATATTTGTTGAGTAGATAATATTTTGAAAGTGCTTTGAACAGTGCTATGTTAGTCAGGTTTCTCCAGAAAAACAGAAGCAATAGGAGATACAGAGATAGAGATATATAGATATAGATATCTATCTCCTACATATGAGGAGATTTATTTTCAGAATTGACTCACGAAATTCCAGAGGCTTAAGAGTCCCATGATATGCCATGAAAGCTGCAGAACCAGGAAAGCCAATGGTGTAATTCTACCTGAGTCTGAAGGCTGAAAAACCAGGAGCTCTGAAGTCTGAGGGCAGAAGACAGATGTCCCAGCTCAAGAAGAGAGAGAGAGAATTGACCCTTCCTCAGCCTTTTGTTCTACTGAAGCTGGCCCTAGCAGATTATATGATGCCTGCTGACATTGGTGAAGACAGATTTTCTTTACTCAGTCTACTGATTCAAATGCTAATTTCTTCCATAAAAACCCTCAGAGTCATACCTAGAAATAATGTTTTACCAGCTATTTGGGCATTCCTTAGTCCAGTCATGTTGACACATATAATTAACCATCAAAAGTATCTTAAGTATAGTACAAGGTATTAGCTGTTCTCCATCTTCTTGTTCTTCTTGTCCTTTTTGTTATTTTTATTATTACTATTATCATTATTATTCCCATGAGAACAGCAATGTCACCAGAGACTTCAGTTGTCCAGAATACTATAAATGTTGGCTCACCCTATACTGATCACCACACTGTTCTAAGATTCTATCAGGCTAATTCCACAATTCTCCATATGCCTGTTTACCTCAGCCAGTTCTAGAAACCAAGGCCTCCCAATTAATGCATCATCACCCAGAATATTCTTCCTATATCATGCTTTACATTTCATAATCCATCACAATTTCCTTTAATTTCTTGTCCCACAAAACTCATAATTATGCCACTTGAAATTCAGTTTATCATCAGCAAACACTTGGAAATTCATCAAACTTTCCATTCCACTCCAGCTCTTCAACTGCTTTGTAATCTTGAATCCGTTGGACTTTTTATTATGCATGATTTTATATCTTCGTTCTCTGTTCTAATCCATTAGCCGTTGTCTCTATTTTTGTGCCAGTACCATGCTGTTTTGGTTACTATAGCCCTGTAGTATAGCTTGAAGTCCGGTAAAGTAATGCCTCCTGAGGGTTGCTTTGGTATTCAGGCTCTCTTCTGGTTCCATACGATGCATAGAATTATTTTTTTCAGATCTGTGAAAAATGATGTTAGTATTTTAATGGGGATTGCATTGAATCTGTAAATCACTTTGGGTAGTATAGATATTTTAACAATGTTGATTCTCCTGATCCATGAGCATGATATGTTTTTCCATTTGTTTACATCCTCTGTGATTTCCTCCCTCAATGATTTGTAGTTATCCTTGTAGAGGTCTTTTACATCTTTAGTTAAATATATTTCTAGGTATTTTGTTTGTTTGTTGCTATTGTGAAAGGCATTGAGTCTTTGATTTGATTCTCAGCTTGACTGTTGTTAGTATACAGAAATGCTACTAATTTATGTACATTGATTTTGTAACCTGAGACTGCTGAATTTACTTATCAATCAGGAGTCTCTTGGCAGAATCTTTTGGGTTTTCTAGATATAAGATCATATGATCAGCAAACAGCAATAGTTTGACCTCTTCTTTCCCTATCTAGATACCCATGAATTCCTTCCTTGACTGATTGCTCTGGTTAGGAGTGCCAGCACTGCATTGAATAGAAAGGGTGACAGTGGGCAACCTTCTCTGCTTCCAGTTCTAAGTGGGAATGCTTTCAATTTTTCCCAGTTGAGTATGATGTTAGCTGTGAGTTTGTTGTATATGGCTTTTATAATTTTGAAATATGTCCCATCTATGCCTATTTTCTTCGTAGTTCTTATCATAAAAGGATGCTAAATTTTGTCAAATGCTTTTCCTACATCTGTTGAGATGATTATATGGTCTTTGTTTTTGCTTCTGTTTATGTGGTGGATCATATTTATGGATTTATGTATGTTGAACCATCCTTGCATCCCTGGGATGAAGCCCACTTAGTCATGGTGGATTATTTTTTTGATATGCAGTGGAATTCAATTTGCTAGTATTTTATTGAGAATATTTGCATCTATATTCATAATGCATATTGATCTGTGCTTTTCTTTTTTTTTTTGTTGTGTCCTTTCCTGGCTTTGGTATCAAGGTGATACTGGCTTCATAGAATGAGTTGGGGAGGATTTCTTCCTTCTCGATGTTATAAAATAATTTCTGCAGTATGGGCACCAATTCTTCTTGTAGTTCTGATAATATTTGACCATGAAACTACCTGGTTCTGGATTTTTTTTTTTTGCTGGAAGATACTTTATTGCTTCTTCAGTTTTGTTACTCTATATTGGTCTGTTCAGGAGTTCTATTTCTTCCTGATTGAGCCTAGGGAGGTTGTGTGTTTCCAAGAATTTGTCCATTTCCTCAACATTTTCAAGTTTATATGCACAGAGATTTTTATAGTATTCAGAAATTATATTTTGTATTTCTGTACTATCCATTGTAATAGCCCCATTTTCATTTCTGATTGAGTTTATTTGGGTCCTTCCTTTTCTGTTTCTGGTTAACCTAAGGAGAGGTCTACTGATTTTGTTTATATTCAGTAGTTTTGGGATAGAGTTTTCTCAAGGTGTCTTTTAGGCCCATTTGTTCTAGGGTTCCATGTAAGTCCATTGCTTCTTTGTTTATGTTTTCAAAGAACCAACTTTTTGTTACATTAATATTCTGTATAGTTCTTTTGTTATTGATTTCATTTAGTCCTGTTCTGAATTTAGTTATTTCTTTTCTTCTGCTGGGTTTGGGATTAGTTTGTTCTTTCTTTTCAAATTCCTTGAGATGATTCTTTATATTGGTGATTTGTGATCTTTCTGTCTTTTTGATATAGGCATTATAGGGCTATGAATTTTCCTCTAAAGACTGCTTTTGCTGAATCCCACATATTTTAATAACTTCTGTCCCCTTTGCCATTTAGTTTGAGGAATCTTTTTATATCCATTTTAATTTCCTTCCTGACCCAATAATCATTCAGCAGAAGGTTGTTTAATTTGCATTACTTTGTGTAGAGTTGAGTATTTCTGTTGGAGTTGATTTCTATTTTTTTTCCACTGTAGTCTGAGAAGATATATGGTAAAGTTTCTATTTTTATGAATTTGTTGAGACATGTTTTGTGGCCTAAGATGTGATCAATCTTAGAGAATTTTCCATGTGCTGATGAGAACATATATTCAGTAGTTTTTGGGTAGAATGTTCTCAAGGTGTCTTTTTGGCCCATTTGTTCTAGAGTTCCATGTAAGTCCATTGTTTCTTTGTTTATTTTCTGCTTGGAGGATCTGTCCAGTTCTGTCAGTGGGGCATTGAAATCCCTGGCTATTACGATACTTTTTTTTTAGCACTTTCTTTAGATCTAGTAGGATTTGCTTTATGAATCTGGGAGCACCTGTGTTAGGTACATAAATATTTAGAACTATTATATCTTCTTGTTGAGTTGCTCCCTTTACCATAATATGATTATCATATTTGTCTTTCTTCACTATTGTTGATTTGAAGTCTATATTATCTGATATGAGAAAGGATACACCAGCTTCTTTTGGTTTCCATTTACATGGAATATTGCTTTCTATCCCTTCTCCTTGAGTCTGAATGAGTCAGTGTGGGTTAGATGTGTTTCCTGGAGACAGTGGATTCTTGCCTTGTATTTTTTTATCCATTCAGCCAGCCTATGTCTCTTGAGTGGGGAATTCAAGCCATTCACGTTTATTGAAAAAATTGATAAGTGAGGTGAATTTCTGTTCATCCTGTTGAGGAGAAATTTATTGCCTTGTTTTACCTCTTGAGCCTTTATGGTATAAGGGCTCTGAGCTTTAGCTTTTGGGTGATTTTACACTGGTGGGTGTCTATTGTCCTGATCAATGTATAATACAGATCTGAGTATTTCCTGCAGGGCAGGTATGGTCTTGACAAATTCCCTAAGTGTTTGCTTGTCTGAGAAAGTCTTTATTTCTCCCTCATATAAGAAACTTAGTTTTGCAAGATGTACAACTCTAGGCTGACCATTATTCTGTTTGAGAAGACTGAGAATGGGGCCTCAATCCCTTCTGGCTTGTAAGGTCTCAGTTCAGAATTCTGCCATTAGTCTGATGGGTTTTCCTTTGTAAGTTATCTTATGTTTTTGCCTTATGTCTCAGAGTTCCTCCTTTGTGTTGACTTTTGCCAGTCTAATGACTATGTGTCATGGTGGTTGCCTCTTTGAGATGAATCTCCCAGGAGTCAGTTGAGCTTCTTGTACCTGGATACCTAAATTTCTAGCAAGACCGGGGAAGTTTTCCTCAATTATTCACTCAAATAGGTTTTTCAACCCTTGTGTATTTTCTTCTTCACCCCCAGGGATGCCTATGGTTCCTATGTTAGGCCTCTTTACATATTCCTACATTTCTTGTATGCTTTGTTAGTTCATCTTATTTGTCTGTTCTTTGTCTTTGATGTATTTGTTTAATTCAAAGATATTGTCTTCAAGCTCTGAGATTCTTTCTTCTACCTGACCTAGCCTATTTTAAGGCTTTCCACTGTGTTTTGTATTTCCTCGAATTAATTTTTCATTTCCAGAAGTTCTGTTTGATTTTTTTTTAATAATTCAAATTCTTTAGTGAATTTTTTATTCATTTCCTATATTGTTTTTTGGTTTCTGTGTGTTGGGTTGCTATTTTCTCCTGTATTTTGTTGAGCTTCCTTATAATCCCTATTCAAAATTTTGTATCAGTCATTTTAATGTTTTTGTTTTGGTGGGTATCAATTGGTAATGAGTTATTGTTTTCTTTTGGAGGTGTCTTTTTGCTCTGATTTTTCATATTTCTGGAGTTCTTTCACTGCTTCCTTCTTATCTAGCTTCTCAATTGATACCTGGGGGTGTTAATCCTGGCTTGCAGGTCTGTCTCCAGGTCCCCAAAGATCGATCTCTGACTGTGTCAGGGAGAGTAGTGCTGGTCCTGAGTTGTCTATTGGGTGTTCTAGCAGGTTTGATGAACCTCTCAGGTCACCTCTGACCAGCTGTCTTCAACTCTTCTCAACAGTGTGAAATGAGTTAGGTCCTTCAGCTTAATCTCTGAGATGGTGGGTAGTACTAGTGAGCACAGATCAGCTGCTCCTTATTTGCTTGAGTTGGAAGGCACTATGCTTAGCTATAGAGTCGTTCCCCCTGTCACTGGTTGATGTATGTGTGGAAGAGCCAGTTGCTGAGATGTTCTTTTGTAACCGTGGTAAGCTCTGGTCCCCCAGGTAGGGCAAATGAATGCCCTAAACTTTAGGAGGGATCCTGTAACTCTCAGGGGGTCCTTGACCTCTATTCCCACTGAGGTGGGGAGAGGAGCAAGACAGATCATGGCTGGATTGCAAGAGACTGAAAGGCTTTGCAAAGTGTTGACGGAGCTCAGAGGTTGTTGTGCCTCCTCAGGTATGCTGCTGGTATGAGGTTGAGGAGAAGCTCTTTAAACTGCGAAAGCTGTTCCTAAAGGAGGGGTCTAAACACTTAAGTGCTAAGTCCTCAGGCTGGGCTTTTTCTGCCCTTGTCCACTAGCACAGTTTCTCTGTGGGGAGGGGTGAGCTCCCTCCCTTATCACCACTCCCTAGAACCCCACAACATACTCCCATCAGATCTCTCTACATGAGTTCCTTCTCCACCTGAGACTGGCTCTCGCATTTCTCCCCCGTCCATGTGTCTGACCCACTAGCGTGTATCTCTGTAAAATGCTGGCAGGTAGGGGGTTCCCCAATTGTGCACCACTGTTCCACCAAAGACCCCAAGGGGAGAGTAGTAGACCTTTCTATCTGCAGGGGCCTCAGCCAGGGGCACAGTCCCACTGGAGAAAAACAGCCGCTAGCAAATTTCCTGGCTCGAGCTGCACTCCCTATTGTAATGAGTTAGGGGAGGGGACACTGTTCCTGTTCAGCCAGAGCTCCTGGGGCATTTGGTTGCCATGGGAACAAGGGGCTAGGCTATTTCTCTCTGAGTGCCACATCCCTATCCAATACAGTGGTTCTGCACCAGGGGTGAGGTGTTCGTGCTCACAGATCCATTCCTCAGCACCCCTCCACACTCTCCTGTTGGATATGTTCACAAGGGCTTCCTTACCACCTGAGTTCAGGACCAAGACCACTCCCCTGCGTCTCCCTGTACCACTCTCATGTCCAGGGAGCACCAGGACCAGCCCATCTGTCTAAGCTGCCAGTGCCTGATCCCATGAAATGCCAGTGGGCAGGAAGCTCCCAAATTGTGGCAGCTCTGCTCTCTGTGGCAAGCTTGGCAGGGAGTGCACATGCACAATAGAGAAGCTGCCATTTGTGACCTTCTTGATTTAGAGTATTCTCTATTCCTGTGGTTGCAATGGGTGTGGGAGGGGTTTCAGCTACCAGTCAGCCCAAGCTCAAATTACTTTCTCTGATGCCATGATTAGGGGAGGTGCAGAGGAGGAAGTGTCTAGGTGTAAGAAAGCCAGCACTCTGGTCTCTCGTGGCACTCTCCTGTAGGGTGTCCCTTATGGACACCCAAATATCTGGGGTTCACTGGTTCACCCCATTATTCCTATTTAGTCATCATGCCTGGGCTCATGGAGGGTGGAATTGCCTTCAATATACTTTGTGTCTTGCTGTTTACTAAAGGCACCTAGGTGGCAGAGGGGAAACCCCCCTACACTTTCACTGGGCTCCGAGCCTCTCTGGGTTTAATCCACATTGTTATCTTTTCCTCTCTATCTTCTTTTTCAGCTTCACAGATTTTCCCTGTGGGGTCCCCAGATGTCTCTGTTATCTCTGTCTGTGATCCACACCCAGGCTGTGACTCTTCTCCACTCTCCTTAGTCCAATATTCCACCTTCCAGTCAGGATGGTCCAATGAGAGATGTCTCTAGTTGGCCATCTTGGCTGTCTCTATGTTTCAGTTTTGAGGGAGAATTTCTTCTTCTCTGGGAAAACTCAGTTTTTGCTCATAAGGTCTTCAACTGATTTGATGAGGTCCACCCAGGTAATTAAAGATGATCTCCATTATTTAAAGCAAATCAATCATAAATATTAATCACATCTACAAAATACCTTCACAGCAAAATCTAAACAGGTATTTCACCAAAAAACTAGGCATCATAGCCATAGCCTAGCCAAGGTGACACACAAAATTAACCATCACACATCATTAAATTATTTGGTATGTATTATTGGTATTTTTTTTTATTCTGGAAAAAGTCTGACCCTAGTTTACTCTAACTACATGCCAACTATATTTCCCTAGTAGGGTCATATGCCCAATAACCAAGACAGATATTCTAGATTTTTCCTCTCATCATAAACCTCCAACATACACTCTTAATTCTAACCCCTCTCTTTCCTGATAAATACACAACAAACTTCATTAAGATAAATTGAGCAATCATAAAGAAACTCCCTCACTATCTCATCACCAACTCTACTAAGTTGCTAGTATTTGTATCTACATTCTTTGCCTTCTTTTCTCATACGATAGTTGGAAGAATATCAGCTGCTTTGATCAGTGCCCTGTTCTACTTGTGCTCTATAACCCATTAACTCTTGACCACTGAAGGAATTTGTTCTGGAAACTGAATCAGTGCTCTCATGAATTATCAATTTCTTTCTTTCCATTAGGCATTTCCATCAGATGTGCTACTATGTCCCTACTTAAGAACAAACAAACAAACAAACAAAAACAATAACAAAAGAACAAACCCAACATAAACAAAAATCTTTTTGTGGGACTGTAGAGAAAACACTTTTATGCTTCTTCAGTGTTAGATATTTCTCAGCAAATATTACTGAAACTCGGGACTGAGATAAGAGACAAACATAGATAGTGAGATCTTTAGAGAGGTTTATCTTTCTTGAAGAAAGTGCCTAAATTTCAAGAAGTATAAAATCCTAGCTTGTAAACTAACTGATACAGAGCTGATTTTCACCCAAGAGGGAACCAAGGATTCTTTTCCTTCTCCTTTTGTTTCCAAAAAGAATTTATTTATATTAGAAAGCAATATTTTCTCTCCCTCTTTGAGGAAGGGAGAAAGATAGGGTGTTTATAAACTCCAGATTCACATTTTGGGGATTCTTCACCTAGTAAGTGAAGAATAAAGTGTAGGATGACCTCTGGCTCCGATGTTATCCCAAAAGAGGAAAACTGGGAACTTTTATATCATTTTAGAACAGCATACTATATATTAAATAAATGAAAGAGGAAATGTTATCTTTATTATTTTATAAATGTCAATAATGAATCAAATTTATTGTTTTTTCTCATACTCACATTCCCATTCAATTTAATGAGCAAATATTAATGTCCAGTTAATTGTTTCAATTCAACATTTTAAAATTCATTGTCATGTTGTTACTCATTAAGTGCCTTCAGAAATAAGAAATAGTTTAATTATTTTAGAGTGCAAGAAAAAAGAAAATAGAACTAACATTTTGACAAATAGATTTCTAAAAAGAAAGCAAGCTAGAGTTTGAATTAATCATCTAATAATGACACAATTTCAGATGTGTCTGATATTTATAGCAAAGTATTATTAAGTTAGTAAGGAGATATAAACTAGAGGTGAAGTTAAATACAAAAGAAAAAAGTAAACAAATTATAATAAGAATGTAGTAGACTTGCTCATATCAGTTTCACAGTCATATATTTAAAAAATACATATATGTTAATCATATAAATACAGAAATAACTACATAGACAGCTGTCCAATATTGAGACCTCCAGCTTGTCAGTTCAGTGGGTAATGTAATTAATTTACTACTTTAAAAGAAAAACTTGTACTGGCTGAATCAGTGCAATGAGTGCTTGCATTCCATGAACACACTGGAAAACTGGGAGGCAGACCCATTTCTTGTCACTCCCCAGGTGAAGACATTCTTTCATCTAGCCTATCATTAAAAAACCCTGATAATTACATATCAATATAGGCAGTCTTTGAATAAAATGTTATTTGATTTTCACTTATGAAAAAGGAGGAAATGATATTTTGAAGATTGAAATATATTACTTTCTTTTAGTGTAACTTCTTGGTTGTTCATTTGCTTGATTGATTGATTTCAAATTCACGGCAACATCTGGGATCTGAATTTTGATCTAGTGCATGAAAATCAAATACACATTTCCATCACTATTCTCTATACTAGTTATCATCATTTGTAGCCTCTTACATTGATGACAAATGAAATTAGATGGATTGCTGGATATTGTCAATAAAAGATGGATGTGTGAATAAATATATTTATTTCCTTCTCCTTCCAAACTACCACTGAAATGGCATAATACATACAAATTAAGAATAAAGCTATAACAATGCTAGCATTGGGACAAGATGTCAGCAGTAGATCAAAAATTGGAAGAGATGTCTGGAAAAATATGAAGATGGGGTCATAGTGACAGAGATTGAATAGAGAGCACACAAACCAAAACAGGTTGAAGAAAACCTGCAGGGAGGTGAGTTTATCCCACAATTACTACTCCACATTCCAAATTTTGTTCTTTACTTCATTGATTATGGGGTTCACCAATCATTCAGTACTCTCCTATTGGAACTCTTTGAAGCATGACCTGCCTCTCTCCTTCTCTTTCCCAACCATCCTACTTTCAGTTCCTCTCAGAGAAGCCTCCAATAGAAACAAATACACATAGTTACTGAAAGAGATCATGGCAGATACTGATGTAAACCAAAGTAGTACTTCATGTAAAAGTAGTTAAAAGCAATAGGGTGTAACTATAGGTAGAGCAGTGCTCTACCTGCTAAATAGGAAGACTTATGTTATATCATGATATTTGAGTTGACTCTGAACTAATGAGAAGGAGAGAGCCATATGGGGATTATGGAGGGTATGGAGAGGGGGGAAAGATACTTTCCAAAGGCTGGAAGTAGGAAAGTATTTGGATCATTGAAGGGACAGAAAGAAGACCATTCAAAGAATCTCTTTCAGACATAGCTCATCTTCTATTCACTGGGAATAATATTACTTATCATTTAGAACTGTTATGAGGATTAAAGGTGGGAGCAAATGCAGAAGACTTAGTACACAGTCGTCTCACATACATTAGAAGATAAAAATATATCAGCTAGTGATTATTCTAGGTTCTTAGTCATCTACAGTTTATCCCATACTAACAAAGTAATATATTTATCAAGGCTTGCCTAGCAACAGGTAAAAAATCAAGTACTCTGAGAATTAGGGTGATGATGTGTGCAATGTTTGTGGCATTAAGTTTTAGACCAATGTGAATTTCTAAAAATAAAAAGGGTGGGCAATATGCAATATGGTATATTATATATAAAGGTAAACTTGAGTAAGAGGTCTAGATTTGAATCTAGGCTGTACCACTGATTATCTACTTGCTATTAGGTCACTTGCTAATTAACATTTGGATTCAGTTTCCATTTCAGTAAAACAGGTAAGACACCCCTTACAAAGTTGGCATAAGGTCTCACACAAAAATATTTTATTTTCAATGTGGCACTTAAATCTATTTTCTGTTTATGTTTTTAAATATTATATTTATTTATTTTGCTTTTAAGATGACCACAACAAGTATGTAAGTTCTATAAACAATGTGCTTTGCCTATTACATTTACATCTGTCTCTTGGTCTGTAGAGTCATTTCTGGCATGTGGAAGTTATTCCACTGTTTGTTAAATGACTGAATGAAGGAATGAATGCTACCCAGCTTGTTTAAATAGCATATCCATGAAATCGAAAATTTGTGTACTTTTCTTCACGACACTTCAAGCAAGTTTAAAGGATCTGAATACAGATATTGCAGTGATAATGGCACCACACAAATCTTCAGGGCTATAAAAGTCAGAAAACATGCACAGCAGCTAGACACATTGGAGACTGACCAACTAGATGAACTAGAACAATGAGAAAAGCCAGATTGTAAAAAGTTTTACAGACACATTGAAAAAAGATAGGCTCAATTAATTCCCTGAAGAGATACTAATAGACTGTGCTTTACCAAAAAAAAAAATTCAAAATGAAATTAGTCATTTTGAAAAACATAAGTATAAGTATAAGGGGCAGCATGGAAAACAGTGATTACAAATACCCACCAACAGAAAGATCACTATGTGAAGGTTTTCTTGTAAAGACTACTAATTGCATCAGTTTTTTTTTTTTAAGTCATGCTCATTCACATTCAATAACAACAATATGATAAGCATCAACTTCAAACATAAAAGACAGGAATCATGAGAAATCAGTTCTTTCCCTTAGCATAAGTAAGATCAATTATGAATTCCTGGTAACAGCTCATAGATTTGAGTTTAAGAGAACTAGAGATTTTTCATGAAGAGATTTTTCTTAGAATATCCTTCCAGACTTATAAAAAAGAACTAGTTAATTGAAAACTTTCAGAGATAAATCAAGTTTACTAGATTGATTAACCTTGATATTTCTCCTAAGCTATGTTCTCCATTGTTTATATGTAACAAAATTATTTTGTATTTATTAATACATTTCAACAAGCTCTCCTTCCTAGAGAACTGTGTACCAGTGACTATTTCATTCTTAAAACCAGATGGTAAGGTTTTAAGTGGACAAAATGTCGTCATGGTTGTGTGTAGGGCCGTAAAGGAGAAGCAGAAAAGGCCAGTTTTTTTGAAGGAAGGGAATAGATGACCTTTCTCATCTAAGGTCAAATTTAGTTATTTCTGAGTGAAGAATTCCTGAATTTCTAGACTATAATTACCACCATCAGTGTCATCATAACTGCTTCTAAATTTACAAAATCCACAAATGTTCTTTGAATATTGTTAAACATGAATCCATAATACAGAACATGAAAATTCTCATCCTACTTTGCTCCTCTCCCAATTGCCATTTTTACAGGGTAATTATTGTTAAAATTTTAAGGTATGTTTTTTCCAGGCCATTTTTTTTGTATGATCTTAGAGAATAAAAGAGTATTTTCCATATTTTTATATGATAACAACAGACATGAAATGAGTACTTGCTATGTGTCCTGCATTGTCCAAATTATTTACATATATTATCTTATTTAATATACTAATTTAATATATTATTTGTGTATTTGTGCATTATACACATATATATGTATATAATATATATGTATAAACTTGTGAACATTGTTTCTGGAGAAAGAATTGAAGGTAAATTGCTGGGTGTAACTGTGGGGCTAATTTACATTTGATAGTTATTCGAAATTTTTCTCTAAAGGGACTGAAACAAATTTCACCCTCATTATCACCTAATCACATATGATGAAGTACTTTATCTATCTTCAGCAGTACTGGATCATATCAATCCTTTACTACATTTTCCAACATAATGGTTTTAAATATGATATTTATTTTTGTTTTTTATTTGCAGTTATTTGTCTGCTAAGATATTAGGAATATTAACTCCTAATTATATATGTTGTAAATATTTCTGGTCAGTGTATTTTGGATTACCTTGTATCCAAATCCTCAGTCTACCACAAAAGTGAATACAAAATCCTAAATTTGATGCCAAGTTTGTTTTGTCCTCTGTAGGAACATTTGAAATGGATATGGCTCAGAACTGCATTGGTTTTCTGGGAGACAGAGAAGTTCTCTTTGTGTCGTTTTGGCTAAGATAGTCCTATAATAACTTCAAGAATCAAGGATAGAAACAACCTATATCTGTGGATACACCTCCTGGCCCTTATTATGAAACTTCTGACTTACTACACCTTATTTAATATAACATAAATTTATTGAGCCTTAATAATTTCAAACGCAGACATTCCATGAATGAAATATTCACTTGAAAACCTTGATACAAACAATAAAAATCATACATTTTGACCTTAATATAATATTTTCCAAACTATATGGAATGACAGTATTTGTTAAGTCACGTCAATGATATAAAATATGTATGCACAGTATTCAGGTACCAAGTAAACACTATCATAAATAAATAAAAAGTTTTAAAATTACCTGCATAATAAATAGAGTGTTTATAAATGTATAGCCATCTACAGGTGCAGTGATGCCTCTGATGTTTGACCATCTGGCAGTTTGGACAGGAGATGTCCTTGAGGCAGATGCACCTGTAAAATACTAAAAGTTTCTTTACAACTGTTAGTCAAATAGTGGGTTTAGAAGCATACCTATGAATATAATAAAATGTCTTGTGTCTTTACTAGAAACTTTAAATATATGCATTACTAAAGTAACAGCTAAATCTATTTACATATTGCATTTGATTTAATGATTTCCTCCAAACATCTTTGGTATAAATAATAGCATTCTTAGTTGACTGCCTATAGTAGAGAATGGGATTTGGGATTGGGAATAATTATACTGACGTTGACTCTTATATACACAAGAAAAGAAAGCTGGGGGATGGAAATAAAATTAATTCACTTCATTTAATAAAAGAGGAAATAGGCATTTTGATTGAGCTCACAATGACACAACACAGTAACGTGAACCCAAGTTTTCAAATACCAAGTCTGTTGTTATTCCCACTAATGCATAAAATTCTAGATAAGTTAAAAACATAAAAATTTAAAAATCCAATTCTTATAAAACACCAAAAAAGCTCAATTTATATAATATTTACATGGATTTATATTAAATTAGATTAAAAATCAAAATTAATTGCTATACTTATATTTCAAATGAATCAAAACATGTCATGGCATTTTGTGGGATAGGGAGAGTAGAAAGAATATCAAAGAGAATCATAATTATTTATTTTTTAAGGAAAATATATAGTTAACTTGATTTGTATATTGTTCTCTACATTTACACTGAGAAAACTGATTATAAAGCCCTCCACAGGTCCTTCAAATTTTGATTATAGCCTTGTAAAATAAATCTATAAATCTATCTTATAAACCAAAATTTCATAGCAGAAATCCTAAACCTGCAAAATGTGTTGCAACTCATACTAGTTATTTTGCTAACAGGCAAGAAAACATGTGAAGCCCTGGAGGTTTTGACTTGGCTTTCTTGTTTTGACTCAGTTTTATTTTTCCTAAGGCTGAGTTTGAGAAATATTACTTTCTTTATGCTCTCCACTGTTCTTCCTTTCTCTTTTTAATTCCCATTACTCTTCTTCTAATACAAACACACATCTGCCCCAGACAGGCAAATCTTGCCTAGGGATGTCTCTATTGATGGTGAATTCTCATGAGAAAATTCAACATAGTTAATATATTTATTATGGATTACATTTTAATATAATTTAAAATAAATTAAATTTAACATTTTCCATTATGTTATACTGTGCTTTTTGTTCTTTTCTTGTCTTCTCTCCAACACGAAGTTACATTCATTTGTTCTGAAGTTTCCTGCTGACTGGTGACTGTTTGATTAACCACATGGAACAATACAGTTTTAACATAATTTCTATAAAAATTCATTTTTTTCAGTAATTTACAAAAGTAACACCAAATATCTGTGGGGTGGATTAATGTGGAGTCGAGGTCTCAATATGCACCTTTTGCTTTTTTATACATGACATTTAACAAAGGGGTCAGAGGAAGCACCACATAGAGACCTAAATAGCAGAGGGCTCTGGGAGCTCATGGTTGACTTTGTTATTTGGTAGCTGACCCAGGAAAGCTCTGACTGATGCTTAGAAGGAGTGCCTGCTGAAAAAAACAACTCAGCTGGGCAGAACATGTGCTGAGACTAAATGCCAGCAGGGAAACCAAACACCTGCTGTCTGGTGAACTGAAATAGGCCACTGTAAACTAGAAAAACAGATTTAAAAAATAGACACTACCTAATACCTAAAGATCATATTCCAAAGATCTGTTTAAAGCACAGAACAAATAGATTGGTAGGGAATAAAACACAGAAATTTTGGACATAGCAGGCTTTTTGATTCCCATAATCTAGCTGTATGTTAAAGCATTACCCTTTACAATAGTCAGGGTCTCCCTCCAGCTGTGAGTTGCCTTAGGTCTCTCTCCTAGGCTACATGAGAATGGAGGTTAAGGTAGTGGGGGAAGGGAGATTATCAGGAATCTAAGAGGATAGTAAAGAAGTGGGAACAAAACTGTGTCCTCTCCTCTTCCTTTTCCCTGGTGAATAAGAACTGTCATTCCAAATCCAATTCTGAATTAGGCCATAAAGCATTCAGTTATTTTCAAGCCAAGTGCACATGAAGCTCTGGTGTAGATGTGGGTCTTATGAAGTGGTGAAATTGACAACAGGATGAACAGAGCCAATTTCTTAGAGAAAGGCTATCAGAAGGAACTAGTCGGTAGCAAGCTCTAATCAAACTGCTAAGGCACTTGCTAGGATTCCTCTTTGAGCTAAAGTGCATAGTGACTTCAAATGCTCAAAGATTAGGGAAGAAGAAAGGCAAGAAGCAACCTACCCTACTCATGAAAGTATTTGGAAAGCTGCTTCCTGATAGTTCTGCAAAAACATGTATGCCAGATTTTGAGTGAAAAGTAGCTGATACTCCTTCTGAGTGTCAGTTGTCTTAACAAGAAAAACATACATTGTTCTTATGACAAATTCCAGGAACTTGTATACATCCTGATGTGGTTTAGGAATAGGAACCGCCCTCCCTTCATTAAATATTACACAGACTCTGACATAATGCTTTCTCAAAGATTGCTTTGAGGATCAGGTTGACCGGAGGGCTTTGTACAAGTGGTAGGATAAAGGACGAGCTCACCTGTACCACTGTGAAAATGGTTAACCTACAACTCTCCACACTTGCTGGGTCGGATAAGAATCTGTAAGGACTTAAGCTTAAGGAAGTGGAGATTGTCTCTGATGAATATGGCTCACAGGCAAACACATGTACACAGAGGGCAGAAAAAATCACGGGTTTTAAAGGTGGTAGCATCAGCACCAAAGCCACTGCAGTCTTGACAATAATGAATAATGTGTAAGTCCTCAAAGGGATGATCCTTATGTGTAACAGGGTCTTCTTTAAACACCAGTCTGAGAAAGGGGACTGTAGATGACATCTAAATGGCAAGAAAGCTTGGTGTTGCCTTTCTGACTGTTGGAATTTAGGTCCCTCATTCTTGATTTTATCTCTAGGAAGATTCCAGAAAGCATTTAAGAATGAATCTCACTATACCCATCAGTAGTATCAACCTCTGTAGTCTCCATGTACTACCTCTGACTCTACATCTGGGTTCACTATCCACAGTGGTTTTCTTTGCTATTGTAGCTCTTCCCGCCATGGCACATAGTCTAACCACTGCATTGCCCTCAAGGATCTCATGGTAACTACACCAGCCTGCACTTTATAAGGAAGGTTTCTGTCAAGGTTTCTGACAGTCCTGAGCTGAGTACCGGGTCATACCCCCCTCAGGGGCCTCCTAAATCAGAGGCCGGAATGAAGTCAATCCTGTTTCCCTCTCCACATCTACCAACAAATCCCTTTCACCATCACTGTTCTTGTCAACATGGCATTTTCTCTGCTTATGTGCAAATAGTCCTTCCTAGGCCATGGACTTCCATAGCCTTTGTCAAGATGCCAATTCTCTGCCCCAGAGCCAGGTGCTGAAAATTAGAGTGATAATCTCTCTATTGCTCTGCAAATCCCAGAGGTCATTCTGCAGCCAAAAAGGCTCACTTATTTCTGACCTACTAAACCAAGGTGTTCCAGCATCTCCTGGTTCTTCCCATCTTTTGGCTCAGTCCTCACCAGGAGGCAGTTCTGCTTTGACAGTTGTGGCCACAATCCAAATGTAATGTGAATAAAGCAAGACAGAAGTTAAATGACCAATAACAGTATATACTGTTAAAAATAAGCTTCAACAGGATTAAGAGTCTCTGTATTTTTCTCTTTTCATCTTATTTCAAGCAATTTATGACCACGTAAATAACTTTGAATTTCTCTACTGTAAGATATAAAGTAGCCACTCAATTGAGAGGGAAGGTCCCTATCAAAGGGACACTCAGTGACACAGTTGAATAAATGAATGAATGAATGGATATCTATTTAGATTAGAAACACATAGCATGCATCGACCTTAAATTTTTTAAACATTTTTCTTTTTTTCTCCTTTTTTAACTATATAGATTAGGGGGTACAAGTGGTATTTTGTTACATGGATGAATTGCATAGTGGAGAAAAGTGGGCTTTTATTAATAACATACCCATCACCTCAATAGTGTACATTGTAGCCAGTAGGTAATTTTACATCCTGAACATCCCTCCCACTCTCCCCCTTCTGAGTTTCCAGTGACCACTAAGCCACTCTGTGTGACCATGCATACCCCTTGCTTAGCTCCCACTTGTAAGTAAGAACATGTGGTATTTGCTTTTTTGTTCCTGGGTTACTTCACTCAAAATAATGGCCCCCAGTTCCATCCAAGTTGCTGCAAAAGACATTATTTCTTTTTTATGGCTGAGTACTATTCTATGGTGTATATATACCACATTTTCTTTATCCACTCAACAGTTGGTGGGCACTTAGGTTGATTTCATATCTTTGCAATTGTGAATTGTGCTGCAGTAAACATTTGGATGCAGGTGTCCTTTTTATAAAATGATTTCTTTTCCTTTGGGTAGATCTCTAGTAGTGGGATTACTGGATGGAATAAAAGATCTATTGTTAGTTCTTTGAGAAAATTCCACACTGTTTTCCATAGAGGTTGTACTAATTTACATTCCCACCAACAGCATACAAGCATTCTATTTCCACTGCACCCACACCAGTATCTATTATTTTTAACATTTTAATAATGGCCATTCTAACAGGGGTAAGGTGGTATCTCATTGTGACTTCAATTTGCATTTCACTAATGATTAGTGATGTTGAGCATTTTTTCATAGGTATATTGGTCATTTTTTTCTCTTCTTTTGAAAAATGTCTGTTCATGTGCTTTCCCACTTTTTGACGGAGTTATTCATTTTTTTTCTTGCTAATTTGTTTGAGTTCCTTATAGATTATGGATATTAGGCCTTTGTCAGATTTATAGCTTGTGAATATTTTTTCCCATTCTGTAGGTTATCTGTTTCCTTTGTTGATTATATCTTTTGCTGTGTAGAAGCTTCTTAGTTTAATCAAATCACATTTATATATTTTTGTTTTCATTGTATTTTCTGTTGGGGTCTTAGTCATAAATTCTATACCTAGGCCAAAGTGGAGGATAGTTCTACCTAGGTTTCCTTCTAATATTTTCATGGCTTCAGGTCTTCTATTTAAGTCTTTAATCCATCTTGAGTTAATATTTGTATATGGCGAAAGATAGGGATCTAGTTTCATTCTTCTCATTCTGTGAAAAATGATGTTGGTATTTTCATACGAATTGCATTGAATCTGTAGATTACCTTGGGCAGTATGGACATTTTAAAAATGTTGATTCTTCCAATCCATGAGCATGGGATTCTTTTTCATTTGTTTGTGTCATGTACAATTTCTTTCATCAGTGTTTTGTAGTTCTCCTTGTAGAGGTCTTTCACTTCCTTGATAAGTATATTCCAAGGTATTTTATTTTTTTGCAGCTATTGTAATGAGATTGAGTTCCTGATTTGATTCTCAGCTTGGTTATTATTAGTGTATAGAAATGCTACTGATTTTTGTACACTGATTTTATAACCTGAGACTTTACTGAATTCATTTGTGATTTCTAGGAGTCTTTTGGAAGAATCTTTAGGGTTTTCTAAGCATAAGATCATATCATCAGAAAATAGGGAGAGTTTGACCTCCTCTTTTCTACTTTGGATACTATTTATCTCTTTCTCTTGCCTGATTGCTCTGGCTAGGACTTCT
Organism: Daubentonia madagascariensis; assembly: GCA_023783475.1. Taxonomy (NCBI): domain Eukaryota; kingdom Metazoa; phylum Chordata; class Mammalia; order Primates; family Daubentoniidae; genus Daubentonia; species Daubentonia madagascariensis. The sequence continues at coordinate 23,611,389 of JAKFHU010000726.1, read as the reverse complement.
AGTACTATGTTGAATAGAAGTAGTGACAGTGGGCACATTTGTATTGTTCCAGTTCTTAGGGGGAATGCTTTCAACTTTACCCCATTCAGTATGATGTTGACTGTGGGTTTCTCATATATGGCTTTTATTATTTTGAGGTGTGTTCCTTCTATGTAGCAGTATCGGATAATGTTTTGTATTTCTGTGGTATCAGTTGTAATATCCCCTTTTTCATTTTTGATTGAGCTTATTTGAATCCTCTCTCTTCTTTCTTTGGTTAATCTAGCTAGTGGTCTATCAATTTTGTTTATCTTTTCAAACAACCAATTTTTCAGTTCATTGGTCCTTTGTGTTATTATTTTGGTTTCAATTTAATTTAGTTCTGCTCTGATCTTTATTTCTTGTCTTCTGCTAGCTGTGGGCTTGGATTGTTCTTGTTTTTCTAGTGCCTTGAGGTGTGACATTAGGTTGTTAATTTCTGATTTTTTCTGTCTTTTTGATGCAGGCATTTAGTGCTATAAACTTCCCTCTTAGCATTGCTTTTGCTATATCCCAGAGATTTTGATAGCTCATGTCACCATTGCCATTCAATTCAAAAAAATTGTTTGATTTCCATCTTTATTTCATCATTGACCCAAAGATCATTCAGCAGAAGGTTGTTTAATTTCCACATATTTGTATATTATTGAGAGTTCCTTTTGGAATTGATTTCTAGTTTTATTTCACTGTGGTTGGGGAAGATACATGGTATGATTTCATTTTTTTTTTTAATTTGCTGAGACTTGTTTTGTGGCACAACATATGGTCTTTCTTGGAGAATGTTCCATGTGCTGATGAGAAGAATATATATTCTGCAGTTTGGGGGTAGAATGTTCTGTAAATGTCTGTTAGATCCATTTGTCCTAGAGACCAGTTTAATTCCAGTGTTTCTTTGTTGATTTTCTGCCTCAATGATCTATCTAGTGTTGTCATTAGTGTATTGAAGTCCCCCACTATTATTATTTTAAACTTTATTTCTTTTCTTAGCGCTTGTAGTATTTCTTTTATGAATCTGGGTGCTCCAGTGTTAGATGCTTATATATTTAGGATTGTTATATTTTCTTGTTGAGTTGATCCCTTTATCATTACATAATGACCATCTTTGTTATTTTTTACTGTTGTTGATTTAAAGTTTGTTTTATCTGATAGAAGAATAGCTATTCCTGATCACTTTGGTTTCCATTTGCATGGAATATTTATTCTACCCCTTTACCTTGTGTTTATGAGAATCTTCATGAGTTAGATTGGTTTCTTGAAGATAGCAGATATTTGGGTTGTGTTTTTTTATCCATTCTACCAACCTATATATTTTACATGGAGCATTTAGGCCGTTTATATTCAGTGTTACTATTGATAAGTGAGATATTGTTCCATTCATTATGTTGATTGTCCCCAGCTGCTTTGTATTCTCAATTGTATTACTATTTTTATAAAAGCTTTGAGTTTTTACTTTTGAGTGTTTTTATACTTGTGAGCATTGATCATTCCTTTTGATTTTTAAAGCACTTTTGAGGATTCCTTGTAGGGCAGGTCTATTGGTGACAAGTTCCTTTTGTGTTTGCTCTTCTGGGAAAGGCTTTATTTTTCATTCATATATGAAACTTACTTTTGCAGGATATAAAATTCTTGGTTGATAGTTTCTTTTGAGAAGTCTGTTGTTAGCCTGATATGTTTTCCTTTGTAAATTATTTGATGTTTTCACCTCATGGCTTGTAAGAGTTCCTTCTCCATGTTGACTTTGATGACTATGTGCCTTATTTATGTTCTTTTTACATTGAATCTCCGAGATGTTCTTTGAGCTAATGGTATCTGGATGTCTAAATCTCTCAGAAGACCAGGGAAGTTTTACTCAATTATTTCCTGAAATAGGTTTTTCCTATCTTTTGATCTTTCCTCTTCTCCCTCAGGGATTCCTAAGATTCTTATATTTATGCACTTTACATAATCCCATATTTCTCAGAGATTTTGTTCAGTTCTCTTGATTCTTTTTTATTTATTTTTGACTGACTGGGTTAATTTGAAAGAGTTGTCTTCAAGCTTTGAAATTTTTTCTTCTGCTTAGTCTAGTCTATTCTTAAAACTTTCTATTGTTTTGTATTTCCCTAACTGAATTTTTTCATTTTTAGAAGAACTATTTGTTGTTTTTTTACTATATCTACCTCTTTAGTAAATTTTTCATTCATTTCCTGAATTATTTTCCCACTTACTTTTAGTTGGCTTGCCATTTTCACTTGGATTAAACACTTTTCAAAGTGTTTAATCCATATTCTATCTAAGCTCCATATTCTATCTAAACAATTTTTATTTCTGTTATTTTGTGTGCTTATTTGTATTTTTTAATAAATATGAAATTTAAAGGCATAACTTTAGATCCTTACTATTTCTCCTCTTTAAAAAAGGACATTTTCTAAATATTGCAAAATGTGTTTTCCTTATTTTACTACATGGGTTTTAGTATGTAAGTACCTTTTTCCCTTTGCCTTGAATATTAATTATAGGAAGAATCTGATCTAAGATTCATCATTGTAAAAAATATATGATTTTTTTAGAAGAAAAATAGACACTAATGGATGCCAAGGTAAGCTTTAGGGTCCTTCTTGATGAATGCACATGAAAATGATCAATAAAACCTGTATTTAATTGCTATGATGTAGATCATCACTGCTATGTGATGACAGCTCAAATACTGTCTGTATAATTTTGCTCTTTTGCCAGAATATCAGGCAGACTTTTGTGTAATGGTTAGAATATGCTGAATAGTACATTTTAGATTTAAACTGTTTTGCATTATTTTGTTGATTCCAAAGCTCAAAAATGTTGACTCAGTTTCACCCCATGAGAGAGGGTGGGGCCATGCTTCTGCATCAAATGGACTGGGGGTGGTCCTTCCTGCTTCTTAAAGTTTTACAAGAATTCTGAGGATGTCTTGCTTTATGAGACACCTGGAAAATAACAGAATGGCTTTTAGTCTTTAATCCTTCAGCGGTAGTCACCAGGATTTTATTTCAAACATGTATGATCATTTGTATGTGACAGCTCCAGTTTCTCCATGCTAACTAAGCATTGTCAGAGAGCAGCTGCTGTTAGTGTTCAGCCTGCAGGAATCCACTGTCATCCCATCAGAAGTCCTGCCTCTCAGGGTACATGTCACAGTACTCACACCACTCACAAAATCTGCCATCATTGCCTCCTTCCAAGTAACTCTCTTTTTTCATCTTCCTGGGCAGAGTAAATCTACTTCTCCAGGATTATCTCTGGATTTATTTAGTCTGCCTGTATATTCTTAAAACATATGCCTGGATTGGAGAATTATCTTGCTGTATTAGAATGAAACCTTTACAACACAAAACATCCTTTTTAAACTGAGGTGACCAGTCTCGATTAAAACAATTAAAAATCCTTTTGAAACAGAAGAGAAAAAAAAAAAACCTGTCATGCTGATGGACTATAAACCTCATGTATTCATTTATTCAACAAATATTTATATTGAGAAATTTTAAAACAGTGTGTGTTCAGGTAGCTATCATTAGAAAAGGGTAAGGCAGGCAAAGGATTTTCTTCCCATCACTGGAACCAATTCTTAATATTTTCTACCTTTAGAGAGAAAAAAATATAAACAAAATTTAAATAAGTGAGACACATGTTAAGCCATATGAAAAAAATAGGGACCTTAAGACACTTTCTTGATTCTATGAACTTGGCTTAAGGAACATTTTTGCTGATTAGTCTGGCAGCCCCAGGCAATATATTAATAAATAGCTTTTAGGACATTTTCCTTTCAAAAATACTTACTGTTGATTACATGTTTACAAAAGATATCTACATATATCTGCCTCTCTACATATATAAGTAAATACTTTCCACCCTTTTTTACATCAATATGCTCCATCCAAAATGTTTCCTTGTTAAAATTAATTATGAATCAATAAAAGAAAAAGAAATAACTGCTCATCATATAACACCTCAAAAATCCTGTGCTAATCAGTTTAAGTTATTTTAAAATTAATATGAAATTTAAAATTGCCAGCACCTGACTAAGGATCAAAGGCCAAGACATTAGAAAGCATCTGAGATTAACACTTGTTATTTCCTTATGAAAGATCCACCCTATGGAAGAGTCTAATGAAGCATCTGTTTCCTGTTAATCTTACAAAGAAAAAAATTTGTGAAATGTTCTCAACTTAGCTGAATAGTCATCAAACAGCTGTTTTTGTGTCAAAAATGTGAAAGTGATTCTGGGCCAATTGTTTTCCATTAGGGGACCTATGGAAGAGATCATTTTGTCATTACCATCCAGGAAATGTGATGACTATACTTACCTTTTAATTGAATGCCATTTTATTGAAGTTGTTTACATGCTAAACAATTTAATGTCTCATTAGTACCTGAAAATGGTGAAAAATTATTTAATTTATGTAAGGAAAATACATATTACATTCTAGTCCTACTAGATATTCACAAATCCTGCAGTAATTTTGACCACACTATGTTGATTATTTTTTGCAACATAGTCCTGGGGTAGAAAAGAAACTGGGTTATTGATCTACTTATATTACACACACATACACACACACACACACACACCCCTCTCCCAACTGTCTAAGATACAAATATAAAGAAAGATAAATAGTAATCAATATGCATGAAATATAAATGAGAGTCAATTCTGTATTCCTGCTTTTGGTTACTATTAATATAAATTATAGACTGCCTGAAAGTGAAAAGAAGTAATATTCCAATAGTCAAGACCACTTACAAATTTTACCATTCACTAATAATAATTTCATAATAAAATATTCTAAAGTTCTAGTTTCAGTAGACATATATATAGTCTATCAAATTTGGTGGAAGGTGAATTATATTTTAAAAATTAAATTCTCTTACAAAAAGAGATAACATTCCTAAGATTATTTAGTCAAATTTTTGGTGAGAGAATCAAAATGGTGTTATTTGGAGGATTCACCTAAGTCCAAGAGATTCATTATTTCCTTACCGTACCCCTTGAGTCACTTAAATATCACTATTTTCAAATTAAAATAAAAATTATCTCTAATGTATTTTAAAAGATATGAAAACCATGGGAACATTTTCATGAAGACAAGGACCTTGTTCAAACTATTCATTACTCTGTCCTCAGTACCAAGCTTGGTTTCCGGCTTGTAGTATAGTTCCTCATTAAATATTCAATCATTGAATCAGTAAAATGTGCAACCTTTCCTTTGGAAATTCTCAAATATTTAAAGATTTTTTTCACGTTTGACAACTGCCCACAAAAGTTTCCTACATATTGGAACGTATGTGTGTGTGTACACACACATACTTTTATGTACCATGTGGTCATTCCCATCCCATGCTCCTGCCTCCTCCACCCAAATTAATCACCTCCCTCAATCTTTTATTCATTATTTTTTCACTTCCCTTTTCAAATATTTTTATCTTGATTGTAAGTATTTCTTAAAAAGTGATTGCATGAAAATAATTACAGATTTAATTTTACTTATTGTAACTATGTAAGAATGACAATATTAAGTGCATGATTTGGGGGGACTTATTTTAATTTATTGTGCTTCTGAGATTCATGTACTAGTAAACAGCACTACAGTTCATTAATGTGTACTATCCTGTTAGCATTCCAGTTTATTCATCTACTTTTTTGTTATAGGGTATTTGGATTGTTTCTTAATTTTTACTGTGCTTTAGTGTGTAGCATCCTTATGAATATTCTCCAAAGTGGCAAATGCAAAAATTTATCTTTCTTATTTATCTAGATGGATAACTGCTGAGTCACAGGATATCTGAATGTTCAACTGTATGATGCAGCAACAAACCAATGAGTATAAAATGGTATCTCACATGTCTTGATTTACATATTTCTGATTACAAATTGTCTTTTGGAGAACAAAAGACCTTAATTTTAACATTATTACAGTTATTAATTTTAAATAGTAACTCCTGCTGTTTATTGTTTAAGAACCATATATGTAACCCTTGGGATAGGGAAGGATTTCTTTAACAATACACAATCGAATTAATTGGGGATGGTACTGGAATTCTTCATAATTATTGTTTTTCTTGCCCCTTAACTCTCCCATATAAACTTTAGAATCAAATTAACAAGTTTCATAAAACAATTAGGATTATAATTGAAATTTTGTTGTTTCTACATATCAATTTAGAAAGACAGATCTTTATGAAATTCAGCCTTTCTATCTCCCCATTTATTCTAATTTTCTTTAATTCACATAACAAAGTTATATTTTTTCCTGTAAAGATCTTATCCATTTGTTGTTATATTGATTGTGAGGTCTTGAATACTATTGTAAATTGTTTCTTATCTTAAAGTATCTTTTCTACATGTTTATTGTTGATGTAATGAAATGAAATTTACTTTTGCATATTAATCATATCCTGTTACATTTATCTCCTTCTATCTTTTCTAATAAATTGTCTAATAATTTGATTTTCTATATAAAAGTTTACATGGAAATATATATAATCTGCAAAATTTTAATTTTTCTTTCCTTTTTATAATTTCTGAGTCTCTAATTTCTTTTCTTATCATATTTGGCTGGTTAGGACCTCAAACAGATGTTAAGTAAAAGTAGTATTGGCAGAATCCTTATGTTTACTCTGATATTAAAAGGAAAACTTGTTTCCCATTTAGAATGCTGCTTGCCATAAACATTGTTAATAGATATTTTTAACTGGTTAAAGAAATACCTTCTTTTCCTAACATTAAGAGTTATAATAAGAACTTACAGCAAATTTTATCAGATTTTTCAAATTTCCTTTTTGCCAATATTGAATTATTTATGTACTTCTGAAAAGGAAAGTAAAACAATAATGAATAGGAGATTGAGGGAGGTGATTAATCTGGGTGGAGTGCATAAACGATTCCACAACTCTTCCTTCTTACTAAGCCAAATTCAATAATTTAATTTATATCACCGCTGTGTCTTCTCTAAGGTCCAGAAATCTCATCTCCCCCCTTCAATATTCATTTAAGCGTTTCCATTAAGCACATTTAAGTTTCTTTAGGACCAAAATTTAATTTGAATAAAATTTTCATGGTTTTTGTTTATCCATAATTACTATTTTAAAAAGCTGCATCCATCATAATATTACTATTTTGATGTTTTATATATTTTTCTCATATTTGGACAAATATTTCTAGTAAATAACTTCCAGTTTTCTAATTGATAATAAAATGTAATATATTCAGTCCATAAATGCCTATCTGATATAGTGTAAAAGTAATGATTTAGAGTTACAGAAACAAAACATAAATCCTTATTACATCAGACTTAGAAGCTTTATAACATTCTGAAATGCACATACTTCTTTTCATATCACTTTATTTATCTATAATAATATAAACTTGTTGTTTTGTGAAGATTAGAGAACTGTTCTGTATGAAGTAGACAAGAAGTAAAGTATTACTTTTTATTGCCATTGTAATTACTATTAGTGATAGTGATCTATAACAAACATTAAATAAGAAGAGAAAGACATAATTCAAAGTGATGTTTTATAAGAAAACTTGTTAGAATCTTATATTACACATATAAATTCCAAACTTGTGAATAATCTGAGATTGATAAATGAGTATTTACAATTAATTATACCTCCCATTTCTAAAAATATAATTAAGTCTTGGAATGAGTCCAAATGAGATTCACTTTCTACTATTTTTCTTAAAGGAAGCACTGACTACCATTTACATATTCACATTATGAAAATCCGTGTGTATGTTCAATATCAGGCTTACGTTTGGGCTGATTCTGGATAGAAAATTATGAACCTGATTTTATATTTTGAGTGCTAATAAATGGTTGTTTCCATAGATACATGATGACTAATTAGAATAATAAGCTTTTAAAAAATCATTTGTCCCATTACTTTTAAATATTGAACTCACTCATCAGATATTACATATATTTCCTATTTCTTTTTAAATAAAACAATAATTATCTTATTATATTTTTAAAACCAATAAGGGTATTATGAGATTTATAGTTTCAATTGACAGACCAATTACATGCACTTTGCAGTAGTATTTTGTATGGCCTGATTGTACAGATATATACATAATGGAGTTGGACCTTACATGCACTCATTACTTGTAAAAATACAAACCACTAAGGATTTAATGTATTCTTTCAGAAAATTGCTGTATATCCTCAAAGGCTTAGGGTACTATAGAATAAATTTCTTTCCATAATAAAAGCCATGTTGTTAAAATTCTATGTCATTCCTTTTCTGAATGAGTTAAAATATATTTTAATTTTACATTTAAAACATTGATATCACCTTCTTCTATGGAATATTTGAGATTTCAGTTGAAAACATATATACAAAAGTAGTGAAGTATGATTAATAAATAAATATATATCAGGGAAAATTAATAACTGGAAGTCCACTTTCATAGGATATAAGAGTACTTATAAACCCATATGGTGTTTTTATTAGAACAAACTTTCAGATTTACTTCTAAGCTTCCTGGAAATTAAAATAAAAAGCCAAGGTACATGGTTACAAAATAGCTACTGTACTTAGATGGAAACATGTCACTTTGTCAAGGAAGATTACACTCTTCTTTAGCTTTAGGAATAACCTTACTAACATTTCTGAGTTTTTCTAATATGGTTACACTAAGTTTTGCATCATAGCAGGTAGCGTCTTCTCTATCATAGGGTCAAATGCAAACAAGACTTCACAATCTTCTTCCCTACCCCTGCCAAGTAGTAGTGCTAATCAATGAAAATTGTTTATGTGATTTAAAACAAATTTCCAGCAAGCATTCTATCTGGGGCAGAATAATGTGCAGTTTTGGTAGTCTTCCTTAATCTGCGAGTATATACATGAGCTTCTCAGGAAATAAATTATTTTCAAACAAATTTTTTTGAAACAATTGTATACAAATACTAGTTCTCCAAACTGGATATTTAAGTAAGAGTTAGCTAACTGACAAAAATGAGTTCAGTTTCAGGCTGAAATCCTGAATCTTTCAGGTCCAAACATAAGGAATTAAAAGTCTTTTCCTGGCAAGCCTCCTGGGGGCTACTGTACTCCCCACACCAGTGTGTAGTCAATGCATTGCAGTTTTCTAGAGGAAGCTGCAATCAAGGATATCGCACCCCCACCAAGCTAGCTAGGTTTATACACATATCTGCATTGCCAGTCCAGGCATCTCCATTCAGAAGCCTTGTAATCAAGGGACTAAGCTGAGGCACTCTTGCACCTGACTCAGTACTTTTCCACTCCTAGCCCTTTCCCTGTCCTTCTTTCCACCCCCAGTGTCCATAAAGTCAGGAGCTTTCGTTGAAGATCCTCAGAGGTGAGACCATTTCCTCTTTCCACACTGCATTCATCTAACCCACACCTAGTGCCATTCCATGGGGAAAAATAAAACAACGGGAAACTGGTGCCTCTCTTTTATGCCTATTGCTTTCATTGTTGCAGTAAGTGAGTAAAGGTTTAATTGTTACATTCACTTTGACTCCTTGTCCTAACCGACCATCTTGACACCTGGAAGCTCAACAGGCAATTCAATGTTATTTTTCTCTGGCTGGAGTATGAACTATAGAGTAAATCGAATTGTTGATTTGAAGCAGAACATATTTGAATTCAATATTTTGAATAGCAATGAGTTGGCAGAAAAGGACCTTTTGTGAACCGGCTTATAGTGGTAATGACTGAAATTGTAGTCGAGGCTACAGCACTGTCATAAAGCTGAGGGTAAATGGAATATTATGGAAGTGTGATCAAACTGACACATTATTATAATATAATATAAGAAATGTATTTGATCTAATACTGAAGCAAAAGTTTAAAAACTAAAAAGACAGGTAATAGGAAAATAGAAGTCAAAATTTGAAGCAGGGCAATGGGAAAACCTATCAAGGCAGTCAGGGTCTGAAAACACAAAGTTACCAGAGAGCATGACAGCAGATTATCCCAAAAAGATATTCAAACAAAAGCAGGGAGATATTCTAATTTCAAAGAAAGAAAATAAATTGTAGGTCATAAATTGAGCAATTTGGACACAACATAATGAATTAGAAATAGAAAAGACAGGAAGACATCTGGACAATGTTGGTGGGGGACATGAAAGAAAAGCAGAATTTAGAAATGGAAGAAGGCAATTTGTAGTCAGATGTAGAGCATCAGGAGCAAGGAGACTGAAACTTGCAGTGTGGAGTAGCAGACAGAGAATAAAGTTAGTGGTCATATACACTGGGTTTAGGAAGGACTTCCACAGTTACTATTTTAACAATCAGGTTCAGATTTGTTGAAAATGAGACAAAACTGAGCCCAAAGTGGGTTAAGAATATAGGAGATTTATTTTTTTACCAAACTGAATAGTGTTTCGTAAGGTTGACTTAAAATACAGCTTATTGCAGAACTCAAATAATTACACAAGGCCCTGACCACCTTCTCTGATACTACCTTCCTCTAAATTGATCCCAATGTCTAATATAGCCCCTCATGGGGCATGGTTGCTACAGTGCCAACAATCTTTCTGTTCACATCTCTGGGTGCAATAGGAAGAGAAAGCCCCTCAAGCTTCAGCACTGATAGTCATAAGACTCCTTATGATTAGATTGGCCGGGTACCATGTTTACAACTGAAGGATCACTGTGCCTAGAAAAACATGAAAAGTGTGATGAAAGAGCTTACTCAAACAAGCAAAAAGAGGATTATAAAATACAGTATACTTCAATAAGCCAGGTCCTAACGCAATGTAACCACTTAATGAATGTAGCTTCTGAATTCTCTTACAGTCATGAGTACAAATAATTAAAAAATACTTACCTGTTTAGTATCGTGGAAGATGTCAGTCCCAAGGCAGTTTATAGAAGAGGTCAAATTCAGTGCAGTAAGATATTGAACAGATGACTAACCTAGTTATCCTATGTGATCAAATATAAGGACTTTAACAAAAACAGGAAAAGGGAGTACAGTTGTTCCTCAACTTACAATGGGATTATATATCAATAAACCCATTGTGAGTTTGAATATCATAAGTCAAAAATCCATTTGATAATCCTAACCTACTGACCATCACAGTTTAGCCTAGCCTACACTTTGGCAAAATCATCTAACTCAAAGCATTTTATAGTAAAGTGTTGAATATCTCATGTAATTTATTTAATACTGTACTGAAAGTGAAAGATAAAATGGTTGTGTGGGTACTCAAAGTACTGTCACTACTGAATGAGTATCACTTTGGCACCACCATAAAGTCGACAAATTGTAAGTTGATCCATCATAAGTCAGGGACTATTGTATTAAATATCCATGTAGATAGAGAAAGTCAGAAACTATGGCTCTAGGTTAAATTTGTAACCAGTATTTCACAGTGTTGTCCTGGTTTTTCATTATTCTCATCTTATCAGATAAGCTATTGCATTCTGGGCTCACAAAATTTGTACAGGGAAACTGTTGGAACTTAGAATGCAATTAAAAAGCTGAAAATAAATAATTTTTCTCTACCCAACATGCAGAATGGATGACTTTGCATTGCAGTACTAAAAACCGAGTCTACATTAATATATTATAGCTAATATGAACTTACTTATATAACTTGAATAGCATTATTTATTTATTAAACCTTTCTTATTAACATCAATTTATTATTTAATCAAAATTTAGTCAGAATTCAATGCATGCTAAGTATTCTGTTAGTTGTTGGGGGACAATGAAATTTCTCTTTTTAGGATGCTTTCAATTCATATAGTATATAAAACAAAAACAAAACTTTTAAGTTAAAGGTTTTTACATGTGTTTATACATTATCTATGACCATTAAATCCCAACCCAAAACATTGAAATTCATTTAAAAAGTAATCAAATTGTCTAAGATCCATTCCCCATCTAAACTCTGTAGTGTCTAATTATTAATATCCTTAAGACTTAAGTCAAATCCCCCCTCTCTCATGAAGTATCCCCTGGCCATCTACCATCTTGTTGGGCCTCCTCAGTAAAACTGTAATTTCCTATTAAGTAGCAAGAATATGGGATGTGCATATTTTATATTTCTGTAACACATCACAGTAAATGTTTCACAACACATGGTTAATTAAAATGTTTATTAAATTAAGCAACTTACAAAATGTTAATATATATATATTTTCTATGGTAGATAAAAGGCACTATGCTTATTTGGGACTATAAGGAACTGACTCAATTTATATAAAGAATTTAATAAGTAGGCTCTAAAATATATAAGAAATAAATTTTATCACTTTTAAGTAACTGAAACTTTTGGATGACATTACAAATAACATGAAAGTAGAAGTCATTTTATGTCATTTGATTAGAATATAAAAAACATATAAATAAATGTATAAGATATGTGTATAAAAGGTAAGTGTTAACATTGCATCCAAGAAGTGAAAGCAGTGACTGCATAGTCATTATTGGTACTTCTAAATAATGCTGACATACCTTTATGCTTAAGATTCTGCCAGAATCTATTTCTACATGCTAGTGGAAAAACCTATCAAAAAATGATAAAAGTAAAATTTTGGTTTAATAAACTTCAAATATAGTGATGTAACAAATATTAAAATGTCAAAATGAATACACTTTAAAATTAATTATTCTTGCTAAATTAAAATTTAAGGTTAGCAATTCTCTCAAATAAAGTTTAAATAACCAGATAGCCAGCCAGCAACTAATTAATGGCCAATCATTTCAGAAAATTCTGATCAAACATTTCAGTAAAGTACATGTAGCCCCATGGGCACATTATTTTAGGAGATTTCCGAAAAATGTACACTAAAAATCTACTTAGATTATCTTCTAGTATCTAAAACTAATGGGGGGAAATGGTCAGTTCATTACATTCTTTTGTATGCTGTGATTTTTCTCTAAGCTTCACAATACTGTTAATAACAATAATATCTGATTCTACCATCTTTGAAATTAAAGGCCTATGTTGATTCTTTTTAATTTATATCATTATCTCTGACTCTTCTTATACGTACCTTGATAGTTAACTTTTCTTTCCTCTGTTTCTGTTATAATTCTTTTGGAATAATTCATGAGGTTAGGTGTTTTAGTCCTAAATATATATGGATTACTTGCCATAAATTTACCAAGGTATTAATGTTAGGTAGATATCTAGGATCTCTGGTTCTTCTAGGGACAAGGGTGCCTGCTTTGGTGCTTTCTCAAGCAATTGCTCCACCTGGGAAGAATGATAAGGGCGGGCACTCCATTTTGGTGTTGTCCCACCCTTAATCCTATCCTGAGCAACTGCTACACTTGGGAAAGTAGAGAACGGAGGGAACGCTTTACCAATCTGGGAATTCCCCAGCCTAGGCATAATAGGATTTGGAAAGTGACCTAGAGTAATCTAAGGCTAATTATTATGTCATTAGTTTAAATCTACATTGTGGTTCATCACCCCCAGGTAGGACTTATAGGGAAGGAGATCTCATGTGCCATTTTGATTTTAAATTTCCTTGATTATTCTTCATTTGCATAGATTTTAGATGGGCACTTTGCTGAATGAAATTTCACTGCCTCTTAAAAATTTCTAAATACATTTTCTAAGAGATGATCCCTTTCTTACTTATCTTCATCTCCTTTGCTCACATCTTCTCTGTTTTTCCCACTATTATCTTCTCCCTAACTTCCCCTCGGGACTGCTGGGAGTGGGCGGGATGGGGTAAGGGAAATTGGCTCAGCCACCTTCTAGAAGGGCAGCATGGCATGACAGCACAGCACAGATCCTGCATTTTCACAACTAGAGTTCAAATCTCTGCTCAGTCATCTTTTTATAACAAAAAGCTACTTGTGTGAAACGCTTCCTGCTTGTGGTCACTCCATCGCACTGGCTCATAATTTTTTTCCCAAGCAAGGAGCCAAAGAACTAGGATAACAGTCTGCCAGGTCTGCTGGACCTGACACTTTGGTGTGTCTGGTCATTCTTTGGCCAGGAACACACCAAGAACCGGGAGCAGACTGTTACCCTGACATTCATAATCTCTTAAAAATGACCAAGAGTGAAGAAATACATCACTTTAGATATAAAGTCCTACCATGAAAAACATGAGAAATTTTTAGCTACTTGTAATTCTAAATAGTTTCACCACATCCTTGCAATTTATAGATTTGATTTGGCCTGACACATCTTTTATGACTATTAAAATCCCCACACTAGAATAATAATAAGACTGAAATTAACTTTAAAAAAAACCAAAAACACTAGTACATTCACAATGTATTAATATAATCACTAATACAATCACAACGGTTGAATTGCAATTCAACCAATTTTGAAATTGAAAATGTTGTTATGATGTCTCCAAGGAATTTTTAGAATATCACATAGTTGTCCATACATTTAGATCTCCGGAATTGGTTGAGATGGTTGATCATAACTATTGTAATTATTACTGAAAAAGTGCAAATCATAAAGTTTCACAATTACTGAGGGGTAAACAGAAGGAACTTACCAACTGAACAGCCCTTCTTTCAAATATTCACGTGTCTCACTCCTTCAGTTGACTCAATTATTTACTCAAATGTTACTTCCTATGAGATTGTCTCTGAATTGACTCCCCCCCACCGAACAAAATATGATATCATTTTTTTATCTATCCCACAATCATGACTTCAAGCTTTATTTTTTTTTATTTAATACTTGTAGCAATCACCAATTGAACTTTTGTGAGGATAGAAATGTTCTAGATGCATGTTCTCCAACAGGGTAATCAATAGTCAACTGTAAGTATTAAGCAATTGAAATGTGGCCAGTATGCTGGAGGGGCTGAAATTTTAAGTTTAATTAATTTTCATGAATTTGTATACGGTGATGCTTTATGACATTTACCACTATTCAACATCATTTCTTACCTATCTTCTGCACTAGAAAGGAAGAGAGAGAGTAAAGATTTTGTGTCGTTTAAAGCTATATTCTCAGAACAGTTTCTGGCGAATAGAAAGAATTCAGTACATTTTTGTTGGAAAATGGATGTACCACAAATATACTACTATAATTAACTTGTTTATAAGTATAACACAAGCCTCATAGTTTCTTTGTAACATGAGTTTAAAAAAATTTTTAAAGTCAATCATACTTTGCAGTTTATATACTTTTACACCTATTGTGAAGAAACAGACTTCAAATATAAAATGCAAAATTGATAATCAAAGTTCAAAATATTAAAAACAAATAAGTAATTTTTAAATTGTAACTACAAGATACCCAATGTCTGGTAAATTTAGAGATAATGCTAGCTATTTGTACCTCATTACAGTATTAAAAATCATGAAGAACATACAGTTTGACTTTTTATAGCCTTTTCATTTCACTAAATTCTTTTGGTGTTATTTAGCAAAATCTCAAAATATTTAATGTTTCCCACTAAAAAACAAAATATGTGCTTTTCAGATTTTGAAGGTTAATTTTGTGTTATGAATTATATCAGAAATATAGGCAGTATTTCTTAAATTCATAAAAATGTAGGCAATTTATTATCTGGTCATAAAGAACTAAACTATGTTTATATGTCAAACCACATTGAGTAGCTGAAAACTGAATAGGAAGTAAAATGGATAGTATTTGTGCTTAATTTCATTTGATGATGACTTAGTTCATTGTTGCATTTATTAGTATCTTTGTACACTATTTATCATTAAAAACAGTATTATTTATTTATCATTTACTGTTTCTTCAGATAATATGCTCCAAACCACTCTATTGTCCTAGACAAACTATATCTTTGTTCATTTGTTTTTTAGCCAGAATGATATTGCAACTAATGAATAAAATGAGGGATATTTTAAATTAACTCAATGAATAAAGGATTATTTTTCCAATAATTATTCAATTTTTTATGTCTTAACTCTGTTTTTTGTATAGGCAGTGGATAATTTATGAATATTTTATGTTTATGTGTACCAAAATGATAATAATTATATATCCTATAGATTGTGCTTACATTAAGCAGAATGATTGGTAGACAAAACAATGCTGAATTTACTAGTTTGGTTCCCAAAAACAAGCAGGCATGAAGCTCTTACTAACAAGGTTAATAAAATGCAGGGAATCTACAATCTATCCATTCTACAGTGGGGAGGTTATGCCAATACTCTATAAGCAGATTATAACTAAGAAAGATATAATAATATTGTTGAATTTTTTAAAATGGAAGAGTTGAGAAAATCAACTATTCAAATCTCATTGGAATTTCAGGAAGTTGACAGAAGCTTATATCACCCACTAACAGGAAATCTAGAATAATCACAAGTTGGGTATTGTATTTATAACCTTGATGTTAAATTGCCTCAAAATATAACAGTATGATACAGAAAACTCTCAAATGGTTATAGAGAAAATATAGAAGTCATATCAAAATATAACAGTATAATACAGAAATCTCTCAAATGGTTATAAAGAAAATATAGAAGTCAAATCATTAAGAGCTACATGTATACCATATTTACTATGTATCAGGCACTTTTCTAAGAGCTTTAGTTATAATAACTTATTTAATCTTTGCAAAGATTCTGTGCAACAATTGTTACTTTTCCCATTTTACAAATAAAGAAACTATTTATATTAAATAACTTACCCAAGATCACATATCTCAGAAGTGGCAAAACTGGGATTCAAATTCAGGCAGCCTAGCTCCTAGTTTATGAGATTACTCACATACTATATTGCTTTGTCTGTGGTGTATAATTTGCAAGAAAAAATTATTTCATAATATTTTTGTATAGCAAAAAGTTTGATCAAATTTTCTGGAGGGTGAATAGAGATTAATACATTTGTCAAGTTGGATTTTCATACTTTGTGTTGATATTGCTTGAATTTTTATCATAAATGTGCAAAACCCTTTGGGAGTTTTTACACACCATTAAGAATTTAGTGTACATGACTGATTTTGCCTTTTCTTTCTTTGATTGAGTTATAAGTTTGAGTTATAGAAAGTTTGGCAATGTTTCAGTAAGTCAAAATCAATGTTAATAAGAAAATTATAAATATGTGATTCAAGGTAAAGATAATACAAGACTTTTTAAAAATTCATTTGTAATTAAAGGCACCCCACAATGTGTACTTTGTCAATAAGTGCTTGCAAATAGCAACATAAAACCCCTTTACTTCAACTTTTACCAACAAATACAAGAGATATTATAATAATATACCAATAGTTTCTCAGTATTTGTTCCATTTTTGATGGAGCAACTCCAAGATAATCTTTAATCTATTTTAAAAGTATTATTTAAATCAAATAACAAATGACATTGTTAATAATTTTTAGATGTTTGTCAACAAAATGTATTTTATTATTTTCTTATATAATTTAAAGTAAATCATGTTTCTCACTTGTTAAATGGAAAACAAATCAAATTTATGTATCTCTAATGCATCAGTTTATGCAAATGTTTTTGACTGCAGGTAACAGAACAAAAGGCTGTTCTGATGTTTGTTGCATAGTTCAAGAAAACCAGAAGCAGGTA
Organism: Daubentonia madagascariensis; assembly: GCA_023783475.1. Lineage (NCBI taxonomy): Eukaryota > Metazoa > Chordata > Mammalia > Primates > Daubentoniidae > Daubentonia > Daubentonia madagascariensis. The sequence goes on along the minus strand of JAKFHU010000726.1, from coordinate 23,593,893 downwards.
CTTCTCTGAATGTCTCTTGACTTTTCCTCAGTGTCTCAATATAGTGTAGCAACTAAGCATTACTGTCTTACAAGACACCATCCACAGAAAAAGGCAGAGTTCTTAATTCCCTTCTTTTATCAGGGAAGAAAATGTTGCCTATAAGCCTTGAATAGTTATTTCCTATGTCTCCCTGGCCAAAGCTATGCCATATACCTGTCCCTAGAACAATCAATAGAAAAGGAGAATGAGATGTCCTTAAAGCATTAAACCCCAATTAATTCAAACCCTTGCGCTGGGTACTTCACCATAGAAACCCTATTAAAGATCTGTTAGCAGGTAAAAAAGGGGAAGAATGGCTCTTGGGAAAGCAACCAAATGTTTCTAGCATACATATAAAAATATAATTACATATTAATTAAAAGGAAATGTAGAATGTAATACTTATATGTAATAAATCATAATTGACAATATTTCTGATATGAAACCTGTTTTATTATATACCATACTATAAAGAGCAATTGTTTGTTTGATTGTTTGTTTTAACTACCAGTGGGATGGAAATAATATCTGCTTTGAAAGAGCTTTCCAAGTCAAAAAGGGTGAGGATCATGTGCAATATATGGAACGAAATAAAATATTCCAAGAGTAAAACGGTCCTAGTTTCCATTTTGCGTCATCCTCACGTGTCCTGTCTACAGCATTTATGGCTTGCAAAAAATACAAGTGTTCTACTTGACACATCATAATGGAAATTGGAAATCAAATGTGTTCTCAATATTTTAACTGAAAAAGAGCATGGGTTTAGAATCTAGGATAATTGGATTCTTAACTCAGTAGATACTTATAATCCTACTTGATCAAGAGTTCTGTGAAAACACAGACCTTATTTCATTCAGGTTTCAATTCCAATAATGCTCACCTATGATGAACATATGGGCATTTTTAGTACACAATTGTTATAATGTGTGAGACCTATAGTAAAAAAAAAAACACTCTTTTGCATCTTGGCCTAAGAAATTAAAACTTCTTGCTTTCCTTTTTATTTTTAAAGAACATTTTAAAATAAATACACACATATATGAGGGAAGCATGATACTATATCTTGGGTAAGCCTGGTGTTAAGAAAAACTTTCATATTTGCAAGTCTTGGCATAGTCAATTTTTATTTTCTTTTCAATAGAGTGGATATATCTATTTCCGGATGTGCAGCATCAATTCATATCATCCCAATTCCCTGTTTAGAGAAACTATCTCTTCCCCACTGGGCAAGTCAAGGGATAGGTACATAATGTGACCTAGGCAAAAATCCCCTCCTAGAATTCAAATCTTAGGCATAAAAATGGACACAAATGATGCCATCATTACCAAGTGTTCTTGTTTGAGAACTTTATGATGATTTTAATTCCTTTCCCATTTGCTGCCTGTTTGGTGGCCACCTGCACTTCCAGCCTACATTCAGTTCTATAAACTTCTAGTACATTTCCTTTTAAAAAAATTCCCTTTTCAGTAAGAGAATAAAGGTTCACTTTTGTTGTTTTTGCCCTCCAAAATTGTCTAATATTTTGCCAAAATATTAATTTGTGTGAAGCAATATAAAGCCTGCTTACAGGAATTATAAAAGTACTCTCTTCCTATGATAATTTTTTAGTTATTTTGTTAGTGTTTAGTCAAATCTTCATGCTTTTTTAGTACAAATTTTTAACATTTAGAGAAAAGGATAGTCGTGTTTGAAGATCAACTTGTAAAAAAGTTAAAAGTAAAAATAAATCCTCAGAAAATGTAATTAGAACAGCATTTTTCCGAAGCAAATCTTCATATGAAAGGACACAGATTTGCAATACACTAAATATCAATGTATTAGATTCCTTTTATCAGTAATTACATCTATATTGGTCTTGTGAATATTAATGTCTTACTGTATGTATTATATATGGTAATATATTGGATTTATATCAACTTGTTTCTAAATATTTTCAAAATATTTTAAAGTTCTTGAAAATATGTTAATAATACAAAAACAATAGTACTCAGGAGTGTCCAGCAGAAAGCTTCTCACATTTCAATCTGTATGTATTTGAGTAGAGGTGCAAGATTCTGACTTGTGTTGCATTAACCAGCTGGTACTTTCCCCCTTTAGTGTGAAATTAAGCAATTGTATCAGCATGGAGACTATAATAATAATTGCCTCCATCAGTCCAATTTTGTCAAAACTTCATTTGTAATGAAAAAAATGATTTGCTTTCAAAAAAAAGAATATTTCAAGGGCACTCAAAGTTTGGGAGAAAATTCTCATTGTTCACAGTAATCTCAGATTTTTTTTTTTTCTCAAATAACCTTAGAGCTAATAATAATTTCTTCTTTTCCTTTTTTAGTTTTGGCTCACTATTTCTATTGTTTCAAGTATCATATTCATGATTTCAGCCCCCATGGGGGCCTATTGTTTTTACATAGTGAAAACAACTATTATGAGACTGTCATCAAAAATATGTGTGTTAGTTTAAATGTGATGTGCTGTCGATGTGTACAATTTCAGAGCTCCTGGGATCACTGGGCAAAAGTATAAGGGTACTTACATTAGAGAACATCCTTGCATTTTTGCTAGCATAGCCTAACAACCTAAATAGTTTAAAAAATGGGGAATAATAATAAGAAAAAAACCCTAGAGAATAACAACTTTCCTCAAACTTCTCTCTGGAAATAATCACATAACTTCCAATCCAGCTGATAACATAGAAATCCTCTTTGAAGTAGAAATGTAAAGATTCTCTGTATAATTTGTAGACACTTAGACGAACTTATATGGTTTCTAAATTTCTTAATTGATGATTTTCAACTAAGTATTAGTGTTCTAGTGTGAAACTCAATTTCCCCCACTAATGATAATGAAACAAAACTTTCAATGTTGCCTGGTTATTTTCAGAACTACTAGTTTATTTTTCAATTAATTTGTTACTAGATCTTTGGTTCTCAACTTGGCTGCTCATTAGAATCACTTGGGTTGCACTTAAAACTTCTGAAGCCCTGAAGTCTGGGTCCCACTACCAGAGACCCTGAATAAATAGATTTCATTGGGAACCTAGAAATAATGTTTTTAAAAGCTCCCAGGTGATTCTAATTTACATCCAGGGATACAGTAGAATGTATATTATTTCCATAAAGGCTTGATAATTATTGATAAAAGATGCAGCCTATGAAAAGAAATGTGATCCTCAGGTATTTCTAACCTTAACTTCTATATTGATATAACTTAATACTTATCTCTCTAATTAGTGACTATCTTATTATTACAGAGCAAAATCTTCTATTGACTTTTCTATTTCTCAGGGTTCTTTCTATCTGATCCTTAAGAGGGGCAAAGAAATCATTCTGATTTTCTACCTGATCAAAATAATCTTTACTGGTATTATTCAGTTCATAGATGAGTGTTACGAAAACCTAAGAACACTAATAGGATATCCCTACAACTGAACTTATTCAATAGGGACCTATATTTAATATTTTCCTTCTCAGTTTTTCCAGTTCTAATGTTACTATATGGGCCTAGTATTCTGTATTGACTGAGAAATTTTTTTAAGAAGAAATAACTTTTATAAGGATAACTTTTGGGGAATATTAATGTTGACCTGACTGTACCATTACACAGTTAAAAACAAGAAGAACCCAAATTTATTTTTATTTTTTTCACACAGATAATGTAGAATATAATATAGATAATAATTATAATAAGGTACCCAGCCCTCTTCTATGCATTTTACATCATCTTTAATCACTGAAACAATCACAAAAAGAAGGTGTTATAATAACCATTTCATAGGTGATATAACAAAAAGGTGTCTAGGGTAGATTCATATAGCTAGAAAGTGCCAGATTCATAAAGCTTTTACAAAGTGGTAGAGAAAAATTACCCCTTCTCCAAACCAATAACTCATTCATTATACCATGATCAATGAATATTCCTGGAAAAATAAAAGGGGGATGTTGGGTTATTAAAAAGTAGTCAGTAGCATCAACTTGTAAATGTAATGTCATGTAATGTTTATATGCAGCTTTATTCAAAATAGCTAAGATATGGAATCAACCCATGTGTCCATAAATTGATGAATGGATAAAGAAAATGTGGTATATATACACAATGAAATAGTATTCAGCCTTGAAGAAGAAGGAAAATCTACCATTTGTGACAACATGAATGAACCTGGAAGACATTATGCTAAGTAAATAAGCCAGGCAAAGAAAGATAAATACATGATCTCACTTATATGTGGAATCTAAAATAATTGAACCTATAAAAGTAGAGAGTATAATGGTGGTTGCCAGAGGCTGGGTGGGGGGAGGTAGAGAAATAGGGACATGATTAAAGGGTACAAAGATTCAGTTAGGAGGAATAAGTTTTCGAGATCTAACACACAGCATAGTGAAAATAATTAATAATAATACACTATATATTTAAAAATTGTTAAGAGAGTAGATTTTAAATATTCTCTCTACAAAAAAATAAGTAAGGTAATAAATATACTAATTAGCTTAATATAATCATTCTACAATGTGTACATGTATCAAAACATCACATTGTACCTCATAAATATATACAATTACTTGTCAATCAAAAATAAAAATTTAAATTAAAAATTAAAATGTAAAAAATAATAAATATGCCAAAAGAATAATCCATCAAAGAAAAAAATTGATAAATTGCACTTCATTAAAAGTTAAAACTTCTGCTATGCAAAAGACACAATTAAGAGAATGAAAAAACAAGCCAGACTGGGAGGAAATACTTGTAAATCATGTATCTGATAAAGGACTTGTACCCAAAATATTCAAAAAACTCTTAAATCTCAACAATGAGAAAATAACACAATTTTTAAAATGGGCAAGATATGAATAAACCCTCTCCAAAGAAGATACACAGTTGGCAAATAAACATACAAAAAACCCTTAATCAGCACACATTAACAAGAAATTGAAAATTAAGAGATATTACTATACACCTATTAGAATGGCTAAAATTCAAAAATATGACAATACCAAATGGTGGTTAAGAATGTGGAGCAATAGGAACTTTCATTCATTTCTCAGGGAAATGCAAAATGGTACAGCCACTTTGGAAGATAATCTGGCCATTTCTTACAAAGCTAACCATAGTGTTGACATGAAAACCACCAATAACACTTCTAGGTATTTACCCAAATGAGCTGAAAATTTATGTACACACAAAAACCTGCACATGAATGCTAATAGCAATTTTATTCATAATTGCCAAGAACTGAAAGCAGATAATATGCCTTTCCATAGGTGAATGGATAAACAAATTGCGGTAACTCTATACAATGGAATACTATTCAGCCATGAGCTATCAAGCCACAAAAAGACCCAGAGGAGTCTTAAAATCATATTACTACATGAAAGAAGTCAGTCTGAAAAAACTACTTATGGTATAATTCCAAATTCCAACTCTATGACATTCTGGAAAAGGCAAACTATAGAGATAGTAAAGAGACCAGTGGTTGCCAGTGTTTGGCAGGGGTGAGGGTAAGGGGGAAAAGGTGAAGCAAAGGGGATTTTTAGTGCAATGCAACTATTTTTCATGATATTGTAATGGCAGATACATTACATTATGCATCAAAACCCATAGAACTGTATGAAAAAAGAGTAAACCTAATGTAAACAATGGACTTTAGTTAGTAATAATGTAGCCATATCGGTTGTTAATTATAACAAATATACCACACTAATGCAAGATATAAATAATGAGGGAAACTGTTGGGAGGAGGTAAGTATATAGGAAACCTGTACTACGTGCTCAATTTTTCTGTAAATCTAAAACTGTTCCAAAAATAAAATCTATTAATTAAAACAAACAAATTGTAAATTGGGCATAATATAGGCATGGCAAAATTCCATTATTCATTGCCTATGATATGTTGACAAAATTAAAAAGATAAACTCTATCATTATAAACATTTCTATGCCCTATTCTAACCCTGTGTGTCATACAGTTCTTTTTCTGCTGTCTCACCTCATTGTTACTGTCTGTCATCAAGGTGATCAAGTGCTGCTTTCCGTGACAATGACAGGATAGTATGTGTTTCCTGAGAGATACTGACAGCCTGCATATGTGGGTGAAAGAATTGTACTTTGATGGTCATGTGCGATAGATATAAACCATTGGTACAATTCTTACCTTGACTCATTGTTTCCTGAATTTGATACCCTGATGTTACACAGGGACTCCATTTAGTTCCTGTCTTAATCTGTCCTCCTAGGAGGTGACTTAGCCACCATCTCCCCTGTAAAGTTGCTTCTATAATAATACTAGTAATAATTTTATTACTAATATAATTAATAACAGTGATGTGTTAATATATAATTAATATATAGTAAAAATTATTAAAATATAATAATAAGCATGACATTCAGTAATGTTAATGATCAGTTTTCTTATGATGAATAGTGTACCAAGTGCATTTTACCAGTAACATGTCTTTTATAATTATAGCAATCAAAAGATAAAGTTATAATGATTATTCCTTTTTTTACAAGGAAAGAACCAAAGATTTGAAAAACTAAATAATTTGTCCAGGTCTCTCTGCTAATGAGTGATGTAGCCAGGTTTTAAACTAAGGCAGTGTGACTTCAGAACCTTTCCTATTATTGCCTCTGTATGCTGTATCCATAGAGCTGATCTCAGATATTCTAGACGATGGAATTAATATGAGATGTATTCTCGGTGTAGCAAAGACTGCAATGGACAAGAATCCAGAGTTTCTACATAATTTGCAATGTGTTGGGTCACTTAAATTATTAGGAAATTCAGGTTTCTTAAATGTTTAAAATACAACTAAGTCTGATTTTCACTCAAAATGCTGTGACAATGCCTTGAGAGCTTGTATATAAGAGCATATAAAACAGTTTTTATAGTGAAAACCACCACATGTATGTATATTTTTACTGAGATATAATAAAGTAAAAGCACAAATATTAAAGGCAGAGTGAAAACTATTTTGGTAAATGTATACAGCCTTGAAACCAAAACTCCAGTCAAGATATAGAAGATAGCCTCCACCCTAGAAAATCCCCTCGCGCTCTTTTTGGTCTTTCTCCAGCAACTGCTACATAAAAACTTTTGAACTTCATTAGAGTAAGATAACATTGTCTGTCCTTCTAGGTCTGGCCTCTTTGCTGAGTGCAATGTATTTGAGATTCATCTTTATTTTTGCATCTATTACTAGTTATTAGTAGTTTGTTCCTTCTATTTTTTATTAGTATGCCATTGTACAAACAGACAAAATTTGTTTATCTTTTCTCTTATTGATGGATATTTGTGTTGCTTACAATAATTTGCTACATCGAATAAAGCTAAAATGAACAGTCCTTAACAATGCATCTTATGGATTTTTTATTTTTTTCTTCAAAAAATTAGGATTGGAATTGTTAGATCATAAAGTAGGTATTTGTTTAACTTTATAGAAACTGACAGTTTTGCACAGTGGTTCAGCAATTTGACACTCTCCCCAGGCAATGTGTGTGAATTCCAGTTGCTCCTCATCCTCTTCAACATTTGGTATTGTTAGTTTTTTAACTTTAGCTTTCCTAAGGATGTATCATGAGATTTCATTGTGTTTTTAATTTATATTTATTTTAGGAAAGCAACATTGAACATCTTTTATGTGTTTATAGCTGCTTGTATAACCTCTCTTTGGAAATATTAATATATTTGATCTATGTGTGTTGGTACTTTTGACTAAAATTCAGAAATAGACCTTATCCCAAAAGAGGGAATTTATGGAGGGGAAACACAGAAGTTTTATACGTGAGGATGTTAATGCTTTGTGATGATAAGCAATAACCTAAAGGGGTGAATACAGCAGAAAACATCTTGTTATATTTCTACATTATTAATATACATATTATTAATACAATCACAATCAAAACTTGGTAGCACTGCCATAAGGATAAAAAAACAGATTAAGTCCAGAAATAGATCCATACATTTCATGGACATATAATTTGTAGAAAAGGTACAAATGTAATTTAATGGGTATAGGAAAGTCTTTTGAACAACTAAATATTTTTGTGGAAAAAAAATAATATTAACCCACTGAAGTTTTCCATCCTGGGAACTGGTAAAGATTTCTTATACAGAATACAAAAGCACTGACCATAAAAGAAAAATTTATTAGCTTGTCTTCACCAAGTTTTAAAATTGCTTTTTATCAAAAGAAATTGATAGGGAAATGAAAAGGCAAGCCACAGACTGGAGGAAATATTTACAACATATATCTGACAAAGGACTCATAATCCAGGTTTATAAAGAACTGCTACAAATTGATTTATACATGAAGTTCTAATAATCCTAAGAACTTTTGAACACTATATAACATTCTGTTTAGTAGAGTTCACATGAGACATCAAAGCCCATGCATCTTATTCTCTCTCAAAGGTCCTTGAGGCATCTCCGTTATATCTCTTTAGTTGAAAATGAATGCTTGAATGACATTTAAAATAGCACTGTAAATAAGAGAACACCTTTTTGTTTGTTTGTTTTTATTTTCTTCCCCAGGAAGTCTTTCTGGGGACTCTCACTGTCAAAAAAATAAAAAATAAAAAAAGTGCTGCCTACATCTGAGGGAGCTGGAGCTGTCACAAGCATTTAAGTTGTCCAAAGGGTCACCGAAAGCAACAGCCCTAGCCTTTACCCCTGTCACTGGCTTGTATGTGGGTTACCAAAAAGAGATTTAATGATTCAAGGCCCTATTTGAATTAAAATGGATTTAGGTATATTTCAGTTTTCTGATCAATTCTAACAAATCTTTAGCTCCTTTGAAGAGCAAAATGATAAAAATTTATTATATTAGGGTCTCAGATCTCAATGAGCACATTTTCTCTCAACTCCCAGTAAATCGTTTCATCTGCCTGATAGGTGCACAATCTAGCGAAAAGGAAACTCACAAAACAATAGGAAGGTACCTTTATATACAGTAGGAAAACACTATATCATTTCTGATGAAAACATAATAGCACCAGTCTCTTGCAAGGTACATTGTACCTTATCTTACACATATGATTTGCCCCAATAAGAATCCTATCATGCCCTCCCTTTGAACAACCAGAAGGCTTGGAGGGACAGTTTATCCACCACCTTTTTTTGTGGGAGGGAAGGTTCATGGTTCTTATACCCCTTTGTGTCATTCTCACAATGCCTTGCTCATTAACTATTACCTGAATTAATTTCATTGTCTTGACTTACCATTCTTATAAATTATATATTTCAATTAATTTTTAAAAAATCTCTGCATCTTTGTCTTTTGTTCCAGCAATACAATTATACCTAGATTTGAAGTAATTAGTTCTTGTGAGTTGATCTGTTAACTTAGTATCTTCTACAGTGTGGCTTCCCTAAAACATGTACTTCTGAAATGTGAGAAGTTTTATTTATAAACAACTTTGAAATAGTAATTTATGATTTGGGAATTTATGAAAAAATAAAATGAGCTTTATAGATATTCCAAGAAGTCAGTTGGTATCACCAGCACTTCACAAACCCCTGTTAACAGTAGTGTGTGTGTGTGTGTGTGTGTGTGTACATGTATTTGGTTCACCCTCCATCCCACTCATGACTAAATAATCAGGACAGTTTAACCACATAAACTTAGTCTGTGGATCTGTGCCTTAACATTTAAAAAAAGTGGTACACTTCTATATGGAAATAAATATAAAGATGGTATGCAGTCTCTCAGTTCTCTATTATTAAATGATACATTGCTTAATTCATTATTCTTTTCAGAACATTTGAGCTAATCATTAAGAAATACACTTTGGAAAAATTCTAATTATCTGAACCTTCTTAGAGGAAAATGAAGTATCACATTGGATAATTAGCAATCAAAAATTTGATTAGGTAACATTAAGTCCCATAGTTTCTAAATTACATAAACAATAAACTCAAGTATATGGTGTTCATGTAGTGAATAGAATAGAAAATTAGCAATTTCTACTTCTAAAATTTGCTACTTCATGTATACTTTTTATCAATAAGAAGTAGGATATTCATTGAAGGGAGCATTAGAAACTTCCAATTCTCTCCACATAATTGTTGACTCTGTCAGTTCTTTCAAATAATCAGAGCGTCATGGAGCTTAAACAAACTTTAGCGATCATCTCATTCGGCACCATTTTTATTGTAAATTCCTAAATCCCAAAATCATGGCGATCCTCTAAATAAACATATTCTGGCAGAGAAAATACCTTGATTATATGTTTTTACTATAGTTATTTAAAATTCTAATTAGGGTACAAAAGTAATTATTAAATAGGATTCTGTAGATTATTCACATCATTTATAGTTCAGAAGAATCACAACAGAGAATTGCATTTGAGAAAAAACTACAAATGATATGCTTTCCCCATGATCAGTTATAAAAACCATGTTAGTAATTCTAAGACTTAAGTGGTTCTTTTTAAAAATAAAATCAGTTACCAAATAGAGTATATCAGAAATAATATTAAATTTTTTTCAGCTTAAATTTTGTTAACTTGCAAACTCAGTAATTTCTAGTAAATTATACATTTACTTTCAGAGCTAATAGGACAAATTAGTATCTCTTAAATACAAAACATGAGTTTATAAAAATCACAGAATCCTATAGCTACAAGGGGCATAGTCAAGAGCATCTTTATTCAGTAAAGAAAGTCCTAGACCCGTTACTGCAAAGTATAAAATATATATTATTTTTAAAGACCTCAATCAAGGAGAGATTGCATAACTAACCTCGGTAATACATTCCAAGGTTTTAAAATCCTATTGTCAGGAATATCGTCTTCTCCCTATCTAACCTACATCACTCATGCTTCAGTTAAGTCCATTATTTCTGGGCTCTTTTTTTTTTTTCAGTATAAATCAAGAACTGCTGAGATAGAGCTGATTTGAAACAAGTTGAATTGTCACCTGGATTACTATCTCTCAGAAAAGAACATTCTAAAAACAGCAATTTGGGTAACTTAAATAGAGTTAAATATAGTAAATTACTAACACCAATAAATTTTCCTGAAGTAATTTGTAAAATTTTTTAGAAATAGCAAAATTTGGTGGTAAATTTACTTTTCCTTGGTTTGATACTGCCAATTCCTTAGGTAAACGTATGTAAATTCTCCCATTACATTAAAAGCAATAGAAAGAGAAACAATATGTAGACATATATTCAGAAACTTCACAATATGTAGAACTCATTCTGAATGTTTTTATTTTTAAAATAATGCATTTCAATTCTTTTTATTTATCAGAGCTTATTCCTAAATGGACATTACAAGTGACTATAACAACTTAGGGGAGATGATAATAGCATATACTGGCATGGAAACCTATGTGCTGAGTTTCTTGGGTATTGTTGTCAAATCAAGTTTACATACCTCACATTATTAGCCCTCTGTAGTTTGATCAGTAGCTCTATGCTTCTGACTTTCATTCCTTTCAAGGTTTGATAAACTATAAGAAACTCCTGTCTTTAGAAAGAATACCACAGATAGGCAAGAACATCAGTCTTTGAGAGAAATGATACTCTTGATAAATCTAGAAATTCCTATAGAACCTGTAGTTGACCTGAATCTGTGTGAGACCACAGAGAAAAACTAGCTAGGTCACACCAAACTTGGAACATTTTATCCATAGAGAGGAAAGTAGAACTTCAACAGAAAGGAGAAAATGACTTTTAAGAGATTACAATTCAGACAACCTCGGTTATTCAAGGTGCTGACATTCCAAATCCTTTGTACTTGACATGACTTTGCAGGTTTGGTATTGAAAAAAGAAACTTTTTTGGCTTCTACCACTGTACAATTTGAAACTGTAAGACTTAGAGATTTTCTCTGCAAATTTTTTCTCATTTTTGTGTTTCCAGCTACCACATTCATTGTTTTTTTTTTTTAGTGTTATTTTATGCAATCAAAATAGCATATGTTTAACTTCTCTTTGGGATGATTTTCTTGAGCTTTAAAAGAATTCATGAGAGGGAAAGAGGGATGGAGAGAGAGGAGAGAGTGTACAAACTTTGTAAAGAAGTATCTCATAATCAGACAAGAAATTGTCACAAGATAAAAATGTTCCAAATCCCAAAAAGGGGAAAAACAAATAACAAATAACTCTTAAACCCAGAAATATTATTTCCAAACCCACACAAACTCTATAATCTGAAATTAAGATTTGGTTTTCTCAAAATATGGATTATACACCATTCACATAGGATTCACCTGTGGTTGTAAAGATACAGGTTTCTGAGCATGAGCCTAGACTCAACTAAATAAAAATCTTTGAAGGAAGGTCTTAAAAATTTGCATTTTTAACAAGTTTATTATGTGATTACCTGAACCACTGAAATTTGACAAACACCCTTGTAGAATTTCACAGATAGAAAGAAAAACAAAACAAAACAAAAACAAAAAACATCCTCCAACAAGAAAAATTTTGATGGTGTCAAGGTCTAAGTCCTTTTAGACTGATCAGCTTGGTTGAGACAGAGGATCCCTTCCCTTGGCCAGAAAGCCATTTCATTAATATTTTTCTTGGCTACAAAAGCAAGGGAAAGCAAGTAACAGACTAAAGGCAATAATCCCAATGCAGAAATCTCCTTAACGACAGAGACTGTGTGGTTTACAGCGCTTCCAGATAGAGTAGGCATATAAATATTTGTCAAATGAATGGGTGAACATGGTCAGAATGTTTGCCCTACCAGTCAACGGCCGATCAATTTCCTTATTCAAAGCACAGCAAAGTCCTTTTTGGAATGTATAACCAGCTACCACACCTTGAATAATCCACCTCTTAAGTATATCGAAGGCAATGGTGTGTGTAGGAGACTAATGGAAAATTACCAGCCGAGACTGAAAGCAAGCTGTGTTCTTGACCTTCTGTGTGCTTTGTCTTTTTACTATGCAATTGGCACTATTATTGTTTTCATCACTGCTACTTACAGTATTCTTTGTGAACAATTTATTAACGTACTATTATTATCTCTGCAGCTTTCTATTGTATATTTTCCCTTGAAACTTTCAGTTAATTTTTTTCAGATGTGACTTTATTTTATTGCAGAAATCATAAGTAGATACGTAAAATGATGAGAAAGTTGAGACTTTACCTGCATATCTTAACGCATTGATTTTAAAGCATTAAATTTTTGGCATAAATTCAGTTCCACAAAGGGGAAAAATCAATACCTAAAGAACAAGTGAAACACTCTGGCAAATGCTAGTAATATTATGGTGGACCAAAGCAAAGAGTTTTATGAATAGGAATTTCATAGTCTGAAGAATGAATACAAAGTGAATGATAATAAATTCACATAAAAATATTCCTATAAAATAAAAGTTCACATTCCAACAGCCTGACAAAATTAAGGTAAATCACTTGATCTATTTATTATAGTCTGACTTTCTGAAAACTTTGTATAATAAAGTTCATGATTCCTCAAATAGAATATTTTGATAAAACAAAGTGGGAAATCAAAACCTGATAAAACCATTCCAGTGATTTTAAACTGGAATGGATTTTATAATCCCAGCAACCATACAAAAATACATACCATCATTTCTAATTTAAATTTATAAATAACATACATTTCAAGTATTACATACTATTTATAAATAAGATAAGGCACCCATGGAAATCTAGTGTTGCCTTCATAAATGGCATTCATTAATGAAGTTTATTTATCTCAGAAAAGTTTTGTGTATCTTCTAAATGCTAAGCATTATAACATAAGATTTGAAGTCTAAAGATAAAATGTATATGGAGTCGTATTGACAAAACACCCATAAGAAACATTTTACAGATGCAATACCAAATATTATAAAAATAATGAAATATTAAAATAAAAAACATTGGCACTGACCAAATAGAAAAATTAAGGGAAAGAATATACTTCAGATAATTTCAAAAGATTTTCTGAGATTTTCTGGTAATTGTGAGTAGTTCAAAATAACTGGAGTTTGGAGGGAAAGAAGAATTGTAGAAACTCAACCTGTACAATAACTGCTTTTTTGATAATGGGTGAAAGCTTGAGCCACTTTTACTATCCATTTAATTTCTAATCTGGATCCCTCACTACCTTATCTGCACGGACCTTTCCCGGTCCAGACACACCTTCCAGCAAAATGTCCTACTCATCCCTTTGCATGTGAAATATAATGTAACTGTTTTTGACTGAATCTCTCAGCTGAAAAAGTATAAATCAAGATTATTTTTAAGACCTAGAGGTAAAACAACATGTATATGAATATATATATGAAAATAAATAAATAAATAAATATATATATATATATATATATATATATATATAAAAACTCCAGTTGCTTATCAAATCTGTGACTAGATCATTCCCCAGGCTTGATGATTCCCTTCAACTTGTGGCTATGGTAGTAGCAAAACACTATGATCCATACTTACTCTACTTAAGTGTGAGAGGCTAGGAATGTATTAAGATTTTTGTTGAATGAGGTGAATATTTGCAAAGTCGATAAAAATAAACAGAATTTAGGAGTTTAAAAAGAGTATGCTAATATTTATCACTGGATATATTTAAATATTCCATTTTCATTTGATTTTATGTATGTGGATTCCAAATATCTTTGAAGTCTTCATTTCTAAGCCTCCTAACATTTGCACTCACAATGATGGGTGAACTTACTGTTTCTACCAAACAAGTGGGAATGGAAAACCTACAAGCATGCAATTCCCACGCATACTGCAAGAAAAACATATAGGTAACGACAAGTTTAAATGGTTCTTTACAGAATGCTTGAACATATATCGTTTTTTAACGTTTGTGTAAGATTTCAATGTCACTATACGCATGTATTGAAAAAGAAATTGAGATTTTCAGATTATTCTCTAAGTAATACAACCAGGAAATGCCAAAGCTCAGTACTGAAATATTAACTCATTACTAATCCATGTATTTTTCCAAAAAATCGTGCTCTAGATGACCATTACACACGGTTAATAAAGCCAAACTCAAGGGTGACATCCCTCCAAAAGGTAATTAGATTTATTTTGATTTAATTATGTATTATTTTATTTAATATTAATTAAAAGTCAGTCTTGTAAATGCATGTCACTCTAGTAAGTCCTTGTCACAAATAACCAAGTCACTACAGAGGAGATTGTGTGTAGTTCAGGAGAAATTATAAACACGAGTGGATAAAACAAATCAATACTCATATAATTCTGATGGCTCATCAATACAATTTCAAATACACAGCTAACTTTTTATCTATCTAAAACTCTATCTATAGATAGTTATGTGTAAAAATATTAAATACTAATGTGTGTATAGATGCATAATTATTTCTACATTTTCAACATTTGAGTTATAATATGCCTCCATTAGTAGGAATAATTTTTTAAAAAATTATTTTTGAAAGACTTCAACAAATATTTTTCTCACAATGTTTTACTATTTTTTTGCTTCTCCTCCCCCCTTGGTTTTGTTTTGAATTTTGATTCAGAGTTTTAAGTTTGCTCTATGTAAGATGAAAGTTATCTCTTTATATTTTAATTAGTTTTCTATAGTTCTCCAAATCCCATCAATCTGTACAATGACTAATTGACAGCACAAAAATTCCTCTAAACCAGTCTGGATTTGAGACATAAAAAGAGATTTTTGAGTTTTCTACAACTTCTGCATAAAATGTTGTCAATGATCCATGGCCTGATGTAGTGATTTGCATATATAAGATATTCAATAAATGTTTGTAGAAATAAGGTGGGAATATGGGGGAAAGATTCAGTTTATAAAAAATAAGTGCTATTAAATGGAGTGCCTGGCTTTCAATATCAACTTTTGGGCAGTTTGAATTTTTTTATTATGTGTGATGCACATCCCCAGGTGAATTATCCATTGCTTAAAGTAAAAAAAGAAAAGAAAAAGAAAAACAACACGAATAAAGACCTAACCTGAGGTATTGCTTCTCTTCATCCATTTATAATCAGAAATGAAACAGGGAACAGAAAAATCGGAAGTAATAATGAGGACAGATTAATTAAACTTCTAAACTTCATGAAAGCTAAAAGTTTGGGGAAGCGGAAGTTTACACTTTAGATGACCCACAGCTTCCATTTCTAATAGCTCAAAAGTGACAATTTTCTCTGTAAGTGAATCCCTTCTCATGCATGCTATTTTAGATTGATCACAGAATGCTTTGAACTGTTGAAATGTATTCCTGCCCACCTTTTAATGAACTTGTATATTAGGTTAGAATTTTAAGGATGATATGACTCCTTTTTCCGATCAGGTAGGACAAGGTTGTGTGGCTTTCTTCATTGAGATCCTGTTGAGGACATGACCACAGAATAGCCCTGGAAGATGACTACCCAACACAAGTTTTCATATATTTAACTTTTAGTTTGTGTTTAAATGCCATCCAGTTTTTTTTTCTCCCCCAAAGTACTGGCATTTTAATTCAACATACAGCCAACAGGGCAGCAAACTGATGAATTCTGTGGTTGATTGTGTCTTCTCCTCAATTTTTTTTAAAAGAACTGATTCTTGTAACAATTTACTTATTTTTTTTTCCTGCAATCATTCAAAACACTTTCTGAATGTCTGCTAAGTGCAGTGCACTGTAAGAAATGAAATCATCTTCAATCTAGTAGAGGATTCAGACAGGTAAACAAATCATTACTCAATATACTGGGATGGGAGCTTAAGAGAAGCAAATACAAAAGCACACTGATGGCATAAAGATAATGATGTTTTCAGAGAGGTGCATGCTTGTGCAGGACTTTGCTAGAGAAAAAGTGGGCTTGGGAAGCTGCAGAAATGAGAGCAGATATAATTTTAGCCAGAAAGAGCAAGGCATGAAAAGGCAAAACAGTGTGGACTAAATGAAACATTTTGAGAACAAATGTGATTAGAAATAGATGATTTTAGAAAAATAAGCATAATATACTTTATTACTCCAGAATTTTGGAGTGTGAGGAAGATAACAGAGCCAAAATATATTGGTCAGTCAGGATCAATGATGGTAAAAATAGAAACAGAGGGAAGATAATATTTTGCTAAATAAATATGTAGATATTAAAAGTGATAATGAATAGAAATTTTCAACTCATAAAACACCGTGTGTTAGGAACAATTTTTTCTTAAGAATATTATAAAGTTAATTTTGGTATTAATATAGGCCAAATAAAAATTTGAGGTCATTTACTTACATGTTTGGAGTAAGTTTTGGTGGATTGTAGCCATGAAAGAGGAGCTGGGGAGTGGTTTTCATCCTCACAAAAGGGAAGGATAAAATGAAAACTTTTCCCTGTCTCATCAAGTTCCAAGTCTCTTAAGGTTTAAAAAATTCTCTTTTTCTCATTTTTATGCCAAACTGTAAATAAGTGTTACTCTCAAAGAATCTGTATAATCCAAAACTTTACTTATTCGTTTTGAATTCTCAGACCCATTCTGTATAAATAGCATTTCATAAAAATTATACAGTATTAATACATATCCCTAACTATGGAATGTCTCCAGTTTTTGAATGGTCTGGGATACAATGGGACATATTAATGTCATATCAGCAGAAATAATCCTGTAGTTAATTCACCAAGGGATGCAAAATATTTTTTCAAACAAAAATTTTTAATACTCAGAGTCTAAGAGGAATATTCCCATCTTAAAGGTTCATATCAAGAAATATTTGGTATTCAAATAGAGGAAAGCAGCAGAATATTCCAGCTTCCCTTAAACTTAAGGCCTCAGTTCTTTCTGCCTTAATACCATTGTATGACACTGCTCTCTCCTATGACTGCTATCTTCTTAATTGGGACATGAACTATGAGGTTGGAGAGTAAGCAATCTGACACTGCAGAGAAAAAGAGACTCAAAACAAAAGCAAAAGCTATTCACTAATCTAATGGGATTGGTCCTTGTCCCTAAATATCATTATACATAAACTTTTTTCTTTTGAATTTCCTCCACCTTTCAAATGAAACAGCTATGGGAAAATGAGTGTCAAATGCCTTTGCTATGCTGCTTCAAAAATCTGTCCTTGCAGTGGTATAAAATATTACCTGAGACCAGTAAACTAGAATTTCTGTTACAGCACTAAAATTCACAAAGAATTTTAGAGTGAAATCAAACAAAGAAAAGACAGAGACTTTAAGTTGCACAGTAGCCATCATCTCACACATCAAACCAAGAGATAATGAGCAAAATCTCAATGAAAATTTGGATGATTTCAAAATACTTCAAAGTCCTCTATGTAGAATTTTTGAATTAAGAAAAAATTAAGTACAAGCCTCAAACTGGAGATCATTCAGGTTCATTAAGCACCAGTAGCCATACCAAACAATAATGAAAGAACTATGAAAGCCTAGAAAGCTACCAGATGTTCAATTAATTGTCCCTAGTGCCTTGAAAATGAAATGCATAGGAGCAAGTTCTCAAAAAGAAAAAGGGGTGAAAAGGAGCTAAGTCTATTGCTTGAAAGGATGAAGTAGAAAACAATGCCAACCACTATGCAAGGGCTTACTACCTCTCACCCTTCACCTCTCTCCTTGAAAATAGAGTTTAACTCAGGGAAATTACATAACAAACAGTGCAATGCAAAAGATGGAACAAAAAATAAAGATATGCATTCTTGATTCCTTTTTTTATATAACCCTTCACACGCATTTCATTTGTCAACATGTTCTGGCACTCTACCTCCAAAACGTATCAGTTTGCTTCTCTACTTTTCATTGATTGCCACCATCCAAGCCTTCCATACCTCTGCCTCTACTACTTGAATATTATCTCAGCTGGTCTCCTGATTGTCTGTTCTGCCACTCTGCCCACTCCTCCTTCATTCTCTACTCATTTCCAAGTGGTCTTTTTGAAATATAAAGTAAATAAGCCAGCCTCTGCATGAAAATACTCCAAGAACTGTCCATAATAATTTTCATTTTATTTATTTATTCTTGATTTAGAAAGAGTAAAATATACTGTTTGATGTGTGCTATGGTTTGAATGTTCTTGCCCCACCCAAAACTCAAGTTGAAATTTAATTGCCATTGTAACAGTATTAAGAGGTGAGACTTTAAGAGGTGATTAGGCTGTGAAGGCTCCACCTTCATGGGTGGGATTGGTGCCATTATAAAGAGGCAAGTTCAGGCTCCTTCTTGCTCTCTCTTGGGACTTCCACTTTCTGCCATGTGAGACTCCAGCCTTCCTCCTCTCTGGAGCATGCAACATACAAGATACCACCTTGGAAGAAGAGAATAGCTTCACCAGACACCAAACCTGCCAGTGACTTGACTGTAGTCTTCCCAGACTCCAGAACTGTGAGCCAATAAATTTCCGTTCATTATAAATTAACTGCATGTGGCATTGGTATTTTGTTATAGCAGCACAAAATGAACTAAGAAAATGTGTATGGTTCTATGGGTTTTGCCAAATGTATGAAGTCGTATATCTACCATCACAATCAGGAAAGAAGGAAGGAAGGGAAGGAGGGAGGGAGGAAATAAGGGAGATAAGGAGGTAAGGAGCAGGGAGGAAGAAAGAAAGGAATTTTACAAAATGAAAATAAATAAGAGTAATTGCTCAGCTGCCTGCTCAGCATCTGGAGACTACTTTAGTGTGATCATGCAAATTCTCTGAACAGTAAATACTTACCTATCAGTGAACACTTGCATGAAAACAAAGAGACATCCATGTGAAGATTTTGAGGCACAGCATTCATGGCGTAAAGATTAAAACCCTAATCATGCATAATTTTGTTATGCATGAGTGATGGAATGGCCAGGGTCACTGGAGTACTGCAAACAAAGAAAAGACTTGTATAAGACAAGCTTTGAGAAGTGACAGGCCCAGATCTTGTAGAGCTTTTTGGGCCTAGTGAAGAGTTTGGATTTTTTTCCTAATTGTGATAACAGAGGTGTGGTATACTTTGCTTTGTACCTTAAAGATATTGCTGGGTAGAAAATAAATGGGAAAAAGGGGGGTAGAATCAGATTGTTTAGCAGAAATACTACAGCAGCAGCTCAGGTCAGAATTATGGCATTTGGAGCAGACACCAGTGAAGATGATAAAAATGGTTGATTGGAGACATATTTTGGAGGTTGAAGAGATAAGACTTTCTCTGCGGTAAGACAGGGTGGAGGAGTATGAAGGGAAAGGGAAAGAAATGACGGAGGTGTGTTTTTAGTTTTTGGGAAAAACAACTAGCAAGGGAAACATTCTTAGAATTTAAGGCCTATTTTATGCTTGTTAAGTGTAAGGTTCAGTTATGACATCTAAATATTACTTTACAAATCATGGCAGACTTTAATTATAATACTTTAAATACATACTATTTTCTCCAATCTCAGCTCAAATGACACATCTTGTTATCTCCAGGCTTAGGAATATACCTCTGCTCTCTTGTCATATCGCTCTATGTTCACCTCAGTTATCCCAGATGATAAGAGAGATAATGTTTCATTCATCAGCCCTAGCAGAGTTCCTGCCCTAGGATGTATTCAATTAATAGATTTTAAATATCTGTTGTCTCTTTTTCATATTTTTATTTTTTGAATCATATTTTCCCAAAAGAAGGACTTTGTATAAGTAATATTTTGAAAATATCAAAGTATCAGACAACCACAGTAGGTTAAAAGGAGCAAAAGCAGCAGGAAAGGGAAGACAAAACAGAAACATCAAAAGATAGAAAAGATTATTAGAGACAATTTGCCTTAACGGAATGATTGAAATGCAGGTAATGCAGATGTTCACCTAACATCAGGTGGGTTTTGTTTTAAATCACTTCATATTTTATTAAATATGTTTCTGAATCTTTTCCTTATGTAACAATTTACTCTCATTTTTTTCTTTCAGTTGTTATTTTTGATATTTTAAAAGGTTATTCTTTATTCTCTTTTTCCACCATGTCACAAAGATTTTTTTTAATGGACTTCTACTATTGTTTACAAAGAGTATTTTTTCACCTCTCTGATATGAGACCTTGCAAGATTCCATTTGAATTAAACTCTGGATGAATGGTCTTTGATTATCAGTTGTTGTTAAACTGATATAAATGTTGTAGGTAAAGCTATATTTTCTACTCAACATGTTTTGATCTTTTCTCTATTATATGACCCTAACCAAAGTTGGAACTCTTTTTCCTGTTCTCAAGGTATAGCAACACAAGCAAACACCAGGATTATTAATACTGATTGTTTCAACTAAATAACTTTTATTGATATAGTTGCTAAAATTAACCTTCTTCTTTCTCAGTTGTGGGTATTCAGGCATACTATCTTGTATATTGTACACACAGAATACTATTTTACTAAGGTTGCATGTTTTTATTAAAGCACATAGTTAAGTCAATGCAGTGTAAATTTTTAAAATATTATATAGCATAAGCATGTAATACCATGTTGAAACAATATTTATGGTTATTTTACTCTTAAATATATACTAGTTACACAAAATTATCATTTTGTCAATCCTTACACATATAAACAGTTTAGTCACAGAAGAGGCCGTATAGCTCCAGAGACAGTAGGTTTACAGAAGCAAAAAGGATAGTCTTCTAAGAAGGCTTCATGTGTTAGCGAATTCAGGCAGTAAATATCTTCTAATATCTGTTCTCTTGTGATTTTTTTTAATCTATGGTGATTTATGATCTCCCTTATTTGCAAAGCAATAACGTTTAATTAAGAAATATGTATAGGATATTTCAGCTAGAGAGGAGTGATGGGGAAAACATGCAGCTTGTAACCACAATGGACAAAGAAAAGGCAATATTGAGAAAATGGAATATTTAGTACCAATACAATTGCAATAATCCCAAGTATATTTTGTTCGGGTTAGTGAACTGGTGCAGCAACATTATTAGTAAGAAAGAAGGCAAAGAGAGAGAGAAAGGTTGAAACATTTTCTATGTGTCTTAGTCACTTTAGGCAGCTATAATACTATCATAGACTGAGTGGCTTATAAATAATAGAAATTTATTTCTTACAGTTTTGGAGGCTGCATGTTCAAGATCAAGGTGCCACCATGGTCATGTTCTGGTGAATGCCCTCTCTGGGGTTGCAAATAATTATCTTATTCTTGTATCCTCACATGGCTGAAAGAGGGAGAAAGACCTCTCTGGGGTCCCTTTTTATGAGGGTACTAATCCCAAAGTGAAGGCTCTACCCTCATATAAACTTATTACCTCCCAAAGGTCCCTCTTCCTAATGCTATGACATTGAGGGTTAGAATTTTCAACATATGACACAAACATTCAGTCCATTGCATTATGGATACCAGAGCAGCACAAAATATTCCAAACATAGATTATGTCAAACCATAAGTCAGATACCATGATATAGAAGAGGCATAGTCATTTACTTTTCAGAAATTCAATAATTTATTGAGAATAAAAGAAAAATATACAATTGCAAACAAATTAATAACAAACATTATCATTATTTATATTTTTAGTGTCTTCATTTAAACCTCAAATAACACTACTTCCCTTACTAATTATCTTTTGATTGATTTGATTAACCATGCCACTCACTTATAAAGATTAAAATAAAATGGCAAAAGTTTAATAATCATTATGTTTATTTAATGTGAAAGAATTTTTACACAAGTGAATATATGTGTTACATGATTTCACAAAGAAAATGCTTGCTTTATTATAAGATATTGATTATATACATCAGTTAATTTTGTAAATGTTACTGTTTAAGTGGGTTAAAACACTTTTTGTGCTTTTAGTCTCATAATTAAAATGATAATCACTGTGTTTCAGTGTATTATACTGTACTTGGTAATATTTTCCTGATTGCTTCAAATTTTAACCTAAGTTTCACATTTCACAATTTTTTTAAAGTGATATATCACATAGAAAATCTGTAGGTTCTTGAGAGTCAAAGCCTCTTCTTATTATGGAAGACGCTGAACCAGATTCAATCTACTCCTTTTATATTATGTCCAAAGAAATGATCATAACAAGCATATTATAATTTAAACACACACACATGCATTCTCAATGTTTCTGCTGAGTGATAAGAAATTAGAAAGTTCTCCTAATAATCTCTAGTTCTTTAATTGAAAAGGTCAGTTGTTTCACTGATTCATTTATTAAAATAAACACATTTTACAGCAATTATGTGCCAAGCATGGGTTCCTATTACAAAAGACAACCAATTGATGAATTAAAAAGTCTACATGAAAACATTATAAAAAATAATTTTACAGGCCTTTGCCTCAAATTAATATATATCGTTCAAAATTTTTATACAATAAGGTAACCAAAATAATGTTAAGATGACTTACAATAAAGTCTATATATTGAAAGACCTTTGATTCCTTTCTTTATCTTCTCTTTGTTTAGTTGGAAGACTTGGATTAAACACTATATGATACTGAAGCTAAATATTTAGCTCTTTATGTATTTTAAAATTTATTTTGGTAGTTCAAATTTATTGCAACAGCATGTGTTACCTGTTTCTACCAGAAGATAACATGAGATAAAATGTAAGCCATTTAACTTTAAACAATTCAGTAAACATCACTCACAGCAGAGACATCATAAGAATATAGAGATGGAAGGAGCAGTAGATTAAAATAAGAGCTACGATTCATGGTATGATGTACTAAACAATGGAAATAATTCAACCAATGAGAAGTGAACCCTCAATTTTGTTATTGAACCTTAGCAATAAGTAAGTGTAGAGGAAAATACACACACACGCACACACACACATCCTTCATGTAACAACTCGGAAGATGCACCAGTGAAAAGCAAATCCAGTTCCTGATATTGTGATTCAGGGAAATAAAGAAAACTGCAGTTTTCAAAATATTCAACCTATTTGATCAGATGATGCCAAGGTTGCCAGGAGCAAGTCAATAAAGTGGGAACTTGGCAACAGCTGAGTCCTGGTCTAAGAAACATCACCTCCATCACCACCACATTCATCACTAGCAAGATGTTCTGCAGGAACACCATACCTTTGCAACAATAATGAAATAATAGGGGTGCAGGAGGTTAATTTGCTAAAGTGCTAGCTTTTTTTTTCACTTCACCCATAAAAGTCTATCAAAAATGGTTGCTTCATTTTATCACTCTTGATGGTGTGTCAGGAAGAAATGGGACATGCTGTTAAAGTTCCCACTCATTTCTCCAGATTCCCTAGCAAATACAGGAGCAATCTTAAACAAAGAAGTTAAAAAAAAAAATGCCCCAAGTTCCAATAACTTATCTCTGCCTGAGCCAGACTTCACTGTAAAGTCTGTCTAATTTTTAAGCTTGTGATAGGTGGTACTGACTTATTAATTGAATGTGGTCTGATTTTTCCTTGCCAGCGAATGGTCAGAAGATTTACTACAGGGATTGAATTCATGTTGCCAAGATTCTTGAAAGGGGAACAAAGATGGACAGGAGGATACATGGGCTGCCCCAGTTTTATTAATTTCTTCCACATTCCAGCATTCTGCCATTTAACTCCATAAGTGGATATTAAATGAATTTCTGCTTTCCCTTAGTCAGTAGCTAAAATCATCATAAAGTGTCAGGAAAAACCCTGTTCTAGTAAAATCACAAGATGGCCATAGAGACATTTCTCAACACATTCTATGATGTGATATAAGACTAAACAAAAAGAAAGAAATTATGATCTCATGCTTACAATTTGCCACTGGAACTAATGCATGAAATTGGCTGCCAATGAACATGACCACCTTTAGTAGCTATTAGAAATTGTTTCTTTGAAAAATATTCTATGGAGAAATTATATTAGTTTGAAGGCATAAAATGAATAGCACAAAGTAATTTAGAAAATTTTTATTAGTGAATTGGGAAAGGAGAGAATTGGGGAGTAATTATTAAAGAAGAAAACTTAATATAATATTCAAAAATGATTAAACCCATGATGATAAACTTTGCAATTTTTTGCAGACCCTTGGCTGGCCTTTCTAATTTACACAAAGCTCTCAGAGCTGATCTAAGCAGAACAAGCATACACACTCATCATACTGCTAAGAGCTTCCTATGATTTTTTAACATTCAGGGATTGCAAAAGAACATAATCAGTAATCTTTATAGACTATAAACCAATATGGAAAGTAGTTAATTATATTATTATGAGCTAAAAAATTATCTGAAAACTCACAAAAGCAGAAAGTACCCACAGATTCCAAATATACATCTGGCCATGGAAATTTTAGACCTGTTATTAAAACAAATCAAGGATATCAGAATTGAGCTAAATACATGGTTTGGTGCCCAAACAGGTCCCAGAGAGACCGTGAAATAGGGTCTGTAGATCAAATTTTCAGTTAAGAAAAGAAAGTTGGGAAAAGAAAACTGTTGAAAACATTGCATTAAGAAAATAAAACTGCAAGAAGTAGATGCTATGTTTTAACAGCAATAAAGCAAAGGAAAAGAGCTGGACAATGAATATATGTTTACTGTAGAGAAATATTGCCTGAGGAGCATTAAATATTAATTCTATATTTAAAACAAAAAATGTACCTACACTATTCAGTCAGATATCAAAGTAAGACCTTGACAAAATAAAATATTTATATATAAATAAAAGTGCCCATAAAGGGATATAAAGTTTATGCCTGCATCTGCCACTCTAACATTACAGCACCAGAAGGTTGTCAACATGGCATAAGTCTACTTCCTTGTCAAAAATAATGATTTGAAAATCACACAAAGTTCTCTGGTATTAAAACAATGCAGCCCAGATAAGAGTTTGTTGTTGTTGCTAATTTAAAAATCCCTAAAACATTTATAATTTATAGAGAATTTTAAATTATGTTTCACAATCATTTATTTATTCATTCAACTATAATTTATTTAAGTTCTAGGAAGTAGTAACCTAAGACCTAGAAGATGTATGAAGTTCCTGCTCTTCTGAAGTTTACATTCCAGTTGGAAAAAATTTAAAATAGAGAAACAAATTCATAATTAAGAAACATTTCAATTAGAAGTTCCACAAAGAAAGTAAGTCAGTGTAAAATGAAAGGGAGTTACTACATCTAACATGTATTTATTAAATGTTTACCAAGTGCTAGGAAGTCTTGAATGGAAGTCTTGATACATAACGGTGAACACTACATGTAAAGTCTTGCCATCACAGAATTTATAACAATTAAGGATAAATATATATTTAAAAAATATATATTTTTGGTTTATTTTCTCTTTCCTTCACTAGAGAAAAATATCCTCAAGATTAGGGACTACATCCATGATGTTGACCACTATATAATTAACACTATCACATAGTAGATATCTGCAAAAAAAAAATAATAATAACGAAGGAAGGAGAGAAGGAAGGAGGAAGGAATTGGGAGGAAGGGAGGAAAATAAAGACGAAAGATCAAAAGAATGGAGGAAAGGAATAAAGTAAGGAAATGAAGGAATAAAGGCAGAAAGGAAGTGAGGGAGAAAGGGAAGAAGGAAGAGCAGAAAAAATTTAACATATATTTATTATCTATTATTATTGAATGACTAATGCTGTCAGACAAACTGTTCCTGTGATTTAAAAAAAAAATTTAAAAACCTACCAGTTTAATGCAAGTAAATGAATGCTTGAGTAGCAGAATGGCTATTGCTGTGAAGGAGAAAAACACAAATGAGGTCAAATCATTCTGTTTAGAAAAGGAGTCAGAAAGATGGTGGAGAAAGATGATACTGAGTTCTGTCAACTGCTTGCCCTTGGATGAGGTATAGGTCTAACATAAGACTTTTTACTGAAGTTCAAGTGAATATTTCTAACTGCCTACTGGGTCCTCACTACGGGCCACTCCATTGTAATATAAATTCAATTTGTCGAAACTGATTTTCTCATTCTATTCTCCATACCTATTCCCAATCTTGATTTCTTGTCTTATGAGTTATGTGATCATCCACCTCATTGCTTAAGCCAAGAAATGTGACAGCCTTTCTCCTCCTTAGGTACTGTATGCAAATGATTTCTATGTCCTGTCAAATGTCCTCCTAAATACATCACAAATCTTTTCTCTCCATTCACAATTACCTTGCCTTGTTTCAGACCTACCTTGTTTCTTTGCTAGATTATTATAATGGCTACTGAACTAGGACCCTTTATCCCTATTCTTGAATCCTTCATCCTATAGCATAATTGAAATCCATGTCTAATTAAGTTTGAAATTATGTCACCTCTTTGATTGAAAGGCGTTAATGACTCTCCTTGACTAAGAATAAACTTAGCTTGAAATGAAAGTCTTCTTGTGGTTTGATCTATAAATACTTTTCCTACCTCATGTTCTCTATGCTGTAGTCATATCCCACTGCTCAAAATTTCCTAAATATGTCCTTCTTTTCATCACCTCCATAATCTTGCATATGTTGTTATTCTGCCTGAAGTGCCTTCAATCCCTTAGTTACATAACTAATTCCACCTCATCCCTCACCTTTCCCAAACCCCTCCTCTGTAATGCAAAATCTTAGCACCCGTGTATACCTCCTCATAGTACTTACACAATGCAATATAGTAGAAAATAAATTTTGTCTTTTCTGCTGAATTTTGAAGTACTAGAAGGCAAAACATCTTATCTAATTCACTTATGACAATGTGAAGTGCATAGTTAGCTTTGACACAGAGTGAGTAAATTAATGAAGGAATTAATTAATACATCAAACAGCAAACAATTTATTATCTAATCCATAAAATATTTTAATTGAATAAATTTAATTCTAAGTTAGTCTCAATTATCAAACTTTTTATCTTTATTTATTTATTTTTACTTATTTTACTTTTTTTAAGGCAGGGTCTTGCTCTGCTGCCCAGAGTGCAATGGCATCATCATAGCTTACTGCAACCTCAAACTCCTCAGCTCAAGCGATCCTCCTGCCTCAGCCTCCCGAGTAGCTGGGACTTCAGGCCTATACGACCACAGGCCCAAACAACCACGTCTGGCTAAGTTTTGTATTTTTTGTAGACAGGAGGTCTCGCTATGTTGCTCAGGCTGGTCTCAAATTCTTGGCCTCAAGTGATTCCCCGACCCCTTTCCCCCTGCCGTCCCCCCAACCTTCCAATGTGCTAGGATTATAGGTGTGAACCACCACACCCGGCCTTTATTTAAAAAGAAGAAAAATATTCCAGGATCTTACATTTTATTCTAACAGGGAATTTATTCCTATTCTTTTCACACAGAACATATGTGTATGCATGCCTATCCGCCTATAGACTTACTATTCAGAATACTTAGACTTCTTATTAATAGAAACCAGAATTGAAGAGAGAAGATGTTGAAATGTAAAACTGCACTGTTAATGCACATTAGTATGCCAATGAATGGTTACCTCAGATTAGAACTTTTAAAACTCCGATATATTTGAATAAAGCATTTCAAACTATATTGAGTTTTCGTCTCATCATTTTCTTTTCTTAAGAGAATTCCAAAGTCTAAATTGATCCAGGTGTAAGTTTGAAAGAGTAAATGCCACATATCATTTACCATGTGCTCACACACACATTTACAGAGATACACACTCATATACACACACACCACTTAAAAGTCTGAGGATGAAGAGCACTGGAATGGAAATTGCATCAAGATGGATTTTTTAAAAAATTGAATGCTAATATCAGCAATAAAAATCAATCAGTACAACCAGCATACAATTTAAAAGGAAAAAAATGCAAGACACAATCCTAGGAAGGAAACAGCAACAGAATCCTTGGACTGACAGTTTAAATCTAGTCATGCTTTCTAATTTTTGATTAAATAAAAAAAATAAAGATAATTTAAGAGATGCTATTGACACAATAAGCTAAGATAGAACCAAACATTGAGTAAGACAAACTATTCTATTATTAAACATACTTAAGGAGAACAAAATAAACAATACCTGATAATATAAATCCTAATTATGTCAGAAGAAAACCCTCAGATAAAATGTACCAGATGGATGTATCTTTGTGAAGGGAAATATGAGGTATCCCCACACCACTACTCACTGCCTACTCTCTTGGAACCTCCAGATTGAATCTGTGGGAATACTGATAGAAGAGGAAATCAATTTCCATGTTTAAAACCTGTATTTAATACCTCAGTATTTTTGTTTAATCATGTAACTTTCTTAGTGTCACTTGATAGACAATATTAGAAGCTTTTCCTAAATGTTCTTATTAATGCTTATATCATATGGTTGTGAAATTGCCCCTTTTCTTTTTGTATTCTACTCTATGCAACCGTAAGCTTCTTGAGAATAGAGACTGTCTTTTTCACAGCATCTTTAATGCTGAGCATTGCCTAGACAGGTGTTTGCAATATTTTGTTCCTGTTGAATAAAGTTCCAGTGCCTTTCAGCCAAAGACCATGGGAAACACACATGCCATTAAACAAGTTGGGTTTATGATATTTTGCAGTGAGGGAGAATGCACATCATGGGGAATCACAGAGCGTCTCAGGAAGAGGGTATTAGAAAGGACCTATTATAGGATTTGGGCTTGTGTTAAGTGTCTTTGGGGCAGGTCTAAGGAAGGAAGGCTTTGCTCTCAATTAGATGCAATGAAGAAAAGGGGTTAACTCTATGATTAAGTATCTTAATATATCTTATCTAGGAGAAGGTAGGAATCAACAAAGGCCAAAGTTATAATTAGTAAACAGCAGCAGTGGTTTACATCAGGCATATTAGAAGGATATATGGGGTTTTTTTGTTTGTTTTTTTGTTTTGGTTTGGACAATGTTTACGTTTTTGCCTTTAGTCAAACATAAGTATGAAGTGGGTTTTTTTTTTTTTTTTGTCTTGATCCATTAGAATCATGGAGTGGCTTTGTCTGATGATAATATTCTGTGAAAATTTTTAGATTCCACAGGAGAATACCAAGGCCTAGCCATGAGTACTTGGCCAGTCCTACCAACGCTAAGGCCTGACTGATAATATCAGGTCAGCTTCTGAATGACAAGAGCCATTTTTTTCTCTCAGAAACTGATCTGCTATTTTACAACATATCAATTGCCTGACTAAGAATCCATCAAAAGCTTTAGTAGTCCACTTGTCCAAAAGGAAGTCCACTAATTCACTATACAACAAACTCTCAACTGCATACTCTGCAGAGATGACTATCAAGTCCTCCCCTGTCTGTAAGTGCATGCTGCACCATCCAACAAGAAGTAGGTTCATTTCTTTTTCCCTTGAATTTGGGGTAGCTATAAAATTTGTTTTGATTAATGGTGGATGCCTGAAGTAATGCTCTTTCATTTCCAGGACTAAGCATTAAGAGGCCTGAGTGACTCTACCTTTCTTCTTGGAAACTAGTCACCATTCAAGATGCCTCACTTCACCTTGCTGTAAAGAGACCAAAGCTAGTCATCAGAGAAAGAGATAGGTCACATAGAGAATCACTGAGGCACCAGACATGTGAAAGAAGCCTTTTTGCACCTTTCAGCTCAGTCGAACCCCCAACTGAACACATCAGCATGACTAAGCTTAGGCAATGCCAATAGAACAATACAGTCAACTGAAACAATTGTGAGCAAATAAATGCTTGCCATTTGGGGTTATTGCTATGCAGCAATAAATATCTGTACTATGTCAGAATAAGAGTTCCTCAAACATTTTAGTACTCCACTTGTCAAAAAAAATACATTTCATGAAACTTAAAACTACAAAAAAGTAGAAAAATATATGATTTCATCATGAATATTGAGAATGCAAGTTCTTCAAAAGAGTTATTTTTGCTACCAAATTCTAAGAGAAATTTTAAGTAAAAAAATTTCAATGGATAACTTTAAGTTTCATTAATATCTGAGAGAAATTTTGTAACAAATCTACAATGAATGTCCATTTGACTATTTCTGTAATAATTCTTGATATGAAGGAATAAAAATAAATAAAGCACTTCTTAGAGAAACTAAGTAATGTGCCCCAAATGAACAACTGTGTGATCTAATTTGTTATAATAAGGCAGAGTAGAAGTCTTGCATTCTACATCAGGGAATTGGTAATAGACAATTTGAGGCAATAATTTTGGCATGGAGGTATTCTATACAGATGACTATAGAAAGATGAAAGATATGACTACAATCAGCAGATCAACAGGTGATAGGGTTGACATTCTGTCAGGAAGGTCAATAAGTGCTAACAACATTGTGTTCAAGAAACAAATGCCCCAACCTTAAAAAAAAGAAAAGTGTATCTTCAAAGATATCTACAGATACAGCTAGAATTTTTCTTAAAAAGACCACTTTGATCCAAACTACCACTTGACTGCAGTTCCTTGAAATCTTAGATTTCAAAACCATAGAGTATATTACAGATGTCATTTTCTTCTCAGAGATCCATTTGGTTTGAAGCTTGTTCAAACTGTACATTACCAACTGTATAACTTAATTAGAGAGAAACCTCTTAAAAGTTCCTGTGGAATATCTGATTTCAAAGAGCATAATCTCCAGCATGCATTTCACAATGAGCTAAACAGTAATTGGTAATATTTAGATGCTGTATTACTTAGCAATAATCATTTTTATTTTGGTAATATTCTTTCAAAGGTAATTGTAAAGGTTAATTGTATGTGTTAACTTCACTGAGCTAAGGGATGCCCTGATAGCTGGTAAAACATTATTTCTGGGTGTGTCTGTGAGGGTGTTTCAAGAAGAGATTAACATATGAATCAATAGACTAAGAAAAGAAGATCAACTCTCACCAATGCTAGCAGCCATCATCCAATCCACTGAAAACCTGAATAGACTAAAAAGACAGAAAAGGGCAAATTACTCTTTCTCTTCTTGGCTGCAAAATCCATCTGCTTCTACCATTGGACACAGAAGCTCATAGTTCTCAGTCCTTCTGACTCAGACTAAATGATACCACTGGCTTTTCTGGTTCTCCAGCTTAGAGACAGCAGACCATGGGACTTCTGAGCCTCTGTAACCATATGAACAAATTCTGATACATACTGAGACTACTATTGTTTTCCTGACTTTGTACAGAAATTTTGTGTTGTTAAAGGACCTATGTCATTTGACTGAGTCTTTGGCCATATATCTGGCACCGCTCTCATAATGGGAGCCATAAAGATTGATGCCTAAGGTAAATGTAACACAAAGCACTCTGGCTATATTGACCTGGAGACATACACAGAAACTTGAAGGATGTGATCCCAGAAAACAACAGAATCATATTTTTAACCATTCTTGGTACCAGACCACAAAAGCTGTTCTTCCCAGAGAGCTAAGAATAGTTGCAAAAGTTTGTTCTCTTGCCTCTTGACCCCAGGCTTTTTTGGCTCTTCATTCCACTGGTTTGAAAAAAAGTATCTGAAGTAAGCAAAATGTATAATTTCCCTGTGGCGTCTATTGGCTTAGTAGAAGTGGCACCTGAGGTTTTCTAAAAGCAAAAGAAACAGGAAACTGCCAGATCAGGTGTCTGGCTGGCAAGGAAGCAAATACTAAAACTGTAGTCCCAGTGGCTGGAACAGAGACAGCTACAATGATGGTGCTGCGGATGGCAGAAGTCCTGCGGACCTTTCAAGCCCAGCGTGGCAGGCAACAACTTTCTAGCCATATATTTGCAAACTGCTGAGATGTTAGATTTGGAAAAGTTTTAAGAGGAGCTGAGAAGTGCTTTACCTCATACTGATGCAGTTCTAACTGGAAAAAAAAAGTTAGGGGTGGGTCAGATCACAGGAAGGACAAAAAATGAGTTAAAGTCTTAATAATATTTTTAATTGTGAGTAACTCTGTTTTAAGATGTGTGAGCTATTCTCGCTGCTTTTACAGACAGGCTGAAATGAGAGCAGTGACCTTGGAGCACTGTGATTTGCGCAAGCTAATTGGGTTACAAATAATGTTATTCAGAAGACTGGGTGTCAGAAATAATTTCCTAATTAGAACAGGTGGCCTCCAAGTACAAATGTAAAAGTACTTAATAGAGACAGAAAACTTTAATTGGGAAGAACAGTCAAAAAGCAATTTCTTTTTGAAAGTTCCGATTAATATATGGTGGATCTATGTATGGGATCTGGCTAGGAATGCAGCGTTATTCAACTGTGGCATTGCTGTCATTCCAGGCAGGAAATTTCATTATTGTTCAAAACCATCACACATATTAGACGATGATTAGTATCTGTGCTCCCTGCTCACTGAATGACATCATCTTAGGGCCCATATTCACTGAGCAAAAGCACATCCACATAACTCTAAAAAAAAAAGCTAGGGGATATACCAACTAAATGTGTATTTAACAAATATAAACTGACAAATTTTGATCTGTCCAAGATTACTAGAATCTTAGACCTAGACCATTAATATGGTCTTTTGGCCATGCTGATGTCTACTTCTGACATAATTTTAGTGATGGCTAAATGACTTCTTTAGACTGAAACTAATTATAATGGGGGTGAGGGAGGTTGGCCACATATCTGAATCCTCACCAAGGTGACAACAAAAAGGTATTTTCTTGTTTTTATAGATTTCAAAAAGTATGGTTTAAAGTTATTTAATCTGAGAAGCGTCAGTGTGGGTAAAGGTATATATCCACTTTCACTATAAGAATGGTTCAAACTTAGGTGAAATGTTTCAAAAAATAGATAAGCCAAATTAGAGGTAACAAAAATAAGCATTGTTTCTGTTCTATAGTGAATGTGCTCCTCACCCCAATTCATATGTTGAAACCCTGCCCCCTAATGCGATGGTATTAGGAGGTGGGGATCTTTGGGACATAATTAGGACTCGATGAGGTCATGAGGATGGAGCCCTTATGAATGGGATTAGTGTCCTCATAAGAGTCCAGAGAGAGCTTATCATGTGAGGACACAGTGAGAAGATGTCTGGCTATGAACAAGAAGGAGGCTTTCACCAGAGAGTCTGCCAGAGCCTTGATCTTGGACTTTGCAGGCCCCAGAACTGTAAGAAATAAATTATTTATAAGGTACCCAGTCTATGGTATTCTGTTATAGCATCCTGGGTGAACTAAGACAGCTCCCTTGATCCCAGGTGGACAGAAAAGCTCAAGAGCAAAGTGAGACAGGATGCAGACTCATTACAAATGCTGAGTCCCTGGAATAGACTTTTCCTGATGTGGTTCGAGAATGCTTCCTACTCTGGGAAATCAGGTATTTAATGGAAGTATCTCCCATTTATACTAGAGTGGCAACACAAATGCTTTCTTGTATAGTAAGTCTCCTGTGTGAACACAGATGCTAACATCACAAAGAAAACGAGTACTTTGATATTACAAGCCACAAGGCAGATAATGAAACCAAAGCAGCTAATCCATGGCAGGTTTTTGTCAGTGTACACTCACGGTAAACTCTGTGAAATAACACTGCCAACACCCAGGGCAAAACAAGAAGACCAATGAGTTTGAAATTTGGCAAAACCATTTTACCTGTACCAATTTACTAAAATAATGTAACTTTGTGTACCTTCTCTGTTGAAGGCATGCAGCTGGCTCTCACAGAATGCAAAATCAAGCATGCCGACAAGGTATACATTAACTCATGCAAAATGTTAAACATTTACAATTGATCATTCTATAAAAATAATTTAATGAGTGCTTTATGTTTTTATATGTATGTGCATCTAAAATAACAAAGTTACATATAAAGAAACTGGGAGATATCTAAATGTAACACAAACATAAATGTGAAACAAATTTATTAGTGACTTTTATGAATTGGATTGGATTTTGTGAAACATCACACTATTGTGGAAATGTGGACTTCAACAATTACTCCACTTAAACCTTAGGGTTTAGTTGTAAAAATCTTTGATGATCCTAGATATTAATTCAGTCATATTTTCTGGCATTCTAATTTTTTAAAAAATTAGACAAAAATAATAAACATATTTATATTGTCAAAGATTTTTTAGAAATTTGAGTTCAATATTAAAGTTGCCTGTGAGAAATATATATATATATAAAAATAAAGTAATGACACAAGTAAGAATAAATTTTTTTAAAAAGTATATTTATAAAGTCTTTAGCATTTCTTTAAGAAATGGTCAGATTTCTTCTTATTTCCTGAACTCATAATGATAAGAGGGATTTCTAGACTGTAGAGACAGTTTTAGAATGCTTGAGCTTATAGTCAAGGAGAAAGGAAAAAAAAAAGATTTCTCATTTGAATGATCAACCTATAATTTAAACATATTTTTATAATAGTAATATGTATCATGGCATATCAAAGCAAATGAAAACAAATAAAGTGGTTATAAAACATTTATGTTTAAAAAATTTGTGTTAAATAAGTTGAAAGTTACAGATGTGAATACATTATTTTCTGGAAAAGATCATTTTACTGCCATGTTGCTGTAGAAACTGATACTTTGTACAACTATGTGCTTCTCCCTCCCCCAATTGAGTAATTGAGTAACTTATTGTATTGATACTGCTTATAATTCATTTCATTTTATACCCATTATATAGATACATACATGATATACACATCATGGATTGAAAAATTCAATACTGTTCAAATGTCAACTCTTCCCAGTTTGATTTACAGATTCAACATGGTCCCAATAAAAATTCCAGCCTTATCATTTTCAAAAGGCTATTTTGATAATATCAACAAATTATTCTAAAGTTTTTATGGCAGACAGAGGATCTAGAATAGCCAACATGATGATAGCAAAAAAGAACAAAGTTAAAGGACTCACATTTCTCCATTCTAATACTTACTTACTTAAAGCTACAGTAATCAAGCATAAATAATATTGTCAAAAGAAAAGACACATAGATTAATGCAGCAGAATATAGAGCCCATAAAGACACAAATTTAGTATACTGATCTTTTATAAAGGAGCAAAGGCAATCTAATGAAGAAAAGATAGTCCTTTCAACAAATGGTGCTGGAGCAGTTGGATACCCTTATGTAAAAATATAAACCAAGATACAAACCTTATACCTTTCATGTAAATTAATTCAAAATTGATCAGAGACATAAATGTAAAACGCAACATGATAAAACTTCTGGAAGAAAATATAGGAGGAAATGGAAGTCAACTTGGGTTTGGTGACTTTTTGATGCAACACCAAAAGCACCATTCATGAAAAAAATCATAAAGTTGGACCTTAATAAAATAAAAACTTCTCCTTCTTGAAAGATCCTATTAAAAGGATGAAAAGACAAGTTACAGGCTGGGATCAAACACATATCTGATAAAGGATTTGCATCCAAAATATACAAAGAACACTTAAAATTCAAAAATAAGCAATCAATCCAATTTAAAAACTTGATAAAAGACCTAAACCAACATTTCACCCAAGATTATATATATATATATATATAGAGAGAGAGAGAGAGAGAGAGAGAGAGAGAAAATAAGTATTAAAAAAAGATGGTCAACATCATAGGTCATTAGGGGATTGTAAACTAAAGCAACAGTGAGACACCACCATATACATATTATGAATGGCCAAAATTCTAAAACCTGACAATACTAATTGCTAGTGAGGACATGGTGTAATAGAAACTCTCATTCACAGCTGATGGGAATGCAAAATGATACAACCATTTTGGAAGACACTTTAACATTTTGTTGCAAAGCTAAACTAAACATAGTTTTTAGATCCAGCAATTGTGCTCTAAAGTATTTACCCAACTGATTTGAAAACTTATGTCCACACAAAAACCTTCATGCAAATGTCATAGCAGTTTTATCCAAAATCATAAAAAATCAGAAGGAACTAAGACGTAATTCAATAGACAAATGAATAAATTGTGGAAAACTATAAAATGGAAGTTATTCAATTAAAATAAGAAATGAGCTATGAAACTACAAAAAGACGTGAATGAATCTTAAATGCATATTGCTAAATGAAAGAACCCAGTCTGAAAAGACTACATAGTATATAAATCAATTATATGCTATTTCAGAAAAGGCAAAAGTATAGTGATGCTAAAATGTTTAGTGGTTTCCAAGGTTTCAGGGACAGGGAGTAGGACTGAATAGGTGAGGCACAGGGGATTTTGGGGTGGGGGAGGTGAAACTATTCTGTGTGATGCAGTAATGGTGGATACCTGACACCATGTATTTGTCAAAACCCATAGAGCTTTATAAAATAAAAAGTGAACCATAATGTATGCCAAAGAAAAGAAAATGTTTTAGGCAGTCAGGGAAATCCCAAGATAGAATGCAAAATGAGACAAAGCAATCTAACCGTATTATAAGTATGTAAAACAATCAGGGCTCATGAAGAAA
Source organism: Daubentonia madagascariensis (assembly GCA_023783475.1). Classification (NCBI taxonomy): domain Eukaryota; kingdom Metazoa; phylum Chordata; class Mammalia; order Primates; family Daubentoniidae; genus Daubentonia; species Daubentonia madagascariensis. Next base: position 23,556,778 of record JAKFHU010000726.1, on the reverse strand, counting down.
GGGTTGATTTTAAGATCAGGGAAGGAAACATTTAAGACATCTTGAAGTGTCAGAGAGTAAGGACGTGCTCAAAAAATATATATATATAATTAAGAAGGCATGTCAAAGAGATACAGGAGCCAATTTAAAGGCTCCCAGTAGCCAAACCTGGAACAATTTTACCAAAAAGTAAAGCAGCACTGAATCTATAGCCCATAGTAAAATAAATGTACATGAATTCATAATGATCTAGGCAAATGATTCACTCAATAAATAAATACATAAATAAGGAAGAATCAACAAATCTATCATACAGGAAAATTCCAAATCATTTATGTAGATGTTCTGCCTTCAAAGAGGTGGAGCATAACTATGCACTATTTAAGTTTGGAAGAACATGGTGACTCCTTCCAAAGTGTATGGAAAGAGGGATGGAAAAGAGAGAAACTTTATAATACAGAAATCTGTTATCAAAGTTGTCATTAACAGTGATAAGTTATGTTGATAATAGTACCTTTAATATTACATGATGAAAATGGCCTTTTATCTTTATGGTTTTTCTCCCAAAACACCCATACCCCCAGTCTAATTATGACGAAAACACAGAAAAATCCCAATTGAGTGACATTCTACAAAATATCTGATCAGTACTCCTCAAAACTGTCAGGATCATTAAAAACAAAGGACGTCTCTAAGAAACTGTCACAGCTAAGAGTAGCCTAAGAAGATACGATGATTAAATATAATGTACTATTCTCTATGGGATATTGAACAGAGTAGGGACATGCTTTAAGTAAAAACTAAGGAAATCTGAAGGAAGTGTTAACTTTATTTAATAATGTATCAATATTGGTTCATTAATTGTAACAAATATAACATAGTAACATTACATCTTAAATGATATGAAGAAACCCTCTGTACTATTTTTGTAATTTTTCCATAAATCTAAAACTGTTCTAAAAATAAAAGTTTTATTTAAAAAATAGAATAAATTTGCTTTTTAGAAAACCATCTCTATTTTTCCATGAAAGACTTTTCCACTGTAAATATGTGTAAGTAACAGAGTTCTGGGCTCTATGGAGTCCTGGAAATACTGTATGTTATGTAACCTCTATTTACTTGGCAATGAATATGAGGCATAATGAATAGGATGAGAGAATGCAGTAAACAAACTGATTTGACTCAGTTTTAATTTAAGGTCTCCAAAGCTTATTGAGCAAAGAATATTGAGTATTAAATTATGTGTTTAGGTATATGTGTATGTATGTGCATGTATTTGTTACAAGAAAAACAAATGATCTCTTAATTGTCATGGTCCACCATAGACAAGAATATGCTTTAAGTTCACTGGAATTTTTGAATCACAACTAAGTCATTGAATGTAATAATTTGGCAAAGATGGGAAATCATCATCCCAACTGATGTAGGGATAAACGCTCTTCTCAGCCCTATTTAATTCTATCAAATAAGCTACCATATATGAGATTATTAACCCTTTCTGCAGGTACTCCTGTGATCCTAACAACCTGATACACTTCTTCAAGATTTATAGTCTAGAAACCTAGGTCTTTTAGTTTTATACAAAATATGTACTTATGAAATACTCTCCCTGAAACCAAGCTCTAGGCAATTTAATTTTCTTTTTCGTGAAAAGACCCAAATCTAAGGCCTCATAGTCAAATATATTGTACTCAAGAATTCAGATGTTATTGGAGGTTCCTCAAAAATAAAATAGAACTTCTATATGATCCAGCAATTTTAATACTAGGTATATATCCAAAAGAAATGAAATCAGTATGTTGAAGAGATATGCACTCCATGTTTACTGCAGCACTATTCACAAGAGCCAAGATATGGAACCAAGCTAAGTGTCATGGACAGATGAGGATAAAGAAAATGTTTACACACACACACACACACACACACACACACAGTGGAATATTGTTCAGCCATAAAAATAAGGAAATACTGTCATTTGTAACAACATGGATGAACATAGAGGTCATTATGATAAGTGAAATAAACTAGGCAAGGAAAGACAAATATTATATGATCTCACTCATATGTAGAATCTAAAAAAGTTAAACTCATAAAAGTAGAGACTAGAATGGAGGTTACTGGGGGCTGTAGCACTTTGAGAGGGGGATTGGGGAGCTGTTGCTCAAGGGATGTAAAATTTCAGTTAGTTAAGAAGAGTAAGTTCAAGAGATCTATTGTACACAATGGTGACAATAGTTAATAATAATAGGTTGTTTTCTTGAAAAATGTTAAGCAAATAAATGTTTAGTGTTCTCACCACAAAAATTATAACTAGGTGAGGTAATGCATATGTTAACTAGCTAGATTTACTCATTCCACAATGTATATATACTTCAAAACATCATGGTGTACATCATAACTATATATAATTTTATCTGTCAATTTAAAAATGAATAAATAAATAAAACTACAAAAATAAGCAAGCTTCCAAAAACAAAAAAAGAAATAAAGAAGGATTCAGTTAGTACTATCAAAGACTAGAATGAGATTTAACAAAAATTTTTTAATAGTTTACCAACGTTCTTTTGAGCAAGACATCCATGGAAAAAGTACAGGGAGAAGAAAGAGCAGATAGAGAGCAGAGGGCATGGTTAACTACAGTTGAACTTAGCAATTGTTTATTAGATGCCCACTCTTGCCATGTGAGAAGAGGGTAAAGAGGGTTTTACACCATTGTCCTCAACTTCTAGGCATTTAAAAGCATACCCCTTCTCTCATGGCATTTTTCAAATTTATTGTAGAGAGTGAGAAGTAAGCAATGCTGTTTAAAACTACATAATTCACTATGAATTAACTTAGTGCCAAGATTTCTTATTTTAATGTTCTAATTAGTGATTTAAAACTCATCCATATAAACAAATTTTTTTCTTTTTTTAATACCTTAACTAGTATAAGGTTGATACTCTAACAAAATGCAGCTGTCAACATATACTAGCTATGAAAGCCTTACAGTGAATTTAGAGCCAATTATTTCAATGTCTTTCCAAAAGATGTCACTAATACAGAGCTAAGGTCATGCAGTTTGTGAGGAAAATCCAAACTGTCTCTTATGTGCAATTTATCCATCGTCGGTTACACAGTGATCCAAAAACTAGGATGTCTCTTGGAAAGAAAAGTTAGGAATGAAAATGAATATTCAGGTGGTATTATTTGAATTTAGACATTGGTTTGCAAATTTCCTTAGTAGGGTATTATCTATTTCACTAAATCTACCATTAAACAGGATTATTCACAATGAGGATAAGAACTATTTATAGGAAACATATACAATATATTAAAATAATGTAGTAATAATAATGAGCAAAGACTGAAAATTATTATCCCAACCGATAAAGAAGTATGTGTGTTTCGTGGGGGAAAAAAAGTCTATTAATTTTCATGGTACACCATGGAGAAGAATATGCTTTAAGTTTGCTGAAACATACATATGTGTGTGTGTGTGTGTGTGTGTGTGTGTGTGTGTAGATGACATCGCAGGTCATTTGTTTTTGAGAAAAGATTATCCAAATAGGTGACTTGTTTTAACCACTTGATTTAATTCAATAAAGTAATTGATAGATTCATCAAAACAACATTAGCTTATAGTTCACTAAATTGTTTTAGTTCACTCAGAACTGTCACTCTAGATGTAGGTGCATGAACAAAAGCATTAATATATTTTTTATACTGAATCATTTTTTCATGCTTTATCATTAAATTTACATTACAGGTAAATTTCTTTTTAACAAACCTTATATGGTAAAAAAATTACTTGCTTAAAAGGGCAGTGAAATATGTTTTACATGTCCTGGACTCTCTTGGTTTTCCTTAGGATTCCACCGTTGGCTCTCAGATTTGTTTTTTCATTCAAAGCTCCCAGGGCAGACAGAACACCTCTCTTATCTCATGGTAAACTTTTAATTAATTGTGTTTGCATCATTATCACCTCATTCACTGGCCTAATGACCGTACATAAGATTCCTTCATTTTACTGATATTGAGTTTCCAAGCCTAAAATTCATTAAAATTTTTTTTGGATAAATGTAGTTTCCTTGCTCAAAATACTCAGTGGGCTTCCACTTCCAGCTGTGTGGTGGACAAGACATTATAAAATGACCTCTGGCACTGCAAAATGCACAGATGTCTTCTCTGTCCTCTTTATATTATATACACAATAGAATAGTAAACTGTTCTGAAAGTCTAGCCCAGATCTTACTTTTAAGTAATTTAAGCTGTGTAAACTCTGTCCTTTTTATCTCTCAATTGATAATGATACTAGCTTATGAGCAATTTGTAAGAAAACCAAAATAGACTAAAACAGTGGTTTTCTTTTCAATTATTGGTTGTGTAATAAAGGTTTGTAAATCTATCTGCTGCATAGATTTCTTGTTTTCACAAAATTTATTGGAACAGATTCATCACATTGCCTTTCTATGAATCTTTTGCCAAATGTACAAAGCAATTCCCCAAACAAAACCCTGTATTAAAATTTTAAGCAGAATTTTACCCAATTAATTTTTTTATCTCAGTACACTAGCTCAGAAACTAATGCTAAAATGAATCTAAAATATATCAGAAAAAAATTAATTTTTAATATTAAATTATTGTAGCTGTGATAAATTATTAACTAATTTTCCCATAAAGCATAACGATTATGAAAGACTAGAGAAAAATGTGTTCAAATGTTGACTTGAATTTAAAACATAATTTGATATTTCATTTGTAAATATTTTTAAAGTATATTTTAATCTAATTAAGAAGGAGAAATATTTATTTTAATGGTATTTTAAAACAATCATGATTTTACAAAAATGAATCTATAGCACAAATACTTTTCTTTAAGATTATACTTTTTTAATATGTTAGGAAAAAGTACTGTTGCAATTTATGTATTATGTTATTATATTCATGGAAAGTTTAGACATGACAAAGTATTTTTTAAAACTGTGCACGTAAATCCCTTTCTTTCAATATTGAAAGAAAAATGGCACCAATTTCATTCTCACATCATTCTCAGAGTGAGATATCAATATTAATATCCATTTTAACAGGTAGGAAAATAGTCAGGAAAACACAACCACATCACTAAAAAGAACTAAATTAAAATGCAATATGGATGGTGTTGTTATAAGAGAAAATATGGACACAGATAGCTACAGAGGGAAAACCACAAGATGGAGATCTGCAAATCAAGGAGAATACTTTGAACACCTTGGTCTTGGACTTCTTGCCTCCAGAATTGTCAGAAAATCAATTTCTGTTGTTTAGCATCCAGTGGTACCTTGTTATGGCAACTCTAGAAAATTAATATACCCAACATATGGTCACTTATCTATATACGGAATTAATTAATTTAAGGAATCTAAATTAAACTTAATTAATCTAGTTGAGCTTATTAGATTAATGGAATAACATAAGCTGTCAAAATAAAATTTCAAATTTCATAGATCTTGAAAAAAGATTCTCAAAAACTGTTGATTCAAGCAGGATTGAAAACTGCAATATAAAATAGAATATAACAACACAAAATCTCAGTCCATTAAAACTTATTAAATGCAACCAAAGTTGTAATCAGGATATATTTTCATATTTAAATGTTTCCTTTAGGACTCAGAAAAAAATGTTTTAAAAACCCAAAGCATTTCAGTAAAAATAGTTTTGAAAAATCATAACAAATAAAAGTGATAAAAAAAATTGATAAAATATGATGATTAAAGTACACTGAAGTTACAGAAAATAACAGAATTTATAATTGCAATCCAGAGTTGATTTATTTAAGAATGCAAAATAATTTCTAGTTAAATCAAGAAGAATAAAAATAAATAAATATTAGATATATACATAATCTGTGTGAGAAATGGACATAACCATAGAAACCAGGTAAATATCTTTTTAAAACTTATTCTGAGATATTTGCCAAGATTCAATTAAAAATGTAAAATTGACTCAATGAAAAAATTAAGAAAAGTTGTTTAAGGAATGAATTTAAAAATTGAGTTGGACCCAGATGGCTTTACAGATTTAGATTTCAAATTTACAAGAAAAAATGTAAATCTTATACTAAATGAACTATTATATATGTAGAAAATAGGAACATGCCCAATTAATATTTCAAATCCCACTTAACCCTGATATCAAAATACTTTAGCTTAATATCTTATTCCAAATATTAAATAACAACTTTAGCTAGGAATAACTTTTTAAAGTCTTAATATAGGTGACATTAACAAGATAGCGGAATAGAAGATCCCCAGATATCATTTCCCTCACAAAAACACAATAAACTCTCAAAGACAAGAATATCATCCTGAATATACCAGAACAGAGAAACAGAGAAACCCCCTGAGACTACAGAATCTTGAGAAGCTTTAACTTGTAAGAAAAATAGTCATTTCAGACTGAACTACCTCTATCCCAATCTGGTATAATTCCATTCACAGAGAATCTCCCTACATCCATGGTTTCCACGGTGACAAGAGGGAATTGGAGGTGGACATTTGATCTCCTCACTGTTCTGGTAATGTTCTTGGGAAGCCCACTCTGGTCCCATATCATGGGAACCATTGGGAATGCCAGGAGGGCTGAACCACCTAGGGCACATTGGGGACAAAAGCCGGGTGTTCATAGCAGTGATTGACACATAAATCTTAGTAACTCCTCAGCACTCTGATTAGCAAGGATGCCCCCTTGAAGAGACTGGCCAGTGCCATAATTTTTGTCAAGTCCTTTGATTTCTCAGGGTCTTATGTTCCTCCTCTAGACCATGAAAATGTTGGACTAAATATTTCTAGGATCCTAAATTACACGTCTCAAATAAAAATACCTACAAATGGCCAACGGGAATATGAAAAAAGAATGCAACATCACTAATTATCCAGGAAAATGCAGATCAAAACCACAATGACATATCCTATCACCCCAGTTAAAATGGCTTTTAGCAAAAAGACAAAAAATAACAGATGCTAGTGAAGATGCAGAGAAAAGAGAATACTAATACACTATTAGTGGAAATGTAAATTAGTACAACCATTATAAAAACCAGTACAGAGGTTCTTCAAAAAACAAAAATTAGATCTACTATATGATCCAGCAATTTCACTGTTGGATATATATTTAAAAAAAAAAAAAGAAAACTGGTATGTTGAAGAGATATCTGCACTCCCATGTTTATTGCAGTGCTATTTACAATCAAGTACATGAAGGGAAGAATGGATAAAGAAAATGTGGTATATATACACAATGGAATATTATTCAGCCATAAAAAAAGGAAAAAATCCTATCATTTCCAGCAACATTGATGAAACTGTAGGGGACAATGTTAAGTGAAATAAGCCAGCAACAGAAGGACAAATATTACATATTCTCATTCAGATGTGGGAGCTAAAAAAAATTGATCTCATGGAGGTAGAGAGTAGAATAATGGTTATCAGAAACCAGGAAGGGCAGAGGGAGATGGGGGTGGTAAGAGGTTGGTTAATGGTTACAAAAATACAGTTAGATAAATGAAATAAGTTCTGGATTCAATAGCACATTAGGGTAACTATAATTACCAATAATTTATTGTATGTTTCAAAGTAGCTAGAAGAGAAAATTTGGAATATTCGTAACACAAAGAAAAGGTAAACATTTGAGGTGATGGATATCCTAATTACCCTATTTGATTATTACACATTATATGCATGTATCAAAATATCACACATACCCCATAATATGTACAATTATTATGTATTAATGAAACCCAAAAAATTTACAACAGAAATTTTAAAAAGGCATAAATAAAACAGGAAAGAGCTACAGATGCATGTAGACACTCACTGCAGCTTTACCTGACATAAAAGACCTTCAATAATGCCACAATAGGGAAATGAGAACCCATAACATCACAGTGCCACAGTGCAATGACACACAGTGATTGCAGTTACAATTATGAAGACAATAGAGAAGCATAGAAACTGTTGAGAATATTTTAAAAATATATAATTTTCATGTAAACAATGGATACATCAATGCAAAAATGTCCACATGAAATGTATGCATGTGGAGAAAAATTGGAAGGCAATATAGAAAAAATAAAAACAGCTTTGTGGCATCACTGAGGAAAATAAATACCTTAACATATTAACAATGAAATCTAGAAATATATTAAATCGATGATTAAAATATTTTTTTTATTTTGGGAAGTAAGTATAGTTTGATACTAGTATTTTTCACTTATATAATTCAAAATTTTGTTGACTCAAGGAAAAAAATTACATAAATTATATATATAAAATTTCCATTTCATAATAAACAATGTTTAAATTAAATAGTGACACATCAAAAATAGGAGTACTAAACGTGTGAATATAGGCCACAGGTGGCCTATATTACTGAGATGTTCTAGAGAATACAAAAACTTAAGGAGGAAATATGATGAATACATAATTGCAAGCAGAAGCAAACATTAAATCATTGTAGATGATGTCATTGCCAGGAAAAACTCAGAATATTTATAAGTCCACTAACAATAACAAAAGAAATTCAAATGATCACAAAATGAAGATGAGTAAGTCCCATATATGACAACATCATGAGGGGAAATCCTAGTGCAGCCAGTCATTCTCCTGTGGCACATGGAATTTTTACCATAGAATAGTACATTGCTCCCCACTGGTGAAAGACTTTCCCGATCTGAATCTTGTCAACTCTCACTTCCAGCCTATGGCCCTACAAATCAGTTATTTATGGAGTTTGGTCATATCTTGTTTGTGTACTTATTCTGATAACACTTTGCTCTTATGAGAAGGGGACTTTTGTGTCAGCCTTCTATATTTTCTATAAATAATGTACTTTGTGTCCTATATTTAATAGTAATAGATACAACTTTAACATTGTGACTGATAATATCATTTTCTAGTTTTTGGCCTAGGAAGATATTTTTCTAATTATATATTCCTTCAGCCATTTCAGCTTGCACTTGGAAAAGGGAGGCTGGGAGTTTATGTTTATTATGCCTACATTATAAATGATCTCTTTCAAGAAAACAAAATAGAATTCCTTTGGTTCAAAATAATTTTGTCTAGAGCTTTTTTATATTAATAGTAAAATCTTAGCTTACTGAAGCAATAATTTTTCCTGGTATTACTTCCACATTATTTTATCCATAAATATATCTAAGTAATTTCTCAGGATTTTCTGTTTAATGGAACAGAAAATGAAATGTGTGTTTTACTCAATGAATTTAAGTCATTTATATCTATTTTCATAACATATTTATCAAAAATTTATCATATTTTTATTTTTTTCTTATAGAAATATAATATTTTTTCCTTTTGCTAACTTACTATACTTTTTTTTGCCTATAGAAATTTGGACTATTTACCTTCTTTTTCTAACTTTACAAATAACTACCATTAAGTATAAGCATACTTTATATTTTTCTAAATATGATTAGAAATAACCAATATCTCTTTAGTATCCTCTCATCCCACATAAGAAGTCATTTAATTTTTCTTAACTCTTGGTTGCACCTGATATAATCTCTTATTTTCTGTTCATATTACTATAAAATATTGTGTGCAATTTATAAAATTAATTTTAACAGTTGTATAAACTATTAGAAACACATTTATAAAAATAACCAATTTTTGCATTAGTGTTTATTATTAACTCATTGTATAATGCTTTTAAAAAACTAGATATTTTGTTGTTGCAGCTTCCCTAATTTTGGGTTTTACGTTTTTATTGTGTATCCATTAGTCTCCTACGTATCAAAAAAAACACTTTGTCTTAGTACATGAAGATGAATTACCTAGATACAAAATGCTTTGATCATTAATCTTTTCCCTTAAATTTTTTTCTTAAATTTTTTACTCTTTTTTTTCCACTGTCTGCTGTCATTTCATGTTGCAATGGAGAAATCTGAGGCTTCCTGGATTTTTCTTCCTTTGTATGTATAACCTGTTTTCTTATAGTTGGATGCTTGCTCTTAAAAGTGAAAAATGTGTATGAATAACTGCTAGATAGGTCATTTTCATTAACTTTAATTGGTACATGGTGAAATTTTTTGAATCTGTATTCTCTGATCTTTTACTTCAAAAAATTATATTGTGTCTTTCATTGCATGCATTTATCCACTCACTCTGATTTCTTCTTCAGATCATCAATTATCTGAAGTTTGGATATTCATTCTTGTGCTTCCATATGTATGGTCAGAGCTGTCATTATTTTCTCCTCTTTGTCTTTTCTTTTTGTATCGTGAGAATGCATCATCATATTAGTCCTCTACCTTATTGAAGTTGTTTTCTACTATTATCGTTCTGCTCCTTATTACTGTTATTGTGATTTTAAATCCTGTGGTGGCATTTGTTATTTGTTCCACAACATAGTTCTATGTTGTAGGCAGCTCCTTCAGATTCTTAGGGGTTCTGCCCAATCATCTGGTCTTTTCAACTCTAGTTTACTGAAGGGCACAAAATAAATATTTCTAAAATTCTCTACTGAACCTTAATATAAATTATTTTCAAAAGTTTGTTCTCCCTATCCTCATTGTGTACTAGTTTCTTTCACCCTATATCACATTACAGTATTTATTCATAGATCCTATGAAGCTTTTGTATATTCTTTTCAATTTTTTTTATTTTTAATTTCAGAATATAAGTGTACATTCATTTGACAATGTTTTAAAGTTGGATCAAGGCCTTTTCTTTGTAAATGAATGTTTGATTGGATTCAAGCTTATCTTATCTTTTTAAATAATATAAAACCATGATGCATCACTGACTCTTTCCAGTTTGACTCTTTAATGTAGAACAAGAATATAAAGACACTCGAAAAGCATTCTGACTGGAGAATCAGTTTGTAATTTTATAAATATTCCTCCAATCTTTTAGTTATCTTACATCTAATTTGACAGCAATTTTTTTAAATCAACACACCTTCATCTAATCTTTGAAAACATTCTACTTAATTTTCACTAGAATGATTCTGTTTTCACAATGTTATTTGAATGATTGATGTTGTATCTACTTAACTTATGCATTTATAATAAAAACTCAATTGGAACAAATTTGGGAAAACCACAACCGGCTTTTGGTAAGCACTAAATTTGACTGCTGTGAAGTAACCAGATAGTGGCTTTTTAATCATCCATATTCAAATGCTGAAATCAATCTCCACTGTTCCTGAGAGAATGAAAGCTTTTACTGAGTGGAGACTGTCTAAGTGATCATGTACCATTCCTAGTGTCAAGCATAGCATGTGACTATGTAGAATGGAACAAGAGATGATATATTGAAAAGCGAGTAACAAACTGGTAAACTAGAACTTACATTTAGCCAACAAGAGATTGTTTAAAGCACAAAAGACATATCAAAAATAAAAATGCATTAGCATGCTGAAATACTACATGGTGGCTGAGACTTTTGTAGCCACTTGAGAATTTGTTTTTTATACATCAACACTGGCCTTGTTCTATAAACTATTATGAAATAAAAAGCAAAGAAAATTTATTCAGTTAATTAAGATATGGAAAACTCAAGCTCACATTATTCTCTTATAAAAGTTCTAACAAAATATTATTCTCATTTTCTATCTCTAGGCAGCATTTTTTTAAACTGAGTTATTAATTAGCTTATGAAAGTATTACCACTATGTTACCTATTGATTAGATAATTTGGGAGATTGGGGGAGATTGATATTCACAAAATGTGCCTCAAGTTGTGATCAACCTCCAAAAACTACGTCTAATTATTACATACAAAGGAGTAAAAGATATTTATTAACAGAAAGAATGAAAGGAAGAAAAAAAGCAAAGAAGCAAGGAAGGAAAAACTTCTAGCACCTCCTTTAATTTAAAAATACTCATCTCCTGGAAGATGGTCTTTTGTCCTGAAAGCATGAGGAGCTCCACTGATCAAATCCCCAGTGAAACTGGTGACAATCATCAAAACAAAAAGACAAGCATTTAAAGATTCTGAAAATGGTCCTAAAGGCAAATAGACAATGATACACATATATTCTAGAAAATCTGTGAAAATCTGTAAAGAAATGTGAGAGACTATGTTATTTGAACCAACATCGCTTTTTCCCTCCACACTTCAGACTGCTTCAGCCAAGAATACAGCCCTCATCTTCCTCACATTATCCCCAAACCCCACCAGCTCCCAGCTGGGGGGCAGGGGGTGGTTTCATTCCCAGAGGAACAGAACTTTAGTATTTCTCATCCTGCTTCCAACCACCTAGCCCCCAGTCTAGTGTTGTTGATAAGTAGGGGCTCCCTTCTTTCCCAATACCTCACTCAGGAATGGAGGTTCTACCTTTGGCATATACTGCTGAAAATACCTGGGTCCATATAGCCCTTCCCCTGATTCTTGAGATGGTTAGCAATGGTCACATTGGCAAAAGCAAGATGAGATAAGCTCAATTTACTTGCTCACGTCACTGAGAATTTGGCTTCTAGAGTAAGGGTGTCTTTTAGAGGGAAACATTAAGTAAAATTTATATAAGGTCATTGGTTTGGACTGAGCTCCTATGCTAGGCCCAACCAACAGACCAAACCAAAGTGGAATCACTCATGCTAATGTTCCATGTCACCAAGCCAAGAAATCAGGAGAGTGAGAGACAATAGCCAAAACCCCAAAGAGTTAACAGAAGAAAACAAAAAACCTCTGTAAAATAATTTAAAGAGGTTTATTCTGAGCCTATATAAGTGACCATAGTCTGGGGAATCCACAAATCTAAGAAGCCTTGAGTAAGTGGTCCTGGGTTACAGTTTGGTTTTATACATTTTCAGAAGATATGAATTGCAGGTAAAATCACACATCAATATATGAAAGGTACACATTGATGTGGTCCAACAAGTGGGACATCTCAAAGAGTTGGCTTACAGGTATAGGTGGGGTCAAAGATTCTTTGATTTGTAATTAGCTAAAGGAATAAAGCTTTGTCTAAAGATTTGGAGTCAATAGAAAGGAATACTTGAATTAAGATAATCAAAGAGCAAGCCACAATATACTAACCCATAGTGATCTGTTAAGCAAATTGATGGCTTGTAGGTGTGACCTAACTTTTGCCTTGCATAGCCTTAAGTCCAGTTTGCAATTAGTCCAAACTCCAAAAGGAAGAGGGTATAAGGAAGTGTGTTTGACCTCCCTTCCCTTCATGGCTGGGAACTCAGTTTTAAGGATTTTCTGGGGTCCCCTTGGCCAAGAGGAGGTCTGTTCAACTGGTGAGGGGCTTATGATTTTATTTTTAGCTTATGAAACAAATTTTAGCAGCATGATAAGGAAGTCCCTTCTGCTTTAACCATTACAAGGAAAGTACTTTGAAAGAACCAATCTGCTTTTTGTTTCCTGTTTCTGCTTTCCTCAGCCCTTTTCTGTCTATAAAACTAACTTCCTTGGCTCAGCTCATTGCAAACTCATTCTATATTATAGAATATGGTGTTGCCTAATTCTGGAATTTCAAATAAAAGCCAATTAAGACATTTAAACTAAATTTGTTGTAATTTCACCTTTTGACAGAGCTTTCCACTGTCCCCACCCCCAGCTCCAGGACTCTGGCTCAGAGATCTTGCAAGGGTTAGTGGTGAGGGTACTGGAGAAGGAAGCAGTAAAACAGAGTCTAATCTCTTCCCAAAGGAACTGACTTCATTTTCAGCATAGCACTGAGAAGTTTAATGCTAACAGCACAAATAAAACAATGGAGTCTATAGTCAAGTGAATTGGGAAGAGATTTGTGGATTTAATGAAGATATAGTCTAGATTGTAGGCCAGCTAGTTGGCAGGAGAAAAGGAGGGGGAGGAGGAAATAAGACATTTGGAAGAGGACCTCCTGAGGTCAGAGCAAATAACGCTAACCTCAAAAACTATTGTCTAAAGGAGCCACACAATTAGATTAGATTACCTTGGAGAGGAATTGGTGCCCCAGAGCACTTTTATAAACAATAGAGCAATGGAACTGCAATTAGTGGAGCTTAACAGCTGAGTGTGGTCAAGAAAAGAGAATGCGAGACCTGCCCAAACTACTGTCATCCTAGAGTGACTGTGAGCATACCAGTAACAGCACTTCCTTGAGGAACAACAGTTAAGACTTTAATGCTAAGGGGCTCTTATGGGGGAGGAATAGATTCACTGAAATAATGCAGCCAGTCAATAAACAAATAAACAATCAAATAACAATAACAAGCCCCAGAGGGGAAGGAACCAGTACCCAGAGTTGCTACAATATATTATTGAAAATGTCTGGTTTTCAATAAAAAAGTCCTAGATATGCAAAAAAAATAGGAAAGTATGACCCATAAACAGGAATAAAAGCAAGTAAAAAAAATTGCCTTTGAGAGTGCCCTAAGGCCAGATTTTACGAGAAAATATTTCAAAGTGGCTACTATAAATATTTTCACAAATCTATAGAAAGCTACATTAAAGAAGTAAAGAAAGGTATAATGACAACATTGCATCAAATATAGAACATTAATAAAGAGATAGTAATTTGGAAAAGAATCAAATGGAAATTATGGAGTGGAAAAGTATAATAATTGAAATAAAAAATTTACTAGAAGGGATGAACAGTAGATTTAAATGGCAGAAGATAAAATGTATGAACTTAAGAAGATTGATAGAAATTATGCAAGCCAAAGAACATTGTCAACAGAAGACTGAGATCTCTTGAGGCAAAAGGAAGAACTTTATTTTCTAAAAACAATCTGCAGATTGGGGAGATGCAGCCTTCAGTGTAAAATAAAAGTACGTTCCTCAGAACAAAGGGAGGGTTTGACTTATATATAGAAAGTTCCTGCCCAGGTTCCCAATTGGGCCCATTTATGCAAATGAAAAATTCAAACTTGTTTTATTCCTATTGGTTGATATAGCTGAGCCCTGATTGGTTGAGACAGCAGAGTCCTGACTGAGTTACCTTCATGTCTGAAGCCAAAAATTCCTTTTCACTGGGGATTTCCAGATAGTTACTTGGGGAATTTCCAGTCCTTCGTAACAGAAACTATTCCAGGTTAGGGTTGTGCAAGCAGATGTCTGTTAAAGGTTGTTTGTTTCTGAGAATACAGAGTTCTCTCTCAGACCATTCTCTCACCTGGATATGGTCACCTGTTTCTCTTTTAAATTTAGATCATCTCCATTAGCCACAGGGAGTCTATCTTGCTTGGAGAGTTTGGGGTCTTGTTTCACAGTTTTATTTCACAACAGTGAGAAAAATGATGAAAAAAAGGAACATTCATAGCTGGTATTTAAAACTCCTTTCCTCCACTACCCACAAAGTATGGGTCAGGCAATACTTTGCTTTCAGAAAGTATCTCAGCTGGTCGTGGCTCTTTACCTGGTGGAATGACACAAACCTTCATTCTGGACCACTGCTAGTGCTACCTGGATTGGGTTGCTGTAGTTTTCCACTAACCTTAATCACAGGTCATGTTAATACTAAGAGATGCCCTAAGGAATCTCTTATATCCCAGACATACTATTTCTTAGCTCCATTGTGCAATACATATCCAATTTTTCCTGGGTAGTCAAGGTCAATTACACCACACAGGCCAATAGCTCCATTCTTTGCCTGTTGATTCAGAGTTATGAGGAACACAAAATGTTAGTCTTAACTTCCAATTGATGGAATAATTATTTTGGCTTCTGATAAAAGCATTTCTCTCTTTGAATCTAAAACCTCTAGGTAAGTGGAGCATAAGGTAAAGGGAATAGAAAGCAAAATTTTGCTAGTGGTCACCAGGAGTAATGGTGAGCGGTGCCACTGCCATTTTTACCTCTTGAATCCTGGACCCATGAATCCTGGTTATGGGAGACCAGCACCATATAATGGACACTGATCAGAGTATATGCATCCTTCTGGAGAATTGTGCCCCACCCCTATGAGGTATTATCACCTAACTGGCACTGTAATTGAGTTCTAAAAAGGCCATTCCATCATTCTATCCATCCAACTGCCTCATCATGCTGGGGAACATGATAAGACCAGTGGTTTCCATGAACATGGGCCCATTGCTGCATTTCTTTTGTTGTGAGTAAATTTCTTGGTCAGAAGCATTGCTGTGTGGAATACCATGATGGCAGATAAGACATTTTGTAAGTCCATGGATGGTAGTTTTAGCAGAGCATTGCATGTAGGGAAGGAAAATTAATATCCAGAATAACTGTCTATTCAAGTAAGAATAAAGGCTAAGCCATCCATGGTAGAAGCAGTACAATGTAATCAATCTGCCACCAGATAGCTGACTAATCACTTCAGGGCATGATGCTATATGGGGCACTTTTTTGGTCACTGCTGCTGGCAGATTGGGCACTCAGTAGTGCTTGTGGCCAATATGGCCTTGATAAGTGGAAGTCCATGTTGTTTTAGTTATGAATAACCTCTATACTGGCCAACATGGACACTTTGTTCATAAGCCCATTGTGTAGTGACAGAGGTTCCTGACTGGTATTCATAGAATGGGCCATCCTGTCCCCAGACTATTAAAATTTTTCTCTGCTGAAATCTTCTTTGGTGAGCACTCATGTGGAACACACATATCTTCACATTTTTTGCCCATTCAGAGAGATCTAACCATATCTCTCTTCCCCAAAGTTTCTTGCCACCAATTTCTAATCATGTGCCTTCCAGAGTTTTGACCATTCAGCCAAATCACTGGTCAGTCCATGAATTGATATATTATTATACATCTAGCTATTTGTCCTTCCAAGGAAAGTGAATGACCAGGTGCACTGCTCAAAGTTCTACCTATTGAGAGGATTTCCTTTCACCACAACCCTTTAGTGATGTTCCAAAGAGAGGCTATAGTACTATAGCTGTCCACTTTCAGGTGGTCCTTGCATAGTGGGCAGAAGCATTTGTAAACTGGGCCTGAGTCTTCTTTTTCTCTATGATCAGAGTGTTTTGATCATAGGGAACTCTCCATGAGGTCATAATTGTAAGCTAGGAGAGAAAAGGCAGTGTAGCAGAAATGGATACCATGGGCATTTGGGCCACTTCTTCATGTAACTTACTTATGCCTTCAGGTATCTTCAGGGCTTGAGCCCTATCATAGATATACCATTTCCATTTGTTGATGCAGTGCTGCAGTTCATGCTCAACTTTAAGATTTGGCAATTAAGTTAATACTAGCTCACGATGGACAGCTCAGGCCATTAGGTAACTTGGTGGCCCATGGTTAAGTGTTCAGCATCTACTAAGGCCTAGTAGTAGCAGGCCAAGAGCTGTTTATAAAAAGGAGAATAGTTATCTTCAAAAGATGGGAGTTCTTTTCTCCAAAATCCCAATAGCCTGCTCTGTGATCCACCTATAGAGGCCTGACAAAGGCTCTGAACAGCACCTCTAACTGCCACTGACACTACAAGCACCATTGTACCTGATGGATCATAATGTCCAAGTTATAGAGCAGCCTGGAACCTGTTGCAGAGCTTTCTCCTGTTTTGGGCCCTACTCAAAACTAGTAGCTTTTCAGGTTACTCAGTAAATGAGCTGGAGTAACACACACAAATGAGGAATGTGTCATTGCCTCCAAAATCCAAAGAGGCCCATTAGGTGCTGGGCCCAGTTTTTGATTTTAGGTGGGGCCAGATGCAAAAACTTATCCTTTACCTTAGAAGGAATAACTTGATATCATTGGAGCTCTAGCAATTTCACTGAAGTAGAAGGCCCCCCAAATTTTTTGGATTTATTTTCCACCTTCTGATATGCAAATGTCTTACCAGTAAGTCTAGAGTAATTGCTACTTCTTGCCCACTATATCCAGTGAGCATAATTCATCATCATTATGATGAATCAATGTGATATTTTGTGGAAGGGAAAGGCAATCAAAATCCCTGCAAATTAAATTATTACATAGGACTGAAGAGTTGATATACTCCTGAGGTAGGTTGGTGAAAGTGTATTTTTGGTGGTCTATACTAAAGATATTGAAAAAAAATCATTTGCCTGATCAATATCTGCATACCATGTATCAGGAGATGTGTTAATTTTCTCAAACAATGAAACCACATCTAGTACAACAGCTTCAATCAGAGTGACCACTTGGTTAAGCGTATGATAATCCACTATCATTCTCCAAGATCTATCTGTCTTGTGAACAGGCCAAATAGGTAAGTTGAATGGGCATGGGGTGGGAATCATCTTTCAAGTCCTTGTTGGTGGCACTAAATCTCTGCAATTCCCCTGAGAAGTATGGTATTAATTTTAGTTTACTGTTTTCCTAGGTAGAGGTAGTTCCCACTTAATAGTGCTCATTCCACAAGTCAGGAAACCAATTTAGGGATTCTGCCAGGTGCTAAGTGTATCTATTTCAGTTAAGCATTTCAGAACTGGAGAAATAACTACAGGATGAATTTGGAACCTGCTGGGCCCACTGGGAGACACAGCTGAGCTAAAACCCCATTGATTGCTTGATTACCATAAGCCCTTTCTCTCACTGGTGGAGTGATGTTTTGGGTCCTTTGAAATTAATGTCAGTTCAGAGCCTGTGTCCAGTAGTCCCTGAAAGTTCTGATTATTTTCTTTTTCCCAATACACAGTTTCCTTGGTAAAAGGCCATATGTTCCTTTGAGAAAGGCTGAGAAAAATATTAATGGCATAAATTTTTGACTGTGTACTGGGATCTTTCCCAAAGAAGACCCAGCCTTCCCTTCATTCAAGGAGTTCTGAATCTTTATACGGGCTCAACTCTGGGAATTGATTGAAAGACAATGACTCTGGCTTTTTGATTGATGTTTGGTTTTTCTTCACTTGACCTAGAACTTTTCTGCTTATATAGCACAAGTAAGAATTTTGGCTTCCTATCTATTTCACTTCTAGGAGAACCATGATCAACTAGTCAACAACATATGTCTACACAAGTCAGACTATTTTGATTGCTGTTTTGACTCTGCTGTCCATCACAGCAACCATTCCCACAATGCCTTTGGTAGTTGAGTGTTTTTACTTGGGCTTTGCCACCCTGGGGTTCAGTTACTCCAATTGCATTTAAGTTTCCCAATCGTAACTGTAGCTTCCACTGTAAGGTCTGAACTACAGAGAATGGCAATCACAGAATTCTTCAAGGATACCAGGGATTCCCATTCAAATGTATTTTCTATAGTACTGGTGAAAGGTATGACTTCTGGGTCCCTACAGTGTGGGTAAGTATGTCCTAAGTGACAAATCCATTCTTACATGCCAATCTCCCTAAGCCTTTGAATCCCTTCCTCCATATTAAACAAAGGTATGTCCAGCATTTTTAATTAATTCATTGTGGGCCACCTTTCAGCACATATTTCAGCCAACCATCCAAACAGTTAGAGCCTTCTTAATTCCCTAAGCTATAATATTACTTGGATAATCTCTACTTAGTAAGCCTATATCAATAAATTTGGCCTGATCCAACTTTATACTTTTCCAAAATTATCTTACATCCATAATATCTATCATAAAACATGTTCCCTAGATTTCTGTCTGTGTGAATTAGAAAACTCAAGTAGTTCTTTTTGAGTGTAATGTACCTTCTCATGGGTTACACTACATATCTCACATTGAAGGGCCTCCTGAGAATTGAATCTAGTTATATGTCTAGAAGCAAAGAGGGGTGATGGAAGTGGGTCCTGAAAAGAATCAGCATTGTCTTGTGTGATAACTGGTTCAGGGAAGGCCATTATATTTTCCTCAAGCAACGCAGAGTTAATTTCCTCAGACAGGGGTGTACAGGCCACTGTCACTAGGAAGTGGAGATACAGTTGCCATTGATGGTGGAGAGACCAAGACCACTGGAGGTGGGGAGGCCAATTCCACTGATGGGTGGGGAGACCTCCTCCACTGGTAAAGAAGATTCATCAGAATTTAGTCTCTCAATGTCCTCAGATTCATTAGGGTCTTCCCACATGTCCCCATTCCAACTCAGAGTATACCATTATTTTCCAATCAGTGTTTTCATTTTAACAGTAGACATTCTATGAGACAGAAGTTCAACTTGAGTTGTAATTCAGGCAGTCACAGGATGAGATTCTATATTTGATTTTCAGCAATGTCAGTACTGAGACTATAGGAAATAAGGCTCTTCTACAGGGCACACATAGATTTCATGTCATTTATGCAATGTTTGACCTGGGAATTCAAATCCCTGACCTTGTACTTTTCGTTTCCTATTTCTTCCAGTGACATTAGGAGCAACCAGCCAATCTCATTATATTCATTAGTTCTCTAAAAATATCTGAAAGTACCATATACCCAGAAACTCAGCTCTTTGCTTTATAGAGGTGGTTAATTAGGAGTATACAATGGAGACATTTTGCATACCTCTAATGCTAGATCATGCCATGGACTATCAGTGCTGTGTTTACTACTGAGTTATGAAGATCTTTAAAGCTAATCAAATTAGAATGCTAATTCCAGAAACCCTAGAACAAATCTGGAAAATTCAACCTTAAAATTCTGTTCCTCTAGAACCACTCTTGATTCCAAAAGTAGGGTTCTCTAGAGAAACAGAACAAATAGATGATAGATAGATACAGATAGAGATATACACTTATTATAAAAAATTGGCTCACATGATTATGGAAGCTGAGATGTCCCAAAGTCTACTGTCCACAAAAGGGAGACCCAGAAAAGCAGATGTAAGTCTAAAGAACCTGAGAAGCAGAAGAGTTGATGGTGTAAGTTCCAGTCTGAGGATAAGTCCAAAGACAGGAGAAGACCAATCTCTGAGATTGAAGACAGGCAGAGAGAAAGTGAATACTCCTTTACTCAGCTTCTTTGTTTTATTCAAGTCTTCAAGGGATTAGATGAAGCCCAGTTCCATCAAGGGTGGGGGGCAATCTAGTACACTCAATCTATGGACTCAAATGTTAGTCGTATCTAAAAATACCCTCACAGACAGATTCAGGATAATGTTTACCCAAATATCTGGGTACCCCATGGCCCAGTCAAGTTGACACATAAAATTAACCATCACATGAAATTAAAATGCTACAATAGAAAATAATTATTTAATGTAAAAGAAAGCAGTAAAAGAGGAATAGAGGAAGAAAATAGACATGACACATATAGAAAATACAAATTAAAGTGGGAGAGATAAATCAAACTTATTAATAATAACATTAAATGTGAATGAATTACATAATCTAATCAAAAGGCAGAGGTTGTTAGGTTAGATTTTTAAAAATTATTGTACTGTATGTTGTATATAGGAGAGACATTTTAGATTCAAAGACAAAAATAGATTGAAAGTAAAAGATTGAAAAAGATATAACATTCAAACAGGAACCACATTAAAGCTGGATTGGTCCTACTATTATCAGACAAGATAAACTTTACAACAACAAAAAGATATCAAATGCAAATCAAAAACACAGTGAGATACACTTTGCACTAGCTAGAATGGCTAAAAATTTAAAAATCAGATAACTACAGTTGTTGAAGAGAATTTGGATAAACTGGAACCATCACACACTGCTGGTGAAAATGCAAAATTGTTCAGCTACTTTGGAAAACAGTCTGGAATTTCCTGAAGAGAATAAACATACAGTTATAATGTGACTCAGCAATTCCACTCCTACTTATATACCAAGAGAAATGAAAACATACATCCACATAGAAAATTCTATATGAATGTTTATAGCAGCATTATTCGTGACAGCCAAAAGCTTGACACAATCCAAATGTCCATCAGTGGATGAAATGAGAAAAAAAGTAGTATATCCATACAAACTAACATAATTCAGCCACAAAAGAAATGAAGTCTTGATACATGCTACAACATGGATGAACCTTGAAAACATTATGCTAAACTAAAGAAGCCAGTCATGAAACACAATATACTATGTGATTCTATTTATATAAATTTCAGAGTAGGAAACTTTACAGAAAGTAGATTAATATTTGCTTAGGGCTGGAGTAGAGTTGAACAAGGGAATAGGAAGGTAATAGCTAAAGTTATGTGGAATTTCTTTTTGAGCTGAAGAAAATGTTCTAAAATTGACTGCGGTGTTGGTTGTATATATTTTTGAATATACTAAAAAATCACTGAATTGTACATTTTAAATGGGTAAATTCTAAGGTATGTGAATTATATCTCAGTAAAGGTATTAAAAAATTCAAGTGTTATTTAAAATTATTTAAATGAAAGGAAACAAATGAACTATACAAATAAAATATTCCACACCTTTTTAGCACAAATGTACTTTCTAAAGAAGACAAAATCCAAAGTGACATTTCATTATTCTTCATTTCCATTTGCTGTCTTTTCCCTGTTCCCTCTTTGTTGACTCCTGCAACAACAATAAAGAAGCTAATTCTCATCACTCTCTAAGAAGTTTCAATATCACTTTAAAAGACTCTTACAGGCAATATAATCACTAATGTGATGTGTGTTCTTTCATAGCACTGTGTTTACCCCATAATTATAAGCAATACACTTGATCATAATGGTCTATTATCTGTCAGTTTTCTCCAGTATACCATGAGATTTTTAAGAACAGGTCTTTAGTCACTATTTTTAAAAAATATACTCAGCATTCAACACAGTATGAAATGTAGTAAAAATAACGGAACCCACTGTTTGGAAATAAACCTTCTCTTTACATGTTTATATGCTTTAGATAAGAGGTGAATTTCATCTGAAGAAGCAGATATTTCACTTTTGTGTAATATCCATTCCACAGCACCAAGGGGAGAATAGCAATATGTGAGATGAGATCATTGTTTTGTTTTTTTACAATTTCTTTCATTGTCATAATTTCCTTCTATAATCAAAGACAAAGCATCTGCCTATAAAAATTGTAGTGGAAATACACTGTTTTCAAAAGATTGGAAATACACATCACAACTACAATATGCTAATCAAATTTATTAGTGTATTAATTCAACTTAATAATTAGTTCAGGGGAAACACTTTCCTTTCTGGCAGAATCAAATAGTCATTTTAATGAAAGTGACTATTTTGTCTTATAAATCCATAGACAAGATAACATATAATTTCACATTTTCTTATTTCATATTTTATATTTATTAATTTATTTAAGATATAATCACCTTTTTGTTTTACAATTATTATCATTATGTTGAAAGATTTCCTCTCTCAAAGGAAACAAATTTCCTAATAATATCAATGTTAAAAAATCTTGAGAAGTGATATGTTCTGAAAATTAGAATATCCCTTCTAACAGCATCAGTATTTAGACAAATAGTTGCACATATTTAATTTATCTTTAAAGATAAATTTAAAAATTTACATCAAAGGTGGAAGATGGAGAAAGATGGTGGAATAGAACATTTCAGCAATCATCCACTCAGAGGAACAGCAAATTGAACAACTATTCACTCAAGAAAAATAAAACCTAAAGAAATCAGGCAAGATATCACAATACCTGGTTTTAGCATAATAACAAGAAAATATGCATTAAAGAGGATAGGAAGAAGTTTCACATTGCCTAAATGATCCCTCCCCCAACCCCATGCAGTGCAGCTCAAGGAAGTATTTGTCTGCTTAGGAGAGAGAGATGAAAGTGTGTGTGTGTGACGTTGCATTGAAACTTAATACCAGCCTCACCACAGTAAAACACAGCACCTGGAAGAAGCCCACAGCCCTGTTTCTATGCCAGTACCTACAGAAGGAATATTTAGACTTCCCCAAACCAGAAGACAATCTTCTGCCTGGGCAGAAAGAACTCAACTCCTGGCCTGCTTCCCCACCAACTGACAAAAGTGGTCTTTGGCCCCATATAAATTTTAGTGGCAGGAAAGCCATAGTGACTGCAGTCCTTGGGAAAGCCCTGGTCCTGCCCTGGTTGTAAGATTGTAGGCTTTTAGTGTAACACAGCATGGCATCATGTATAGTGGCCTTGGGAGTTCCTATAACACCCCTCCTCCAACTCCAGGCAGCACATGGAGAAAGAGACTTCCACTTGGGGAATGCAGAGAAAAGTGTACAGGAAACTTGCCCTTGAAACACAGTACCAGCCCTGCCACAGTAAAACAGCACCAGGAAGTGATCTTCAGCCCCTGATTTTAGGCAGATGCTCCCAGATGGTGCTTCTAGACTTACCCTGGGTCAGATGGGAATCCACTCCCTGGTGGGTGGACCCAAGTCCAGGCCCACATCATCACCAGCAGACCAAAGTGTCCTTGGGCCCTGAATAAATATCAGTGGTTATCATGTAGTAGCAGCCACAAGCATTAGGCAAGCCCAAGTGCTCCTCTGATCTGGAAGGCTGTGGGCTTCAGGTGTGACCCAGCACAGAGCCAGATATAGCAAACATGAGAGTGCCTACATAACTCCTCCCTTTAACTCTAGGCAGCACAGCATGGAAAGACTTCTTCCACTTGGAGAAAAGAGAGGTAAATGAGTGACAGAATTTACTGGGAACTCAGGAAACTCTCCTTGATCCTCTCTAAGTCCATCAGGGTTGGAGACCTTGCAGTCTTCAAGAGATCTGCAGGATACCTTGGCTTAGGATATCTTCTAGTGCTGAGATATCTGCAGTGATCACAGGCTTAGGAAACTCAATAATTAGTCTCCCTTGAATTACTGGAAAGCCCTTTGAAGAGGGATGGGTATAAACAAGGCCAAACTTTGAAGACTGGAATAAATACCTAATTCTTCAATCCCCAAATGTTATTGTATGTCCACAAGCATCAAGGACATTCAGAGAAATACAACCTCATAAAATGAACTAAATAAGATGACAGTGACTAGAGAATTGATGATGTGTGACTTCTAAGATAGAGTTCAAAATAATTGTTTTGATGAAGCTCAATAAACTTAAATAAAACACAGAAAAAAATTTAATAATGTATCAGTGATATTTAACAAAGAGATTGAAATAATGATTTGAAAAAAATCAACAGAAATTCTGGAGTTAAAAAATACAATGGAAGGACTGAAAAATAAATTACAGAGTCTCAACAGCAGAATTGATCAAGCAGAAGAAAGAATCACTGAGCTCAAAGACAGGATATTTGAAAACACACTGTTCAAGGAGAAAAAAAAGCATGAAAAGGAACAAAAAATGCTTATGGGATCTATGGGATAGCAAAGAAAGAGCAAATGTAAGAGTCACTGGCCATTGAGAAAGTAGAAAAAAAAGAGGCAGAATTCTTATTCAAAGAAATAATAACAGAAAACTCGCCAAAACTAAAGAAAGATATAAAAACCAGGTACAGGAAGGTCAAATATCACTAAGCAGATTCAAGTCACATAAGACTACCACAAGGCATACAATAATCAAGCTCTCAAATGTCAAGGACAAAGAGAGGATCCTAAAAGCAGGAAGACAAAATAAGCAAACAACATATAAAGGAGCTCTAACACCTGGCAGCAGATTTCTTAGTAGAAACATTACAGGCCAGGAGGAAGTGAATGATACATTCAAAGTGCTGAAGAAAACCTTCCAACCAAGAATACTATACCCAGAAAACTATCCTTCAAACACGAAGGAGAGATAAAGACTTTCCTAGACAAAACTTGAGAGAATTCATCACCACCACACCCATCTTATATGAAATTCTAAAGGAAGTTCTTCAATCTGAAAGAAAAGAACACTTAAGTGCAAAAAAAAAAAAAAAAAACAATGTTTAAAACTCACTGGCAAAAGTAAGTGCACAGACAAATTCAGAATACTCTAATGCTGTAATTGTGGTTTGTAAACCACTCATATCTTCAGTATAAAGACTAAAAGAGAAAATTATTAAAGGTAAGAATAACTACAACAACTGTTAAGAGACAGACAATATAAAAAGACATAAATTGAGACATCCAAAAGTTAAAATGTAGGTAGAGGGGAGGATGGAGTTAAAGTATAGACTTTTTTAGATTTCCTTCCTTGTTTGTTTCTTTTCTTTTCTTTGCAATCAGAGTTAAGTTTTTATCAGTTTAAAAATAACTTGTTTTTTTGGTAAGCCTCATGGTAACCAGAAAGCAAAAATCTATAATGGATACACTAAAATTTAAAAATAAGTAAATAAAATATACTTCCAAAGAAAATTACATAACCACAAGGGAGACAGTGAAAAAGGATAAAAGGAAGAAAGAAGTTAAAAAACAACCAAAAAATAAGTAACAAAATCACAACAGTAAATTCTTATATATCAATAATAACCTTGAATATAAATGGAACAGTTATCCAATTAAAAGACATGGAGTGGCTGAATGGATACATAAAACAAGAACCAACTATATGCTGCCTACAAGAAACTCACTTTACCTATAAAGACATGCATAGACTAAAAGTGAAGGAATGGAAAATACATTCCTTGTAAATGAAGAGCAGAGATAGCAATACTTATATCAGATAAAATAGACTTTCAATCAAAATGATTAAAACAAGACAAAGAGGCCATTACATGGTAAAAAGGGGATCAATACAGCAAGAGGATATAAAAATTGTAAATGCACCAACACTGGGGCTTCTAAACATATAAACCAAATATTAACACTTAAAGGGAGAGATCAGCTGAAATATAATAGTATTAGAGGACTTCAACACTCACTTTTAGCAATGGACAGATCATTCAGACAGAAAGTCACCAAAGAAACACCACAGTTAAACTGCATCATACACCAGATGCTCCTAACAGACATACAGAGAACATTCCACTTTACAGGTATAGAATGTACAACTTTTACACAGCATGTGGAACTTTCTCCAGGATAGATCATATGTTGGGCCACAAAACAATTCTTAACAAATTTATAAAAATGTGAAATCATATCAGATATCTTTTCTGACCAAAATAGATAAAGCCAGGAATAAATAGCAAGATGAACTTTGGAAACTGTACCAATACATGAAAATTAAACAACATGATTATAAACAACCAGTGGTATGATGAAAAAATTTAAAAATTAAAATAAATCCTTGAGACAAATGAAAATGGAAACACAACATGCCAAAACCTATGGGATATAGTAAAAGCAGTTCTATGAGGGAAGTTTATAGCAATAAATGCCTACATCAAAAAATTAGAAAGTTCTCAAATAAACCATCTGAGATAACACTGAAAGGAACTAGAAAAAGAAGACTAGTCTAAACCCAAAATAGGTAGAAGGACAAAATAATAAAGATCAGAGCAGAAATAAACAAAATAGAGATTAAAACTCAATGCAAAATATTAACAAAAAAAGAGCTAGTTTTTTGAAAAGATAAACAAAATCAACACACCATTAGCTAGACTAAACAAGAAAAATAGAGAGAAAATTCAAATAAACAAATCAGAGATGAAAAAGGAGACATTACAAGTGATACCACAGACACACAAAGAATCATATTAGTCTACTATGAACAATTATACACTAACTAATTGGAAAACTTAGAAGAAATGAATACATTTTGGGACACATACAACTTACCAAAATTGAATCATGAAAAAATAGAAAACCTGAACAGACTAATAATAGGTAAGGAGATCAAAGCAGTAACAAAAAGTAACCCATTTAAAAAAAACCCTCAGGATCTGATCACTTTGATGCTGAATTCTACCAAACATTTAAAGAATATCAATTCTACTTAAACAATTCCAAAAAACTGAAGAGAAAGGTATGTTTTCAAACTGTTTCTATAAAGCTAGCATTACCCTATACCAAAACCAGACAAGAGTACAACATAAACAGAAAACTAGACCAATATCCCTGATGAAAATAAATACAAAATTTCTCAGAAAAATACTAACAAAGTAAATTCAACAACAAATTAAAAAATCATTCATCAAGATCAAGTGGGATTCATCCCAGGGATTCAAGAATGGTCCAACATATACAAATCAATGAATATGAAACATCACACTAACAGAATCAAGAACAAACACCATATGATTATTTCAATAGATGCTGAAAAAGCATTAAGTAAAATTTGACATCCCATCATGATAAAGGAAAAACACCTCAATAAACTGGGTATAGAAAGAACATAGCTCAACACAATAAAGGCCATATATGACAAACCCACAGTTAAATCATACTGTACAAGGAAAAGTTACAAGCTTTTCCTTTAAGATTAGGAACTAGACAAGAAGGTACACTTTCACTACTCCTATTCAACACAGTACTGAAATTCTATCCAGAACAATTACAAAAGAGAAAGAAATAAAGGGCATTTAAATTGAAAAGGAAGAAATAAAATCTTTGTAGATGGCATGATCATACCTATATATACAAATACCCACACACATATATGTATAGCCTAGGAACTCCACCAAAAATATGTTAGAACTAGTAAATGAATTTAGTAAAGTTGCAGTATACGAAATCTACAGAAAAATAAGTAGCATTTCTATATGCCAATAGCAAACTATCTGAAAGAGATATCAAGAAAGCAATTCCATTTATAATACCTACCAAAAATGTTATCTAAGGAGACAAAAGATCTCTAAACTGAAAACTATAAAACAGAGATGAAAAAAATTAAGGAGGACACAAACAAATGGAAAAATATTCCATGTTCATGGATGGCAATAATTAATATTGTTAAAATGTTCATATTACTCAATGTGATCTGCAGATTCAACCCAATCCCTATCTAAATACCAATAACATTCTTCACAGAAATTGAAAAAAAATCTTAAAATTCATATGGAAATGCAAAAAACCACAGATATCCAAAGCAATCCTGAGCAAAAAGCAAAAAGCTATAGGTATCACATTACCTAAATTTAAAATATACTGTGAAGCTCTAGTAACCCAAACAGGATAGTACCAGCATAAAAACAGACACAGAGACTGATGGAACAGAATGGAGAACCCAGAAATCAATCCATGCATTTACAGGCAACTCATTTTTGATAAAAGTGCCCGGAACACACAATGGAGATAGGACAGTTTCTTAAATAAATGATGCTGGAAAACTATATAGCTACATGCAGAGGAATGAAACTAGACCTCCATCTTTCACGATATATAAAAATCAACCTTAAATAGATTAAAAACTTAAGTGTAAGCCCTGAAAATATGAAACTACTTGAAGAAAACATAGGGGAAATGCTTCATGAAATTAGACTGGGAAAAATTTCTTGAATAAGAACTTAAAAGCACAGGTAACAAAAGTAAAAATAGACAAATGGGGTTACATCAAACTAAAAATTTTGTGCACAGCTAAGGAAACAATAATGTAAAAAGACAACCTACAGAATAAGATAAAGTATTTGCCAACTATGCATTTGACAGGGGGTTAATATCCAGAATATATAAGGAACTCAAACAACTCAGTAGCAAAAAACAAATAAACCAGTTGAAAAATGGGCCAAAGACCCAAATAGAAATACTTCAAAAAAAGACACAGAAATGGCCAAAAGATATATAAAAAAGTGCTCAACATCATTAATCATTAGGAAAATGCAAATCAAACCACAATGAGATATCACTTCACCCAGGTTAGAATGGCTATTATCAAAAAGAGAGAAAATAACAAATGCTGGCAAGGATGTGGAGAAGAGGGAAATCTTATATACTGTTATTAGGAATGTAAATTAGTACAGCCATTATGGAAAACAGTGTAGAGGTTCCTCAAAAAACTAAAAATAGAGCTACCATATGACCCAGCTATCCTATTACTAGGTATATATCCAAAGAAATGGAATTAATGTGTAGAAGAGACATCTGTACTCCTATGTTTATTGCAATGCTATTCACAGTAGCCAAGATATGGACCCAGCCTAAATGCCTATCAACAGAAGAATGATAAAGCAAGTGTGTGTGTAGGTGTATATATATGGAATAATAGTGTTTCATTATATATATCAATATGAAATGGAAAGTATTCCATTGTACATATCTTTATACAATGGAATAATATTCATCGATAAAACAGAATTAAATCCTGTCATTGGTGGCAACATGGATGAACCTGGAGGACATTATGTTAACTAAAATAAGCCAGGCGCAGAAAGACAAACCCCTCATGATCTCACTCATGTGTGGAATCTAAAAAAGTTGATGTCTTAGAAGTAGAGATTAGAACAGTGGTTACCAGGGGCTGGGGAGGATAAGGAGAAGTGGGGGACAGAGAGATTTTGGTCACCTGGTACAAACTTACAGTCAGGAAGAATACGTTCTGGTATTCTACTACATAGTAGTGTGACTGTGGCAAACAGCAATGTAGTGTATATTTCAAGATAGCTAAAAGAGAAGATTTTGAATATTGTATGGTAATAAAGAAATGATATGTATTTAAAGTGATGAGTATGGTAATTGCCCTGATTTGATCATCATGTAATGTTTACATGCACTGAAACATCATGTATAATTATTATGCATCAATTATAAATTTAAAAATTAATTAATGAGAAAACATAGCCCAACCAAACTTTGGAAATGAGGAAAACTGTTTTATTCTGTTGATGTATTTAGCATTGCCAAGAATATGTTGATGGTGCCTGTCTTTTAAAAGTATCTTCAAATGAAAAGGAAGAAGAAAAATGAACAGTGTCAGGATGAAGCTTGAGTGTCTTAAAGCTGTCAAATTGTCAATTTTTAGAGAATTACATTTGGTTAAAATGTAAATTTAGTAATACTATTTCTAATGCTGCTTTTAATGTTATTTTTCATGAGGTGATTTCACTATATCCAAACGTAAAATATTTCTTATAAGGTTATTTTCCCAGGGTATTAAACACATATTTTTACCCTCTTTAATTTTTCCCCATTACACTCCAGAGTTTATTTAAAGCAGTGCTTATCTGTGGTGGAAAGTAATTTTCAGGGTTAATTGAGACATTTTTTTTTTTGAGACAGGGTCTTGATCTGTTGCCCAGGCATGAGAACAGTAGTATCATCATAGCTCACTGCAACCTCAAACTCCTGGGCTCAAGCGATCCTCCTGCCTCAGCCTCCTGAGTAGCTGGGACTACAGGTGTGCACCACCACAACCAGCCAATCTATTCCATTCTTTGTAGAGACAGGATCTTGCTTTTTGCTCAGGCTGGTCTTGAGCTCCTGATCTCAGAAGATCCTCCCACCCTGGCCTCCCAAAGTGCTAGGATTACAGGTGTTAGCCATCACATCCAGCCAAGAATATTTTTAATATCATAAAAGAAAGTATCTTGTTGGAATTCACTGTATCATTTTGGAAAACTAAGAAATGATGTAGGTAAACCCCTGAAAATCTGGATCTCACCACTAAGTGCACTGCCTTAAGTAACTTTCATATTGTGATGAGAAAATTAAAGCAGAGAAAATATATTTTCTTTCTAGCTTCTTATAGTAAAAAATCCTATAATTGCCAAATGGATAGATTCTTTCATAACATCAAAACAGAAAATTAGCCAGGAATGAAACAGCATGATTTTCATAGGGTAATAAGAATTACAGAAATTTTACTTTATTCTATACTCATTCCATTTGGAGGATACTAAAGAAGCCTTTTAAAATCAATGGTTTTTATGCATAAAGAGAAATTAAGGGATTTAACTATTGTACAGTGAACTGTTAGTTTAGTCTCTGTAGTCAGCATGGGTCAAAATGATCTATGTTACTTGACTTGGAAAGAAAAAGCCTATGTTCAAATATTCCCTCTTCCACTTACTTCCATTTGTGTGATCTTGAAAGTGCTTTAGTTTCTTCACATCTCAGATGAAATATCAGATTTTTTCTTCAAATGGATTATTTTGAAATTTAGAATACATGCTGAGAAGTTCTTAGAAGATAGAATGGCTCAAAATTGGTGCTGAACAAAATGCTAGCTTACTCTATACTTGATAGGATAATGTTTTGAACAGATTAGCCAATTGACATTTTTGCCCCAAATTCACCCCCTCCCCATTTTATAAGCAACTCAATCTTCAACGTTCATTACCTCAGGAGAAAGATGATACAGCAAAATAGAGAAATTATTCTTACCTTTTAAATTTAAAAGCATATTCTTCAGGGGAATAATTTAGAAGAATAAATAGGCTAATTGAAGAGTCAGGTTAGTCTCCAGATAGGAGAAAAAAATGCAGATGAAATGCAAGTCATCCATAACCCTGTCTTCACACATCAAATTCAATGTGGCATCCCAGCTCTGTGTTGGAATGGGCAATAGAGCTACATACAGATCAGCCTTCAGGAGCAGAGATGTGCCATGTTCCTATTCCAAGAAAAATCTCAGCATCAGGCAAGAAACCAAGGTTGTCTGTCACTAGCATAAGGCAGTAGCAATAGCATAAAACTGCTAAGTTGTTTAATTTTTTTCTTCTAGGTAAAATCCTGAGATTTCAGAATCTCAGAATTCTTAGTACTTAGTTAAGATCAATATGATTAAACAACTTGCTGACTTCGTTCATTTATGCTACTAAAACAAAATACCTGGAACTGGATAATTTATAAACAACATTGATTTAGTTCACAGTTCTGCAGACTGGAAAGACCACGATCAAGATGCCAGCAGATGCAGTGTTGATGAGGGCTGCTCTCTGTTACCAAGATGGTGCCCTGTTGCTAGGTCTTCACATGGCAGAAGGCAGAAGGGCAAAAGGAACTAGGGCACTCCCTTCAACCTCTTTGATAAAAGCACCAATCTATTCATGAGTGACTTAATCACTTCCTAAAAGGCCCCACCTCTAAATACCATCACCTTGGGATTTAAGTTCCAGCACATGAATTTTAGAGGGACACATACATTGAAACCATAGCAATCATCAAAAGTGGCATAAATAATAAAGAGCTGTGGACAGAGACATAAGTTTCCAATGACCACACAGTGGAACTGAGAAAGTAGAATGTTTCCTGTGTCCCTGAGAGGGACGTATATGAAGCAAAGAGTGAAACAAAAAGGAGAAACTTTTGGTTAGGGATAAAGCAAGGCACAGAGGCAACTAATATAGACAAATATCCTGGTGTCAGATAGGAAGGTAGGAACACCAGAGCGGATAGGACTCATCCTGCTCACGCATCTAGAACCATCACTTCTCTCTCAGACATGGTTTCACGCTTTCTAAACCCTCCAGAATTTACACAAAGCCTCTATGAAAATGAGAAAATCCTGAACTGTTAGTGATTGCATATCTAATACGTGGTAGAACAAAGGCTCATATTTGATATGGTTTAGTTATAGGACAATTCAATCACATTTCTTACACATCTCAGTTTCTACACTGTGAAACATATGTTTTAAGAAATAATTCAGATCATTGAAATCTTTATTTTTAAAAATTTTTTGTGACTGAAGTTATCTATAAGGAACACTAATGTGTTTTCAAATAAGTAAAAAATACTGAAAACACAAGGCTACCTAATTAAAAAATATTTGTGAGGAGAGAAGTTTTTATATGGAAAATCAGATTGGAAAAGGCCTGGATTTTCAATATTTTGACAATAAATGTCAAAGTGGAATAAAATATTGACTGAATCTATTTCTTGCCCAATTAAAAAGATGCTACTAGTTTCTGCCAGTAGGGATTTTGCTAAACCTCTCAAAGACTAGAGTAATTACAGGTACTTTAATTGAGAGATGATGTATTAATTATATTTTTAAGCATTTTATCTTTGTTCAATTACATAAAAGTAATAATATTACAACCCTCCAGATATTTTCTATTAAGCCTCCAAATATTTGCTTTTCAAATCTTTTTCTCAGGATTAAAAAAATATAAACATGAATCTAGCTATATAAATCAAGGAACTGGACTCAATTAAAGTTAGTCATTTAATAAATACTTGATACTATGTGAAAGATGTGGTAGATGTTGTGGAAAATGCAAAAAGAAATAAATATGGGGGCCAGAGAGCTTACAGTCTAGTGGAGTAAGCAATTAAGACACATACATAAATATCTATAATGCAAGATTTAACGTGATAAGTGTCAAAGGGACACAGATAAATTGTAAACATTAAGTAATTATAACATCACTTCTAAACATAGGAGTCAGGGAAAATTTCATGAATGGGAAAGCAGGTGAACTGGATCTTGAAGAATGAATTCCATTCAAACAAGGAGAAATGGAAGAAAAGGCATTTTTGGAAGAAAAATAAGAGGGAACAAAAATGTACAGGTGAGGAAGTGAGGGTTGTATAGAGGAAAGAAAAATTATTTCAATGTTGTAAGAACTTAGAGCAGCACTGCACAATAGAACTTTCTGTGAGGAGGAAAATGTACTATATATGTGCTATCCAAAATGGTAGCAACTAGCCGCATTTAGCTATTGAGCACTTGAAATGTGGCTAGTGCTGTTAAAGAACAAAATTTATAATTCTGTGTAATTTTATGTACCTTAAATTGACATTTGAATAGTCACATGTATCTGGTGACATATGGGACAGTGCAACCTTCGAGCATGTGAAGATTTGTGGTAAATAAGTCTGAGTCCAGTCTGTGGATTGAGGGACAAACTATTAAGTAATAGAAAATGTTTCAAGTGTTCTAGGAAAGGAATATCAAGAGCAGAAATGCAGAAAGTATCAAGATGCCCAACATCTGATACTGTTGTGGAGATATAGACAGAAATAAAATAGAAACAATAGCAAAGGAGTCTCTGGTAGGTGCTATTGCAACAGTGTATTCCACAGATAACGACAGCCTCAAGTAGAGTTGTCCCATTAAAGTGTGGAATGCAGAACAGAAGGGATCAGTAAGGGATCTTATAGAGACACAATTGCCAGCACTTGGCATCACCTTCTCCAGGGAGCTTTTCCTGGTTTCTGCTCAATCTCTTCTTGTCTTTCCTCATTTCCCCCCATTAATTAGAATTCCTTGGTATATGCTTTCATATATTTACTATATCATCAGATCACACTGGATGTTTCTACAGTATTATTTTATAGGAGCATGATTTTTTGGTTTTCTCTCTTACCCACTAGATCGAAAATTATAAGACGACAGAACGTGGTTTATAAATCATGGCATTTTTCAGCGCTTGGAACATGAAAGCTATTCACTGCATGTTAATTGAATTGAATGAGTAAGAAAGGGGGAACTAACAACAAACTGGTTCTCAAGTCAGAATTACTGGAAAGATTGTGATGCCATGAACAAAAGTGGCAAATGAAGAAAACACATGTATTTGGAAGAAGAAGTTGGTGAATCAATTCAAGCATGCTGAATTTATGGTTTCTAGCAACATTTAAGTAGTCATAAAGATATAAAAGAATTTAGTTGTGAGGAGAGAAGTTAGGAAGAGAGAAGCAAGTATAGAAGCAATCCACAAAAGCGGTAACTAAAGCTACATGTGTCTAGCAGATCGTAAAGAGTGTGTGCACAGAGAAAAAGAAAAGGATAAAACTGCAGATTAATAAGCCCAAGGTAATTATATATATTTCTATAATGAAATAAGCAGAAGAATTGCTTATTTGCTTATTTTTTTAACCAAAGTAATATGAAAAAAATAGTTGTGGAGTTAGTTCTTTATGTACTTAACTATATTTTGTTCTCTCAGACAAGAGTAGCTGTTTTGGGCCTTATTTTTCATCTATTTGGCTGCTACTGTCCCCAGTTCTGAGGCCAAGTAAATGGATGAGGCATCAACAACTCGATACTTGAAGGCTAGCCTACAGATACACACACACACGTGCACACGCACATGTCCATTTCATGAGACAAGGTAAAAATGTATGAATTATCATTATTTTACTAGGGTTAATCAATTATTAAATGTATGTTTATACTCTTTCAGGTATTTTCATATTATTTTTACTTAAAAATATTCAGAAATACATATAATTTAATAGAAATAAATACTGGAATGAAAATCAGAAAGTCTGAGTTATAGACCTGACTTACAAAATAAGTGACTATGTGAATGTTAGCAAATCACTAAATGTCTGTCAGTATTGGTATCATCACTGACTAATGGCTGAATTGAAATATGTGAGCTTTAATTTTTAAATTGTGAAAATATATGAATTTAGAAAAAGAATTGGCTTTTGAGAAATAACTTATTAACTCTGAAAATAAAACTTGATTCTAAATGCTTTTTGATTTTTCTGCAAATATTGTCAAAGATCTTTGATTATGCTATTGAATCATAGGAGAAAAACATATTTTGTGTTATTATTTGTACCACGATCTGAAGAACAACATCTACTGAAATACAGATGAATGCACACCACCATTGGTTGCTATGGTAATGTTGATTTATTATGTAAAGGATGCATGTGCCATAATTAGAAATCTTTAAACATGAAAAGAAACACATATGTGCTATTTCAGACTTCCTATCCACCTCCAAGTACAAATAGTTGGTCTCTGTTCAACAAAACAGATCAATGATATTATAATAACCACTAAAAATATTATTTACTAAAAATTCATGTCCATTAACTTTTCTATCACTTTCATTAAATGGTGCAGGGAGAACACCAAAGGCAGAATATGATTAATTTTGATGTAAAATGTGTCATAATAATCAATAATGAATAGCAATAATTAAATACGAGAAATCTATTAAATTAAATAATAAATTTCATCCATGAGTTTCATTTTAGTTATGATTATTTCCGTGCCTATTTATAGAATCTTGGCCATCGTTGAATTATATAGGTTACTCTTAAAGGTGCAGAAGGTGTTGAAGGGTGAGACTTTTTTTATAAAAGTTGTTATGGCAGAGATTAAGATTATGAATCTAAGAGCTTTACATTTGCAGCATTATGACAAGTGAATATGTTTCTCTTAGTCCATTCAGACTGCTATGTCAAAATTTCATGAACTGGGTAGCTTATAAACAACAGAAAATTTATTTTTCACAGTTCTGGAGACTGAAAATCCAAGATCAAGGTTGCTTCCTGATTCATAGACAGCACCTTCTCGCTGTGCCCTCACATGGTGGAAGGAGCAAGATAACTCTCTGGGGCCTTCTTTATGGGGCAATAATCTCATTCATGACAGCTCTGCCACCATTACCTAATTTCCTCCCAAAGCCCCATATCCTAATACATCACATTGGTGATTAACTTTCAATATATGAATTTTGAGGGGACACAAACATTCAGACCATATAAATATTCTTGTAAATTTTTCATATAACAGAAAATTATACTGTTCAAGAAGAAAATTTGCCATTGAGGCAAACACTCATAATTGCTTGAAGCATGTCTCCAACAGTTTACTATGCACTCATGGAGATAGATTTAGTTCACATAAAGGAATTAAATTGCATATTTGCTTATTTTATCTAATAATGTGCCTTGGCAAACTCTTAATATCTATAGACAACTACCTTATTCTTTTTTATTGTTATTAAATAGTATAACATTGTAAAAAGTTGCTGTATTTTATTTATGTATTTCAATAATGATGAGTATTTGTATTCAATTTTTCAGATTTCAAAGTCACAGTGGATATATTTGTCCTCAATATAAACTATTTGGGGAATTGCTCTATCAAGGACAGATACCAGAAATAATTACTGGGTAAATTTTATGAATATTTATACTTTTTGCTAAATTTTACAAAATTTTCTACTAAAAAATGTATAGGTATTAGCATCTCACAATGGTGTACAAGAATCCCAGCTTTTCCCTCACACCATCACAAACATGCATTATTAACAAACTTTTGTCACTGTTACAGGTGGAAGGGAAAAAACTCCTTTTAAATTTATATATCTATAATGGTTAATAGCTAATTGTAGTATTTTTTGATGAAGGGTCTGTTTATATTCTCTATTTAAATGATTTTATATTTATCCATTTATAATATTAAAATACTATTCATTAGTTTTTTATAGTAAATATTAGTATGGTTGACATTAAGTGTTGAAATAAGCCTCCAGATTTTTGGTGGATTGACATAATAGAAACGTATCTATAGCTTACATAGCAGCTTGTTTATTATTCACATGGCATGTAACTCATATAATGTATATTCCAGGTTGATAGGTGGCTTTTCAGAAATTAGAGCCCCTTCCTTCTCAGTACTCACATCCTCAGGGTTCTCAAAGTTCCCTGCATCCAGCCTTCAAATGGATGAAGAGAGAATAAAGGTACCTGTCCCTCTCCTGCTTCTTGAAACTGCTAGACTAGAAGTGAAGCACCTCCACTTGTTTTACTCACTTGAACTGCTCTCACAGGAACACAGTATTAAAAGGAGAATGGGACATATATCCCTTGGCTAGGACCAATTTCACGCTAGAGAAAGGGAATATGGATTTACTGAACATCTAACATTCCCTGCCATAGATAATAAATATTGTGCTCCAGCCTGTTGCTAGCCTTTAAACAAATTCAAAACATTTTTTATCCCATAAAAGATGTTAATTATCCAAACATTATATATTGAATAATCTGTCATTTACCAGATATTCTTATCTTTAGATTTGTGATTCTATATACAAGGTGAAATAGGAAAATGTTTCAGGCTTAATCCCACAAACATAAATATCTTTGTTAAATTTTAATTTAAACTATTCATGAGTATTTCAAAAGCTTGGGTTTGTCCCTTCATTCTAAATTTGAAATAGTATATACTTTATTATTTTAACTTACAATCAACTTACTTTTGTCGTATTATGTTACCAACTTTCCTTTAAATTTTATTTTAATGGCTGCACTGTATGCTATCATAAACACACCACAATTTCTTTCATCAATCTTTAGTAAGAGATATATAGCTTGTTTTCTTTCTTTTAAGTTAAGAAAATTAATGAACATCTAGGTATATAAATATGTATGTACTTTTCTGACTGCTTCTATAAGATAGATTTCTGGAAGTGTTTATTGGATAAAAGTAGGCAAACACATGCAGGGTGCTTAGTAACTTTTACTGAATTATCCCTCAAAGATCTCAGTCCATTTACAGTTCCTTTTTTTGAATGAAATAACTATTTTCATTTTTTGAAAATCTTTTCCAGAGGAGTAGTATTATTTTTATTGTGGCAAGTGAAAAGTGAAAAAAAAGACACACTATTGATGATATAACCTGGTGTTTTCCATCAGTTTGCATTCTTTTTTTTTAAGCTGGCATTTTTAAAGTTATGCAAAAGGTTAAACTTTTTCATATAATTGTCTCCCTGCTTACTTTTCTTATTGACTTATAAGAATGCTTTACATATAAAAGATAATGATTTTC
The DNA here is from genome assembly GCA_023783475.1 of Daubentonia madagascariensis. Lineage (NCBI taxonomy): Eukaryota > Metazoa > Chordata > Mammalia > Primates > Daubentoniidae > Daubentonia > Daubentonia madagascariensis. The sequence continues at coordinate 23,517,851 of JAKFHU010000726.1, read as the reverse complement.
CTGTCAAATTGGTTGCAAAGGTTTTATTTGTAATTTTTGTTTAGTTTTCCTTCTGATATTTTTGATGTGAGAACTTTTTCTTGTCTTAAATGTAGTTGAATCTGTCAATCTGTTTATGTTTCCTATGGCCTTTTTTGTTTAAAATGTTTTCTCTAACTCATAATCAGGTAAATATCTCTGTATTACACAACATATTAATAATATTCAACTTGGCTTATAATATTTTTAAATTCCTTTTATATATAAATTATTACAGACAGCTCTTGAATTTCAGTTTTGTTCATTCAGCTTAAAGAAACATAATTAAATTTCTTTGTTTTTAGTTTTTTTCCTGACATAGATATATAATCAGCACTGTAGAAATTATTTTCCCCCATCATTTTTTTACAAAATTTAAAAGTAATTAATAAAAGTAATTATTAGTAGATAAATAAGGTTTATCTACATTACATTATTGTTTAGGGTTCACTTCTTTTATCAGAAAAGGGAACTTAACTAAGGAACATACAATTAAAATTATTACATTAACAGTTTATATGCTTAAAATACAACTGTTGCACTAAAACTGTTGCTTTTAAAAAGTTTTTAATTTTATTTCTTTGTAAAACTAAAATTATTTTTGGATTTTGTTTTAGAAATATGTGTACTACTCTAGTAGTATGCTATAAACTGAATTGTGTCTTCCCCAAATTCATCTGTTGAAGCCCTACGCCCAATGTGACTGTGTTTGGAGAGAGGGAAATTAAAGTTAAATGAAGTCATAAGGGTAGAATCCTAATCCAATAGGACTAGTGGACTTATAAGAAGAGGAAGAGAAAGATATCTCTCTTTTTTCTCTCTCACCCTCTGCATGCACACGCTGAGGAAAGGGACCCTGTGAGGGCATAGCAAGAATGTGGCTGTGGCCATCTACAAGCTAGGAAGATGCCTTCTCCAGAAATCAAATTGACTAGCACCTTGATCTTGGACTTCCCAGCCTCCAGACTGTAAGAAAATAAATTTCTGTTGTTTAAGCCACCAAGTCTTAAACATTTCCTCCCTTCATTAAAACAAAAAAATTTTCTGATTAATATTTTCCTATATCATGCATTATGTTATGCTCTTTAATTACATTATTCAACATAATCCTCATAAAACATATATGTAAATGATATTTATTTCCTTTTACAGATGAACAACTAAAACATTCCGAACAGCTTTATTAAGTGGTATACATAAAATTCTATGTGCTGAACGAATCAATAATAAAAAACTAAATATTTGGATTTGGATGTACTAAAGGTCAAATTATATCTCAATAGCTTAATATAGTCATATAATAAAAATATGAAAGTACTTCTTGATTAGCTTATGGAGCCTTTTTATATTGAAAGGGTTTGCTCCACTGCAGAGTCCTCATAAATCGTACTTCAATTTCAAAATATAGTCTTGATCTTATCTTCTGACTTCAACATATCTTCCAGAACATTCATTACTCCTGTAAGTTATGATTTTAAAAAAGAAAACAAACACCCCTCCTTTTCTGTGGATGGTGTGTACCATCTGAACATGCCACCCTCTGTGTCCACATTTGTTAAATCACTCTCAACAGCCACAGTTCTTTCCCTTATTTTGATAAAAACCATGTTCTGTACTCGAGGTTCTCCATATCACTGGATGAATCAGTATCTATGTGGATGATCTTCCTAAAACCCTGATTTCTTAGTTTGCAACCTCTTCATAGTTAGGAAAAGATTTTATTTTCTTCAACTTCAACTACAGTCATGTATCACTCAATGGGTATATGTTCTGAGAAATAAATGCGTCATTAGGTGATTTTGTCCTTGTGTGAACATTGTAATATATACTTACACAAACCTAAGTGTATACCATACACATAACCTACAATACACGTAAGAATTTGTATACCTAAACACAGAAAAGGTATAGTAAAAATATGATATTATAATCTTATTTGACCATCTTTGTGTATTTGGTCTATCTTGACTAAAACAGCATTATATGGTGCATGACTGCATGTTTATTCATGACCACATCTTAGACATTATCATCACCCACTGAACTACCTCATCTATTTCAACAGTCTTAGTTCTCTAATTATGGCATCCCACTACGTTCTACCTGTTCTTTAGCATAATTGAGACTTTTAATCTCTACATTGTTCTTCCTACCCTTAACTTTTTTTTCCCCATTAAACTTTGTGGAACTTCATCTCAAGTCCATATTTGCCAATGTTCATAATTCCATTTTGCATTCAAAATTTAAAGAGACTAATTTGGAAATTGTTGCAGCAATCTAAAAATAATTAGAAGATAAAAGCTCAAAAATTCAGTATTTGAATAAATGCTATGTGACACCACTTTGTCAAAAAATAAAATTTCAAGAGATATTCATTTTTCCTTCATTGCATTCCTATATTCTAGCTATGTGGAACTTTCTATATTAACATGTCAATTCCTTCCCCTCCCCCATTCATCAACCCAACTTGGCATGGATAAATTCTACTCATATTTTAAATTTTAAATTAAAGATGTTTTCCTTACCCTGCAAAACTTCTCTTGACTATGCTGTCATTGACCCCTGCTGTCTCCTACCATACCAATGGTAATGCCCTATTGTAATCTTCTGGGTTTCTATTTTTCATTTTTCTTCCACAAGGTTATAAAGTTCCTGAGGGTAAGAACTTTGCCTTACTTTGCTTATTTGTTAGTCTCTCCAGTAATAGTACAGTGTCTAATACAGAGAATCTGTGAAATAAACCTCTATGAAGAGAATAAATAAATGAATAAATAGATTAAATAACTAATCAGCATTAGCTCAGTATTAGATTAACAAATAAGAAGAAAATAGAACCAATTTGAAAGAGGGTCATTAAGTTAATATTTCAAAACTAAGAAATCATTGAAAATTTTCATCAATTAATGGCACAAAAACAAGAGATAAAGCCTTAGAAGATTCAGAAAAAATCCACTAAAGCCTTCCCGGCTGGATTGGTTCAACCTAAGGCAAGCCGCATTCTACCACATTCAAATGCTACAACTCCCCCTAGTGGGCTTGGTTAAGCACCCTGTACTTTGCCACCTCCAGCAAGCTGTGTCCCTTGATTTCCTTCTGGAAAGCCTCAGTCCTCCCACTCGTATATAGCTTGAATTATATTAAAAAGCTCACAGGGTCTTTTGAGTTTAAATATATAACTTAATATGGTATTTTAACTACATAAAATATTTAAAATTCACTTACACTGATTAATTGGTTTCATATGACCAAAAAATTTAAATAATTTAAACATATTTTACTTTATTCCATCAAACTCATTATATGAATATACACAGTTCCTGAAAGGGATCTCAAGTTGCTCCAAAGACAGCATGTTTATTTGTTTTTATTTAATGATACAAATCTAAAGTATATTATCACATGAATTTGTACGGGAGGTTTTATTTTTATCTAATTGGTGAAAATGAATTTGTCTTTTTAATGCAACTTGATTTTTACATTGAAATAAAACATCCCAATTTGACTAACAGCATATGATTGTTTGTTTCTAATACTGCCTGAGATAGTTAATATTTTAGAACAGTAAATGTTTACTTACAATGAGGTGATTGCTTTAGAAATATAAACTATAGAATGTAAAACAATAATGTGTTCAACTGTATATAACTAATAGTATTCATGAGGACAAAAATATAAGCACTGAGTTTTATGTAAAAGCAAAATACAATTAATGTAAATTGTATTAGAGAATGAATTTATTTCTTGTATGACTTAGCCAGATGTATAAATTTAAGGCAACCTTAAATAGCAGAAGAAGAATTATTTAACAAGATATGTCCAAAAAAATTCATGTGTGGGAAACTTAATCTCCAATGCAATAGTGTTGTGTGGTGCCTAATGAGAGCTGTTTATGTAATATCACTACACAAAGGGCTTGGAGGAGTGGATTTGCCCCCTTCTGCATTCTGCCATGTGAGGATACAGCATTCCTCCTCTCCAGAGGACCCAGCAACAAGGCACCATCTTGAAAACAAAAGACTGAACCTGTTGGTGCCTTGATCTTGGACTTCCCAACCTCTAGAAACTGTGACAAATAAATTTCTGCTCTTTATAAATTACCCAGTCTGTTGTATTCTGTTATAATAGCACAAAACGAACCAAAACACAGGGCAGAACATATTGTCATAGAAATACTGGTCAAAGTTCCACAATCTGTGACTTAATCAAAGTTGTGTTTACTCACTATTTTAAGCCAAGTTCTTACAGGACAGACACTAAGAAATATTTTAATCTAAATGGTTTATGATGAAAGTTTTCCCAGTAGAAATCAAAAAAGGAAATTGGGGAAGCAGAGCCCGGATTAGGGTTATGCAAGTGAGGAACAAGCCTCAAGTGAAAAATATAAGGGGGGTGCCCCAAAACTCAGTAATCAAGATAAATTATATTTTAATGCCATATTTTGCATAAATAAAAATTAATTAAAGCCACAATGAACAAAATGTTAATTTTTAAAATAAAGACAGGCAGTTCTTTGTTTTATAACTCTGTGCAACAGAAAAATGATCAGCCCAAGGTTTCTAGCCAACCTGCCAAGTAGGTAGGTTTATGACAGATGACAATGGCATGCAAAGATATTGAACAACACAGGACTTTATATTGTTATTTTTATCATAAAGCTCATATTAACTTCTACTTGGTTTAAAATATGGGAGAATATTTTGAAAAGTATACATATGGACACATAATTTTCCTTTTGCCTCTGGCTCCAATATGGCTTGGCAAGTTACAGCAAAGAAAGGAAAGAAGCTAAGCAAGGTTGCAATTTCAGATGAAGTCGCAGATTCAGCCTAATCCCTTGAGAAACACTGGAATATAAATTACACATCACAGTTAGTCCATCTTGGCAAAGGGGCTGGGTTTTTATACTCCCATACCAGCAAAGCATTGGCAATGAGCCACCTCCAGGAGAAGGTGGGACAAAAACTCCCAGACCCTTCAGGTTTTCCATACAGATGCCCAAGGACAATCCAGTCAAGAAAATTGCAAGTACACACCTTTACAGCAAAACATACAGACACTGTGGAGAAAAAGCATCTGTCCAGGACAACAATTAAACTTGTTTTAGGTGTCCACTAAGCTTGTTTTGTGAACTTCAGTGAGTTAACCTAAGACATTTGGTATAAATAACAAATATAAGATCATAAGTGAACCCATCATTCTAAAATTCAGTTATTTAACAATGTCTATTTATGGAGTACAGGCATATGAGCCAGGAAGTGAGCCTAAAAGGGTTTTGAGTAATTAAATAAATATTCTAAATTGCACACATTGAAACTCACATACTTTATTCATAGTTGTGGTTCTTATTTCTGCTCTGAGACACTACTACTTACTACATTAGGTCAAGACTACAGAATTTAGTTGTGAGGTTTCCAGGCTTTTGCATAATTAGAACAAACACGTAAGAAAGTGAGAAATTAACTGCTCCAGGTAGATCTGCAGGCAGAAGAAACAGAAATGAGAAGTGATCATCTGCCAAAAAAGATAAAGTACAAAAATGATAACAATCATATAAATGACCCCAAACATCAAATCAATTTGCATTCATTTAATATAGACATGCATACACACAAAAACATGCATACGTATGTCCACTCCCATGTTCATTGCCACATGATTCACAATAATCAAGATATGGAAATAATCAAAGTCTCCATCAAGGGTTGCATGGGCTAAAAAAATGTGGCATATTATTCCGTCTTTAAAAAGAAGGAAATTCTGTTATTTGCAACAACACAGATGAACCTGGAGGACATTATGTTAAGTGAAATAAGCCAGGCACAGAAAGATAAATAATGCATGATCTCAGTTATATATGGGATATTATAAAGTGAAACTCACAGGAGTAAAGAGTAGAATGGTGCTTACCAGAGGCTGGGGGGAGGGGTGTTGGGAGGATGGACAGAAAAAGGGGACATGTTGGTTAAAGCTTACAAAGTTTCAGTAAGACAGGAGGAATAGGTTCTGGTGGCTAGAGTTAATAATAATGTATTGTACATTTCCAAATTGCTAAAAGAATAAATGTTAAATGTTCTCACTACAAAGAAATGATCGGTATGTGAGGTGATGGATATGTTAATTAGGTTAATTTGATCATTCCACAATGTATATGTATATTGAAATATCACATTGTGCCCCATAAATACATATAATTATTATTTGTCAATTAAAATAATTTTTAAAAAGTTATTTCTAATAAATAAGCTGTGAGATGTTGAAAGGGTGTATGTGTTCTGCTTCCAAAGGCTTTCAGAGCACCCATTTCTCATCACATATGCACAAAAAAATTATGAACTGTACAAACCATTTAAAATTACACAGAAAATTCTAAAGCCAGAAATAAGAGCAGAATTATCAAGTTAGAGTGGTAGGAAGTAGTGATGGCCAGAGAATGGGGTTTGTATAGTAGAGTCAGAACTGAGGGATTCTTCCCATCCCCATCCACAGGCACTTATGCCACCATGCTCTCAGACCACCTGGCTACCTCCCTTACCACTAGATCTACCCCAGTATAAGCTTCTGAGACTAGGACTGGAGGATGTATACAATATCCGTACCAACAGAGGGTGACCTTAGGCGGCAAAGCCAATAAAAACTGTGGGTTGTGGTTGCTATAGCATACTCAAGTAATTGATAACCAGTGACTATGAGACTGATATTGGATGATGAATTCAATATCCAATATTGAGCAAAATAGCCCGTATCTACAGAAAGAGAAAAACTGCCTCACTGGGGTCAAGGTTTTTTTCGTCTGCTCAACACCTCCAAGGAATACCTAACTTAAAAATGGGTTCAAATGTAAATAGAAAGAGTCTTAAACTCAAGTGGGGGACCCCTCAAATGTTAGGCAGTTCATTTATTTATTTATTTATTTAGCCAAATTGACCTGATAGACACCATAGAACCGTTACTACTTGGGAAGTGGGGGAGTAAGAAACAGAAATTGATTCTGGCTAACAGGTGCAAAATGGGAATTCATTGGAGGAATCTATTGATTTGGGGGTAACTCACAATTTTTTAAGAGAATGCTGAAAATACAGACTTAGAAAAATGAGAAACCAGGGTAAATGGAAAGATCAAAGTAACTGGAAGTAGTTTGCATTATTATTTGGTTGCTACCACTATTATAAATCAGCTTTAACCATTTTTCAGTCTTTGTGACACTCTGCTTAAGACTCAAAGTATCTAAAGTAAATTAACAAATGAACAAAGTGAATGAATGAACACAATGAAGAAAGATAGGTCATGCGTTCACATATGCCTAGGGATGCTCATAAACCTTGACAGAAAGCTTTACAAACATGAAGTAATAACTAGAAAGTAAGTCAAGGTATGACAACCAGACAAAGCAAAAGCTGAGACTGTGTTGTAGAAGAAAAAAATTCAGAAAAACAAAAACAAAGAAAAAATAAAAATTCTTTAAAATAAATCTCTCAAAAGCTATTAAGTGCACATTGGTTAGACAGGAGTCATACAGAGTCAAGAGCAAAGTAATTTCTGAATAATGACTTATAAGGTCATGTAGAACCAGGGACAAAATGAGAGTGAAAAATAAGCAAGTTAGAAATCCCTAAACTATTTATAAGAGTTGAGTTGCAATCGGAATGCAATTGTTTGGCAACCAAAGCACAAGAGTCCTATCAGAGATCCATGATCAACCATAGAGAAATTGATGTTAACGCCTAATGTTTGAATCACCAAAATGATTTTAAGTACAAAAAATATGTGCTGTATTTTGGGGTAATTTCTATTCAAAATAATTATTTTGAATGATACTTAAATAGGTATACCCTCAGATATTTGGAAAATTCTGTGATTCAAGAAAAGTTTTTCTCAGAATTATATTAATAACATGAAAAAACATTGTATTATTGGACTGACACATATACAAAAAGTTAAAAAGTTGCCATGTCAAAATCGCATGCATAACCTATGAAAATATTAGTGATTGATAGAGCTATCTATGTAACCTTTAAATTTGATATTGAGAATTTTGTGCACTTTTAATATTCACATTCACTAATTTTCTTACAAATTAATACATTGAAATGTTTCCAACTGATGTAAATTCCAAAAGCTTTTGATAGCATACCACTCCTAAAATAAGAACTGGTTTGCTCTGCAAAGGAAAAAGGAAATAAAAGTTTACAGGTGCATTAAATATTCAGCTGTGCTATGTATATGAAGACCAACTGCCAATTTCAGGATTTTCCTGCATGCAAGTTATCTAAGTATAGCCAAATAATCGATTCATAACTGTTTATTTGAACAGTAGATTAACTTACTTATCAACAATTTAACAGCATGTCTTTCTCCCTGCCCCTTCCTGCCCTAGCTTGCCCAGGGTCTCTGCATGTGTTGGCTGATTAGTATAATTTTCAGATATTATGACAGCATGTCAAGGATCCAATTTTATAATTTGTATTGAGAAAAAAATCAGCTTTTTAATCTATATGACATAGTTAATTATAACAGCAGGTATGTTTTCCTGGGGTTTCATATTTTTTACACTGGTTTTTCCATTCATTAAATAGCCCATGGCATCTGGAAGCTTGCTTGGGTAAACCTGGGAGTGCCTCATATCTTCCCTGGAAAACTGACCCATGTGAAATTCAGTGTCCTTTTTCAATTTTGGCCAAAAGGAGAATTTTAAACATGCAGAGGCCTTGCTCCCATTCCTTTTAATTCAGTCGTCTTGGGGTGTGGCCTGGATGTCTGGTAATAACCTCCTCAGGTCATTTTCATGGACAGCAAACTTAAAGTTTCACCCATTCATGGCTCAGAAAAATCCATTTGCTACTTTCAGAAAGAGTACCTTTCAGCACTATTGGAATTTGACTAAAGAAAAATCTCTATCTGCCAGAAAATAGTGATACTGTTGTAACATCTCCCTAGTATTTTGCAGAATGACCAGTAGTCATCTCAGCACACTACACATAGAAAGGATTTCAGCATGATTTCTACAATACCAGGAAACTTGCTGTATTTGCCTGCATATTTTCTCCTTTCATGTTCTATCTTCTCAAATATTCCCAATAGGAACTTATATATTTTATTGCCTTAACCAAGCTTCCTCTTATTTTTTTTTTCCTGCACTTAAGCAGGGTGCCCCGAACATAATATATCTTATCCATGCCATATCGGACAAATGTCAGACTAAAGCAAAAGCCAGCTGTTCACCTCTGTACAGAGTAGCAAGTGAAGAGAACAAACCAGCAGGAGTTCTGTCAATACTAAACTAACTTTAGGTACAAGCAACCTGGGTAGCTGCCTTGGCTGCCCTTATTTCCATTGATTAAAGGTATTTAAAACCTTTAATTGATTTGGGTCAAATTATTTGAGAATAATTTCAAAATAAAATGAGAAAAAAGTAATTTTAATGTGTATTCATGTGTATATTACAAGATAAAAATAATTTTTGCCTGCATGTACAAGGAGATCTCTATCCTTTATGAATTGAATTCTTTCCTGCCAATTTCACCACAAAGCTAGTTTTTCATTCATTCAACAAATTATCAAATGTCTAATATTATAGAGCACTGGACTAGTATGTGCAGTTTTAGAGAAAAAAGACACTCTCTGCTTGTTAGTACCTCAAGTATTAATACAAACACCAAACAGATAAAAATGGCAATACATTATGATAAATGTTCCAACAGGATTATGTACAAGTTTTTACAGGAATAAAGAAGAAGGTCATTTTGCTCAGGTAAAAAAAAAATACAAAAAAGTTCTGCAAAAAGAAAAAAAAGTTACCTGAATTTTGGTTTGAAGCCTATTCTGGAGTTTTCCAGGCAAAGCTGGAAGCAGAAGTGAGGGGACAAATATCAGAGAAAGGAAGCAGTAGTACCTAGTAGCAATGCGCGTATTTTTTCAATGTATTTTGAAGGAAGTATAAAGACATTGGGGAATTTTAAGTAGAAGGGTAAGATGATCAGAATTATGTTTTAGACAGATCATTCCTGAGTGGAGGGTGCATTGAATTTAGCTGGGGGTGTAAAGTGTTGAGGGCATGTGCAAAGTCAGGGATAATGAGAGTCATAGGAAGACAATGATTTGGGAGATGTTAAGAAAACAGAAGAGGAAGGAGATGAGGGAAAGGGAGGAACCAGGTATAACTCCTAGGTTTCTGGCTTTGGCCCCTGGATAGGAAAATATGATACAAAAGTTCTAGACTTCAACCATAAAATAATAAAGAAAAGAAATTGAAGTAAAATGATAAAATACAAGGATAAATATTTGAAATACTATTATTATCACAATATAAAATCTTAAGAAGCTATTCTATATGACTACCCAAGACTGACCTTGATTTTAGTTCAGAGACCAGTCTGGTATCAGTAAAGCCTGGAAGACTCTTAGCCAATATTAATAAACCAGAGTCTACTGTGGTTTAACAATCTGAGAACCAGTGATGCATCCATTAAACAATATTAAGACCCCAATAGTTCTTCCTCATCCTCCATAAATGAATTATGAATAAGACAAAACCAAAAGCTGTTTAAGAGATAACAAGAATTAAAGAATTTGCAGCAGATGGTACCAGCTGTGCACATTTAATTCCAGCTCAAACAATCTGCCAAACAGTTAGACAGAACTGCTTTTGCATGTGAAATTGGAGTGTCTCAGAGCCAAGGAAGAAATCTGAGAGTAGTCTTTTTGGCATTAGTTATCAAACCTTTTATTATATTTAATGTTAGTGGACACAAACCTTCCTTCCTTTCACTGCTTTCTCTGTTCTATGTACATTCTCTTTCTCTCTCTCTTTCTCTCTCTCTCTCTTCCTCCCCCTTCCTCTCCCCCTTCTCTGTACCTCAAATAGGCATATATACACATATACACACCAATGTTTGCATCAATTAAATAAAGATTAAACTCAAAGAGTTAATTTGTTTAAATGCAGTATACTACGCATTCAACAAATATACACTAAGTAAATACAGGTAGTATAAAAAGAGCTTATTGTGGATATTTTGAAGATAAATTTTTAAATAGACTCTAGGATATTCCATTAATTTATAAAGACATTAACTGTAAACAACAATGCAAAGCAGTATAAATGTTATAGGATAATATATAGACTTTTTAAAAAGTAAGCTTAAAATCCATTGGAATAGACAAATGCAACAAACCTGGAAAAATTTGACCTGAATTCAGAGTTGACATATGGAATTTGGATAGGCTAATAGAAAATAAGCAAGTATTAAAGGCCAAGGGAGCAATATTCAACTAGGGCTCCAATGCAGAAATGCAAATATACTCACAGTTTGCATTTATCAGAATGCACTCAGTAGATGGGGGAAATATCCATGAAGGGCCTTAATTGTGAGATTTAAGACTGTAAATTTATCCCGAAGATAATGATAATTGGAAACCATGAAGGTTGTTGGAGAAGATAAGAGCCATGATGAAATGTTTCCACTCAGTGCTATAGAATGAAGCAGAAATGGCAAGCCTGAAGACAGTCATGGTAACGCAAGGTCTTTCCAATAAATACCATGTGCATGTGATAATTACTATCTGGGCCCAGGTGATGGCAGTAGAACAGATAGAAGGGGACATAGTGGAGTCTAATACAAAGGAGACATTTTCAGATATTAGTGTTTGATTCTAAGGCAAAGATAAAAAAGGATGATGTATAAAAATAAGGTTTTGACTCTGACAAGTTGGGAAAATAAGGGCAGTGATTACAGAGTTCATTGAGAAGAAGCAAATTGAGGAAGGAAGATGTATATGGATGAAAATGAATGCAATTTTAGCTACACTGAGTTTGAGATGTTAGGAAGAGAACAAAATGGACACAGCTCAAGCTAGGTCTTGGTAGTGCTAGAGCAGACACAGATTATGTAAAACTCTTCCTAGAAAAGGTGATATCATAAGAATACACATATGTTTTGAAACAAAAGAATATTAATGAAAATTTATGGAATCCTCAAAATGTTCCTGTGAAGAATGCTCTATTCAGAGGAGGAATCGAAAAAAGACTCCATGGGGGAGCAGGGAGTAGATATCAGAGGTCAAATTGAAATCCAGTAGGCACAATCATAAGACCAGCGTCTTTAGCAGTCTCAGGTACTGTATTAGTTTCCCAGGGCTATCATAACAAAGCACCAGAAACTTGGTGCCTTAAAACAACAGAAATTTGTTTTCTCACAGTTTGAAATCAAGATGTCCACAGGATTGATTTTTTCTGGAGACTCTGAGGGCAAATCAGTTCCATGTTTCTCTCCTACTTTCTAGTGATTGCCAACCATCTTTGGCATTCCTTAGCTTGTAGACTCATCACTCCAATTTCTGCTTCCTTTTTCACATCGCCTTCTCTTCTGTGTCTTCCTGTTTCACATTGCCTTCTCTTCTGTGTCTTTCTTTTATGAGGACAATTGCCATTGGATTTACCCTAAATGCAGGATGATCCAATCTCAACATCCTTACCATAGTTACATCTGCAAAGACTCTTTTTTTAAATTTTATTTTATTTTTAATTGACAAATAATAATTATTAATATATATTTATGAGAAACAAGGTAATATTTTGATATGTGTAGACATTGCAGAATGATCAAATCAAGATAATTAACATGACCATCACCTTACATACTTATCACTTTTTTAAAACAAAGTCATGTTCGCAATTTCCAGGGGTTAGGACTTACGAATATCTTTTTATAGGTGCCCACTCTTTAACCCAATAGAAATACAGTGAAAAAGGTATGAAGTGGTAAGGTTATAAGGTAACTTATACTCTCATACCATTTAAAAGAGTTAATAAAAACTCTGTAAGGTAAACAGTTCTTTCCATTTTACAGGTGAAATAATTAAGGCTCAGAAAAGGCATGTAAGAATGATATGTCTATTGTCATACTGTTTTTTAAAAGTGACAGATTTCTTACCCTAAAGGCATTTTCAATTCATTTTCTTTTATTTTAAAGACATTACTGCATGCTGGCCCTGACCCAGAAAAGCATTTATTTTGTTACTTTTCCTTTGAAAAGATGACTTTGTGTTCATACAATCATATTCTTTCTCCTCATTCTCTTGTCACCACTGAGTGTGCAAGTTTCCTAACCAGGAATAGGATATTTTGTTTGTTTGTTGTCTGTTTGGTCATTGTTGTTTGCTTTGATTGTATATTGCTTGATTTTTTATTTAGAAAATGATAAAGAATTAAGAAAAATAAAGATCAAGATTCTTTTTGTCTTAGGAGAAGCACACTCTAAAAAACTGAAGTAACCAAACTGAGTGATGTTCACATTGAATTGCTAGATAACTTAACCTCCTAAGAGATGTTGTGGTACTGTATCCATACAAAAATCTTTCATCATATACTAGATATTATACTTGGTTCATTCAAACCTACATTAGATATGTGAAATCTCCCAAAATTCAGATTGATATTCATATACCAGATAAATAAATTCTGGTTACATTTGTAAATATAGCATGTGTTCATAGTGTCACTATCAATAGCCAGAAGAAAAAAATTCTAAATATAACTACTGATTTATAATAATTTAATAATTATTTTACCTTATTAAGTATGTTTATAATAAATTCCTGATGACTTCAATCAACTTGAAGGGTTAAATTGATTCTTTTTATAGACCACTGCATACAAAATACCAAACAATGAATTGATTTGCTCATTCAATGAAACAATCCATTGATTGAGTTGTTTAAAAATATACACTGAAGGTGTATAGGTTTATGTGAATTGACCAGTCATTCTGGTCTATGTACTAAAAAAAAAAGAAAAAAGTAGGAAATATTGCCAAAGACTCTCCTTGTCTCCCAATTCCCGCTTCTCTCTGGCTAATTTTACTTTTCTAGCCTCATTTGTCATGTCTTTTCTAAAAGTATAACAGCTTAAGTGACTAAATCTTAAATATGCACATAACTTTCCTAACTCTACTCATAGTATTTCTGGAGAACAACCTCCCCCACTAAGATTTTTCCTGTTAAGCATCCCTATATGATTCTAGAATGGCTCAAATGTTTATATCTTCCATGAAGTTTTCCCCAATTCCTCAGCTAAAAATAACCTCCCATCATCTTGGTATTTTACAGGAATCTCTCTTAAAATGGTTATACTATACTGACATTCACTAGAGTAACTTGAGAATATTTTCTATCACTTCTATTACATTGTAAACTCCTTGATGATAGAGTAATGTGTGATTCCTTTTTTTGTTTCCTTGCAATAGGAGCTCAAAATGCTTTCTTAAGTAAATGAAAGAACACATAGATGAAAACAACACTTGCTACACAAAGAGTAAAGATGAAATTGATCCTTGTCCAGATGGGACAGATATTTGTACTTACAATCCAAATGGATTATGTGCAGCCAAACCAAAATCAGCTGCATTGATTTTCTTTATTTTTGTGACCAAAATGATCATTCTAAGTCAAGGTCACTGTTATCTTCCTATCTGAAAAAAGATCCTATTTTGTTTGGTTTCCTGTGCTCTTATTCGGGGAAATATTTCAACATCTATTAATTTTAAGATAAATTTGAAAAAAACAATGAAATAACAGAGTTGCTAGGGATCATTTGAGACATTTAAAAATAGATCATATTATAGAGTAATAAATATCAATAGTCTTAACGTGTGTTGTTCATATATAAGTACACATATAAACATAAATGATTTATCATCTTCAAATTTGTGAAGCATCCAGCAATGCTATTAATATTTTCAATGGTTCCTCTCATTTAGGAGTTTATAAACATTTAGGAAGATGAACTTCACAATTAAAAGTTACAAAAAATTAATGAATTCTGCTTTATCACCAGCAAAGCAGTTTACTATCATGTGAAAAATATTCCAAGCATAGGTGAAATGTACTTGCATTCTACTTGTGGCAGCAGAAGGGATTATTATCAAATATATTTTTAAAACAAATGCTCACACCCTTCTAGAATTGAATTTCAAGTTGTAAAATTGTTTACTGCAGATGTTTAGATTTCTCAGTTAATAAAATTTCAAAAAGTTGGTTCTTAAGTAGATGAATGAGACAAAATATAAAGAAAGCCTTATACATACTACCTAATTTATGATAGGCTGAAAATCAGCAAAATTAAATGTGTTAATGGTTTTACTGTATTTGGAATATTTTAAAATATGCGTTTATCTCAAGAAATTGTAATCAATTTTAAAGATCAGCAGAATATATGTGGATGATAAAGTCAGACAACTAAATATTTTTAAGATAAAAATGGACTAATTGGCAGATAACTTCAGGTTTGAAATCAAATATATACTGCATTTTCATAGTAATTTTGATAGATATGATATCTTATAAAATCCACATTTTTGATTTATGTTCTTTAAATATTTATGTGTTTTCAGGTGCATTTGAAACTGATTCTACAGAACTATACAGTGTACTACAGTTAAAGAAATGATGATAAAAAGATCTGCTACACTGCAAATTGAGGTTTATTCACATAATGTCAGCAACACAACTTTGTTATTGATGAAACACAGAGACCTGGATTATCCTGATTATTTAGCAAAGCTACTTTTTACTTAACTTTTTATTTTTATTATTCTTTGCAAAGAGGAGTTAAGTGACATCAGCCCCATGTTGAGTGAAACACACTCAAGACAAACAGAGAGGTCTTTAAAGAATTTCTTTATTCTTATCTCTTTCTTTCAAGATCATTACTGAACTCCACCCGCACCTCCCCCAACTATTCACCATGGTTCCCTTCTTTCAGGAAACAGAGCTCATATATAGCTTATATTGAATTATATATATATATTACATATTAAATTGTCTATTTGTAAGAAGGCAGCAGTTGAGAAAATTTGAATGTAAATGTACTAAATTATTAGATTTGTAGCTCATGTCAAAAACAAGGCTTTTTTGTAGTCAATGTTTTTTTGTATGGATAGAGCAATAGATACGGTCTTCAGTTGTAAGGCTTTTCCGTTCCTTTGCTCTTTAAAATACAATATTGCTACTCTTATGTGACATGTGAACTTCAGTCTCTGACTCTCTTAATATGACTAAAAGCTTAAAAAGACTGAAATGCCTGTTAAACCTCAGTATTAATGAAACTGTAAGAGGAGTCAGGACATCAGAGGAATGAATTCCTAGGAAGGCACACTTAGTGACTCTTCCAAGAAGCTGGTCTCCCCCTCTCAACAATGTTTCCTGATTAACAACAAGAAGGACAGATACTTTTATGTGCCTGGTAATTTATCTTCTTAAATACAATTTTTTTAAAAAAGTTACTTTATCACAAATATGAGGTCTCTTATCTTTCTTTTTACTCAACCCAAATAGGGACTATTACAAATCAAGTAAGTGCATAGACTCAAATTAGAATTCCTTCATTATTCTAGATTCCACATTTAAATTCAAATGTTTTATTTCCCAGGAGTTGGAGAGGTCAGACATGACTGATCCAAGAATGGACAGTTACAGAAAAACGAATTCTTCTTTTTGCCCTACTCTCCTGGTAGTGAATTCTATATAAAAATGAGCAAGGAAATGACTGCTTGTTTATTTGTAAATCATTAACATTTTTATCTTATTCTAGTTTTTTTTTTCCAAGGGACACACAAGTCTGAATTTGAGCCTTTTAATTAAAAAGTATATATCTACAGTCAGCGGACATTCAGTTTTAATAGGCAAAAACATTTCTATAGCAAAATAAATACTTCACTTGAGCAATAATCCTCATATAAACTTGTATATCTATAATATAAATTAATAAAAATACTTTATAAGTTCATAACTCTGTCAAAAGCATATATACTTCTTTCCCAAATTAAAAATAGCCCCCTTCCCAACTTTTTGTGCCGTCTTTTCTCAATGTACTCATTCTGTTTTGATGATTTTATTCATTGCTCTTTGACATTGCTCCTGTGGTGCCAAAACAGAGTAGGTAAATATTGAGGGGCTAGTTTAGTATTGGGCAATTTTGGGAAAGGAGCTGGTTTTCTCTCTTTTAGTGCCAATTCAGCCCTGTTTTAAGATCTAAGTTAATTGTACTCCATAGGTATTTGGAGGAAGAGCTGAAAAGGAATGGAAATCTGGTACTTTCCATTTAAAGAACCTGTCCATTTTCTATCTAAACTCTTTTTAAAAGCCCTTAATGGCACTAAATCATTGTGATTGTCTTGATGATTGTTGCAGAGTCACTGTGTTCCGTGACCTGTATGTGAGAAGATCAATAGGCTGCAAGAAGTTAAAAAAAAAAGGGGGGGGGGAATTTTTCTTATTATGTGTACACATATATTTTAAAGTTTTATCACTTATAAATTATAAATTATTGCTTTACTATACTTATGTAGGAAATTTATTGTTAAAATGATTTCGTTACTAGACTATTTTAAAACAAGCATCTTTGAGAGCTAGCATAGGGTACAGTACAGTAGGCAAGCTTATTAACTCAGAAAGCAGAAACCATAGGTTCATATTTCTTCTTATATATAGGCGAGGCAAGATAGTTAACTTCTTTATGTATCAATTTTTCATCTATAAAATTAGGAAAATTGCAGTGCTTGTCTCAGAATGTTGTAGTGAGGATTGAGTGAAATACGTAAACATAGCACAATGCTTAGTACACAGTAAGCACTTAATGTTTCCTATTATGTTAGCTATTTTTTCTATATTCTCTTTCTGATCGCCTTAAACAAATCTATGCACGACTGTGTTGCTTTCCTACTAATCAGCTGCAATAGGTAATCTCTTTCTCCCAAACATAGGCACTTTTTTTCCTTCTGGAGAAACTGAAGGATTTCTCATCCATGATTTTGGCTGATAATTTTAGGCTTCTGGAATACTTTGGAAATGTTTCCTTGAAGAGGAGAGAGTGTTCAGCATTAAAGACTAGTATGATCTGGCACTAAATGCATAGCACTAAATGCCAATGCGCCTGATGACGACCTTGGATAAACCATTTCATTTTCTCATGCCTTAACATTTTCTGTCTGTAAAATATGATTTTCCATCTTGTCTCAGAACCTGGACGATGTGGGTGAAAAATGGCTTGTGATTTAATGTGAGCTATAGAAACTAGAAACTATGGTATTGTTCAAAGTATTATGAGTTACTAGATAAATCTTTTAACAACCACACATTGAAATGATTGGCAGAATTCATTTAGGGAAAGATAATTGGATTACAGGATTAGCAGTGTGTTTGAAAATAAGTATCAAAAGTTGGTATCTTAGTAATCGTCATTATGGTCCCCTAATCAAAGTTTATTTAGTGCACGATAATTACTGTTAAATACCTCTGACTTTTGAGAAATAAAGTTTTTTTCGCTTAAAGTCCTTCTATCTGGATATATAGTCATGTGTTCAAATAGATTGCAAAAACCCAAGATTTTGTTTTCTTTTAAAAAAGTAAATTCAGTTGAGGCGACTAACCTCTACACACTTGGTAAAGAGGGTTTTGTTGAGTATCCTTATTAAGTCCGAGGACCTGTTCGCATCTAACTGGTTGTCCAACGCAGCAAAAGCAACAGCAGCAACACCACATGCTGATGTCTTGGCTGAAATCAATGCCGGAGCGGCTGCCAAGGTGGCTGAGCAAGCTAATGACGTTTTCAATGTTGATCATCCCAATCGCAGTTTAGTCCCAACGTTGTCGCCCACTCCCCTTCAAAATCTGCATATGCAGACAATAAAAGTGAGCACTGATGGGAAGGAACAATATTCTGCCCCGCAGCTCTTAAGGTGCCTCTCTGAATTTAATGAGGTCAGTTGGGCGTCTACAGTTTTTGCCTTTTGCTACAGCTCCCTACCCAAGAGAGAAAGCCCTCTCTAACACACACACACACAATACGCTTGCACACGCATATGTACTGCAAAAACACACTTGGGAAATCACCCACACATAGGAAATCACACCTTCCATCATCTTCCATAAACGCACACTTACTCCTCATTACATAGCGCGTGCACGCGCGTACACACACGGACACATGCTGGAAGAATCACAGACCCACACACAATGCAACCTACCTAGAAAACTCAGAATGCTTCCTACGCCTGCGGATTGAACTTCTTCGCCACTCAAGCCTACGGACGCTCCCCGTGTGCCCACTTTCCAGAGCAGATGCAAGTGCCTTGCTCCACTGAGCAGGCAGCTCCGACCCTAGCCCAGGGACAAAGGATGGCCAGAGTAATTGTGTGGTGTACGGGACGGGACCCATTATTTGTGCACAATGTGGAAAGCTGTAAATTCAAGTAGGGCATCCGTCTTCACTAAGCCCTGCAGATGGATAGATGTTCATAACACCTGATAACCTTAGGCATGCAAATGGTGCTACAGGCAGCAGCAATTACCTGTTTCCGAACTAGCGCTGCAACCCTCCCCTCTCCTGAGATGGGACCAGATTCCCAAAAAGGTCAAATCACCAATCAGTTGCCGAGTCTAAGGAACTTGTTCATTGGAAGATTTGGGCCAGGACCGTGCCGAAAAAAATTAAGAAACTGATACACAGGAGCCTAACACGCTAGTCTTGGGGACGCAGCTCCCCTACACCACGGGATGAGAGAAACAGGGTCCCTTATATATGTGAAGGAGAAGCGGGTGGCTTAGAGATGGCCAGTAGATGGCGCAAGAACTCTTCTCTTGTACAATCTTAACCCTTGAGTGCTGTAGGGGTCTGCCAAATCCAGCTGTATAGATATATACATTTTTCGTTTTGAAAGAAACCTCCCATTTACATACTTGGGAACCATCCAGAATTAAGACAAATGGGTCTATTCTAGATAACTACTACAGATAAAGTAGTTTAACTGTAGCATACACCAAGTGAAAGGGCGTTGGGGGGATGAAAGCGAGAACTATTTGAGGAAACGACACTGACTTTCCTCCCCACCCCACCCCCGCCCAGGCCACGGATGTTATCAGTTTAACGAATCATAAAAACCCGGTTACCGGTTTACACGTAGGTATTTGAATATGTAAATGCATGTGTGCAAATAAATTATTCTCTGTGATTTCCTTTTTCAATTAAATCACAGGACAATAAATGCGAGAAGGCTGCCTGAAATATACTGCAACTACAGTAGTAACACATGTTCCGTTATAACGACGTGGGCATCGATGGAGCCCGATTCATTATCACCACGGTTTCCCCAAAAGCAACACAGATCCTCGGATTAAAATATTCCTTTAACATGCTTCTGTATTCGCAGGCTGCAATGGAGAGCTCACTAACATAATATTTCTTGGGCTGCTTTTACAGGCAGAATTGATCTATTCGGGGGAAAAAAATCCAAGCCCCTCAATTTCAAATATCGTGGGGAGTTTATCAGAGAGCTGAGCTGGGCTTTAAGAGACTCACTAGTGGTTTCTGGTGGTTGCTATAACGAGCTAGAATTGGGGTAGATTTTGGTGGAGGGGAAAAACGCGCAAGAAAAGACAGAATCCAGAGTAGCGGAGACTTTGTGCCCCCGTTGGAGAGATGGTTGAGTCCTCGTCAAGGTTGCTGTGGTATCCCAGAAACACCATTCACTCCGATCTGTGACCGCGCACCAACAACAGCAACAACTCCACTGCGCTGGGCTAAGGAGCAGGAATTAGGAGCTCGAGAATAATATGAAAGGGATCCGCAAAGGGGAAAGCCGAGCAAAGGAATCCAAACCCCGGGAGACTGGCACGCGAAGATGCGCTAAATGTGGCCGCCTAGACTTCATCCTGATGAAGAAAATGGGGATTAAAAGTGGATTTACGTTTTGGAACCTCGTCTTTTTATTGACGGTGTCTTGTGTGAAAGGTAGGTCTGCTTTGGGGGGTCCCCTCCGCTTTGGATGGAGGTAGGCTGACTTGCAGCCTGAGAGAGGCTGGCAGATTACTTTGCAATTTGCACCGATAAAATAATCATGATAATACTGAAGAAGGAGTTGATTCACAGCTCTTTTTCCCTCCCTCAGATAGGAAATGCATTTTGCCTGCCAGATTTGGCGTTCAATGCAGTGATTGAGCTTGTGCTCAATAAATATTCTTGCAGTATGCTCAAACGAATACGTGAGTTGGTTAGTATAGCCTCTAACGAGTGGATATCCAGGCAGAATTCCTCTGCAAGACTTTTCTTGGTGGTGAGGATTACCTTGATTTCTTGTCAAATCAGTGGGGTTTGATGCTTTGGGTGGAATATTTATATTAAAGACACTGGTGTAAATGCTTTTTAACCCTTTCGGGGAAGAAAGTTACCAACGTGTTAGGAATGTGTTGGTTTTAAATGCTTTAGGTATAGGGGTCTTCCAAGCATTGCCACACCAATATGAATGTCTGTATGCATATGTGAATTATTTCTACGTGGTCTTCTATGCAATGATAAATGTAGGAGAGCTTCCCTAGGTCCTGTGGTAGAGGTCCAGCCAAAAAAAAAAAAAAAAATGAGGCTTAAAAAAGGTCTGAGATGCCACAAAGTGTAAAGATCCACCTTAGGGTATGAATGAAGGTAGAAGGAAAGTCATTAGCTGACGACCAAAAAGAAAATCCCCAGCAAGTCTCAGCGTTCAGACAGGTAGAGTGAGTGTCACATGCACAGACAAGGGGAGGGGGTAGGTGGGATGTAAAATTTATTCCTAAACAGGAAGGCAAGAGACAGTCAGGATCATTGGAAGAAGAGCTGTCCTCAAGGAGAAAATAGATTCACATCTCTTTTCCACAACTTATCCTGCACCCTGCTGCCCATTAATTGCTGCAAAGAATACTCAGGAGGTGTTTATGACTCATGCCATCATTTTTGAACAATCACCTCTCCATACTCATGGCAGCTCGAATAGACGCGATGGATGTCACTTTTAGTGAAGCTAGTTTCAAATCCCGAGTGTCTGTGTGCCGGGGGTAGGCGGGGGAAAGGGGGGCCTGTTTTGGCCCGGGCGCGCCACGGCCGTCAACACAAACTGGACGCTTCTTCCTTTGTAAAGGAGTGCCTCTCTGAACCGCAATCAGGCCGCGTCTCTATGAAACAGTTTATTGTCCAGCTTGCAGCTGGCTGTCCCCCCACGGAAGGCAGCCCATTTGCATTCAGTGGAAATGATAATTCATGTTTTGGGAGGAGGGAGCTGGAGAGGTTACCTCTCTCTCTACTATGACCAATGATGGATGGCATGTCTGGAATTTTAATTTACATCCCTAAATGCCAGGAAGTCGCCCCTGGTCTCTGTGGCAGCAACTGCCATGTAATCCCAACCTACTCCTTAAAGCTTGATTTTTCTTTTCTCCCTGGAGCCTCAGCGCAGCTCTGAGCCAAAACGCTCGTCCTAAGCGGCGTAACTACACTGCCTAACGCACAAATCGCTCCTGAGATTGCTTACAAGGGGTTTTTGTCGCCGGTTCGACGTGTGAGAGCCACACATTAATGCTTAGTTCTCCTGCCACTGGGAGGTGGTGGTTAATGGATGGCCCTGGGGCTGCCTGCTAGACGCGCGCTCCGCGTGGGGGAGGCGCAAGAAGCCAGCAGCAGCCCTGGCAGAAAAACGTAGGGGTGGCTCCTGTGCGAGACGATGACCAGGGTTGAAGTGCGAGTTTTCATGTAATACCTGTTGAGCCAAAACACATTCGAGGGGCCGATGAGGGGGAGGTAAGTCTCCGAAGCGGGGCGAGCATTCCAGCCTGACAAACGCTGAGCCGCGCTGCCTGCAATTACAGCCCCGGCTGCCCCCACCTACCGTATTTTCCGAATGAGACGCGCCTACAGAAAGGCACGGCGCGTTAATTCGCTTTAGATGGTACAGGCAACAGGACCTCTACCCTCTATCCACAGCTCCTTTTCGGACTGATATAATCGGTCTCCACCGAATATATTCTAGCTTTGGGGACATTGGGAAGGAGAACCATGTCACAGTCTGCTTTGGTCCTGTCCAAAATCAATATTCTACAAACCGTTAAAACATTTTTTAAATGGTAATAAAGTTCTTCATTGTCAGTCATCTGGCACTTGGAAGGCATCTCCTACATTTTACAACTTGAAATGCTGTCCCCAAATTCTGAGCAACTTGTATAGGTTGTATGCTTTAGACCTGTTCCCAATCTCTGGGTAATGTCAATTTGGAAAAATTGCTTCTTATTCTCTTTTTCTTCATTTTATTTTAATTTCAACTCAATTTCAGGCTTTCCTAACACCCAGATTGCAAACGTTGTTTGCCCCAATGTCTATGCCTGCTTTTGTCTTCCCTACTGTTTCTTCTGGACTCTCCATTCCAAGGAAAAGCTCAGATTGGGGAGTCATTTTAAGGGTTTTTTCGGGTCTTAATCTAGACGAGTGTGAGGGTTCAGGAAGTCCGAGGCGCGCAGCTTTCCACCTGAACAGCCCCGGCCAGGAGAATTTCACCATCTGCCCACACTTTTCATCCCCCCACCGTCTCACCTCTGCGTGCAACAGCAATAACAAAGAAGCTCTGTGGGAGGAAACGCCTCAGAGTGGAAGATAAAGTGGTCTGTGGTAGGCCTGAGCCGCTCGGGTGGGGCTGAAAAGGGAGCCAACCTTTCCTAAGCATTTCATGTCCACTGTCGTCATCTGAAATAAAAGGCTGTGGAGGGCACCAAATTGGCAAGTGGGACTGGGTGGGGGCTGGTCAGGCTTGATCCATGCTGAAACACGAAAGAGAGAGAGTGAGAGAGAGAGAGATCTGAAATGCAACCTCCAGCTGCAGAGTGTCTGTTTAGGTCTCACCCAGATAGAAACTGTGAATCTCCAAGTCGTGCTTAAGCGTCCCGCCCACGTGAAGAGACACCCGCTGGGTGCTTCCCCACGCTGCTTCTCGGGGGATTCCAGGGGAGCACATATTCGGTGCAGCGAAGGTACCGAAGGCAAAGATCTCGGTAGGCAGTAGGTCGGAGCCCGGGGGCGGCGTCCCACACCCCATGCAAGATCGTGCTTCCCAGGGATTCTCTCCAGACTACGCATCTAGTGAAGGGTCCACATTTCTGCGGGCTCTGGGACTCCAGGGAGATTCTACTCCTGCCACAGAGTTCTTCTGGAAGAGTGGGGATCGCATCCTCTCCCTCAGTTAATTCCCACTGGAAAGGGTCTCGGGGTCCATGTGAGGGGAGAGCTGCCAGAGGCGCTCATTAGCAGCAAGGTGGCCGTGCCGGGAGGTCTTAGCCAGGCGTGTGTCCACGGGGACAAACACCCTAACTCCCCGTCCTAAGGCGGCAGTCTTAACCTGAAACGTCAGGAAAAGATCTGTCTTAGCTTCAGAGAGCTTTACAAAGGAGGAGGGAGGCAGGTGAGTTAATGTCTTTACAAAAAAATAACAACAGCAAACAAAAAACCACCTCGTGGCCATCCCATCATCAAAACCCATCCCCCAAGGTTAGCATGACTGAGACACCTACTGGAAGGTAACCTTTGTGTTTGAGTCAGGGTTCCCAGTCCCGCCGCAGTTTGGACAGCTGTCCCTTCCTTCCATCTATTTCCTTTGGGAATACTTATTAATTTCTTCTAGAAGGCCAGCCTCCCTGAAATTTTCATGTACCACCGCTGACTTAGCTTATGGTGTGCGCGTGGTGGTGTTGGTGGTGTTGCGGGGGGGTGCGGTTTGCTGGAAAGCAGGAGGACGCATGCACTGTCACTGAGGAGGCTTCGGGAGGCCCCGAGGGTGGGTGTGTGTTGTAGGCGGAAACCCGTGGCGGGTAACAGTACGTTAATGTTCCCTGTCACACGATCCGGCAGAGACAGCGAGAAAACCCCCTTTCTCCAGGCAGACTGCAGCGGTCCTGATTCAAACAACTTCTCCAGGACGCACTCGGGAGCTTGGGAAGCTCGTTGGGGGAACAAGTAATGGGGATTGTGGCTTCTGTATGATTCTCCTTCTCCCTACCTCTTGGTCGCTGGGCAAAGACAAGCAGGAGGGCAGACCCAGGATTCAAGTGCTGCAAGGGCTTAGCTGGACTCTAGAGGAGATGGCAGCAACAATGAAATGGTACAGGGTCATCCCGGTCACGGATATGGTCCTCTCCCAGCCCTGCTGGAGTAGCCAGCTAAGGGATGCAAGAGGGGCACACACGGAGATCGCTGCGCATTGCAGAATAATAATGAAGCAGGACAACCAAAGAAAGAAAGATCAAGTTGGGCATGAGACTGGTTCCCTTCTCCCTGAACTCGGCGCTTTCAGCGCTTTCGGGGAGGCTTTCCACCACCGAGTTGCCAAGCCAACCAATTTACCGCCCCGACAGGGGTTGAACAGTTCTCAGAATTCGGAGCTGAACTTCCCCTGGACAGTTACTTTGTAGAGAGCATTCTGAAATATCTTTTTGCTGCACCGCACTTTCCCGAATCTTCTGGTTGGGAAAGGGGGTTGCTGCATCAAGCCCTCTTTGGAAGAGTATGTGAGCAGAAATAATTAAGGAGCAGGTTTCAGCATCTTGCGATCTTTCAAGGAGAAAAAGGGTAGAATTACTTAATAAATTAAGTACTCCAGGAGCATAGGCTTAGTTCCAGTAGTTATTACTGTTCATGATATTAATTAGTGTTTCTATTTGTGGGGTAGCTGAATAGGTTTTGGGTATACACGTCTTTTCCCTGAACACAAAATTTGGTGTCTATAGAACAGTGAAATAATACATTGGCAGCAAATGGCATCTGTACATGGTTCTAAATATAGTAAAACTCTATAGTATGTGAGATCTGATAAAATAAAAAAAATAATAAGAGAGGTAGAGCCGTTAGTAATGCCTTTGCACTCAAGTGAAAACAAACTCTGATGTTCAAATGCTTGTCTAAGATCTCAAATGCAAATAAGAGAAATGAACTAAACTTCACTTCCCTAGGATCCAAATATACCTCTTCTTGTGTTCCAAAAGATGACTTTCTTTGACTTATTCATCACAGTCTCCAGAAAGAGCTTCAGGATATTAAACACCTTCAATTTTTTGTCTAGTTTGGGAAATAACTTTAAAGAACCAAGGAATCTGCCTGGTAAGGCACCTGTTCTTTTAGGCAGCGTGACTATTTCAGAAAATTTGCCATCTTGTACTTTGAATTCCAAGATTTGGGAGCTTAGAAGTAAACCGTTTGCAAATAAAGAGATTAAGAAAAAATGTGTAAGATACAAATAAAATTTAAGGCCATTTATTTTTATGTACATACATATTAAAACATAGCTTTAGCTATTTTTTCCGCTCTCTCTTTCTTCCATTCCCTTTACTCATAATCCAAAGGAGTATGCAATTTAGCGATACAGTTGAAGTTATGATTTATACTTTGGGTGAGTCTGGGGTGGGTGATAGAACTGGCACTATGGCTACCAAATTCATCTTCTTGATCTCAGAGTAAGCAGGTGGGTAATTCATGGTATTTTCCATGGTATTTATCTCTATGCCCACAAGATTTTTCTCAGAATTAGGGCCCTTGTAAGGCTCTTATTTTCATCAGGAATATCACTTTCACTAATGTTTCTGAGAAAAATCAATTTGTTGAATATCTTCCTGCATTTATGGCCTCAATGCTGATGGTCATCTTTTCTTCTCTTAAGACTCTAATCTTGCAGCCATCAAATGCATTTTATGTCATCAGAACCTTTGCTAAGCTATTGTTTGGTGCTGGTTGAAAATTCTTAATGATTAATATTTTCTATATTAATGATGGCTTGTTGCCTACAACCCAATTTGAAATCTTCTCTAAATGTCTAAGTTGACAACATTATCATATGTGTCATATACCTTGTAGTTGGATAAAAAGAATATCAGTGGTAATCATATGACATTATACATCACAAGAATATTCTATTGGCTCTTAAATGTTTGCTGTACAGTGATTTTTAAAGTGTTCTACAACAAGTAGTACCAGTATCCTCTGGAAACTTTTTAGAAATACAAAATCTCATGTCCAGTCCCCAGCCCAGGTCTATTGAATCAAATGATCTGGGATTTGGGCACAAACATTGGTTTTTTTAACAAGTCATCCAGGTAATTTTGATGCACTCTAAAGTTTGAGAACCACTATGGTAAAGTGGATAGACCAAGGGCTCTGGAGCCACTAAGACCTGAAAGTCAAATAATGATTTTGCCAAGAATTACACTTGGACTAGCAACTCAACTTTCTTAAGCTTCGGTTTCCTTTTCTATAAAAAAGATATTAGAATATCAGTCGGTTTATAGTGAGATTATGTAAATCATGTATGTAGCCCAGTATTTGGCACTAGTAGCTATCAGCAGTATTATTAAAATAAAACTTGCACATGCAAAGTCAGTATGAACTCCCACACACTTTAACCCCAACACCACTACCTTAACTTTTCTATAACAATAAATAAAAAGTGTAGCCTCTTCTCACTAGCTGTAATTTCACTTTGGCTAAGTTCCCAGGCTATTATACATCTAAGAAACACTGTGAAACTTCTGCTTATCACCTTCACACATTTGCTTCTGGTGCTGGCTCTATGAATCAGGGGCAGACCCACAGCTGACAAATGTTACCCCTGCTCCTCAGCTGATTTCTTCCCTTGCATTCTGATATTGATTTTTTAAATGTTGATTGATTAATATACTAACATGAATTTGTTCATTCATCTTGTCACAATCATGACATTCATATATTCTTAAATAGCAGCTAGTTCACTGTTCCTATATTATACAATAAGTGCACGTGCATAGAAACGATAAGTGATTTTCACTAGGTTACAAAGACCATTAGCTCCAGAACTAAGACTAGATCACTGAGCATTCAGGTTCATGTTCAACTTTCTTTCTACTATACCTTATCAATTTTACTACAAAGTTAGCTCAGATGGTACCAACTAAGATAGTCAATCACAAAAGTTGATATTTAAGTACCAACTGAGTTCATCAAACACTTATCCCTTAGTACCACATAAGAGTATTAGTGATTATATGTTTGTGGGTAAAATGAAAAAAAAATGGTAACTGCCTATTTGGTAGAAGAAAAAAAGAGATAATTATGAAATGAAAATCTTTTCTAAAACTAATATACTATATACATCAAATAAATAACTATATCTTCAGCATAGCCTATTTCTTGACAATGCAAGACTATAAATAAAATCAGTGCATTTACTATTTTTCAAGTCTAAGAAAGAACTTTGAAGGTCAGTAATTAAAATCAAATTTTTATTTATTTCTTATAATCTGTACACAATTTCTTAGAGGCTTTTAAATCTACAAAATATGCTCTTATTTTTTCACAGTTTTTGTTATGTTTAAGTCATATTTACATGAGATTATGCATTCTATGTGGTCTGCATCTTCATCAGCATATTTATTTCACATTATTTATATACTCCAGTGGCGTCATTCAAAACTCTACCATAGGAGGCCGGGCGCAGTGGCTCATTCTTGTTGTAATCCCAGCACTTTGGGAGGCCGAGGCAGGAGGATCCCTTGAGCCCAGGAGTTGGAGATCAGCCTGGGCAATATAGCGAGATCCTATTTCTACAAAAAATTTAAAAATTGGCCTGGTGTGGTGGGGTGTGCCTGTAGTCTCAGCTACTCGAGCGGCTAGGGCAGGAAGCTAACTTGAGCCCTGGAGTTTGAGGTTGCAGTGAGCTGTAATGATGCCACTGTACTCTAGTACCAGGCAACAGAACAAGACCCTATCTCAAAATAAATAAATAAATAAACCAAATCATAGAAATAATACATTTTATAAATATTAATAGTGTAAGAAAAATCAATAATGTTAAATAATTGTCTTCAATTTTAGTGATATGTTAAATATTTTAAAAATCTCTTTAAATATGGGAACAAAATTTGCAAAGATAATGAATACTACTCAGTTTGAGGAATTGAAATATTAAAAAAGTAACTGAAATATATAAAAAGTAATGAGTGATTCCCTTAAAAGCTGAGTCTGTAATGTTCAAGATTATAAAGTCTTTCTTGTTTTATGTTAGCAATTTTTAAAGGAATATTTATGATTACATAGTTTTAAGTGACAGTGAGGTTTTTTTTATGTATGACATTTAAAAAAAATATAGTCAGATACCACTTTGAAAGGAAATTTTTAAATGGAAATGGACTCCATAGAAGTGATTTATTAAATTTTAAATAACTTTTAAAAAGCAGAGGCTCCTGCTGTAGTTTTTCATGATACAACAAATCCATCTGGCTGACTCCAGAATGCTCAGAAGTGCTTGGTATAGAAGGGATATGAGACATTGTTATGTTTTGGGAAAATGGTACCAGGACAAAATGCTTTTTGTGCCTTTATTATGTGTCAAATTCTATGCTAAGCCCTTTAAATAAAGTTTCCTTTATGTCTTGAACAGTGGTTTCCTCTCTCATCTTCCTTTCTTGAATTTTAAAAAGCATTTTATGGGATAGCTATTATCTCCTATGTACAGATTATAATCTCCATTTATAAATAATCCATATTTTTCGTGAGTCCAGAGAGGTACAATGATTTTCCTGGACTACATGGTTAGCTAGTGGGTAAGTGAAATCTGAAATAATAATAGATGCATAAGCTGATAGACTTACCAAATCTAAAAAAAAGTAAATGACTATATTACTAATTAAACCTCTTCATTTTTAAGAGAAAAACTCAGACCTTGAGAATTTAATTTAGAAGAAAACTCACAATCAAGAGTCATGTTTTTAATATATATGTATATACATATATCCCACAGTTACAATATCAAATAACTTACCAGGTTTTTTGATTTTCAACATCTTTCATTCTATTTGCTTAACTTTATTTTCTTAATGATTCTGTACAATAGATGTAAAAGGTATTTTCCACTTTTATAAACAATAGCAAGCAAAGTAAATACATAAGTAATACGTAAGTTAAATATGTCACTATAAAATATAAAACTAGTACATTAAGTGCAAAAAACAGAATTAAAAGTTATAACCCTTCAATCCTAACCCAGTGCTTTTGAGTAACATTTAAAATTTATGAATGCAGATGAATTTTTGAACCTCACACATAAAATAGTTTGTGGGTACAAAACATGTTTACCAATTGTATCATAAAGCTTGACAAATAAAATTGTTCCATTTGGTACCTTATAATTTCCACTCAGTTTTATAGACTTTTAAGGATGTGAAAACTATTATAACCCATATAGTCTAGTGATTACTAGGCAGGGAATGTGCAATAGGTTTATTTGTGGGGGCAAATAAACATTAAAAATATTTTTGAAAATATGCATATCCAAGCTCCATCCACAAAGTCTCCTTCATTCCATAAAATACAGGTGTAACCATGTATCATCACATAAAGAGGAGACAGGCCAGAAAAATGAAGTGACTGGCTATGCTAGAGAGTACAAACCTTTAAATTCTCTGTCCCATGTACTTTTCTCTTTATTGGGCCGGGCTTGTGAACCTCTTTATTTAGACCTAATTGGGTTATGGTAGTAAAGCTTCTTGGAAAGATAGACCACTACGCCTACCCTCAAATCCTGACCAGACTTAAAAGAGTACTTTCTGAAGTAATTGTGTAAGGAGGCACAGAAACACGAGTGTAATAATATAGGTGAATAGGAAACTTAACATGCGTTCTAAAGATTAACCTAGAAATTAAATGAGGACATTTAAGTATTCATCATAGTCTACATAAGAAAAAATGTGTGTATTAAATTATACTTACATGGTCAAATTTAGCATTATATTTTCTTGTGAAGGTGATAAAATGTATTTTCATATGTAACTATTACTTTTGCATTTCTGAACTTTATGTTAATAAGCTCTCCCAATATACACTAGCCTTTCTACTTGCATTATTAAAGCTTTGCTTGTGGGTATATTTTTAGAAATGTCATTTTAACCTACCTTTTTAATTTTAAAGCTAAAATATCTGAATAATGTTCTCATATGTATCATTCACGGAGTATACTTATTGCATTTAACACTTTTTTATGAAGCACCCTTATTTTAAACAGTTTTGATGTTTGATCGTACAACAGCTAGATGTAGATTTTTCCAAGGTTGGCAAAAGTCATGGATAAAGGTACATCTACAATTTGTCTCTAAGTCTGTTTCCTACAATTATGCATTTCAAAATTTTATTTAATGTTGAAAATTGACTAATTGTCAGTCAAGTTCTTCAATTTAAAATTGATCCTTTTGTTGTAATAAATCACTTTCGGTTATTGAAATTTTCAATCACAAATTACTTGATGTTCCGTTTTCATGATCTTAGTGAGAGAGAGGTAGGGGAAGTGTACTGATAATCAAAACAGCTTTTCTCGAGCTTGTTCACATCCCTATTAGCCACTTGTTTCTCCATTTATAGCTATTTAAAAAAACTATAAGCTTCGTTTTGTTGTTTGATATTATTCTAATTTCTTGAATATGTATTTAAATTTTCTATGGGGAATTGTCTTTTATTTTCTTGCTTGAGTACACTATGGGGGTTGTCTGATTTGAAAGAAATCTGAGAAAAAAATGTTCTTAATTTCATTTTCTCTTAAAATACTACATAATGGATATGCACATAATGAAGTTTATCAACTGAGTCTATAATTAAAAATATAATTTTGAGTTATATTTTATTATGGGTATTTTAATGTAGAGAAGTGACTATGTGTCTACTCTGATGTCAGTTTCTGAAGGCAAAATAAGATACTGTTAAAAGAAACTTTAACTTGAGCTAATTTGTAATTTTTAGAAGTCATTTAGTTTTCACTTTTTAAACTTTATTTTCATGTATAGAGATGACTCTTCTGAATCATTATCAGAAGTATGATTTGAATCTTCACCAAATGTTGGTAATGAATTTATTCTGAGCTACGTGCATGTTCTAATACTGAGCTCCGTGTTGCTAAAAGCTGCATTGGCAAGATAAGGGATCAAAGTTAGAAAAACTGGCAAAATAAATGCAACTGAATCTCGTAGAGATGAAACACAAGCTACCTTGGATTTATTGACTCCATACTCTAAGTGACCTAACTACGTAGTCTACACAAAATATTTACTCAGTGTTCACATATACAGAGAAACCTAGAGTCAAGGTTTTTTTGGCTGATATCTAAATCAAAACAGCTGAACTGATTCAAATGTTTTGTGTAAATAAATTTGCATCCAGGCTGCTAATTTGTGTCCCAACTTTCGGCTTTCTAGTTTCTAAGATTATGGATGATAAACCCTCTTAAATGCAGTTTGCAATAGAAGCGCTGACAGGTCCATGATTACGTGTACTGAATTCATGTTCGATGCTCTTTTTATGGCTTTTATAAAACTTTCATCTATAAATTCTACTAGTACTTGAGTATTCTTATCTGTGAAATCTTTTTAAAGGAGATCAGACAGAAACCCATAAGATCAATTTTCTAGCAAAGTGCTAAAAAATTGTTAATATCTATATTAGCTTGAAAGAGTTCATTAATATGTTAATGAATTAATATCAGAAATAATATTTGGACTTAATTTTTAAATATCACTAATATGTGAGTTCTTAGGTATTAGCCATCTTTCAATAATATGAACATCACTACTTATTTTTACTTGTCTTCACAAAGATTGTTGAAAATTTCCTATTTTAGAAAGACTTTACATTCTAATTATATAATATTTTCAATAGCAAATTCGAAAAGACCTGAAAAGACTTGGAAGATGTTAGGCATATTAGGTTATAGCATGTTCTATTTCAAGTAAATATTAACTTCTTTATTTCTATCCTTTTCTTTTGGTTAAAGTCAAATTTGGTTTATTATGCTTTTTATTAAAATAATATCATTTTGAATTGAATACTGTGGCCTTGACATAATTTAAGTTGTGAAGGATACAGTGGTCAGTTGATTTTATTTCCACAAAAACAAGCAGAGGCTTATTTATCAGTTCTAGAGCATGTTGACACATTCCTTCAGCCATCAATCATTTACTGAGGATCAGTATGTATCAGACCCTTGCCTGGACTTTGAGAATATAGAGATGAAGATCTAGTCCCTATCCTAAAGGAAGACACAGTCTATTTGAAGTAGGTTTTCTGTGAATATAGTACCAATTCAATTTGGTTATTGTGAAATTGTTCAGTCCTTCAATGGGATTCTCTTCTCATGTAAAAATCAGTGTATTTAATACCACCTTTGTTTATATATAATATATATCTTTGTCCTATCACAGGTAAATATAACATCCTGTAGACGTTGTTTGAAACTTTCCAAGGGAAGGCATCATTTTTTGATCTAATCTAATGTGATTTTCCCTTGTAATTTCCAATTAAAATGTTTATTGACTCCCATCTGTTCAGCCAACTGATATTAACTAGTTTATCCAGTATTAATGAAGATCCCCCATGTATTTCTACAATAGTGTTCAAACAATTATATAATTGTTTATGATCAGCAAATTGTGCTCTTACCCACTTTTTTTTTCCTATGTTAGTTCCTGCCTCAGAACTCTTCCCTGGCTTCCTAATACTTTCAATTTAAATCCACATTTCTGCCCCTTCATTTCCTAATTCACATGAAATGAAGCTAACTTATCAAGGTCAACACCTGCAAAGGGCAAAGAAAATAATATAAATATAACAGATTCAGTCATAGTTTTTTATTTCTTATTTTTGGTGTTTATTAAAGATATGTGTGTTGGTGAAACAGTTTTTTAATAAGCATATTACATTTTTATTTGATTTTAATCTGTGATGTTAAGAACAATTAAAAAATACATGAGTCATTTTAGGGGGATATGCTGGCATTGCATCAACACCAATTTTGCTACATAGGAGTTTAGTAGAATGATCTATTTATATAAGATTAGAACACTCAACACATTTCATCGAATTTTACATCTCTCATTCCTCCCAAGTCTATTACTTAGATGATTCATGTTATTCTGATGTTTGTACCAACACCTTGCTTCACAAATACCAAACTATCTCCCTATTCCCTTTCACATTCTATAAGGCTCATTTCTTGGTGATCTAATAATGATTTAATGTATAAGAAACCAGATTTAATGTTTATTAACACAAAAAATATTAAGGGTTTTTATATTGCTAACCCTCAAAATCTTTATTGTTAATGTCAGATAAAAAACATGCATTTCCTTCTCTGTGTAAATTGTTATCTTCTTTGCTTTGATTACTTTAGTGAATAAAGTAAATTTAGAGGCTTGAGATAAAACAGCTTTGGGTAACTTGCATTCTTTTACTTAAGTTGGTACAACTAAAGACAGAATTTCCTTATCTTCCTGGGTGAATTTTCAACACTCTCCACAATACAGAGCATTAGCTTCACTTATTTAAATCTTACATAATGCATGTGAGGTAATGTCTAATACTCGCTGATTTGGTTCCATCAACATCCCAGAGTCAATGTTTAAGATGCTCATTTTTATTTTTTTATTTTTGACATAACAAAAAAGAAAGTGGTCCCTTAACATTTCACTAAGCTATATCATACAAAGGAACAACCATAATCGATATATCCCTGTGCTATCTTTCAATTCACTTTATTTTTCCTTTTAAGTTACAACTCTACTTTATTTTCAAGTGGGACTGACAATATACATATAACAACAGTGTCCTAATATGGATTACTTTCCTAAAATGCAGTGGAGAGGTTATCAAGCTAGCCTGTTTATTGTTAGCACACAAAAAAGTCTCAGAGGAGCCACCTATGATATGTATACCTAGCCAAACATGATAACTATATGAGGTAATGCAATTGCTAATTTGATAGGCTTAACCATTCCACAATGTATGTACACAGGTTGAGCATCCCTACTCTGAAAATTTCTAATTCTAAATGCTCAAAAGCTTTTTGAGTGCTGACATGATGTGGAAGTAGAAAATTTTACACTTGGCCTCATTTGATGGGTCGTGGTCAAAATTCAGTGGAAACTTTGTTTCATGCAAACAATTATTAAAAATATTGTATACAGTTATATTCAGGCTATACGTGTAAGGTATATATGAAACAAGTTAATTTTGTGTTTAGACTTGGGTCTGATCACTAAGATATCTCATTATGTATATGCAAATATTCCAAAATCCAAAAAAATCTGAAATCCAAAACACTTCTGGTACCAAGCATTTTGAATAAGGTGTACTCAACCTATACTGTAAAACATCATGTTGTACATGATAAATACATACCATGTTACCTGTCAAATTTTGAAAAAGATTAATAACTCAATTTAAAGAAAAAAACCCTGAAAAGCAATAAAAAGCATTTTCCCTCTTCATCTCCCCCTCACACTCTCTGGGCCACATTGTCACTAGTCCAGTTTTTTTTTTCTTTTTCCTGCATGATTGCTTCTTTCACCTCTATAGGCCAGCTCCTAGGACAGGGTCTTATTTCTACCCCCTCATCACCTTAACTGGAGAGTGATACTGTGATGCTTCCATAGTACTATTTAATATTTTTGTATCAAACTCTGCATGGCCCCAAAACTTTACTGTGACACACAGTCTGTATTTTTTATTTCAAAGTTATAGAAGAATACCTGATAGGCTGGCTTTGACTTAAGTTACCATATGATACAAATAAATGGGGTTCAGTTTTGAATCAAGGGATCTTTGCCTGCTCAGCATATTCTGAGAAAAGTTTTTGGATAAAAGAGGTAAAAGTGTTACACACACTTCAAGTCCCTTTAAAAATCCAAATTTAATGTTTAGGAGTGAAGGGAAAGCTTCCCTTTATCCCTTTTTGGAGGTTCCTTAAAAACAACTGACAATAGACAGATTAATAGGAGAAAAAGGCATATAATTTATTAATGTGCATATGGACATGGAGTCCTGCAAATATGAGACTCAAAGAAGGGCCAGATAGTTGAGGCTTAAATGCCCTCTTCATAGAAGATAGGGAAATGGGGGGCTGTAGTTAATTTTAGGGGAGTAAATGATTTTCAAGAGAAATGAATTAGTGCAAAGAAAAATGGCTTGGGACAAATTTCCTCTGAGCTCTGGGGAAGGTGGTGAGAAGGCGAGAAGCAGAACTTTACTGTGAACAATGGTTGTCTTATTGTGCAGATGAAGTGTCACAGTTATCTCTCAAAGCTGCCCTCACAAGTATAGATAAAATTCTGTCTGGGTGTGATTTTTAGTCACTTCTCCAGTGGTTAATCTTTCCTGGTTATTTGATGAGATTCCTAGGGAAGGGGTCTTAAGAAAATTGCCTTTCTTTTGGAAAGAAGTTTTCTTAGTCAAATAAGAAAATTACAGAGAAAGCCCCTCCCTGGCCATGGGGAAAGAGAATCAGAGAGATTAGGGGCAGGGGAAGGTCAGAGAAAGACTTTGGTTCTGAGGCTTATTTCTGTGGCCTTCTTATTTTAGTTCAAAGGGTTCAGCATGCCAAATTGCCAAATTTTTGAGGCATCGTTTTCTGAGCTCCAACAAATGCAGTCAACAAAATTTTATCAATAGTGAATAAATACAATATAAAAGAAAAGTATATGCATTCTTATTAATTGCATATTTAAACACAGATATTTATAATTTATAAAATCTCTATATATTATTAATATATCAATTTTTATAATAGTTCATTTTTCTCCAAAGAACTTGTGAAAACACTTCTCTTAGCATGATATTAGGCATTTCTAATTCTTCTACTTCTTTAATTCCTTTCTCATCTTTGTGGCAGGAAAATAAACTAATATTCATTGTCACTTGCATCACGTCCATCAAAGTGCTGTGAATTGTGAGTGCCTCTCATTTAAGCAGCTGAACCTTGAGTGATAAATAAACTTATCTTCTTTTTAAATGGAGAAAAAACTTAGAAAGAGGAAATTAGCTAGCAAGTCAGAATATCAGTTTTTTAAAAATTATTGTATATATTTAAGATATACAATATGGTATTATGGGATACATATAGATATTAAGAAGGTTACTATAATGAAATAAATTAACATATCGATCATCAGTTTCAAATCAGGCCTGCCCAAATCAAAACCTTTGCTCCTTTTATCACACTAAACAGAATTTCATGGACTTTGAGAGGAAAAATAATCTATAGTTTGAGGTGAATTCTGAAATCTTTCACATGTATAAAGTTACTTCTGTTCCAGGAATGAGTATTTCATTCCTGGAACATGGGACAATTATTTTACATGTGGCAAGATGAAGGGAAGGCAATAGAAACAGAAGAAGTCAGGAGTTGCAATTCAGAAAGGTCAGACTTACTATGTTGCCAGAGAGGCCTCACGTTAGGGTGTGGACATGCTTTGTAGCATCATTTATTAAGTTATAGTTTGCTCCTAAAATGAAAAAAAAAATGTGTATTGTGGAAAAAATTAGGTGTTATGTTATTATATTTAAGTATTGTGTTTAATGCTGCTTGATATTGTATTTTTTTCTCTTTAAAAATTAAAATAGGTAGAAAGAGAGCCATAAATAATGTGCATACAAGGCATCATTTCATATTTACTTATATTCTTTATTTTAAATAGCCCAGACTTCATGGAAAACTTTTTGTGAATCCGTTTCTTAGAAAAGTAAAAGAAATAAACGTATTTCCTTAACTCATGACTCAGTGAGTAAAAAGGAATATCTCAAAAATCTTAAAACACCCAGCATGTGACCTCCATCTCTAACTCAGTACCTTATAAACAGAGTAGGTACTCAATAAATATTGGGAGACTTGAATCAGATTATAGTTAATTGGATCCGTTAATTAGGTCAAACATGTACTTTTGGAAAAATCAATATATATTGTCCAGATCTTTCAGTTGCTATATACTTTAAATACTTCTAATTCCATCATTGGTGGCTACTAATATCTGTTTGGATATCCAATGTATCCTAGGAATTAAGATAATTTATAAAAATGCTGTACATCTATCCAGTATGTAAAAATGTGAATCTTTGCTACCTTCACTTTTGAATGTGTAACCCAGTTGCTATTACTTGAACTATGTATCCTAAAGTCCTTTAGCTTGAAATATTGCTGCCTTCATTACTATCACAGTTAAGAAGACAAGGAATTGTTCAGCTGTAATCAATTACCCTTGCTATCAGAAATAATTGTTCATCCTTAGGCCCCTTCAGCACATTTTCTCAAGTAATACTCATTACATCAGTGATCAAATTAATTAGGAAATATTTGTTATGAATATTTTGAGTCTCTAATCTGGTAGGAAGAACATGGGTTCTATTATAGTAGCTATACCCTTACTGCCCAGGTGGCCTTAAGTGCAGTGTTTTTTTTAGGCTTAGTTTCTTCATCTCATATTTTCTGTAGACTTCACAAAATTGTTAGACCAAGTGGATCAGTATAAGAAAGCACTTTATGAACTATGCATTGCCATTAATAATGACTATTGCAACAATAATAACCACTTTGTTATTTGTTTGAAAATAAGCACACTTACTTCAATTTATTCAATAATGTATAAAAATAATTAAATGAAATGCAGTTTTCAAGCATTTAATGAGATATTTCAGGTCAAAAGACAATTATCTTTTGTATGCATTTGCATAATATGCTATTGAAGATAAGCCTTGAGGTAGATACTTTTTTTCTGTAAATTAGCACACTCCTCAATAATTAAACCTAAACAATTGGTTTTGTAAATCAACACTAGCTATATATTGGGCTTGCTTAAATAGATACTCTTTCCAATGAAAAAAGTTAAATAATGGTGTTTATGTTTTGATAGAGTTTTAATTTAAAAATAAATATTAAGTTTAATTGATTATTTTATTGAACTTATGTGCTAATTATATATTTTTTACTATTTTTCTGTTTTAAAATGAAGTGGTATATTAATCATTTCATCTGGGTAGTTGTTAGCCTTGCAATCTTGGGATAAACCCTGCTTAACCCTAGTCAGCAGTTCCTTTCATGTGTGATTGCATTCTATTTGCCAATATTTGGTTCATTTTAACTCTGGAATCATTAATAACAATTTTTTTCTTATTTTTTGTCTTAGAAATTTGGAGTATGAAAAACATATTTCTTAAATTATTTTCTTATATATTTTCTGTGCTTTTTCCTAATCCTATTTTGCATCAGTTTGGCAATTTTATAACGTTTATATTCATTTCCATGAATAATATTCTTTCAAATGATTTGTTCATATTAAGATGTCATAATCATGTTATAATTAACATTTCTGATTTTATATTTTATACTATTTTCTTTTATTTTGCATTGAACCCATAGTCTAAGAACTTTAATATTTTTTCTAGGAACAAAATTTAAGCATAAATACTAAGCATTTTTTCTAATTTTATTTCTATTTAGTTTCACTGTTTCCATTTTGTTTACTTTTCTGCATTAAGAAAATTGTTGAGTAGTCCCTCAACAAATCACGAGATGATGTTCGTAGAAACTATATCTAATCACTCCATATAGTAAACTTTTAAAAAATGCACATATAAAAATATGGCATGTACCCCATAAATATGTGCAAATATAATGTATTAATAAAAAATAATTAAAAATTTTCCCCCAAACCCTGCTCCACGGCCTCCCTCCAGCATCTGATGGCAGGCAGGAGCTCAAACTAGCTGAGCTCCCCAGCAATGGTGCTGCAGGTTGGGAGCTTCCCTGTCCAGGATCCTGCCCTGGACTGAGAGCCAGCTTTCCTGTGAGGGGAGGGGTACTCCACAAGTGTGCTGCAGCTGGTACCCACACTGCACACTCTTTTCAGTTCTGCCCATGTGGGCTCCCTGGCCTCCCCAGATTAGTTCATAAGTCTCCCCTCTGTGCCCCCAGCAATATGATCGAGTCCTGGGGGTACAGGATCTGGCCTGCGGGCCTCTCCCCAGGTCTCCAAAGATCAATCCCTGACCATGCCAGGGAGAAGCATGCTCGTCCCAAGGTGCCTATGGGGTGCTCAAGCAGGCTTGATGCCCCTCCACTTTGGGGTGTTCCGTGCTCTGATAGAGCAGCTGTGCAAGCAGCACTGGGGAGGACTGGTGAGCAGGGAGCTCACAGTACGAGCACCCCTTATCCATCTGCAGGTCTTTAAGAGGAAATGTTTGAGCCCCACTCCCTGTGGAAGCCCCAACAGAAGGGAAGCAGCAGCTCCTGAGAGCCCCAGCTCAAGTGTCTCTTCTGGCAGCCATGGTGTGGGAGGGGCAGGGAAGGAAAAGAGTGTTAATGGAGGAAAGCTAGCACTCTGGTCATTGTGTTCCTCTCTCCAGAAGGCAACTCACCCAGAATGTCCAGGCTCTGGGGTCACGCAGATCCCCTGGGACCCACCAACCCCTGTGGCTCCCATAGTCTGGGCCAGAGTTGAGAAATGTTTGTGTGGGAATGAATAAGATTAAAACTGAGGGGCTGAAGCCCTGTGGGGAGGACAAAGGTGCACAGTGGGTGGAGAAGCAATATGGCACCTGCTGTCTCAGTTTGGGTGTGTAGTGACAGGAAGCACCCCAAGGGGGCTGGCAGCCTGGTGTTTTGTCCTCAAGAAGATCCCAGGTCACTGGTGGCAGCAGCTTTGGGGCTTGTGAGGGTAGAATGTCTCTCTAGCAGCTCGGGAGCCCACTGACTACCAGAGCTGTGAGTGTGGGAGAAACAAACTGCTCCAACTACCCTTTCTGCAAGACTTTGAGCCTCTCGGGAGTTGATCTCTACCAATATCTTGCTCC
Source organism: Daubentonia madagascariensis (assembly GCA_023783475.1). Classification (NCBI taxonomy): domain Eukaryota; kingdom Metazoa; phylum Chordata; class Mammalia; order Primates; family Daubentoniidae; genus Daubentonia; species Daubentonia madagascariensis. The sequence goes on along the minus strand of JAKFHU010000726.1, from coordinate 23,477,371 downwards.
TCCTTATTCTGCTCTGCAAGTTCTTCCTGTGGAATCTCTGGTAGATTTGGGCATTTTTCCCTCAGAATTAAACAAAATCTATGATTACTTGTTTGTTTGTTTGTTTCTCACGTAAAACTTTTCCTTCTTTCTGAGAAGATCTGGCACCTGGTGTCTTTGATCAGCCATCTTGTCTCCAATCTGACAGCCAGATTGTGGATCTCAGATAGCCCCTGCCTCCAAAGCAGACTTTCTGGCTGGATGGGGCCGCCTCAGCCCCTCCCTGGCAACATTCCCTAGAAGCCTGGGAGCAGACCTTTGACCCCCACCAAAACAGCTAACTTAACAGCTTCTGTACAGCCTGAGGGCAGGCTCACCCAACCCAGTCCCACCCAGCCTCACTGCCACCTCTGCTGTGGTGGAGAATAAGGACTCACTTGGAAGTTCTAGGGCACCACCAACAACCTAGCACATTCAAGTGCTTCTCAGGGGCTAGAGATGGTCACAGGTCCCAAAAACAACACTGCAGCTTGTTCTTTCTCGTAAATGCCAACTACTGACAGACAGGTCAATTTGTACAGCCCTTTACAGAATTTACTCACTCAATACTACAGGAAGTGGTTGATTCTCATCCACAAGTGCCACCTACTGTCCCAGAGATTAAACTGGGCATGGCAATATAATGCACATTGTTAAGAAGACCACAGGGCTGGGGAAAGATAAAGTATTTCAAAGACGTCCATCCTTCCTCATCAAAGAGAGACACAGAATCTGCCCACACATATAGCTCACCACTGCTACAGCCTAAAAACAATTAGCAGCTGAGAAAACTGCCACACCAAGGATATTACAACCAAGGCATCCACCCAGAACATAGATACCCATCAAAACACACACAAGCAAAGCTAAAGGTTCTTACCCAACATATGCTACAGACTTATTGGGGGGGAGGGAAAAAAGGCCTTATCTAAATAAAAGAAAACCTAAAAATAAGAAGTCACAGCTGCACCAGATTAAAAGAAATTAGTGAAAGAACTCTGTAAGAAAAATCAGAGTGAAAGGACACTCCCAAAAGGGAACACTAGCTCTCTAGCAATGGATACCAACCAAAATGAAAATATTGAAATGACAGATGAAGAATTCCAAATATGGATTGTAAGGAAGCCCAAAGAAACCCAAGAGAAAATGGAAAACCAACTCAAAGCAACCAGAAAAACAATCCATGAAAGGAAGGAAAAATTCACAAAAGAGATTGACATATTAAAAAAAAATAGAACTTCTGGAAATGAAAAATTCATTTAATGAAACACAAATCACAATGGAAAGTTTCAAGAATAGACTAGACCAGGTGGAAGAAAGAATCTCAGAGATCGAAGACTACTCTTTCTAAATAACTCAGTCAAAAATAAAGAACAGAGAATTAAGAGGAATGAACAAAGCCTAGAAGAAATTTGGAATTTTGTAAAATGGCCAAATATAAGAATCATAGCATCCCTGAGGGTGAAGAAGATAATGCACAAGGGCTGGAAAGCCAATTTGAATGAATAATTGAGGAAAACTTCCCTGGTCTTGCTCACATTTAGACATCCAGGTACAAAAAGCTCGACAAACACCTGGGAGATTCGTCACAAAGAGACAATCACCAATACACATAGTCATCAGACTGGACAAAGTCAACACCAAGGAGGAACTCCTGCAAATCATGAGGTGAAAACATCAAGTAACTTACAAAGGGAAACCCATCAGACTAACTGCAGAGTTCTCAACTGAGACCTTACAAGCCAGAAGGGACTGGGGCCCCATCTTGAGTCTTCTTAAACAGAACAGCTGCCAGCCTAAAATTTTGTATCCTGCAAGACTAAGTTTCATATATGAAGGAGAAATAAAGACTTTTCAAGTCAAGCAAACACTGAGGGAATTTGTCAAGACCAGACCTGCCCTGCAGGAAATACTCAGAACTGCATTATACATGGGTCAGCACAATAGACACCAACCAGTGTAAAACCACCAAAAAGTTAAAGTGCAGAGCTCATACAAAACAATAGCACAAGAGGAAAAACAAAGCAATAAGGTACTACCCAACAGGATGAATGGAACAGCATCCCACATATCAATTCTATCAATAAATGTGAATGGGATGAATGCCACACTCAAAAAACACAGGCTGGCTGAATTGATGAAAAAATACAACCCAAGCATCTGCTGTCTGTAGGAAACACATCTAAGCCATGAAGATTCATAGACTCAAGGTGAAGGGCTAGAAAAAAATGTTCCATAAAAATGGAAACCAAAAGACAGCAGGTGAAGCCATTCTTATATCAGATAAAATTGACTGCAAGTCAGCAAGAGTAAAGAAAGACAAAGATGGTCATTATTATAATGGTAAAGGGAGCAATTCAACAAGAAAACATAACAATCCTAAATATTTATGCACCTAACACAAGAATGCCCAGATTCATAAAGCAAACCCTACTATAAGCAAAGAGATAAACAGCAGCATCATAATTGCTAGGGACTTCAATACCACACTGACAGAATTGGAAAGATCTTCCAAGCAGAAAATAAATATACACTGGAATTAAATGGGACTCTAGAACAAATGGGCCTAACAGATATTACAAAACATTTTACCCCAAAACTACTGAATATACATTCTTCTTATCAGCACATGGAACATTCTCCAAGGATGATCATATCTTAGGCCACAAATCATGTCTCAAAAAATTTAAAAAAATAAAAATCATACCATGTTTCTTCTCAGACCACAGTGGAACAAAACTGGAAATCAACTCCAAGAGAAACACTCAGTTCTACACAAAGTCAGGGAAATTACATAGCCTGCTGATGAATGATTATTGGGTCAATAATGAAATCAAGATGGAAATCAAAAGATTTCCCAAACTGAACAACAAAGGGGATACAGCTATAAAAATCTATGGGATTCAGCAAAAGCATTCCCACTAAGAACTGGAATAAGAAAATGGTGCCCAATGTCATCACTTCTGTTCAACATAGTGTGGAAGTCCTAGCCAGAGTAATCAGGTAAGAGAAAGAAATAAACGGTATCCAAATCGGGAAAGAGGAGGTAAAACTATCCCTTTTTGCTGATGATATGATCTTAAATTTAGAAAACCCCAAAGACTCCACCAAGAGACTCCTGGAATTGAGAAATAAATTCAGCAAAGTCTCAGGTTACAAAATCAATGTACACAAGTCAGTAGTATTCCTATACACCAATAACAGTCAAGCTGAAAGTCAAATCAAAGACTCAATGCCATTCACAGCACATACACAGAAAATAAAATACCTCCAAATATACTTAACCAAGGAGGTGGAAGATCTCCACAAAGAGAACTATGGAACACTGAGGAAAGAAATTGCAAATGATATAAACAAATGGAAAAACATACATGCTCATGGGTCAGTAGAAACAACATTGTTAAAATGTTCTTACTACCCAAAGTGATTTACAGATTCAACGCCATACCCATCAAAATACCAACATCATATTTCACAGATCTAGAAAAAACATCAATAATTCTATGCTTCGTTTGGAACAAGAAAAGAGCCCAAATAGCCAAAGCAATCTTAAACAAAAGGAACAAATCTGACGGCATCACATTACCAGAGTTCAAACTGTACTACAAGGCTATTGTAACCAAAATAGCATAGTGTTGGCACAAAAATAGAGACACAGACCAATGGAACAGAATGGAAAACCCAGATATAAAACCAACCAAATACTGCCAACTGCTCTTTGACAAAGTAGATAAAATCATACACTGGGTAAAAGAATCCCTACTATATAAATGGTGCTGACAAAATTGTATAGCCATATGCAGAAGAATGAAACAGGATCCATATCTCTCACCACTCACAAAAATTAATTCAAGATGAATAACAGACTTAAATGTAAGGCATGAAACCCTAAGAATTCTAGAAGAAAATGTCAGAAAAACTCTTCTAGATATTGGGCTAGGAAAGAATTTGTAAAGAAGATCCCAATGGCAATCACAGAAAAAACAAAAATAAATAAATGGGACTTGATTAAATTAAAAAGCTTCTGCATTGCCAACAGAGCAAACAGACAACCTAGAGAATGTGAGAAAATATTCGCAACCGACACATCCAATAAAGGACTAATAACCAGAATCTACAAAGAACTCAAGCAAATCAGCAAGGAAAAATCAAACAACCCCATTAAAAAGAGGGCAAAAGACATGAACAGAAGCTTCTCAAAAGAAGATAGACAAATGCCTAATAAACATATTAAAAAATGCTCAACATCACTCATCATCAGGGAAATGCACATTAAAACCACAGTGAGATATTACCATACCCCAGTCAGAATGGCTTTTATTAAAAAGTCCAAAAGCAATAGATGCAGAGAGAAAGGAATGCTCATACACTGTTGGTGGGACTGAAAAATTAGTACAACCTGTATGGAAAACACTATGGAGATTCCTCAAAGAACTAAAAATAGACCTACCATTTGATCCAGCATTCCCTCTATTGGGTATTGACCCAAAGGAAAAAAGTCATTTTATCATAAAAACCCCTGCACTTGAATGTCTGTTGCAGCACAAATCACAATTGTAAAGATGTGCAATCAATGAAGTGCCCATCAGTTCATGAGTGGATTAACAAAATGTGGTGTATGTGTACTACAGAATACTACTCAGCCATGAAGAAGGATGAATTAAGGTCTTTTGCAACACTTTGGATGGAACTGTAGACAATTATCCTAAATGAAGTATCTAAAGAATGGAAAAACAAACACCACATGTACTCGCTATTGAATTGGAACTAACTGATGAGCACACATGTGCACAGAGGGGAGTAAAATTCAGTGAAAATCAGGCAGGGAGGGGAGAGGAAGAGATTGGCAAAAACCTACCTAACAGCTACAATGAACACTATATGGGTGATGGGTACTATAACTTTGACTCAAGCTTAACAAAATTGATACATATAATCAAAAACATTTGTACTCCCATGATATTTTGAAATAAAACTAAATAAATGAATAAATAAAATAAACAGTTAAAAATTTCAAATTGGCTTTTAAGATTAAATGCATTTAAAACTGATTACATGACAATATTCTGTTTTTGTGATTTTATAGGTATATCACATTTTAGATCATTGTTTACTTTTTAATACAGCAAAGTTCTGTTTTGCCACCCACCCAACCATCCCAATATTTATTAAGGTGGCCTAAATCTCTAACAGATGCAGCAGCTGTGCTGCTATTGTGATTGTCTGTATTACTGGAATCGGTTGCCCCTGGCCAAAGTTCTCCATGTAAGCTTGTCCCCTGTTGGAAAGTTTCAGATATATTAACCACAAAGTTCTAATTAAAATTATTATTCTTCTTTGATCATTGATGCACTTCTGCCTCTGTTTCAATTCCTGTTATTGTTCTTGAAACAAGTTTAAAGTGATAATAACCTTTTGCGGCTGACCATATACTCCAGAGGAAACTGCTATATGTAAAATCTTAGATACTTAGTGGATCAGAAGTATGGGAAGCATATGGAGGATCCAATGATTCCAAACAGAATAAAATTCAATCAATTTACACTTAACAGTACAACTGATAGAATTTAACTGCTCTTCACCTACCATATGTTTGTCATTAGTTTTTTTTTTTTTTTTGGTATAAGTGTTTATTTTACTTTCTCTTTGTATTATTCTATTTTTGGAATGTGTTTTAAATTCTTTTTTGTTTTAAGCATCTTTTTCTGATATTCAATATATTTCCCAATTGGACTCTTACAAACTTATTCCAACTATGTATTTTACTACCACTATTGAAAAGCCACATGACTGAGTCTCAGTAGTGGAGGTTGTACATTCTTAAATATCCATGCATTTGCACCAAACTATTCTTAGTTCAAAACATAATTTCTGCACATTCACCTTGTTGAAATACCATCTCTCCTCCCCAGATACATTTCCCTAAATGCTCTCTAGTTGAAATTAAACTCTCCCTTCCTCACATCTACCTTAAATTTTAATCGTATCTGAATTATAGCTCTTACCATAATCTGCCTTGTATTCAAGCAATTCATGCATATTCTATCTCCTTCATGTAACAGAGAAATATGGGAGGTCAATGTTGTGTTCTTAGCAATACTATATTTCTATGGAATCTTGCACAGTGCTTTCTAGAGGTAGAACCTTAATAAATGTTGGTTGTTTTAAACAAGACTGAAATACAATAAAGTATTAACTGACCTACCATTTTCTGACATATAAAATATTATTTTGTATGGTATTTTATTTTTATTAGTTATTAACAACTCATTAATGCTTCAAAGTTTGTCTTTCTTTTCCTCCTCTAATCCTTTCTTATTATATTTTGGGTTCTAGTTCTCCCATGATGTTCTCCAATTTACGATTTGATATAATTTTGTGCCATTAAACCTGTCTATGTTAATGTTCCAATTTTATTTACCTAGCCTTTTTTTTTAAAATCTGTTTTGGAATTTGAAATGTCTCTTGAAGCCTTGCTCGTATTTCTGAAAATTTATGGAGGTATTGTTTTAGGTTTCCTACTTTCAAAAATGAAAAAAAAAAATGAGACCACCTATAGTGTACAATTGTGTGACATCTATTTCTCTTAGGTCTTTCCATTTCCTCAAGGTATGTCACTCAATTCATGCATTAACTCCTGTCTTCACGAACTTACATTTTTCTTTGAGGTATAAAAACAGTGACAAGAGTTCAAGATATCTTTGAGGTTTGCTTCTAAAACATCACGTATGTAACTTCCTACTATCTCTATTAAAATTATCTTTCAGATCACAAAAAGACTATTTTTTTCAACCATGATTTCCTCATTGCCTTTATTTACTTCTGTGTCTCTACTTCATTATATTTAAATTGTGGGAGTTGAAGGCAATATTTAAAATCCCACTCACTTTGAAAACTTTGCATCTCTACATTATTGATTCATCAAAATTGTTCCCTTTTTTGTTGTTGTTCCAATAGTTACTTCATGAATGGTTTTCTTCAATTTTAAAAATTTTAATTTTTTTATATTTCTTGTTTTAATCTTCTTTTGGGGGAGGGCATGATATTTTTGGGGGAGGAATGGTAGTATTATGACATGCTTTACTCTGAAAGGCACTGTCGCCTGTTACTTACTTTGATATCTGCCTGAAGTTTCTTCACTAATATTTCTTTATATTTAGTTTTTGTTTCTAGGCAGCCAGTAATACGTGATAATCATCAAAGCTGATACTAATTCTATAATATGTTTTTATATTTACATGTTGAGGAATATATTTAGGAAGAGCCAGCTGTTTAAAAAAAAGTCTTATTATCTTTCTGACACCATGCATACAGTAAGCATCAATTTTGCCTTTTTGATAATTTATGCTAGTTTATGATGGCTTTACTCTTTACTCTTGATTTAAATAGTACTAAAGAGGAAATCAACAAAGACACATATTTTTAAAACCATATTTTTAAATTTTGCCATAGAAATAGTCTTTAGTAAAAATAATAGGAACACAACCATGTAAACAGTTTACAATAGGCCAATCACATAGTTGAAAATGCTTAGATATTCATTTAGGTAGGGATTTTGCCCTTCACTTGCTGTGTTTTGACTTACTTCTTGGTTAAGTGGGAAGGAAGCAGAAGGTGATGGAAGTGGTACACTCCGGCAAACATATTCTACTCCTGTTGCTTCCAAAGCAAAGGGAATGTTAAGATTCTAAAACCAGTCTTCAGTGCTTTGGTGGATGTAACAGGTGAGTGATTATTTGCAAGGCTGACATCGTTTATAGAAATGGAATTGTAATAGTTTTCCACAGCATGAATGAACCTGACATTTTGTTTTAGAGATGTAATAATATCCAATGCCAAGTTTTCAACTTTAAAATTTTAATAGATTGCATAAGACTACCTAGTGAAAACTGCTGTTACATTGTAATGTTATTGGCAAGCATGATAAAATAGCTGTAAAAAACATGACATAAAGATAGCAAAATTCTGTAGTCTTATAAGACAACCACCACTGACAACAAAATGGAATAGAGTCTGCACTGGATTTTTTCCCATTTTCTAAATTAGATCATCACTTTTCTTTATCTACTGTAAATTGATTATAGCAAGATTTACTTAAATCATGAAAAATTCTGATGATTTCATTTATGCAACAAACTTAATGTTCCAGTGTTAAAAAAACACTACTTGGGACATAGTAAAAATAAAAGTATTTGAACAAATCCTACATATTGATTTATGTATTTGTTTTTTGGCATCCTGTGAAATGTGATGAAAAAATACCTGCTATTCTAGGATGCACGTCTATACATGGGAACACAAAGGGTCTAAATCTATAACATATAGAAGTTAATATAAATATTAATAGGCTATTTATACTTTGCCTTACTATTGGAAACTGATTAGATTAGATTATGTTATTGTCAGCTCAAAGGGTAATTGACTAATATTCTTATTAATATTCTCACTACATAGTCAATGTAATATATTTAAATTGTAGGGAAAATTTGTTCATAAGAAGCAGCTGCTACATATGACAACCCTAGGCCAAAGTGAAAATGATACTGTGTAATTAGTTTTGAATGATTTAGGAACATTATATTTTCCAAACCACATTCTTTTTAAATAGAAATGTGTTAGATTTATAATATGCCCTCTGTTGAGGTCAAAATTTTGTTAGGAAAATCAACATCAACCAAATTTTTATCATGCGGAGAAAATTCTAAAAATCTGTTTATTTCTTTCCACAGCATCTGAAGATCTAATTTTAAGTACAGATTAAACACTCTGTCTTGGAAGGGTTTTCCTGCCAAATAGTAACCTGATTTCTGTTTTCTCTTTACATTGATGCTTAATCCTTTTTAGTGTTAATGATAGCCTTCCTTTTACAGGCCTGGTCTTTAACTACTGTAGATCATTCTGATTTTTATTCTGCCTTTCTTCTGTTCTCTCAGCCATACAACCCCATTCACTGGAGGGCACAAAACTTTTGTCTTCATTTAAGATATTTCTTTTGAGTGCCATACACATATATTTCACTTTTCAATAAACTGTCCTTAAGACATTTGAAACTCATTAAACACAAAGGGAACTTGATTTCTACCTACCTAGATCCAGAATAAGCTCTGTTTTCTATACTAAATATTTTCATTTGTTACCACTTGTCATATTCAGAGAATGGAGATACTCTCTCTTTCTTTATCTTTTTCTCTCTCAGCACTCTGTGCTGTCCAATAGAAATAAGATAAGAGCTACCTGTGGAATTTTCTAGTAACCATTTAAAACAGTAGAAACAGTACTAAGCAATGAGATCAATTATTTTAAATATATTTAAATAAATATATTTTATTTTACTCAATATATAAAAATTATCATTTTTATATATAATCAATATAAATATATTGATGAGATATTTTACTTTCTTTCTATTCCTACAAAATATTTAAAATCCAGTGTGTATTTTGTACCTTTGGCACATAAAAATTCAGATATTAAATTTTTATAAAAAAATACTTTCTGTGTATTTTGATATCATAAAATTTTAAGTGGAAACACTATAGTCACATAGGAAGTTATTTTTAAAATAATTTTAAAGATTTTAAAAACTGAATAGGTTATGAAAAATACTTTTTGTTAGTATTCTCATTCACATTGACAAAACTTCTTTATAGACTTTGAAAGAACTGATTTGACTTAAAATCAAAATTATATAATTTTCACAACAAATTCTGTCCAGGATAAGTAAATTATGTAACTTTCCTGTTATCTCAATTTTGTTAAGATTAAATTGAAAGGGGCATTGTGTTCATTTAAAGTAACTAAATTTATCTATATCAACAAAATGTTCTTCACATTCTTATTATAGTTTTTGTAGCCAATTTACTTATTACTGCTAAATATTAAGGTTGTATATTCATGTTAAAATCCTTATTATTCCTTTGTATTAAAAATTTTTTTTCAGCATAAATTTTTGTATCTGTCTAGCAAGTTAGCAAATTAGTTTTTCTTTTTTCTTTTTCTTTTTTTTTTTTTTCCCCAGAGACAGAGTCTTGCTTCGTTGCCCAGATTAGAGTGCAGTGGCACAATTGTAGCTCGCTGTCACTTTGAACTCCTGGGCTCAAGCGCTCCTCCTGCCTCAGCCTCTAGAGTAGCTAGGACTACAGGCACACGACACCACACCGAGCTGATATATTTCATCTTTGGAAAAGATAGGGTCTTGCTATGTTGCTCAGGCTGATCTCAAACTCTTGCCCTCAAGCAGTCCTCCCACCTTGGCCTCCCAAAGTACTGGGATTAAGGCATGAGGCACTGTGCCTGCCCCAGTTTTTCCTTTAATAGAAGGTTAAAATTTAGCTCATGTGTATTTGCTATGGTATCAGGGAGGAAACATAAATCACACTTCTGATTTTGATTTTTGGTTATTGCATGTTTGGCAAGCGCTCCTTTTGTTTCAAGAGAATCTTTAATTGGAAGTAACATGACAGTAAATATTTGTAAAATTCATACACAACTCGACCAATAAGCATTGCTAAAAAAAAGACAGATCTAGCTGAGTGTGGTGGTCCATGCCTGTAAACCCAGCTAATCTGGAGGCTGAGGTGGGAATGATCCCTTAAGCCCAGGAGTTTTAAACCAGCCTGGGCAACATAGCAAGATCCCATTACCCCCTTAAAAAACACACACACACACGAAAAAACCTGGAACCACATACATGTTTGAATTTGTTGTCTTCTCTTTCTAAAGTTTCACAAACTGGTGATGATTCATGGCTTGTGCATGTATATACTGAATGATTTTTTAAAATTAAATCCATGACACTATGGAATGATGCACTGTCTTTTGTTTTTACATTTTAATAAATCCAGATATTTGACCTGCAATAGCTGGAACAAACCATCTGTCATGATAGAAACTAATTAATTCATAGGTAACCAAAATATAGGACAGATGTAAATTTTAAAAAATATCTATGTCAAGAGCTCCATTATTTAGGATGTGAATTGACATTTCTTCATAAATTTGGAAGCCCTTTGAACAAAACATACCTCAGTATTAATTTGGGCAGTGCTCTCATATTACATATCTCATCTAAAAGGAAGGAAGAGTACTTTCAATTTTTCTAATTTTGTATCAGTTGAAACTTGATATTAGAAATTCTTGTGTTCTACATGCAATTGTTTGTTTATTAATTAAAGAGCTTCATTTTTTGTAAATTTATTTTTAGTCTTTCACTTATAATTTTCTAAGAAAATTACCATAACTAAAATTGTAGTTTATTTTATTATCCCTGCATCTGAAACTGGTGTTCTCTGTATTTGTGTGTGTATGTGTGTGTGTGTGTGTGTGTGTTTGTGAAAGTATCAGAGCCATTTTGTTCTTGGCCAAAGTTAAAAACTCAGATCCTGTTAAAATTGTTTTTAAAATGTGGACATTAATTTTTATTTAAAATAACTATCTTTAATTATTTTTGACTGTTAAGAGGAAACTACTTATCGAATTCACTGCGTATTTGCTGGAAACACCTTTAAATATTATACATTGTATTATCTTTCTTTTTTTCTTTTTTAACATAAGCTTTTAAGTTTTGCTTTGAGGCAGCAAATTACAATTGCCTTTTAAGATGCAAATTGCAACACAGCTTCTTCACTGTTTTCTAAAATGTTTCCAGAGTAGTACTAACTCCATCACTAGTCGATTCTGCATCAGTAGTTTTTTAAGTTGAAAAATTTGCTCATAGTTATTTATAAGCTAGAAATATAAATTATATTATAGTACAATTCTAAGTATTTAAATTTCATTACCAAAAAAAAAAAAAAAAAGAGTTTTCATAGGCATCACTCTAACTTGTGCTTTCTTCCTGCTGAACTGTTCCAATAGATACCTTAAAGTGTTATAAGGGTGAATAGAAAAAAAAACTGATTGAAATCCACTCACTGAAACTGACTTGATCGGTGTTTATCCATAATACTAGAAATGATATATACCCTTGAGAAATGTACTATAACAATAGTATCTTAGGTGACAAAGCAAAGTGAAATGTAGTCCTACCAAAATAATAAAGTTGTATTTAACAGAAAAAAATTTATACTGCTTCAGTGTGTATATTTTTAAGTTAAATTAATTAAAATTAATTTGAATCAAAAATTCAGTTCCCCAGTCACACAGGCTACATTTCAGGTATTCAAATAATACCTGAAATGTCCAGTGGCCACCTTATTGGAGAGCACAGCTCTATATTATCCTATCAGTTATCCATCTATCCTAAATATTTTCCAAAGTAATGCCCTCACTTTCATCCTAAATTCCAATGTCTTAATTCTATATGTCTGTGAGACTATTGTTATTGTCGCCTATCTGGTCTCTTTTTTCCTATTATCAACCACATTTCTATTATGGGCATGAAAATTATTTTCATACTCCTTTCATGGAAAAACCATTCTGTCTCCTAATATCTTTCTGAAGACATTTAAACACTTTTGTGATATGGCCTCACCTGTCTCTTTAACATTTTCATCAATATTTGTATAAGATGGTAAATAAAAACTTTTGGAAGAATGAATGCATAAATGAGTGAAGAATCTCCTGTTGCTTCTCTAAGTCACATGTTTTTACTATTCTAACTTATTAGTTTTTCACTGGGAAAAAAAGTTCTCCTAACTTCTATTTCGTTGTCACTGTTGAAGATGCATAACAAGTATATTTTCTTCAAAATATAATATAGCCCGCATGTTGAAAACTAATTATCTATGCTCCCACTTCATTCTTTGCCTTCTTTATATGTAGTATCATTTAATTTATAGGTATTCAAATAATTACCCTTTCACAAGACCCTGAGTTCTGTGAGGCTGGGAACTCTGTTAATTTTTGTATTACTAGAGATCCCAGAAGACCTGGAACAAAGTAGATGTTTAGTGAAGCTTACTATACTATGTTAGCGTGGATTTTAAATACCTTGACTTGTCTTATGCTGCAGAAGAAAAAAATTTGAAATAGTTAGAATAAAATACTGGAAGATTTTCCTTCGTAGCAGGCAGAATCAGTGTGTTTTCTTAAATCATTGGTATAGAATGCTATAAATCTTTGTTAGGTATAATATTAAATGAAATAATTTTAAAAGGATCTAATAAAAATATAATTAATTTAGAATCTACTCATTTTAAAGAAGAAATAACTTCAGTTAAAAATAGGTTATATACCCTTACAAAGCAATATTTAAAATAGTATTTTTAGGCCATTGACCTTGCTATGCAATGGAAAGCTATGTTACTATCATAAGGATTCATTTTATGAATCTAAATTTGACCAACGATCTATTTGTAATTAAACCAAAATTAGATAGTAATTGAATAAATATAGTTGCAAGGTAGATATGGATGATTTATACACAGGTGGTTAATTTATCATGTCTTGTTAATTATATATAATCTAAAAGGAATTGCTATTTTTTCACTTGTATTTGTGATTACTCTGGTCCCCATGTGTATGATTGTGTACATATTTGAGAGATAAATTGGCCAGCCATGCAGGCCTTTCTTCAGACTCTCTGGATTTATACGATATTTAATGCCTTCTATGCTTTGGTTTTTTCATTTGTAACATTATCCTAGGTTGGGGTGAGGCTTAAAAACACTCATATCAGGCAAAAATGTTTGCTAACCCAGTGCAAGGAAAGAAAAGGGGGTTATGGGAATAGATACAATATTATAAAATGCTTTTTATACTATATTTTTAAGTGGAATTAGGTAAAAAATATATATGTGAGAATGTAGTAACTTCTATTAGAAAGAATGAGCCTCCCCAGCATATACATTTAAGTTTGAAGTTAATATATCATCTTTCATCATTTTATTGGCCTCTCCTTAAGCTTGGATGTTTCAATTTATAAAATAGCAAGCAAGCCCAGATCATCCACAGATTAACAGAGTTTCACATAAAGAGTTCATTGCAATTTATTCAGAGCAATCTTGCCCATGGGTTGCTGTTCTTGGGGGAAATTCAATTAACCTTAGCTTTCCCACCTTCTTTACTCTCCGTGTCTCTATGTCCACTCCGTTCAACTAATATTAGTTCCACGTAGTGAAGACAAGGCAAAATTGCAGACACAAGATTCTAAGAGATGAGCCCAACTTCTTCATAAGTACTGCCATAAAATTTTAATGCCCAATTATAGCATGTACAAGGATCAATATGATTAAAAGTCGTTTATCCTTAACTAGTCCTGGCTAATGAAAAATGTATAGAGATTAACTTAATAAAAAACATTTTGTGCCAAGTGATGTCTCCCCTCATGCATAAAACTATAACAACATCAAACACTCTACAGGGTTTAAATCTATAAGCCCATTTAATCATAATAGCAACACTGTTACGTATGTATTATCATCCCATTTTATAAATTAAATAACAGGGGCACAGAGACAATAAATAACTTGCCTGGGTCCACAGCTAGTAAATGGTAGAAACAGGATTTCAACCCATACATTTCAGCTTCTAAAGCCCATTGCCTTAACTATTGTGCTACAGATAAGAAAATTTTTTAGTTGTTGGAATTAAAAAAATATATTTTCCATCGTGAAAGTAGCATAATACACGCAAAGGATTTTTTTACTGAGGCCATTAGTAGCATATTCTCATTGTCAATGAAGAATTAGTTCAGCACCCAACATCATGTTATATTTAAGTTAATGTGGTTAATTTGGATATATGAGTTTTGTATTTCTTTTGATAGAGTGCTATCAAGTCTGTATGCACAGCACAGGAAATGAATATCTAGTTTTATGTTTTTATGTATTGAAGAAGTATTGATTCCTCATTTTGAGAAAAATCTAGTTTAATTGAGTCAATCTTATAAACCAAACTATTTACTGAAGTTTGCAGGTTTAAAAAAATCCCATCATAACCTAGAATTAATACAGGTAATGATATATATTTTTATTTACTGAGTTTAACAAATATAAAATTTTCTTTTCTAATGAGGTCTTTCAGTTTTAAAGAATATCCAGTTATTTGATAAGGAACACAGGTCATAAAAGAATGAGCAGCAAAGAGGATTTAGTGGAATCACCCAAATTCTAACTTAAAATTTTCCTAACTAAAGTTACATTGGCCTCTGTGTGTCTGGGGATTGAGGCTTTAGTATGACATCCTTTGACTCCAGGCATGTGGAGAGGCAGCCTGAGAGCACTATTCCCTGCTTGATAATCAGTAATCTCTCATAAGCTAAAATAATTTTCCCTGACATGGTTTCTTGTAATCAAATAACCATACACCTCACTGTCCTATGAGATGCTATTTCACAAATAGCTTTCTTTCCTCTTTGCACATTTTATTTTTATATTTTATATGTTCAAAATAGTCTTTCCCATAAAATGTTCTAAGGAGCATAAAATAGTAGATGAAAATCTGATTCTGTCTGGAATCATCTGTGTGAGCATTGGCACATCACTTAACCTCAATTACTTAACCTCTCTGGACCTCACTTGCTTTCTTTATAAAATGAAGAGGTTGGACTGGATTGCTATAGGTTTTTTTGTAGCTTAAATGTTTTATGTATAGTGATTAGATATATTGTACACAGTGACCTCAATGACTTTAAAGATTAAGACTTTTTTTCCATTGTCTATGATTTCCTTTGTATATTTAATTTTTTAAAAATTGAAAGATAAAATCATATGTACTTATTGTGCAGAGCATGATGTTTTGAACTAAATATACATTGTAGAATGACTAAATATAGCTAATTAACATACGTATTAACTCACATAGTTATCATTTTTGTGATGAGAACACAACATTTACTCTCATGGCAAATAGTTTTGCACATGAAAAATTAAGTGAAAGGGATAGTGAGAATAATAACAAACAGAACAACCTGACGAAAAAAGTGGTAATTGGGGGAGAGGGAGAACTAGATTTTTAGAGATCAGGTTTGAGATGCTAGTGAGATATCTTTTCTTTGCTATCTAGTACACAATAGAAAATGTATGTTTTGGTTTTCAGGAAAGTATAATAATAACTACCATTCATTGACTGTGTATTATATACGTCAAAGCTCTTTAAACATACTAACTCAGTTAGTCTTCATAGCGGTCTTGCGTTTGGATGACTTCTTGTATGGCCATTGTTATGTGTGCGTATACCTGAGTAGTGGGGAGTGTAAAGAGTTCAAAAAGAAAAGATTTAAAGTGTCAAAGATATAACCTTGAGGACTACTCATTTCTAAAAGTGGAAATTAGGTGAGGACCTAATGAAAGAGACAGAGGAAGGTAAATTGATAAAGGTTGGAAGAGACCCATGAAGATTCACTGTAGGGAAGACAAGGGTATTCCAGCACCAGGGGAAGATGTACAACACTGAAGGCATTAAAGGTTAAAGGAAAAAGAAGACCTGGAAAATATTATTGGATCTGGCCATTGATAAATAAGTTTTTAATGAGCTGTCTCAATGGAATATTGGAGGCATAAATCAATTTGCAAGGAATTAAGGAGATGGTAGGTGATGAGAAAATGTAGACACACAAACACAGTGTTCTTAATGAGTCTATGATGTGAGCTATCAGAGGGGTGAATAAGACAGGAATTGCGGGAGTCCTGATCGTTAGAACAAATCTTATATACATAATGTTAGTTGCAAAATAAAACACAAAAACAAACTCGCAAGTATCAGTGTCTATAGCTGCTTGTGTGTGAGAGAGAATTTATTTACTGTGCATGGAATACAGAGACAATATCAGCATCTATGATAGTGAATATGATGGTGAATATAAGGCAATATTACATCCCCATTTTATATATAAGGTAAATGAGGAAAAGAGCAATATAAAAGGTATTTGTCTGAGTAAATGCTATAATTGTTTTAGATAGAATAGCTAGATGTGTTTGCCTGGGGATAAGCCTGGCTATATGTTTCCCCTCCACTTGCAGGACTAGAGATTAGCTTTCTTCAGTGTGCAGGGGTGACCAAATGGCTTTGGTAACTCACTGCCACTAGAATTTAGGCTGATAAAAGAATTCCAATCTACTAATTCCCCCTGAAAATTGAGTGGCATTAAGATCAAGAAATGCTGCTATCTGTGCTATTATTCATTAATGAAAATATGTATATTTACATTTTTATTATTTGCCAGAAGCTGTGCTATACGTGATTATACAGTGCTGATCAAAGCATGCCACTGTGGAGTTCACAGTGCATCTATCTTTGCAGTCAAGCTTTATGGCAAACCAAGACTTGCTTTTGTGAAAACAGATAGAAACTAAGAAAATTTAGATGATGTAGCAAAATTTCTCATTTTGGGGACATTTTCAGAAATAAACTACTGTTGGCTCTGGGCCTAGAAACTCTAGAAATTTTATTATAAAAATTTTCTATATCATGTGGACATGGAGGCATTATAACTGCATGCATGCTGCTTTGTATGCTCCTCTTTAATTATTTATATCTTGGTCAATACTTTTATTTTTCTTTTAGATCAGTCAACATCCTTGTTTATGTAAAAACTATAGGATGCAGTACCTATAATGTAATTCTTATTTAGAATTATATTTATATTGTTTAATTGAAAATAATTCTTGAGTCTCTTCTTTTAATTTATTGTTTTAGTTGTCTATAACCCTCCTGGGTCAGCAAACTTCCTTCACTTAGTGTTGGAAGTTTTATTTCTTTAGTTTTCACATTCATGAGAAAGTCTTTACCATGACATACAACTATCAAAACTTTCCAAGTTTGTGGATTGTATTTTTTATTTATGCTCAATTGTCTGTAACTAAAACATTATAACAATAGTGCACATAGAATCACAGCATAATTTTATCAGTAAGTTAATAGTTTTCAGTCCTATGTGTTAGAATCAATTGAGGAACTATCAAAAACTAATGCTGCCCATATTCTGATATACAGTGAGAACTGAAAACCATTTAGTTAGATAATGCAGCTGCTTAGTCAATAAATAATGTCCCTGCAGGATTTCTGAAGACAGGTGGCTAATTTCCTGCTTGTTTAAAGTTTGTTTTGTTAAATTTTTCACTATTTTACAAAGTAGCTCCAGTTAATTGTTTGAAAACATTTTCTTATATTGAATCTTTGATTATTTTCTATAATTTTAAACTGTGGTCTTATGTGTACTTCAAAGAGATACTTAGAATGAATAAATTGTTTCTCTGTGTGAGAACATTAATTATTGACATATGACTTCTTTTCTAGGCTAGCTATCAATATATTCCCAGATTTATTAATTCAATAAGCAACTTTTGAGAATGTACTGTGTTATAATAACCTATCTACCCTGTGTCTGTGTTGTGTTGGAAACAGCTTGCATTGGCTCTGGAGAGTAAATGGATATATTGGCATTGGCATTCCTGTGGTGGAACTACTACACTGTTAAAATTGGCCATGCTACAAATTAGGACAAACATACACACACACACACACATATTTATATTTATATATAAATATATATGAGCAGGTAATAATGGCAATGCTATAAAGTTATTGTACATGTTGGCTCACTTAAATTTCAGTAAAACGAAGCTCAAAAGACATGTGTTAAGGATTTATTACTTCCCAATCTCTGAACTAGGTTGTACACAGTGAGCAAAAAAGATATGCATTCTACCTTCAAGGAATTTAATGCTAAATTCTCTTGTGATCAGATGAAACTTCTATAGTTTATTCATATAAACATTATTGATTACAGCTCCTAACATAAGTGGAAGACTTCACATTTATCTTCTTTCCAAATCTAATTTTAGTCCCAGCTCATTATTTCAGCATACATAGCTCTTACTAAATTTTTATTTAGCTATCTTTTCTAATTTTTGTAATCTACTAATTTGGTAAACTCAACTTGTGTACTACTGTATACAAATTTGCTGAATGTGCTCAAATAAATAGCATGACCACTGTTGGCCAAAACAGGGCACTGTGGTATGTCACAGAGATCATTATTCAGGCTACCACAAATTCAATAATAAACCACTACCGATACTGTTTTTGAAACCCCTGCAATTCACCATTGTATAGTTCATTTGTCTACAAATTGTCCATATATATACCATAAGTGATAAAATATTATAGCTTGCTACATATATGTACTTAATAAATGACAGCTGTAATTGTTGTTTCTAATAATGATACTTAATAAATCTGTTGCTTAAATGAAGACATATGCTATATGGAATTCTCTCTCAGTAGATTAACAACAGATCGGGAAAAAAATGAAAGAAAAAAGCAACAACTCTATGTTGCACCCTCCTTAGTTTATATGTAAGGAAATTAGTTCCTGCTCATAAACACACACACACACACACACACACATGTACATCCCAAGTAACTAAAGTCTTGTAGCATAGTATTAGACTACAAATGACATTGCCTAAATGCCTGACTCCAGGTTCATTGTTTTATCCTCTATGCCATTCTTTACATATTTGTTCTTACTAAACTATTGTTGGTACAGTATCTTACTTCTTTTTCAAATGCACTGAAGGGTTTATGTCTCTGCCTATAAAATTCTAACTTATCTCATCAGCATTTGATTAAAAATCTACCTTCTGTATAAAATCTATCATTTTTGTAGATAAAATTAGTGTTACCTCTCATACTTCATAGCATTTGTACTAAATCCGTCACAGGCCTTATTGTATGTCTGTTTCTCCATGATCCTGGGTACCCTGAGAATGTATATTTTATCATTAAGTATCAGAATTGAAAACAATTTTTTAAAATGGTAGATGTCAAATAAATACTTGCAAACTAGAATTAATAGATCTGTTCTAGAATTGTGTCACTGTTATGTGCCAAACACTTTTTTCCTATATTTCTGAAATCTGCCTTATCCCTTATTTTGAAATTTGACAGTTTTATAATTTACTGCTTCTGATACCACTTCTAATTCCTTGTGATTTATCAAGTGATGACAATGGTTGCAAGATCATATCTGCAAATTGTTTTTATTACCTAGGGACATAGTTCAATGCAACTCAGTTAAAACAGTTTGATATCCTTTAAATATTCCTCTCATTAATGCTGAGCTTCAAGTCCCTTTTAATCATGATTATTCTACAATCTTTCTAATAAAAAAAGAGCTGAAATCATGTATTCACATTTTACTATGTACCCTAGATCCTGGGCTGATATCTTCCCTCCTCATTTACCAGCTTTGAAGATAACTTTTTTAAAGTTTTTTTTATTGTTGTTTTTGTAGCCCTTGCACTTACAATTTTTACAATCCTTAGATTATCCTAAATTTTAGTCTGTGTGATATTGATCATTCGGGTTGTGCCGCCTTCATCTGTCCTTGCCCTGGGAATTTTCTTCTTTCCCACATATGCCTATCACCTTTCATGTGATGTTTCCTCTGAAACTTAGTTTTCTTTTTTCCTATCATCATAATGTATTATTACAATCTCCAGGTTTTTAAAATTTTGTATAAGACCTACCGCTCTTATTTCACTTTTTCACTTAATAAAAATGACATATCACATCACTTTGCAGCTTGCAATTACTTTCAAACATCATTTAGGCTGATAGACAATATGATTTACATTTTATTGACAAGAAAATAAGACATACCATTAAGAAATTTGCCGATGTCTGCCTACCTCTCAAATAGCAGAGGTATAATACAAATCCAGGTTTTCTCATGTGAAAACTCACAAATTTCCTAATACAAAATTCTATCTCTGATTGAGAGTATTGGAAGCATATCATCTTTTAGCACTAACATTATACAAACTATTTTTCTAACAGTAAGGATGCATATATGACAATACTCAATATTCCTTTTATAGTTGTAGGGATTAAATAGGAAGCTTTTTATTGCTTTATAAAATTGTTAAGAAAAATTTTCCATAATGTATTAAGTGATCATTCTGGCTCAGATTGAAAATCCTAGCATATCTAGATAATTTAAGTTCCCTACTAGCAATATAAACTTCATTAGGCCAGGGATCTGTTGGGTTTTAATTATATAGCTAGAACCTAGTTCCATGTCTTGCACAAAACACACATAATCCATATTTTTCTAAGGGATGAAATGATTGTCAGCTTGTTTCTTTTGTTTTACATCTACAATAGGAAAATACTTTCTTAACTCAGTTGTATTCTGGCTATCAGTAGTACGCCATGCTATTCCACTTGTGTACCCCTTTGTCTTTTTTTCCCCACAAAATGATTATACCATATTTTTTACTCTCAGGTACACAGGAGTGCACATCTGTGTATGTAAATATAAATGGCACACATTTATAGGGGTGGGTATGTAATGGGAAAATGTTTGCTGAATAAATGAGTGAATGAACAGATATCCTACTCAGACAGCTATCAGGATTTCACTTTAGAATTATAACACAGCTGCTCCTTCTTTATTATATATAATATCTTTAAATATAACAAAAGTTGTGGATTGAGGACTTGCTAAATCCTAGTCAATGAATTAGGTCCTAGTCAGGGAGAGAAAAAGACACACATGCTATCTTCTAGGAATTTAAGTCAAATTCTCTTGTGATTGGATGAAATTCCTAGTTTATTCATTGTTTTTATGTTAATGTTTTATAAATATATATAATAAATATAAATTTATTAGATTGTTTTAAACTACTTAGAACATGTCTAATTTATCCATGATTGCTATAAATTATGCCATGGTAATAGTAATGCACTATTTTATATCACATTATATATTTTGTTTATTTCATTACAAATAAACTATTTATATACTCTGAGCTTTCATTTTTTGTTATTTATATACCATATGCAAATATGGCCATGGATTTTTAAAATATAGAGCAAATGTTTTAACCCACCTTTTTATATTTCAGAAAAAATGTGTTGTATGCTAGATTCACTTCAGAGATTCTACAGAAAACATTTTAAATTAAGAAATTATTAGAAAGTTAACATTTCAAGGAAGTTAATGTTTCAAATCCAAATATTTATTTCATTGAGGTGGTTTTGGGACTCATTTTGGTGGTTGAATTTTTTAGTCCCTTTTAAGTAAAACTAAAACTTTACCTGTGAATAATACTTCACCAAGTATTATTTGGTCATTCATGAAACACCAACTACTCTTGTTCACATCTCTGTATGGGTGCCAGTGCGGTTCTTTCTATTACTCCGAGTTGAAAAAGCCCTCTCATTTTAGCCACACACAAATGTTTGCAGAGAGGAAATGTAGCCTGATTGGTGAGATGAACCTTTTATCATCATAATTTCAAAAGAAGTATTTACTTTTACTTTTGCTGTGGATGAATTCAAAACAGCTGTTACTGGATGCTACAGAAAGATTTTTCACTGTATTAATGCAAAAATTGCTTTCCCTTTAGAACTTCATAATCATAGGAAGCAATCATGTTTTATTATTGCTTTTTTTAATATTCTGAAAAGAGGAAGAAGAGGGGAATATGGGAAGATTTAAACCCCAGCCTGGTGCTATTGCCAGATTGCCTATATATATTTTCATTTAAAAAAATTCTTTTATTTATTTGAAATGTATTTTTTAGATTAGAGGCTCTTTATATTTGTATCTAAAAGTCACCCATAAAATAGTGCCACAGGAACAGAAAGAAAGCATAATTTGAAATATTAGATTTTGAATTAAACCCTTGCTTTTTTTACATGAATGTTCTGCATTACTCCAGTAATATTGTTTTCAAGAAGATTTTCAGAAATAGAGCTGTCAAAATTAGTCACTGGTTGTTTAATTATTCATCATATTGGTAATACAAAGCAGTTTTTCATTAGATAAAATAAAAAACTACGATGAATCCTAGAGAAAAAGCAATGCTAAAATGGACGCAGCTGTGGGTTTATTAAATCCAATTCATTCCTAATTTAGTAAGAACTCCCACTGATTCTAAAGATAGTTTTGCCTGAGTGAGGACTGAAAAATTGGTCTTTATATTTGGAGAGTGCAATTGTATCTAATACTTGGATAGTTATTCTATTCTGTCTTGAAGTCAATAGTGCACCTGGTTTATAACTTAATGTTCGGGACCAAAACATGTTCCCTGAGAAAAGGTAAGTGATAAAAAAGGAATCACCTACTTAAAAAAAATAATTTACTATTCCATACTGTTGCTATTTCATTTTTCACTAAATCATTTATTAGTAAGATGAAATGTTTAACTCTTTGTACTAGTTTTTAAATTTCCTTTCTAAAGTTATTTACTTGTATTTTAATATCAATAATGCATATGGGAGATGTCAAAGCTTTTCAAAGTTAGGATGAAAGGACTCTGGCTTTTTCGAATACATTTTGTTCAAGCTCATCTGTAAGAGATAAAGCTGACAATATTGAAAATGATGATGTTGATGATGATAGTAAATAAGATTAGGCCATAAGTTTTCATTTGTATTAATGCATTTCATCACTAGATTTTTAAATCCTGGGACAATATATTCTCACCACCTAACTTTTCATATTCACAGAAGGTACTTTTAAAAGAAACTAGAAATCAAGTTATTTTTATTTATTTGTTTATTTATAACTTAAAGTATAATTAACTGATATTCTGGCAAGTGATTCAGGTTACTTTAGAGACTATTTTCTCAATTCCCAAGAGAGTCAAATGCAAAGTAATATAGTCTTAGTGGTAGTAAATTTTATGCATCAACTTTGGTGACAAAAACTAATAATCCTTAGTTATGAAAACAGGTGTCAAATGAGAAAATTAAGCTAAAAGCCTGGTAGAGACTCAATAGATGTTATAAGTGATAACCAAAGTCACAAGGGGCTATCCTCATGAATCAAAGATGATTATCTTTTCTAACGTCTGTGATGTGTTTGGTAAAACACCATGCCTTTACAAGCATTTACATATACAGTCATACCCTGCTTAATGACAGGGATAAATTCTTAGACTGTGTTGTTAGATGATTTCTTCACTGTGGAACATCATAGGGTATACTGCACAAACCCAGATAGTATACTATACACCTCGGCTATATGGTACGGCCTATTGCTTCTAGGCTACAAAACTACACAATAGTTTACTGTACTGAATACTATAGGCGATTGTAACACAATGGCAAGTATTTGTGTATCTAAACATATCTAAACACAGAAAAGGTACAGTAAAAATATGGTATTATGATCTCATGGGACTACCATTGTGAATGCTGTCCATCCTTGAGAGAAACATCATTATGCTGCACAGGACTATATAACAACATTTTTTAAAATGAGGAAAATTTACTTTAATAGAACATTGGAAACATGAAAGTAAATATCTTAAAAATACATATAATGAAATTTTATTTTTGAACACAGAAACTATAAAGAAATTAGTATTGACACTTGAATCACTTAACATAGTAACAATGTAAAATGTAGGCGAGCTATTCACATGTGTATATTAATAGGAAATCATTTTTTCCTTAAAAGCATGAACAAGTTAAATGCTCCTTTACATAAATTTTATCATCAACAACTACAAAATTTAAATAAAACCCAACACATTTTTAAAATTCTAATGAAAAATAAATACTAGACACTTCAGAATAAACTTTTTAAAATAGTGACTTATCTGTTCAAAACTCATTACCTCTTGGAATCTGCTAAACAAAAATTGCTAACCATATATTATAAAGGAAATACCTTTCACAGAATCATGATATCTGAGAACTGAAAAAGATCTAGGCATATACATATTTCAATGCTCCATGCAATTCAGGGATACCTTCTGGAAATTTCTTATAATGTTCCTCAGCTTCTATCTCATTTAAGAAGTCAGTATGTTTTTACGTTTTTTTCTTCTTAACCTCATAGTCTACTCTTCCCTAAAATGTAACATTCTATTTCTACTTTCTTACAATGTTTTTCATCGAGCCGGCAGTAGCTTTGGTTTCTTTATCTTTCAACTAGGTGAAATCTATCAAGATTTGTTAACTGTTAATTGGTAGGGCAGGCAGATTACCCTTGCTCCAATCAAACTTAATTACTGATTATATATGATTTCCAATCCACAAATAAAAACATTAAGTGATATTTATAACTCAACACAATTTTTAGGATATAGCAAATATACAACTAGTGGAGCTCTTTGAGCCTTTTTGAACTTCTAATTCCTGGGGTTTTGCCATGCTTAATATTGGTGAAGCTTTAACACTCAGCATTTCCTTGTACTCAACTTCATTCTATGTTTGTACCCATATCAGTGCTTAATTTACAGAGACAAACCTCAATGAACACATGTGCCATTAAAATCCACTCCTTTCTCTTCTCTTCTTTTGACCATTTTAAGTATTTTTCCCTGTAGTTGAAGTGTGCAAATGTATATGTTAGAAATATTGAAGAATATCTGTAGCACTCTGGCTGCTTTAAAAAGTAGTATTTAAAATATATCAAAAGTATCATAGCATTTTTAAATATAGTCACTCCATTCATAAGGTCAAAAAAATGGGGGAATAGATGTAACATCTTTCTTTCAGCCCAGCAGATTTATTTTGTGTTCATGGTTTATGCCACAAGGGAGCTGTTAAATTCTAAAACATGTGTTGGTCATCATTTCCAGAATTTGTTTTTGTGAGTTTTATATTTTTCTAGGCTTAATAATTACTCTAATATGAAATGGCCAGATCACAGCTTTTTAGCCAGATGCCATTTGAAACTGGAAGATTCATTTTTTGTGAACTGGCTAAAACTTTTACTTGTATGTGATTTATTTATTAATGAACATTTATAGATCTGGAATGTTAATATTGCATACAAACTTAGCTAATCTAAACAAAGATATCATTATAAATTTTAAGCAAGGCCAAAGCTCTGTCATCTTTGTCTTTCAAAATATTCCCAAAATTTGTTATTTAGAATCTAACCAAAAGTTATATACTTTACAGAATAGAGTAAATATAGTTTTAGTTATTCCAAATAATCAACAATATATGCAAAGGTATATAAATCACTTTTTAGTGTGCTTAACAAAAGAAAATTTTATATTCTTTTTTTAACAGATTGCAGTATAATTCTCATGCCATGGAATTCATACATTTAAAGTGTACAATTTAGTGTTTGAGTGTATGGAGAGGTTGTACAGTCATTTCTACAATCTAATTTTAAAACACTTTGTTCCCCCCAAATAAAAGAAACTTTGTATTTATTAAGGCATTCACTTACCACCCATACCTCACCCTCTCTCAGCCCTAGGCAGATACTAGTTTTTTTTCTATGTTTATACATTGTCTATTCTGAAAATGTGTATAAATAGAGTCTAGAGTCATAACATATGTAATCTTTTGTAACTGGCTTTTTTTAAACTTAACATAATGTTTTCAAGGTTCATCTATGTTGGAGCATATATCTATACTTCATGTATTTTTAGTGCCAAATAACTTTTATTTATCCATTCATCAGTTAATGAACATTTGATTCCTTCTTTATGACTTTTTGACTATCATGAATAATGCTGCTAGGAACGTTTGTGTACAAGTTTTTCTGTGAATGCATGTTTTCATTTCTCTTGGATATATATTTAAGAGTGGAAGTGGTGGGCCATAGAATATTTTTATGATTAACTTTTTGAGGAATTGTCAAATTGTCTTCCAAAGCAGGTTCGCCATTTTACATACCCACCAACAATGGAAATGGAAAATAATTTTTCCACGTTATCATCTATACTTGTTATTTTGTTTTTGATTATAGCCATCTTTGTGGATATGGTTTTGATTTTAATTTCCCTAATAACTAATGATACTGAACTCCCTCCTTTTTTCCAGACAACAAAAAGGAATATGCACAAGATCATTTCTTAGATCATCTTTAAGGTTCAAATACAGCCTTGCCTATCAATTTCTTCCCAGCCCCCAACACAGCTCAGTTCCACCACAACATTTAAACTTATTCTTCATCCTTTCAAAACTTTAGATCATATATTTCTTTTAGGATCAAAAAATATTTCCATCCAAATTTGACCCTGCTCAAGGAGCCATAACTGGAAAATAATGATATCTATATTGCTACATATCTGGAGTGCTGTTGAGACATAAAGTTAGTGGTCTGCATGAAATGAAAATTACTGTACTGAAAGATACTAAATAAAAACAACTTTAGAAGACCACCAAAATAATCCAGAATGAGTGACACAATACAGGATGTCCTAGATGGGGGAAACCATCTAGGACATTTCTCCCCAAACCATCCAAAAATTTATTAACATATCAGTTGAAATAGCAATGTGATTTTTGGGGGTGTTGACTTGACAATTATTGTGAAGAATCAATTTTTAAGTGTAGACAGTAAAATTCAGAGAAGTAAAAATAAACTAGGGTTTTGCCTTACCATATATTATACTACAGTGTTGCAGTAATTAAACTGTGTTATCAGTGCAATAATAATACATAGAAAAATGAAACAAATAGAAAGTCCAGATACAGACCCATTTAGGTAGCATTTCAAGTCAGTGGAGAAAGAATGGTGTATTCTATGAATAGCTTTGAGAGGATTGGTTATGCATTTGGAAAAAAAAAGTTATATCTATCTCACATGTTAAACAAAATAAATTCCAGATGGACTAATACTCCCAATGTGGAGAATAAAACTATAAAAATACTAGAATAAAATACAGAGGAATATTTCATAATCTTGAAGATGGAGAAGTCTCCCAAGATGTTAAATCCTGACTGAGTACGTGGATAACAATGGTTAATACTGTAGAACATTCACCATGTGCCAACATTGTCCTAACCCTTGGAATACTCACAACCTTATAAGTTAAAGTGCTGTAATTATCCCCATTTTACAGAAGAAAAAATGGAGGCACAGTTAAGTAACTTGCTTAGGGTCACACAATATAAAGAGGTAAACCTGATGTTTAAACCCAGCTGTATAGTTCCAGAGTCTGTGTCCTTTACCACAACACCTTAATTCAAAATACTCAGAGATTCAAAATATAATATAAATAAAAGAACAAAAGAAACACTGAAAGAAAATCCTTGTGACACATATGACACACAAGTAGGCTAGAAGAGGTTCCTACAAATTAATAAGATACAGGCAACAACATGAAACAAAGACAAATAGCTCAATAGGCCAATGAATAAAGAACACAAAGAGATAATTAATAAAGAAGAAATGTAAATGTTTACAAAACATGAAAAGTTGCCCCATTTTACTAATAATCAGGGAAAACCAAGTTAAAATGAGTTTTTTTATCATTTAGATTAATAAAATTTAATAATAGTGGTAAAATCTAATATTGGGATAATGTTTAATATATAGAGTACTATCATACAGAGTTGGTAGGGGTGTAAATTGATATAACTTTTTAGAGGACAATTTTTCCAGTTCCCATAAATATTTAACATAGGCATTATCTTCCATCCAACTTTCACTCATTTACTCTTTCACCAAATATTTATTGGGCATCTTTTATGTGCCAGGCACTGCTCTATGTGCTGGAAATAATATAGTGAGGAAGACAAAATCCCCCTTATGCAGCTTATACTTTAAGCTGCAAAGACAGGCAGGCAAAAAGTAAGTAAGAAAATAAACAAATAATGTATCTGCTAGTGATAACTGATATAAAGAAATAAGCACTGTGATTTAATAGAGGATGAGGGAACTCTTTATGTTTTATGTGTTAGACTATTTATACTACGGTTACAGAGGACTGCTGTGTTGCTCCTTTAAGGAGAGACTATTTCTTTGGATGTTTTCATTTAGTACTAATTTACCCACTGAATAAAATATTTATTCAGAAAAGTGCTGTGCTGTAAGAGATACAAGGATACAAAAGATCTTAGCATTTAAAAGATCTTGCAGTCTATGTTAAAAAAAGAAAAATTACCCCAAAATTTATTCAAAGTCGTTTTTAAGATCAAGATAAAAAACTTGTGATAAGTAGAATATCATAGTCAACTTTTTGTACAGAGTGAAAAGTCAAACACTCAATCTATATTATATATTAAAATATGGAGGTGCCTTGCTTGGCGTCTTGAGAAACACATATCCTGATTAGTTGTTCTCCAGAAAATGCCTTGTTAAAACTTTGAGATTGTTCCTGAACACTTCAGAATAGTAACTGAGTGGTTAAGCATGTCCTCATTGTACATTATCCACCACTTAGTTACACATGTGATCCACAGTTTCCATAAGGATCCACAATATTGTGTATAGTAATTACCTAATAAATAATCCCCAGTGGGAATCTTATTTTACTACAAAGTCTGAGTCTATGATGGTATTTACCAATAAATAATATCCTTTTTTCCAAGCCAATCCTTAGAGAGGTTTTTTCAAAGGAATAATATTAATTTTAGCATCCTTAATTTTGACAGGTTAGGGATATGTACATTGATTGTCATTTGAAGCTCCTCTCCTCATTGATTTCAATTTGGGAGGAAGAAAATCAGTCGTTATTTTTGGCAGCAAACAAGTAATGGATTATAGGAAAGCTGCGCTTACTTTCAGGACTCAGTACAACTGCTTTAGTTAAAAAAGGATCTTCATAGTATAGGGACATTGTTAAAAAAGAAAGCATTACTAATTAAAAGTAATTTAAAATAAAACAACAGAAAGTGAATGCTTATTTAGCAAAAGTACAAGATCATGGAGCAATAATGATGGTGCAAGCCTCAGTAATAAGAAAAATTTAGATTCCAGAAGATTTAAGAAGTCTGTAATTGGCCACATAGAAATAGTTGCTTAAATAATCATACACTTTCTTTTATATTTCATTTTATATTTCAGATTATTAATTGTAAAGTAAAGTAGTCAAATCAGGCATTGATATAAACATCACTATCTCATTATGTAAATATCATTGTCATTAAAATAATTAATTAAGAATGTGGGGAGAGAAAGATTCATAGACTAAATGTTTAGTTTCTGGAAAAGTTAACTATTGATTATGTTTGTGTCTGATGTCAAATTGTGTTAGTTTATTTACATAGGCCATAATGATTTTAGAAAAAAAAATAGTCACTGAAACAGTATCACATTGGATCTATTTGAAAGAAATGTACATGGCTATTATGTAATTTCTGCCATTCCTTGGACATATACCACAATATTTTATGCCTCCCTGAATTTGGATTTGTTTTTTTCTCTGTTTATTGCATCGCTATTCCTCTTCTCATTTTCCAATTCCAAGTCATCCTCTAGGGCCAAACTCAAAATCACATCTTATGCCAAATCTTCCCAGAATCCTCAGCACCTTATTAATATCATGACTATAGTTCATAACATATTTAGTCATGTTTTATTGTTTTCTCCTAATATACTCAATTTTTTAAAGACAATCTATGCCTTCCATCTACATATTGATATCATCTAGTAAAATACCTTTTACTTGGTAGGCAAACAAATCTTCACTAACTTGAAGAGAAAAAAGGCACCTAAGATCAAAGCTTAATAAACAATTGTATAGAATTCAGCTTTTAATTTTCCATTGATATACTAAAATGTAAAACACATTTTAAAGAGGTAAAGATTTTCATAAAAGCTTAGAAATACAGCATTAGGGACCAGGCTCAGTGGCTTAACCCCTGTAATCCTAGCACTTTGGAATGCCTAGATGGGAGGATTGCTTGGGGCTATGAGTTCGAGACCAGCCTAAGCAAGAGTGAGACTCATCTCTTCAAAAATAGAAAAATTAGTCAGGCATGGCAGCATGTGCTTGTGGTCCCAGGTACTCGGGAAGCTGAGGCACCAGGATCACATGAGACCAGGAGTTTGAGGTTGCAGTGAACTATGATGAGGCCACTGTAGTACTCTAGTCTGGGTGACAGAGTCTCAAAAAAAAAAAAAAAAAAGAAAAAGAAAAGAGAAGAAATACAGCACAGCATTAGAATTTTTTTAAGTGAAAGATACCATGAAAGAGTATGTTTTTCAGCACTTTAAGAAATTTTCCCTTTAGTCTATACTTCCATTTTAGAGGTATGCAATTAGGCTGGATGGGTTAAATGACCAATTAGTATTCCATGAATTTTGTTCTAGGGGATAGAAAGTTAATAGGTATTCAGTGAAAAAGTATTTCTGTGGACAAATATATATTAGAAACACTCAATATAATATTCCCCTTATCTTTGGAAATTCACAGTGCATATCAGTATATTAGAAATTCCAAATATTTCTATAAACAATAATCCTGTTTAACTCAGAATTTCATAAGTATGCTTGAACATGAAACTCTTTTTTTGTGATTCAACAAACAATAGAGTTTTTTAATACCCAGTTAACCTGAGTATGCTAGGGTATAATTACTATTACAAGCAAGCTATCTGGGGGCAAAATCAACTCTAGAATACAGACTTTCTACATTCTCAATGTACTTTAAGACTGCAAAGATCTGCTATCATACTAAACCTTACATTATAAAATAAAGCATATGGGTGCTTTACAAAATACTTGAGAATGTATTATTTAATTTGATCCTACAAATGCGGGATCCTACAAATGCTTCCTCTTTTCAGGTAGATACAGAGAAAAAGGCTTCCCAAAAGGTAAGTATTTATGTTGGTATTAAGTATTAAGATTTATGTCTTGTTTATTTAAAAACCAAATTGAGGAAAAGAATGATAGCGTTCCTGACCATGAAAAAGCCTCCACCCATGAGTTCTTTCCATCATCCATATATAGAAAAGTTAACACAAATAAATCTAACAGATTTTTTCATTATTGTAATGTATGAATGCTTCCAAGCTGCATTTGTTAACCTTGAAACTATACAAAATTGTACCACTGTGACATTAATGTGCAGCTGTCTCTTTTTCCTTCCCTATTAACTTAACAAGAACTGGTGATTTATAAGTAGCATCCTTTGTCCACTCTAACCTTGGGACGACTGCACTTCAATTTCTTCCCATATATTGAAGTGGAAATGGCAGGTTACCTTATCATGAAACATATTCATCATGATTTCTCCAGTTCTGCCTTGCTTTTCAGGTTAAATACCTCTTTTAGTCTAAAGGATGGGTTGAATTTTAAAAAAATTATTTGTTTCCCCCTAATAAGTCACTTTCATGTCTTAGGAATCCATTTTTAGTGCAAAGTCTATGAGCCTTAATGGCTTCTTGAGTGTTGTGCAATGGACAGGGAAATCAAAAGGCTGTATCTAGTTAGCTTTCAAAGAGCTGCTTGACAAAAATGTCAAATTATCAACAGTATCTATCAAACACAATATGCCCTTTTGATTCTATGGTGCGCAGTAATAAAGTATAAGACATAGGCTTGTTCCCAACCAAGATGGAGAGAAAGGATGCATACTTTTGAAGCACGCCTATACGAGGTATGATAGCATTACACATTCTAATAATAAAGTAGTTAATTGTGCCATGTATTAGAAAATATAGCATGCTTGGCAATATATATGAAAATAAGAGCAAAAAATAAAAAGAGAGAAGAGAATATTCAGTGTGCAGTGGAAAGAGTAGAAAGTCATCATTAGTTCATGAAACTACAAGCCATTTTCTTTCTGAGTTGCTGTCTCCTTGCTTTTGACTTTAAGTTTTTAGTGGGGATCATTTGAGATAATATATGTGAGAGTGTTTCCTAAACTATAGCATTCTATAAACACATAAAATATTAGGTTCATCACTCATGAATCATTTCCTGAATACTTGTTGACAAATAAATCTTTATAGTGATAAGGTTCAATGAATATGTCTTGCTCTCATCTTCTAATACTTCAGAATCTAATGACCCACATTATTCTAGAAGCCAATGTATTATTCAGGTTAATGATGTGACATCCAGAGCCAAATTTCCCTCTCTCCTATCTTTGACTTTGGTTGTGTTACTTAACCTCTCTGCACTCATTCCCTTCTTTATAAAGTCACTTTATAAAGTGAAGATCACAGTATCGAGTATATCATAGTGTTATTGATAAGATCAAATGAAGATAAGAAAAGTGTTTAGAACTATTTCACATGGTATTCACTCAAAATCTCTTAGCTTTGCTTGTAGGTTTCCGTTTTAATCTCAGAAAACTGAGGCACGAGGGAAGTAAACCTACTAGAGTCGAACTATGGAGAGAACCCCCCCATGGGCATTGTGCAGGCATCAGGCTAAATTGTGTCTGAATTGTAGCCACTTTCCCATAACCTATTTAGGGCACTTATATTCTTTCTATTTCTGTGTCTTGTCATTGCCTACTCTCCTGTCAACTCTGAAGAAACAGAGGGAAAATGCATCAGCACTCTTTATTGATTGGGCATAAGAAAAATTTATTTTATTTATAGTATTTAGTTCATTAAATATGAAATGTCAGATTTCAAATCAAAACTTTAGTTTATTATATCTCAATCGAGAAGCAGTACAATTAATCAAAGTATGCACCTAAACTATTGACACAGTTTTGCCATCTTGACAGTAGCTTGTTTATGCCAGCAGTGAAGAAGCCTGGAGAGCGAGTGGCGATGAAAGTGTGAAAGGCATTTCCACACTTGTTGAGAATTGAATATTTTTCCTTGCAAGAAGTGGTCCAAAGCCTGGAAGAAGTGGTAGTCAGTTGGTGCAAGGTCTGGTGAATATGGTGGATGACAGAGAGTTTCCAAGTCCAGCTTCTGTAGTTTGAACAGCGTTGTTTGTGCGACTTGTGGTCAAGCATTGTCTTGCAGGAGGATTGGCCTGTCTCTATCGACCAATCTCGGCTGCTTAATTGCAAGCATCCTCATCATTTCATCCAACTGGTTGCAGTAGACATCCGCTATAATTTATTGACCAGGTTTCTTGAAGCTGTAGTGGATAATACTAGTGCTGGACAACCAAACAGACACCACTGGCTTTTTTTGATGAATATTCGGTTTTGGACTGTGTTTCGGCACTTCATCTTTATCCAATCATTATGCCGAATGCTTGTAATTGTCAAAAAGAATCCATTTTTTACCACACGTAACAATACGGTGCAGAAATGGTTTGCCTTTATGTCATGACAGCAAAGAAAGGCAAGTTTCAACATGAATGCTCTTCTGATGCTTGTTTAATTCAATGAGGAACCCATCTATCCAGATTATTTACCTTGCCCATTTGTTTCAAATGGTCCAATACTGTAGGAATAGTAACGTAAAACCTTGCTGCTAATTCACACGTAGGTTGAGCTGGATTCGCTTCCACTACAGCTTTCAGCTCATCCTTATCCACCTTGGTCTCAGGTTGCCCAGGTGGCCCATTTTCAAGATTAAAATCACCAGAATGGAACTTCTCAAACCATCAACGTACTGTGCGTTCATTAGCCACATCCTTCCCAAACACTTTGTTGATATTTCCAGCTGTCTGCCCTACATTGGTTCGACGATGGAACTCATATTCAAAAATAAATCAAATTTTTTACTTATCCTTGGTTTCACAAAAATTGCTCTACAAAAAATTTGAAAGATAATCACAAGCCAAACTGTGCGTTTGAAAGACTGATGATGTACGTTCACAACAAAAATAAAACAAGGAGTGTCAAAGTGAAATGTCAGAGACATTAACTGTCAAACTTAGTACTTAAGGAAATCAGACATTTCATACTTAATAACCTAATTTATACAATTCTGTATTATATGTAGCTATAATGTAGCCTCGTCTATAATATAGACATATCAGCATCTTAAACAAAAAATTCTTTGTACTTTGCTCTCAAAACTAATGACAATTTATTGTTTTTAGAGTGACATCAAGCAAGAGTTTGAGTGTTGGCTCTGCAATTATTACGTATGTGATAGCTCTGAGTCTATTTTCTATTGTAGTATTAGGCGTCATCATAAGAGTACTTAGATTATGTGTAGAGATTACATGAGGAAATGACATCGGTGCGTGTAGATTAGTTCTCCACACTCCATGAGCACTACGTGTTAACATCTGTGTTTATGCTGTTGAGAATCAGAATGCTGTTTTGCATTTCTTTATTATCCTTCTCCTTCTGTTTACTTCCTCTTCTTTTTTTTTTTTCTTGTTCTTCATCCTCTTCTGCCAATTATTGTCATGTTCCTTTTCTTTCTGGATCCTCTTTTTAAACTCTCTCTTCTGCTCACATCCCACATGCAGTTCTGTCAATGTGTACATCACATCTTCTCACGCATACTTAATTCTCTATTCATTCCCACATCAGACATTCATTTTAGGTCCTTATTTTATAATTCCAGGGCTATTATCATATGGTCTTTTATGTTTTCATATAACAAAACTTCAGATTTAATCTAAAGATCTACTTACTAATTAAAAATCCTCAAAACTAGTCATGACTTTCCATAATTTCTTAATGCCATGCATTGACACAGTTATGACATTGCTGTGCCAATACAAATAATTACCTCTAAAGCCATGGAACTCTGTGAGGAATTTATTGAAAATCTTATATACAAACTAATTATCCCATGTTACCACCATGGGAAACTAACAGGGGCATCTATACATATTTGATTTTCTTTATGAATTATTACAATGTTTTATGATAACAAACCAATCTGAGGAACACTTGTAATGTTTAAATACTTGAAAAGTGTGTACATAGTGCTTATTCTTAGCCCCTATATCTGGGTCAACTTTTGCTTCACTTGAATATGGATCTTCTCCTACCTAGTTTCTTAATCGTAATATTTGAGGATATTTCTGCTGAATCTGTCTCTGTACACACTAAATTCACTATGTATAATTTTAATGGAGTACTCGAGAGTTTTTCAGTATTTCTTTGCCAGTATTCTTTGAACCCATTTATAGTTTCCATTTCTGTAATGCGTAAGGCTTGTCAGCTTCTGAAAAATCAAGGTGTTTTTCAGTCCTGTTGACAACATGAAGCATCTTTTGTCTCTCCAAATATGAAGTTTGAGATACCATTTAGAAATGTTATTTTGTAGCCATAAAAATAATTTCTTCTAAGATTCCAAGCTTTATAATCTGTAAATAAGTTCCAGAGAAATTCCACAATATATTTTGAGAAATCAAAGTATAAGCAGAATAAATATGTAAACTCATAAAAGGACAATGCCAAAAGACAATGTTCATTTGAATACATCATTCATTCTCTCATTTAGTCATTTATTTATACAGAATTGTGAGTTCCTTTTTAATTGCCATATCCTTGGTTGAACAGGTATAAATGTAAAAGATAGTAAGACAGGAAATTTCCTGTTTATCCCTTAATTTTCCTGATCTTTACAGGAGTATTATTTTCCATAAATGCACAATACCATGTAAACCTCTGAAGGGGTTCACAATCCAGTGATAGAAGAAATGGGATAAGCAAATTAATTCATTAATTATTTTAAAAATGTGATTTTCTCTGTAATAAAGGTAAATAGAAAGTGCAGTAAGAGTATTCTGGAATTTAAAAAAAAATGTTCCACAAAGGAAATGACATTTCTACCTGGCTTCTAAAGTATAACAGCATTTCTCTAAATTAAAAAGTTGTGAAGGAAAAATTCTACAGAAAGGAAACATCATGGGTGAGTGAAATACTGCACGGAGATGGTTTTGGCATTGCTGTGTTGGGGGTATATGGGTGAGGCAGTAACGGATTTGAAAATAAAGGCAGATGTAAAACCTAGAGGATAGAAATAAATAAGCCCACAGAGCTTGCCCTGTTTCCATACCACATACTATGTCAAAAAAAAAAAAAAAGAATGAAAAGAATATTACATTAAATAACAAACACTTTAATTAAATAGACAATGTGGAGTCACCACATATTTTTAGCAAGAGAGTGGCATTATCAATCTAGATTTTATAAGATAACCTGGATAGCAATACACACAACAAAATATAGCAAGGAAGTCTAGGACAAGGATGATAAAGGAGAAAATAATAGCCATAATGGCAAAAATAAGTAAGTTATTGAATACTATAAGTCAGTTGTATGCTAAGGCTGATAGTATCATTTAACACGCAATGAAAGTCTTAGAGGTGGGCACTTTTACTGTGCTCATTTTTCATATACAGAAGGGTAATAAATTGTTCCAGGACTGTCTCAATTTTAGCGCTCAAAATCCTGTGATTTGGGAAACCCCTCAGTCCTGTGAAAACTGAGATAGTTTGTCACTCTAGGTCTTGAATTGATTAAGTAATTCTCCCAGGATCAAACAGCTAGCATATGGTGAATCAGCCAGAATTTAAATTCAGACAATTTGACTTTGGAAACATGTGTCCTTGGGAAAGCTACTTAAACTTTTTACAATTTAGTCTCTTCAAAGGCAGAGTGAAGATAATATCAGTTTCTACCTCACAGAGTGTTTTAATGATGACAATAAAATGATATAATCCATAGAAATGTTTAGATTAGAGCATGGCACATCAAAAGTGCTCAATGCATGTTAGCCTCTTTATTCATAACTGCACTATTTTTATATAAATATTTTGTGGGAAAATGAGAATAGACTGATGGAGGAGAACAGAGAGCATGAAATAAGGGACCAGTTTTTCTGTGATTTTTGTTGTTTTTATTGTTTTTAGCTTTAGAGACTGACTGGGTTGTAACTTCACTAATTTAGGAAGACTTGAAGAGGATACACTTACTTGTGAGAAAGAATAAGGTTTGTGTTTAAAATATTGAATTTGAAGTGGAAGAGGATATTCATTTTGTCCTGAATATGTGTTCTTAGTGCATTCCAGCCTGTTAACAGAGGTGATTAGCTACAGCTGAGCAGGTTTTCATCATACTGAGTTACAAAAACTTAATATTAATCCCAGTAGACATTTTATATTTTGTTAACAACTTTGATGTGGTAAATTGTCGTTTTATATCTTGATTTATTTTCATAAATATCACTTAGTAGTGAGGTTGAGGAAAAAAAAGAGAATAGGAAGAGAAGTGACTATGTCCTCAAAGACAGCTGTAACTCAAAAAACTTCCAGTGCTCATATACTCACGCTGTAATTATTTCCATCGCGTTTTAGAAGCTTATGATAAGCAGGTATCTTATCTGATTACCAAATATGTCTTAGTAGCTAATATCTGTGTGCTAAAAATATCTTTGAAATGGAAGTCAATGAAGCTAAAATTGTGAAAAGAGCAATTCAGATAGCTGAAGATGTCTTTTCTGAAAGGAAAGCATGCTGGTAAATTCAGAACTTTAGAAACTGTAATCATGTAAATGTTTCCCTTTAGATTGAATTTCCTTGATGGAAATTTTGTTAGGTTGGTAGTCTATTTTAAGGGTAATAGTACACATATTGAATTCAACAGAACAACTATGTATGGGTACCTACTATGTGCCAGACATCGGGATAAGTGTTGTGAATAAAAATTACAAAAAATTAAGGATGTCAGTTTCCAACTCAAATTCAGTCAGGTGGTTCAGAAAAGGTACTAAATAACTCCAATTCAATGACACACATGCTAGGTCAGATGGTTGGAAGGTACAAAATTAATTATCTTCCATTCAAAATGGTTTTCTCAGGAGATAGTACCACAATTTACACATTCATTCATCCAAGCCAAAGATCTGATTCCTCTCCCGCATTTTCCACCTCAAATAATTAATATTTTTTTGTCTTCACTATATTCCAGTGCCATGTTTTACCTCATGCTGGTATTTTTTTCCCCCTGAGAACAGTTATGTTTGCCTTTGGCCTTATCTCAATTCTGCACATAAAATGTAAATCTGATTATGGGACGTCCCCTATTTAAAATCCTGTATTTTAGCTCTGTATTACCTATACTCCTAAGCATAGCATATAAAGATAAATTAAACATTGATTGAATGAATAAATTAATCTATCCCCTGCTGACCTATCCAGGCTTTGACTTTCTACCAAACATAGCAGGTTGTCTAGTTCAACACAGCTACTGGCTTTATGAATATGACACAATGGCAGATGCTTCTGGTTTTTCTATGTGCTACTGCTCTTCTGCTCTGTAAGCTGTTAAATCACATCCACATTATGAAGTCCTCTCCAACCTCCCGTGCATATTTCACCTTCTCTCACCTACCCCAAGATTTAAAATCCCCTTCTTTCTGCTCTTCTTTGAAACCATTTAATTGACCATGAACTACTACTCGCAGGCATGGATTTTTTTCTTATTTTTTTCTTCAATGCCTCATGTGGTCCTTGAAACATAGTAGGTTCCTAATGTATCTGTCGATTATTAAAGGCTTGTATAAAGCAGGGAAGTAATGTAGAAATACTACTGTATTCATAAAAGTCACTTATCAGTCCATTACATTTTACAGTTTACAGAAAGTTTTACAGACATTATCTCATTCCAGTCTCATTGATGTGAGGTCACTTGTTGTGAAGGTAAAATGAAACTACGCTAAAATGAGGGGAGAAATTTGTGTCTGCCCCACCCCTCACTGTTGGAAACCAGCGAGTATGTGTGTAACCCATGAATGAAAAAAATAGCTTGAATTTTGCTATCTAAATCATCACTTCATTTGCTTTGGATTTTCCTTAAGAGGCAACAGATTGGTCTTATATAGAGGAACACATCCGATTCAAAATATTCCTTGCCTTCATGGATCAAAAAGACAATTGTCCTAAGGTTTAGTAAAAAAAGTCCCCAAAACAATCTGAAATATTTCATAATGTGTGTGTTCTATACACCACTGGAAACTCTCCTCCTTCATGCTACTCTTTCTTATAAATTTTGGATCATATTTTTTCTACACAAAGATTTTCTGATTTAATGTGCTTGAGGAACATTTGAAGTAATAATTTGAAATGCAATTCCTAGGCTTAATCCAAATAGATTGTTTTCGGTAAAACTGAGGTGGGCTCAGTAATCTTATTTAACAACCACTGCAGCTTATGCTGGTGTGGTAGTCTGTGGATTACCCTTTGAGAAAGATCGGTGAATGTAGTCTAACGGCTATGATTGGCACTGAATACTCATTTGTTGTTTTTTGGGTTTTAATACCAGTGTCTTTAGGCCTTGGCTTTCTTGTTTTTAAAATATGATTTTTAATACATACACACACACATTGAGAGAGAGAGAGAGAGAGATCTTAAACAGTATATGTCAGTATCATGCTAGTCAAAAGGAGGATGAATAAATGTAAAAGCTGTTATTTATTAGATGTTTCCTATGTGTGGGTACAGATTTAAATTGTCTTTATGCATCAACTCAATTCACATTCAAAAACCACCTTACTTGGTGACATATATTTCATCTTCATTTTAGAGAAAAGGAAAGTAAGTCATAGAGAAGGTACATAATTTGCTCAGGAGCCCACAGCTTGTTAGTGGTCAAAATGAAATTGAAGTCTGCGGAGTCGGCTTTACAGACATCCAAATTTCTTTACCCCCACCCTTAAAACCTATATTTGGATACTGCCTACCAAACAAAAAAAAGCAAGGGAGGGAAGAGGAGAAAAGAATACTGGCACAACTTCTGCCACATTTCCATATATTTGGGCTTTTCCAAAACATTTTGTATTTTTGGCACAGTATTTCTTAAACTGCAACTAAAATCCAATGCTGTTTCAGAGGACAGTTAGAATGATGTCATTAAATTTTCTATTGTCTGACCATATCAACTTTATACTTAAAGGTTATACAAATGTCTAAAAGAAAAACATAAAAGTCCCAAAATAAAATTTGATGGACATAAATAGACAATCATCACATTTAAAAAATGATCTGTAAATATGAGAAAAACATTTACTTGGGTTTTAATAAAAATGTAAATTAAAACAGCACAGTGACAGCAGGACCTCTCTTTTCTGAATTGCATCTTTTAGCATTTTCCAATTCTTTCTTTTCTCTCCCTATCCCCCTGTCATAAACTTTAAATATTATTGCTTCTCAAGTACCATCTTGGGTACTTTACCTTTTTCTACAGAGTTCCCTTGAGAGATTTTATTCTCTCCCATGGTTTCAAGTAAATGTTGAAGAATCCGTAAATTCCATCCTCATCCCTGACATATTCCCCGAGGTGCAAACTTATATTTAACACTTCTTTTCCCATAAGAAAAGCCAAAGCCAAAAAATGTTAGGCAAAGCCATGGCGTGTAGTCAGCACAAGGTTTATTGAGCACCCCTTCTTGAAAGTGTATTCTCAGTCGGTATTGAGACCTGGCACACCATTCAGGGAGCATCTCTAAGTTCAGTGAGCTCATTTTTATTT
Source organism: Daubentonia madagascariensis (assembly GCA_023783475.1). Classification (NCBI taxonomy): domain Eukaryota; kingdom Metazoa; phylum Chordata; class Mammalia; order Primates; family Daubentoniidae; genus Daubentonia; species Daubentonia madagascariensis. Next base: position 23,436,398 of record JAKFHU010000726.1, on the reverse strand, counting down.
TATACATTACATCATGACAGCTTGGCATAAGAATGATCTGTCCTTAATGCTTTAGGACATTGGTAAATCATCTTTTCTTTTCTTCTTTTTTTGAATAAGTGTGGTTTTTATTATATTTTGTTCAGAGTGTTTATTTCTTTTACTTAATAGGATCCTAGAATAAATTTTTAAGGCCTAAATTGATTTATGCATATTCTGGTTACTAAGATATTCTCTAAGCTCCAAATTTATCCATCAACTTTGATTATAAAAGCAAAACAAAACAAAACAAATTTAGACTGTGTTTTGGGTGCCTGAGCTGGGATTCTGCAAACTCAATTTATGCTTCACCAGCTGACTTTCCACTAAGCACAAGTGAGGGTTGGTAGAAAGCAAACACAAAGACAGAGGAAGAGAGAAGACTCTTGCATCTTCTCGTGTTCCTGCTTTTCCTGGCAGTGCAGCTGTCGGGCGGCATGGACTTTCACCTCAGCAGCTGTATTTCTTTCAATTCTCCAGATTCTTTCAGCACTTCCCAAAGCAGCCTCCTGTGTCTTCTCAGATGTACCGTAACAGAGGAGTGATGCCCCTTTCTCGGAAATCTGAGTCCCAGATCTTTGGGATGACCCTTCGATGAGCTTCTGGGTTCCAACAGACCCAAATCCTTTTCTTTGTTTCTCCAGCTCAAGAGATGGAAGCTGCTGCTATTTCCTATCTGATACCTCAGTGTTTCACTTTATGTGTTCTTCAACATCTATGTAAGCAATGGTCTACATATTCTTTTTGTTGCAACACTCAACGTGTTTTTTGTGTCCCTAACTAGATCCTGACTGATACACTGTGTTTGTAGATTCTATCCAAAACTTTCTTTGAAAATGAATAGTGGATTCTCTCAGAGGAAACAGAATTCACTTATTAAACATAGTTTGAGTGCCCTTCAAATGTCAGGTACAGAGTTAAGTGCTAGGGATACTAAGTGCTAAGGTAAATAAACTATTTACTCTAGAATACTAGAGAGTCTAGTGGAGCAGAGAGAGAGAAAAGTCAATAATTGTAATAGGATGTGACAAAAGATGTATATTTCAGCTTTAAGGAAGGGACATGGGATAAAGCATCAAGACATGTTTCTAAGCATGGTGGGAGTTTAGGGTAAGAGATGAGTGTTGGGAGAGAAGATCAAACACACCCTGTAAACATTTCTATTCCAAATAGGTTTCTAAAGACCACAAGAAATAATAATGTGGTGAATCTTAAATTGTGTGCATTAGAAAAGTCCCTTTGGCCACAACTGGAGAATGCTTAGGAAGGGGGCAAACTTGAAACCAGAGTGGCCAGTGATAAAGGTGTGGTAACCCCGCTGGTGAGAAACAACGAATGAAGGTGGTGAGAGTTGGAATGGAGAGAAAGAAACAGATCCCGGAATTATTTAAAATACGAGACAGGACTGACCAGCCTGTGAGAAACCACCCATCTGATTCAAAGAATTTAATTTCTGGAAACTTGTTCAACTAAAATAAATAATACAAAAGTGAATCACCAAAAAGCGATTTTCTGAAAACCCTAAAATCACTACTCAGTAGACATTACTACCTGGATGATCTGCAGGCACCTGAAAATCGTCATGATCAAAATGAAATTCATTGTTTCTCTCCAAACTTTATGTTCTCAGAGCCCTCTCACCTTGTTGAATTGTGCTATCTTCTCTATAGGCCAGGAATATCTCCCTTTTCCTCCTCCCACTCAGCCAGATTCCTCAAATGTCTCTTTCGAATGTGTATCCCTTCATGTCCACTTCTACTGGGGGTGCGTGTGGGGAGCCCTTCTCACAGCTGCAGTATGGACCATTTTAGTAGAAATATAACTGTTTTCCTTGTTTCTTGTTAAACCACTATGTTGATCCCTGGAAACGTATCTTTCTACTGCACCAATTTGTACAGGTGACTGCTTTACTTCATGTTTTTGTCATTTAAACTTACCCCTGCCCATCTCTCCACTCTCATGCATCAACTTCCCTCATTTCCCTACTCTTTGTCAATATACGGCTACTTGAATCCTGAACACTCACCCTTTCTTTTGTTCGTCTGTGCCTGTCTAAATGCTGTTCCCTCTCTGTGGAGTGTCCATTTCTCCTTCTTATCCTAACCCATGCTTCCATACTTTTTCTCCTTCATTTCAAATTACATACTCTGTGAAATTCTAGAGTGTTTAGCAACTGTTTAATTCTTGTGTAAATGTGCCTAATATATGCTGAATAGAATCACTGAGTTTATGAGACTTCTAATACAGACACACATGACTTACTCATTCATGATTACTGTCTGATTCTAACATTCAGTCATAATTCTTCTGCATTTCAGTATGTGGCATTAATGTCCAGAAAAATATTTACTAAGTTAAAATACCTTAATTATGCTATGATCCACTTAATTACTTCTTTTTACAAAAACGATAAAAAAATAATAAAGAGAAACAATGACCACCACCCACCAAAATGATAAAGTACTCAAACGGAGAAGTCACTGAAGAGGTAGAAAAAGGTAAAAATCATAAACACTGACTCATCATCAACTCTAATTAGATAAATGTTAGGTAAAGCAAAACTGTAATAACGTTTTGATTATCAAGTTTTAAGTATTGATAAATCATAACAAACGATGTTAATGAGGGTGCTGTGAAATTAAGGTTGTTTTAATTCAATATTCTTGGAAGCTTAAGGAGGCAAAATATTTTTGAGAATAATTTAGCAATACATACAAAGAAATCTTAAAAAGTCATAATTTTGTACAAGCAATTCCACATCTAGGGCTCTAAGCAGATGTTCAGATATGCAGTCCAAGACATTTGTTATGGTAATATTTATAACAGTAAAAATTTAAAACAAAAAATTCTTCAGCAATAGGGGGCTGTTTAAACACATTTTGGTCAACTTACTATAATTAGATATGTAAAATATAAAAATAATTTTTAGACACAATCATGTAAATTAAAATAAACAGATATAAATCTGAATACATGGTATAGTCATGAGACTACCAAAACTACCTAGTTTTGAATGGGCAGAAATAAAATAGGAAAGAGTATTTCAAAACAGTAGCATAGGTTATCTCTGCATGGTGGGATCATGAGATTTTCTTTTTTTTTTTTTCTTTATGCTTTTGTAGATGGTATTTCCTAAATTTTTCAGATATGGCTTCTTCCGTAAAATCATCACTTACTGTCTTTATCAAATTGCCCATTTGATTACTTAATTAACGTGTTTCTTGTCTTCTCAGACCATGAACTTTAAGGGCCATGCACCTTTTTTTTTCATTCATCATTGTATCCCCAGAAAATAACCTGTGATGGACATTAAGGTGCTTTAAATATTTGCTTCATAAATAAATAACTGGGCAATGCTTTAAAAAAAGTTTTCCTTCTTCAATAGAGGAAGATTTATTCCAATGAAGTGCAAGTGTCAAAGCCCCACATTTGCTCAAGCCCCTCAAAAACCCAGAAAGGATCTTAGTAATTTTCTTTTTGCAATTTTACATTATTTTTCTTAAAGTGAGACCTCCCTCTACAAAGAATAAACTTCAGGCCTTTCAAAACCTAAATCTGTCTCTGCTCCTTGAATAATTTTTATTATCATTAATTTCTTTTTCATATGTTAATGCTCCATTTTGTAGAAATCTATAATTCCCAAATATGCTATATAAATTGCTTTTCTCCACTTACACCTTAATTATTCTATTAAAATCATTTAATTGTGCTTCTCTTTCCACTAGCATCTAGGAAACCATTTTAGTTTACCTGTAGTGATAAACTCGTATCACTTGTGTCAAATAAAGAAAAATATCCTAAAATAATTTGACAACTGTATTGAAGAAAACATCTATTTTTGAAGTCAAGAAACATTGTATGAGCTTGGCATTTATATATGGAGACAGAATTTGGATCTATTCCTAGCTGAAAGAGCTGACTGCCTGGAAAAGGCCTGGGGGAAGAAGTGAGAAGCAGTCTTCTGAGGTTTGCCTTTTCCTCTTTCTTTTTCTTTTTTAAAAAATTTTTCTTCTTGGCTTATTTGTTTTCCTTCAGACGGCAAGACATCAAGACACAGTTTTCGGGCTACATCACATATTCTGCAAAGCATGTGGACTCTGAGTAGCACACATCAAAGACAACATGAGAATATAAAGGATTTCTTGGGCAAGAGGGGACTTTACTTTGGTGACATTTATAAGTTAAAATTAATTGCTTCAAATATCAATTTGTTTGAGTCACAGAATAGAGACATAGCTTAAAGTCATTTTTTTCTTGTGTTATTTTGGAAGGTTATTATTGCGGCACCTTGGTTTTGACACTGATGTGTTAGCCAATTGTGGTTAATTTTCACTGCCAGTCCCTAGGAAGAGAGCAGCAATTATTCTTTACCAGAAAGTTGTAGGAACATTAAGCTATATTCAGATCCATTTCAATAAAAGGCATTTACAATGGTACATATTTTTCTAATTATTTCTCTTTTTCCCAAATTAAAAAGGAGAAGATGCATATATGCATTTTTATATGTAAATATTTCAATAATATATTCAGGAGGATATAGTTTGGAGATAGGGTGTTTTCAACAATATTTTATTCATGCCTTAGTTTGAAAAAATTGAGAATGTGACAGCAAACAGCTTGAACTTAACTGAAAAAAAAAGTGTCCTGTTGAATTAAAAAGTAATAAAATAAATATGGGAAAAGATAATTTTCAAAAAAGGGAAAATTACAACTCTAATGGAAATATGGAAATGAACATATGTTAAAAATTTTATTTAGTCGTTAATCAATGAGAGAACCAAGCAAATGTTATAATTGGTTAAAAAGAGAACCCTTCAAAGAACAGACACATTTTAGGTCAGGAATATTGAAATGAATATGCAAATGGGGGCAAAATTGGCTTTTCCCACAGTGAGGGTGGGAAGTGAATTGAACATCCACTGGACAGGATTGCATTTGCATGTGTATAGACAGGAATTATTTTGCATTGCTATCAGTTTTCTACAACTTGCAGAGCTGTAAAATAGCTTCCATAGAACAGGAATCTGATAAATTGGAGAGGAACACTCTAGTGTATAAATAATGCATAGTTTTATATTGACACAAATTTTCCTCTATGAGAAAGGCTCTTCTTTAGGCTCTATGCATGGCTGGCTCCTTTTCTTACTACAAATCTCAATAAAACATCACTTATTCTGGGACACCTTTCTTGTCTACTGTAATGTAAAACTACTAATCACCCTGTTCTGTCAGGATTAGACACTATTCTTTTCTTCATATAACTTACCACAATATACAATTGACATGTTTACTTATTTAATATCTGCCTCCTTGACTAGACTGTATCTCCAGAAGATGTCAATTTTGTTTACTATTTGGTCAAATTTGGTTCACTACTGTGTATTCAGGTCTTGGCACAAGACTGACCTTGAAGAGGCATTAGATACATATTTTTTGAATAAGTGAATGCAATTTCAAATTGATTACTCATAAATCAGGATCGTCACATTACAACATATTGTATTTGGAAGCTCACAAAGAAATCATTATGCTTATCAAACTTGTGATAGCAAGAATAAATGTCTTTCTAAGGTTTACGCCTATAGTAGAGAATGATGTTTTACCGTACATTTTTATCATTATTATTATCATTTTTCCCACACTGGAAATTTTAGAGAAACCAGAATATTATGTGGAATTCCTAGTTATTAATTTAGAGGAGTGCCTTCATTGTATCAGTACTATTTATTTGTTTGTGTGTTTATTTTATTCCCTGAGTACTTTATCCATTTAAATTCAACTTTAGATGACTGTTTCAAAAAAGCAAGCACACTTTGTTTTCATGCATGCTCCTCAAGTTTACTCTTTAGAAGAAATGTTTAAAATTTTTTTTTGTCAAAGCGATACTTTGAAAGTATTGAATAAAAAACTTTTTGGTGGATAATTCATTACTCAATAAAATTTTCTATAATAATTTTGTGTTAGAATTTTATTTTTATGCATATTATTATTGAACCCCAATATAGATTTCAAAGCTAGTTAGCATGATTGACTGAAATGCAGATGGTCCAACTCCACATCTGGTGCTTTTCTAAATAAGAAGGTTTCTATTCTTTGTAAAAATATATATTTTGAATGTTTTGTAAAAATCGTTTAACACAAACTCAGGTAGAAAAATTGAAATATGTGCTTTCTTTGAACTAATAATGTGGTTCAAATGAACTAAAATTCAGCTTTCAAATAGATGCCAAGTAAGGCAAAATCCTAGGAAAACCCCCAATTTGCATTGTAATGTTCATCCTGTAGATTTAACTTTTGACTTATCAACATATTCAAAAATAACAAGAAAGAGATGAATCACTTATTCAGATATTATTTCATTGGTGGAATGTTTTATTTCTATATATACTGAGATAATCTATTCTTTTCTGTATTTTAAAAAGTAGACAATGTTAATGAATATAGACTTTCTTTTAATGAGGAGATTTTTAAAAACTGATATAAGTGTTTCATTCAAACTTTGATTTCTTGTATATTAATTTATTTTGGACAGAAAAATAAAAAATAATATCATAGAAAGACAGAATTTGCCAACTACAGTTAAGTATATTGTATATGCCCACCTACTCATCTCTCTGAAGAAAGTGACAAATTTGCTACAAAATAGATTTTTCATTATTATTATTTTAATCAAACTGTGAGTTACTATGCACATAATTATTGAACCTACACTTATTTTTAAATATCTTTTTATATAAGAAATATATATTAAAATATTAAAGATATTTGTAATGCTTCATATTAAATTAAAAATATATTTAAGCATTAGAAATTTGTGTATCAATCCATCAAATAACTTACGTGCCTCAAAGTCTATTTGAAAGTATTTTTCTGTTCTTTGGGATTGTACTTTTTAGCATATATATTCTTTAAATATAATTAAATTTTATTTTCTATGTTCAAATGAACACATTTATAAATGTCCATATTTATGAAAGGCATTGAGTCATCTTATTAAAACAATGAGCTTGAGTTAATCTTAAAAAGATTTTGCTAGATAAAATAGGTTTCATTTATATTTTAAAACTACATTTAAATTTTTCAAAGTAATTTATAATAAGCTTAAATGCTCTTATGTATGTATAATATAATTTAGAAAATTTTATTCATTTTTACTTTAACACTAAGTTATAATAATAATCATGCTATACAAATTAATTAAGAACATGTTAAAATAGAATAAGATTCAGATCTTACTCAACAAAACAACTCTTTATGAGGTATTGCTTATATGTCTTTCATAATGGTAAAAAGAGTCAGATGAGGTCATTATTAGGATCACAGCCAGGTAGATGTTGCAACCACATTGGGAAGGGTCTTTAAACTGAAAAGTACAATTTCCAAAAAGTTAAGCAACACTATTCCACAAACAATTACAGAATATATACATGCCTACATTTTATTGAACTCATTAGTGAGGAAGCCAGCAGAATGGTAAAACTGGTTCAGAAAGCATTTCAGAAGTTGAGAACTTACAGGTGCCAAAGAGAAAATGTTGAAATGAGATTTCAAGTCTAGATACAAACTCAGCTAATATCCTACAGGGCAATGTAACTATCACCTCTGAAATTATCTTTTCTACTAGACAGAAAATAATTGTTTCTTTACCAGACAAAAATCAAGAATCTAACACACGATTTCACAGAGTCTGTTCTTCAGTCATTTGCCTACTAAGAAAATAAAAGTTACATTCATATAGATAGTTAAATAATCCTTGAGTGAGCTTCTTCGACAATGCTCCAATATGACATTGAAAAGACACACAACCATCTTTTGCCTTAAATTTTGAGAAAAAAATTAAATATCATAAACAAAATTAATTATATATGACTTCTGCTACTTATTTCGAGTTTCCTTCACCTAAGTAATTCATGAAGACCTTAACCTAGTTCTAATTTGTCCTGGTTTTCCCCTTACTTAATATCCAGATTATTCTAACTCTTATGTAAGTCATTTCTCTTATAGTATATTCTCACATAAGCCACACCTATCTCATGTTGGCAGATTTTATTTATCAAGTTTCATTAATACTAATTGCTGGATCTTCAGCAATTAGCAAGTTGTTCTAGGGAACAATCTTGCTTTTAAGTATTCCTCTTAGGTCTATTGGTAAGGAGAGTTACATATTTCAAAACTCTTTGCAGAGTATTTATTGGTAGTTTTCTGTTTTCCTGGGCATGACTTATGTGTCTATAGTGTGAGATAGTCTTCAGCCTTTAATCTGTTTTGAAGCATTTTCTACCAGCTGCCTTTTGAACTTTGCCTGTTCCCTTTAATGTAAATGAGGGGGAAATAACTTCCAAATTAGGGACTAAAATCAAAGTGAATTTAATGTATTGGAAATATGCTCTGGGCAGAAGTTAATATATATTTGTTGACTAACTGACTAATAGCAACATGGGCATCATTATATGCTATTGAGTTTCTCTTCTGGTGTACCATCCTTTTATTTTGTGGGCATATTACCAATGATTTGAGAAACAAATGAGGATTTCCTTAGGCAAAATACCTGCTATCTATTCCCATTACTCAGTGTGGTGTTCCACTGTTAGCATGACATCTTTTTGTACCATTGTCTTGACACTGATTGTGTAGGTGAGGCAAAGTCATAAAATGATTTTGATAGACTTTTATATATAACATAAAATCCCATTCTTTTCTTATGTATGATAAAATGGGTGGTCACCACTTTCAAATAAAGATTGTTTTATATGTCAATGTTGTAGAACACTGTCCTCCACCTTAAAATGATCTCCAGACATGGATAAAGGTATAGGTAGCATTAATCTTACCCTCATGCTAAATCCTTATTGTATTATGGTGTTTCTTTTATTGGACATTTTTCACTCTTTAACAACAAAGTACATATGGGAGTATGCACAAAGAAGAATTGAATAAGTAATTGGATCAGAAGGAGAGTTAAATGATGAAATCACCAACTCTTGCTGAGTTTCATTAGGAATGCTTTCAAATACTCTCAATTCCTCCACAGCTGGGCTCAAAACATAAATGCGTAATATAGGTGTTGGATTTGAAAAACAGTGTGAAAGTGCTCTACTACAAAAATGCATGTTTTATTAGTTTCTGCTTCCCTGAAATTTCTACTTTTAATCCATTTATTCACATTTATTGACTATTATTCTGTAGGCCCATGCCAGTGAGTTACTGCATTGGCTTTCAGATTTTCTTTTAGAATATGAAACCACGAAGGAGACATACAACACTAATCTAAAAACATTTAAAGCTAATTTACTTATTAGAGGTTAATAAACTATTTAGCTAGAAAAAATCTAACAGTTGGATGTAATATAATATAAAACAGTTAGATTTTAATAGGTAATGGGCCAATAAAAAGAGAGAAGGCAGGAGCGGGGATGTGAGAGTGGGGTACCAGTGAAGAATGCAAATTCAAACTTCTGTATTTGTCAGTATTTCCTAGCACCAATCTTCTTATCTCCAGGAAAAAAAAATTAGAAAAGCTGGGGGTAAGAGTACTGTTGTCTGAATAAAAATTCAAACTGTCTGATTCAACAAAATAATATTTTTAAAACAGACAAGGAATATATCGCAATGTATTCTTTGTATAGGTTTAAAATTTTTATTTTAAATCCTATTTACATTGCCACATATTCCTTTACTTTGTCTTTCATAGTCTAATTATCAGTCAGTATGTTTTTAAATATATGTGTTTGTATGTGTGTATATACACATTTCAGTGTGTATATATGATTATTCTGTCTTATAGAAACACTACTTACTTTACGTAAGTACATTTTAATATAAACATGTATAGATATTGATATAGATACACACAAATACACACATATACACATATAGATAGAGAAATTTTGGGATAGTCCTTGTAACAGAAAAAATATTTAATTGAATATAAATTTTAGAGAATTATTCAATTAAATATTAAATCAAGTCCCATTGTGCCTTCACAGAAATGAGACATCATGTAGTTCTTCTTTCGTAAGCCCTTATTGAAACTGAGATACAGAAAATATGGATAACTCTCCCAAGAAGGGTAGTATAGATTACTGGTAACAATATGTCATAGTGGATATCTATTTGTATGTGAGTCAGGTGACCTAGGCAGAGTTTGGGCTCTTTTAGCAACTTCATGTGGTACTTTAGACAACTGATAAATGCTCTGGGTATTCTCATCTTGTTAATTACTCAATTAAAAGTAATGAATTCTAAGTTCTTTTCCAGTTTAATCATGTTATTAATATTGAAGGAAGATTATAAAAACAAAAAGCAAAAAGGTGGACAAAATTTCAAAATAACAGTAAAATTAATTAATAAGCATCTTTATTTCATATATATAAAATACATGTGTATATATGCATATATAGGAATATTCATGCATGTGTATATATATACATATATATATATAAGCTGAAAGCATTGGGCTGTGTACATTCACATACATATATATTTAAGCAACTATAAATCCATATCTGAAATTAAAATTGAAAACTATTAGGGCAGGGTGTGTATAGTATGAAGAGTAAAACAAGAGTCAAAATTTTAAAAACTTTGTATGCGTGTCCATAAAATCAAAGATAACACCACCAATTATTTTATTTTTCAATAAATTGATGAAAAGTAATTTTTTCAAAAAAATCAACACAAGAAAGTATTTAATTTTTTTCCTTAGTGGTTTTGAGTATAGATTTGTAGCAGGTGTTATGTATGAAGGCACAGAATATAAGAATACCATCTGTATGCGTCTAATTCTAGCCAAAAATTTTTTCCTTCACTGTTATTTAAAGATTAGAGAATTTGATTTTGCTTCAGAGTGGCTTTTGGGACTAGTAGCTAATACTGTTAAAGATAAAATGAAAACACTAATTTTAAACAGTTAAAATTCTGTTCTATCATCAGATAAATTATACACCGTAATATACTTCTACATTTTTTACTTTTTGAAAACAGGGCGTAAATATATTTATTTCATTTAGAATGGTATAAAATAAAGCAGTCAGATTACTTAAAACTGTGTGCCAAAGTCTATAAAGTTCTATGATTCTGAGGATAAAATCAGGACTCCCCCTACTGGGAGCATGCCTGCTTCATTTGCATCAAAATCAAGATGTAAAACACTCATGAAAATTTAGCAGAAGAATCAATTAAGATAATCCAATCCAGCTCATTTTATGTATGTGGAAATTGAGGCCCAAGATATTGATGGATTAAAATTTGTATCCCCTATAGCCTCAAACATACAAACTAGATGGGGCCAACTAAGTATTACCCACTTAACTACTAAGGATAATAAAAGAACAAAGGATACTAACTATAGAACTATAGATTTGTATGCTAATGTGAACATATTCAAAATAATATTGTTATGGTACTTCATGGGATTTTTAAATTACAAGATACCTGGAGGAACTAGCCTGTTCTCTGACATTAAAAATTGTTTTTTTACAATATTTACAATATTAGAAAAAATTTTTACTTGGCCTTGCAGAACCACAAATCCTGAGTGAACAATTAGACATGAATTTAATCATCTTGACCTCATCTTAATTTTATTTAACTAGCATGGAACTATAGACTATCACTAGGCTTTTCCTCATACTCATGTAAGTCTAAATTTTTTTTTATTCTACTTGTTGTATTATAATATTGTTCTCATTGGAATACTCCCACATGAGCAATTTCTGTTCATATATGTGAAAAGTGTTAAGTTCCTTCCTGGGATTTTTGCTTTACAAGCTAAAAAGCACAATTCATTCAACCATTCCACATAGAGACTATTTAACAATCATTTAATACTTTTGTAGATCTCCTAGGAATCTCTTGAATGTGTTTATTTCCCTTTCCAAATTAAGTAGCTGACACTATTCTTCCCTGCTTAAAGATTCACTTTACAATTCTTATAAGTAATTGATCCGTGATTCTCTGCCTGCATCTCAGTAGCCTTTACTGTGATGACCTTCTGCTATCACTGACTACATTAAGATTATGAACACTGTCACTGAATTTCAGGGCAATCGTCATCCAAACAATGCAAAAGCAAATAATAAAAAGAAGATGAATAAGAATAAAAATAAGCTTGATTCTCATAGAATATGAAATTGAGAGAACAAACAACATAATTCTACCTCTGTTGTCATTCATGGATTTGCCAGAGGCAACTCAGAATGTACCATATGTACAGATACTGCAGAGATGTATATATATTTAATATTTACATTCTGTAATTTATAAATACATATGACAAAAACTAAAAGTATAAAACATACTGATAATGTCAGTAGGCAATTTAATTTTGTCAAATTTTATTCAGTAGCTACCCCCCAAAATTTCTTAAGAATATGTAGAAATAAAGAGAATACTGGCTTTATCCTCAAAAAAGATACAGTTGAGAAGCATGATTGAGAAGACAAATATATAAGCAACTAACTATAATAGAAAAATGGCACACCTATTTAAAATTATCTAAATTGGTGTGAAATTACAATTATATTGTGAAGATTACTTCTCAACAAATTATGGACAATTTCAAACATATCCAAAAGTAGAGGGTATAATATAATTAACCTCCATGTGCCCATAACCTAGGTTAGACAGTTGTAACATCATGGCCAAGCTTGTTTATTTATATTAATATTTGTAATTAGTTTTCCCTTTCCACAGATTATTTGAGACCCATCTCTGGAATAAAGATAATATATTATTAATTTTACAATGACTTTATGGCATCTAACTTCATGATAAAGCCAAACTCCTTAGAGCTGACAATTAAAAAAAAACACACAAAGTATAAATTTTATGGACAATTAGAGTAGACCTGGGAATTAGCTCAGTAAACATGGCATCTTTGGGTCATAGGATGAGAATGTAGCAATAGGGATAGAAGTTATAGGAGAGACTTCTTTTCAGAGAAGTGTAGTAAAATCACTGAGAAATGAATCAATGTGGTTAATATGTTTAGGAAAGAACTAATAAACTAGAAAGGGAGAGTAGGGGATACATCTTGAGAGGTAGAATTTGTGGGTTTGTGAATGACTTAATTTTGAGAAAATTCATGCATGCATTCAATAAATGACCTATAATGATCTTTCACAATTTGTGTTTCTGTGACTTTAAGCTTTCTTAACAATTTATTAATTCTACAGGATAAAAATCAAAAACCTAAGTGCAACTTGACAACATCATTCAGACTCTAGCTTTTACAGAAAAGCCTGGAAGATGCATCAGAAGCTTACATTTCAGTCATGTTCAACTATTAATACTTGCCACTTTAGTCTGTTATACACTTTTATATTTGTAAACATTTTTCTCTCTGCTGGGGATCTTTTCCCTTTTGTCAACACTCCTTTGATATCATATTTCATGTTTTACTTGACATAAAATTGTATGTATTTATCATTACAACATGATGTTTTGAAGTATGTATAGATTGTGGAATTGTTAAATCTAGATAATTAATAGATTAATCACTTCACATAGTTATCATTTTTGTGGTAAGAACACTTAACATCCACTCTTGTAAGTATTTTTGAAGAATATAATATATAATCATTAAGTATAGTCACCAAGCTATACAATAAGTCTCTGGAACTTACCGTTCATATTTAACTGTGATTTTGTAACTTTTTACCAACATCTCCCAAACCCCCCACCTCCCCAACCCCAACTGTCCCAGCCTCTGGTAACCACCATTCTACTCTCTATTTCTATGAGGTCAACTTTATTTGATGCCATACAGGAGTTAGATCATGTGGTATTTGTCTTTCTGTGCCTGGCTTATTTCACTTAACATATTGTCCTCCAGGTTTATCTATTTTGTCACACATGGCAGGATTTTGTTCTTTTTATGGCTGAATAGCATTCCATTATGTATGTATACCACAATTTTTTTATCCATTCATCTGTGGATGAACACTTAGGCTGTTTCCATATCTTGGCTATTTCCAATAGTGCTGCAGTAAACATGGAAGTGCAGATTATTTTAACATACTGATTTCATTTCCTTTGGATATATACCCAGCAGTGCAATTGCTGGATCATGGGGTAGCACTATTCTTAATTTTTTGAGGAACCTCCCTACTGTTTTCCATAATGGCTGTACTAATTTGCATTCTCACCAAAAGTGTGCAAGGGCTCCCTTTTCTCCACATCCTCTCTAAAACTAATCTCTTATCATTTTGATGATAGCCATTCTAACAGGAATGTGATGATATCTTATTGGAGGGGAAAGCTTACTCTTTTTCAAGGCAACCAAAACAGATTCAAGATAAGTATAGATACGAAGAATTTATCTAAGAATTTGGATCCCAAAACTCTATTTTATTCTTTTCAAAACCCTAGTCTTATATCTATTATTACTAGCACACAGAGTCTCTGGGAGAGTTATACATTAATTAACTAAAATGAGGATGAAATTGTCTTATATCTGAATCATAATTTTCATATAAAATATGGTAATGAATGGATAGAAGTTTACTATAATAAGGACACTAACACTGGCCCCAAGAATGAAAATGAATAATATTCTCTTTTTGTTTGCCTCATTGCCACCATTGAGCATATTAAAGTTCTATTTGTGAATACATTTTGTGGGACATTTTCCATTAAATTACACTTCAATGTAATTATGTCTCCTAGAGGATTAGTTTTCAGAAAAGCAAAACCACCATTCCTTCGTGATTCCCTATAGTGCTCCATTAATCACAGAAGTCTCAGATATTTTTCCCAGAAAATATTGCCTTCATTGGAGTATACCTCATATAAATAAAGATTAAATGAGAATCAAAGTAGAATGCTATATTAACATAGATATGATATACATTGACAGAAAAATTTAAAATAGTAAAGTAAATATTATTCAATTATTAGGACATGGAATCAGGTCTTCATACTAGTTTTAAAAGCCAAGAGTATTGACACTGTGTGGTGAAGTCATCACTTTTTTTGCCGAGGTTATTGCTCCTCAGCCTTATAACTGCAGACGAAAGGGTTAGAAATATTGAACACTTGGATTTTGTGTTAAACTTTAGTGTTTAGGAAGAAAAATAATGTGGTATATAAGAAAAGGTAACACATTGAGATATTTATAGTAAGAAACTTATTTATCCAGATTCCACTAAAAAAACTTACTGCAAAGGGAAGTTCTACTATATAGAAGACATACAGACACATAGACACACACAATGTAATGACACTTAGTGTTGCTAAGTGTGAAAAATTCTTGGGACTAAAGACCAGTGATGAGTCTAGTAATTCAAGCTTATTCACGACAAGATCTAGCTTATCTATTCTTTCTTATAAATAGAAATCTAGCTTTGGAGCCTGAAGCATCTTCCCTGAGGTTAACCTCACATGTGAATCAACCAAATGAAAAAGGTTCGGTTATAATGTAACTGGGAAAGGTGAGTTGATATTAGTCACAAGGGGAAAGTATTGCCTTGGAAGTTTGGAAGTACGGCAATTGGCCAACTTATGTCATTTTGGGGCTAAAATATTTGAGGCAAGAAAATTTCTACTTGATTGGTTTCTAAGGAGGACAAATAGAAAGTGCAATTAATTATTTCATTATTTTATCGAACAAATATTTATGTCCCTTCCAATATCATCAGGTAGTAGCAAATCAGCAGGTAGCAATAGGACTCAGCCCCCATGGTGTCTTCACTTCTTTGGTTGAAATAGACAATAAATATGTAAATTAATAAATAATATAATTTAGATTGCAATTGTCAGGAATAAAATAAAGGAAACTGTGATAGTGAGCACTGAGTAAAGAGGTAAATGTCCTTTAGATGTGGTGGCCAGGGAAAGTTATTCTGTAAAATATGGTTTGGGTTAAGACTTGAATTATGAAAAAAAGACAGTCATGCAATGTTCAGGAGATTAGACTGTTCCAAACATAGAAAGTAACAAGTGCAAAGGTCCTGAATGGAAGAGTTGGCTTGTTTGAGAAATATAAAGGAGGCCAGGTGCAAGGAACACAGATAGCAAGAGGGTGAATAGCATAAAATGAAGTTACAAAGATAAGTAGGAACCAAATTATGGAAAGTCGCTTTAGGCCGTGGTACAGAGTTCAGATTTTATTCTAATTCCAGTAAGAGAGCTTCAGAATTTGGGAAGAATCATAATTGTGATTTAAGTTATAAAACTTATATTTATGTATAAGACATTATAAAGCAATATCTGGACTTGGAGAGAATACAAATAGAGAAACCTATAACTTATAAATATGTAAAATATTAAAAGATAAAGTAAATGTGGCAAAATTCTGATGGGAATTTATTTTACTTTCTTCATAACTGGCTCAAAATCTTCATGAAAAACTTAAAAATGCACGAAAACAATATATTAGTCCAGAACTCATGTTGAATTAAAAAATTATAGCTAATGAAGAAAATACAGATAATGTGGTGGTGTTTCTAAACAGGGTTATTTGTTGGGGATTTGATAGCACAGGGAACTTTATTTTATAATAATTATTATTATATAACAAACAAGCATTCATTCAATTTAGGGAAATACTAACTAGACTCATTCTTTCCTGGAAGTTGATTGTGAGTCTGATTTAATTGAGTCAATCACACATTGATCTTGAATATTTTACCCTTAAAAAAGTACTCATATCAACATATTTGGAAAGCTATTTTGAAACCTTAACTTGAAGGGAATAACCTAATTTCAATAGATGTGGTTTTGTTGCATATTTAAATACTGTGGAGAGAAGAGAATATCTTCAACACCAATAATTTCCATAACTCTGGTTTTTTCTAATATAATAATTGTGTAAACATAATTTATTCATGGTTAACATCATCCCAAGATACAGTAGATATTAAGATACAGTAGATTTCGTGTAGAAGAGTTTATAAAAAGCTTCTATTATTTTGTCTATATTTTAAAGCATATAAATCAGCAAGCCAATTTTGCCAGTATCATAAACATACATAGTATACACACAAAACTTTTAGTTTCCTCAAGAAATCATTTTGGAGACAAGTAATACACTGAAATATGTATAGAAATTGTTAGCTGTTCTCAATTCCAATCCAAGCCCAAGAGAGAAAATTTGCATTTTAAATTATTATGTGGGTGTGGGAAGATGGGGGAGCTCCTGCTTATGTTCACTTTTGCACACTATAGACTAAAACCGTGGTATAAAACAATATTTTAAGCTAAATATATTTCTTAGTAAGGTATTTGGTTTTGTTTTCCTCATAATATTTCCAGTATTTTTCTTTACAAATAGGGAAATTTAATGGTGGGTCATTAAGGTACTTAATAGGAACAAAATGGATATTTTAGAAATCAGTATCTCTTTTTCAGATTTATTCTTGTGTCTTATGAAGAATATCTCTGAGAATAAATTGTCAGAGAGCTCAGGCTGAATGCAGCAGCTCATGCCTGTAATCCTAGCACTTTGAGAGGCCCAGCCAGGAGGATTGCTTGAGGCCAGGAATTCAAGACAAGCGTAGGCAACATAAGGAGATCTCATCTCTGAAAAATATTAAAAAAATAACACAGAGTGGTGGTGCATGCTTGTAGTCCTAGCTACACTTGAGGCTAAGGTGGGAGGATCTCCTGAGCCCAGAAGTTCAAGGTTTCAGTGAGCCATGATCGTGCTACTGCACTCCAGCCTGTGAAACAGAGTGAGACTCACATCTCTTTAAAAAAAAAAAAAAATTGTCAGAGAGCTCTTTGGTGAGGTAGGAAAAGCAAGCCAAAAGCTAGATAAAAAGATTCTGTCTCCTGCAAAAATAGAAGCAAACAGTACAAAACAAAATAAAAGCTGCAGCAACTGGCTTATTAATGACAACAGGCAGGACAACATTGCTTGTAATACTGGTATATTGTGGTATCAAATCCTAGAGTATTTTCTTACCCCTTTTTTGATGAAATTATGAATAAGGTCTTAGGAATAGTTCATATAGTGAATATGCCAACTGTGTAGCATGTAGATTAAAGTACTCTTGGCTAAACATTAAAAAAAAGATGTATTGGTTAAACTGGAAATATAAATTCTATGGAAAATAAGTAGAACTTGGTGTTTTTGCATCATTTTTTATTGTTTCTGTCAATCTGAAAAATTCAGTTATCACTAAAAAAGTGATACATATTAAAATTACAGATTATATGGATTGATGAAAATATCCTGACACATTGAAACTTAGGGTCATGAAAGAAAAATACTCATGTTATTTTATTGACAAAGTTCATAGAATCCCTCTGAGTCAGGTGTACTGCAGTGGAAGAGGCACACATATTCCAGATGGTAACCCATGTTCAAGTCTGATTTTTTTTGTTTACTGGCAGGAAATATCATTTCTCTTGTAAAATCATCATAATGAAAACAACCCAACCAATCTCTGTGGATTATGAATATTGAAGTAAAAATGTATATAAGCTATTTTTTAATTGCAAATACAATATAAGACATTAATTTTTGTGATGCTGAATTTCAACATATTAGTTTTAGTTCTATGAGTTTCATCCTGATTAAACTTACTTGGAATTAGGTAAAATTGAAACTTTAATATAAACCTCAATCTCCAAAGGATTATCTATTTCATTCTTTTACTGGTATGTAAATTCAATCATTATAATAACACTTTAAATTTATTTTTACTCCTGAATTATGAAAATACATCATTTTAGATGTAGCTACTTTATGAGTTATGTTTAAAGCAACTTTCTCAAAAGCTAACAACCTATTCAAGAGTCTGACACTTTTGAATCCTTAATAACACTTTAGTTTTCAGCTTTTTTTGGCTGATTCTTTTCTTCCATGTTAAAATGAGTTATTTAAAATTTCCTTCTGCTTACCTTCACTCTAATTACTGTGAAAAGTCATAAACCCTTGCTCATTTGCCTTAAGAAAAGCTCATTAGGTCCTTGCCTTGGGCATTGTTATAGTTCAACATTTCACATAAATGTATTCTACAGAACATTGGTCTCCTGAGAGATATTGGGAGATGCTTCACGATAAAAAGGGTTCCAAGGACAGTTCATTTGATAAATCTAGTGTACTATAAATTCCCACTTTAACATGCATATAGCAGAGTAGCCAGTTAAAGTCTTTAAGAAATTTCTGATAAAGAAACCTTTTAATTTTTTTAAGTTTTTCAATAGTAATTGACTTATAAGCTTTTTGGATAGAACATGTATTGGTATCTTTCTAGGCTAATACTTTTTTTTTTCAAAATATAGTTTTAGTACAGAATGGGTACCACAGCCACAAACAAAGCCTGTCATTGAATTATGTCCTTTTCCAAGTTTTCATGACATAACAAATTTTAGTAGACCTCATATATATTTTGGAGAACTCACAATAATATAAAAAAGTCAATCTTTTAAATGATTTCAGCAAGAAATCTTTATGCACAACTGATATTGTTTAAAGATTCATTTAGGTCCAAATAGTCTATTCTTTTTTTCCTCATGGGTCCACTGTCAGAATTTAATTCATGTATTTCCCTTCAGAAATCTAGAACTTGTTGAACTTGAAGTACATGTTCTGGTAAAATGTTTTTATTAAGCCAGAATTTCATTTCCACATTCAAAATATTTGTTTCTTTTTAAGTGTTCCCTGTGAAGGCAATAACTTCAAGAATATAAATGTAAAGATTAAGTAGTATGATGATAACACTCTCCTCAACTATACATAGATTCATATTGTTTTTATTGTTTTTTGTTTCCCTGTGCCTTATCTATTGTTTGTAACAGCTTTTTTTCTTCCATTTAATATAATCCCTTTATTTTATAGATGAAAAGACTGGGGCAAAAGATTTTGGGAGATTGCCCAAGATCACACTGTAACAGCTCTTTGTAAAGACCAACTCTTCTAAGGGTGTGTAAGCCAATAGTTCCAGACCATTTATACTCCTAAAGATACATATAGATTTTTTAAAAGTGGTACCAGAACAATTGAACTTCCATTTTAAAAAAATGAACCTAGGCACAGATCATACAGTTTTCATAAAAATTAACTCAAAATTGATCATAGGTCCAAATGTAAAATGCAAATCTGTAAAACTTCTAGAAGAACGCATAGAAAAATCAATGTAACTTTGGGTCTGATGAGTTTTTAGATACAATCCTCAAAAAACAATCTAGGAAAGAAAATAATTGATAGATTGGACATTATTAAAATTAAAATTTTCTGCTCTGTGTAGTAGGCTGCACAATTTCTAACAAAAGATATGAGTTCCTAATTCTTGGAACTTGTAAATGTTATCTTAAAGGAAAAAATGTCTTTGTAGATATGATTAATTTAAGGCTCTTGACATGAGAAGATTATCCTGAATTCCTTGAGTGTTATCTAAATCCCATCCTTTTAAGTGAGAGGCAGAGGAGGGATAGACACACATGAGAGGAGAAGGTGATGTGA
This sequence comes from Daubentonia madagascariensis, assembly GCA_023783475.1. Taxonomy (NCBI): domain Eukaryota; kingdom Metazoa; phylum Chordata; class Mammalia; order Primates; family Daubentoniidae; genus Daubentonia; species Daubentonia madagascariensis. The sequence continues at coordinate 23,415,970 of JAKFHU010000726.1, read as the reverse complement.
AGGTGGACACAGACATTGGAGTGATGCAGCCACAAACAAAGGAAAGCCAGTAGCCACCAGAAGCTGGAAGCTAGAAGAGGCAAGGAAATAATTCTCCCCTAGAGCCTCCGGAGGGAACAAGGCCCTTCTGAAACATGTATCCCAACGAAATTGATGTTGAACTTCTCGTCTCCAGAACTGGGAGAGAACAAATTTTTGTTGTTTTAAGACATCAAATTTGTGGTAATTCGTCAGCAGCAACTAGAAACTAACACACTCTGTGAAAGACACCATTAAGAGAATAATAATTTAAAAACTGCGTGGAATGGGAGAAAGTATTTGCAGAACATGTATCTGATAAAGGACTTTGTAGGGGCAAAGAGAAAGCTTCCCCTTCTCCATTGGAAGATTCTCTGAAAACTCAACTCACAAAAGGCAGATTAATTGGAGAAAAGACCTATGAAATTTATTTAACATGTACACACAGGAGCCTTCAGGATGAAGACCCAAAGGTATAGGGGAAATTGTCCATTTTTATGCTTATGTTCAACAAAATATGGACAGCTGTGTAGAAATACGATTAGAAAAAAAGGGTATGATCTGATGCTAATAGTCTGAGTGGAGAAGGCTTGTCTGATTCTTCTTGGCCATTCTGAGCATGGATTGCTTCCTTTGGGGTATGAGGCAGGACTGCCTCTGAAAAGGGGGACTTGTGACCTATCTGCCATCAAACAAAGTAGGTCAGATAATTTCTTTATGGCCAGTTTTTACACAGAAAAGCAGAAATAAATTTAGAGTAATAATTTTAGGATTTATGGCTGGCTTTGGGGAAAAGCGATTCTGGTTTCTATGACCTTCCTTAGGGAAGAGCCATTCTAGTTTCTCTGGGTAGCCTCAGGGGAGAATGGGGTTGAGAGACAGGAGGGCAGGAGAAGGTAAGAGAAAAACTTTTTGCTTCTGAAGCTGCATCGGAGGCCTTCATTTAGGGTATTGTTTTCTGAGTCCCAACACTTGTACCCAAAATATACAAAGATATATGTAAATAATTAATTAGCAATAAAAGAAGCTTTTGATGTGTTATCACATCTAAGAAACTATTTTGTGGATTTTCTTGTGAACTTCAAAATGAAAAATTGTGACCTATACTATACTGGGTCACATTTATCAATTAACCTTATAAGAGTCAGTGTTACTTAACAGTAAAGTGATCAAACTCAGAATCTAGACATATCTGGATTCAAATTCTTGATCTACCACTCACTAGCTGTGAATTGTTTTGCTAATTACTAAACTTCCCTATTACTAAACTTTCCCAGTTGGTAAGAGGGAAATATAATAGTATCTATAGCAGGAGGTTGTTATAAGCAATAAATAAGTTCAAGAATATAAGAATATCAATACAGAGCTGGTGCATACTAAATTATCATTATTACTATTATTTTATCTGAAAATGATAAATATTAGTTTACTATATTCAATTATATGCTACAATTTTCATACATATTTATATTTTAAAAAGTCAGTTCGAATTCAAAAAACATTTTCACATGTTAAATCCCATCTTTAATTGGATAACCTTGGAAAAATAGTCTATTGTGATTGGAAAAGAAGCTCTGCTATTCTGTGGATTCCATTTTGTAGCAGCACAAGTTGCTAGGGCAAAAATAATTTTAAAACTTTCTGTTACGCTCTTAAAGTTTTCACTGATGAGGACTTAAGAGCTGAGAGGAGTTTATGGGTGAATATTTCAATTACACTTATACTGTGTAGCTAGATATAAGATATAAGATTAATTAGTTCTCCCCATGAAGATCAATTGAACAGAATTAGTGTCTCATGAATCAAAAATGTTACTTCTGTGTGGATGGTAGTGCATTAGAGCTGCAAAACTGTTCATATTCTATTAATGTGGGCTCCTTCTGTTGGGAAGTTAGAATCAGAGAGCATAATGGGATGGATCTTCATCACTGCACCTGCACATTTTGTATACTTATTTTTGGCAGGCATAAGCACATAGAACCCACTCTGCAGGTGTAATTGAAGTATGACTGCCCCGAGGATCTGCAGGTGTCTTGGCCAGTGGAGCCTCTGGAAGCTGGCACTCCTCAAATAATGGGATGTCTTCAAGGCACTCCAGTATCTGGTTCCTATAAAATCCTAGCAAATGAGTCCATTCTTAAAGCTATGCATACATTGTCATAAAATACGATCCACCTAAAATGAAGCCCTTTTATACTGACATAATTAAATAAGGAGAGGAATGAATGTGAGGTAGGATATTAAAGACATCAGCACCACATCATCTTAAGAAATCGCTTTTCTAGCAAGGCACATTGGAAATTATTGCAATGGGTTCCTTAAAATGCACATAAATTCTCTCTGGCTTCACTTTGTAAGGCTGCAACACACTAGCAAGTGTCTGCTGCTCGTGTTAGAAAAAAATTTCTAAACTAACTTGTTTATATTTCCTTGTTAATGCACTTTACCGTTAGTAGGATAGGGTTTAAGATTGACTAGAATATCATGATTAGTGTCTGTAGGGGATTTTATTTCTCCCCATTACCAAAGTGGAAGACTTTGGCTGTTACTTTTATGAAGTTCTTTTGCATTTAACTACTGTTTCTTTTTTATTGTTTATTTTTGCATTCATCTATTTAACAAGTCCTTTCACCTTTTTAAATTTTAAACACATATCTACCACACAGATTAAATGTTATCCATCACTTCTTTTGAGTTTAGGAAGATTCAAACTCAGAAATGATGATCTCTATATTCTCTCTCTCACTTCCTAGGGACAATCACCACTGCAGTGTTTTCTCATTTCACATTTTGTCTTGCATATGGATAAGTACATCTTTACGATAGAGCCTTTCCCTTTTATCATTATTATTGCTACAAATAGTATTATTTTTCTATGAATATAAGATTATGCTTTGCAAATTTTCCTATAAATCGACTTTTTTCCTGCTTAACAATTTCCAGGTCAGAGCATGTAAGAGTATTTCATGATTTATATTTTTCACCACAGGATTGCATTATAGTTTGTTTAATTATCTTTCTCTTTATGGTCATATAAGTTGTATTAAACTTATTGCTATTATTAATAAATTGCAAAACATATTTGTATACAATTATCAGCTGTAATCACGACAGTTTGTCTCAGATTCCTAGATGTGGAATTGAAGTCAGAAGATATGAATTTCAGATAACTTTAAATACTACCCCACCCTCAAATATCTTATTTATTATATTCTCAACATATTATGAGGTAGTATATATTGTCATGGCTTCAATGGAATTGTATGTTTTGACTAAATATTCTTATGTATGTGCTGTTTTTATTTCTCATTGATTTATAAGGTTTCAGTTTGAATCAGGGATTCCTTTGTTTGAAATATATGTTACAAATATTTTCTTTTCATCGTTTTCTTTTATTTGTGTTGTATATCACTATAACAAAGTTTACATTTTTGCATAGTGAAAATTTTATGTCCACAGTTTCTGAAAAATGATATAGATAATTTTGCATAGTTATTGTGCAGAAAAAGAGGAAAAGAATTTTCTATTAAAAATAATTTTCTCTTTTAATAAGAACTCCAACTTTTAAGTAAAAGCAAAGGCTATGATTTAAGAAAAAATTAGAGGCTCAGAGCAAATAACAGAAAGTCAGGTAAATTTTAAAACTACTCTGTATTTTACTAAATGATATTTACAATATCAGGAGAAAAATTAAAATACTTAGGGGAAAAAACTTACACAAAGCTTTTTCCAGGTAACAAAACAAAACAAGGTGAAACGAACTAAAAATATCCATTATGATGTGGATTCTCTATTTCCTTTGATTAATATTCATAATATATTCTGATACTTAACATTCATATATTAGCATGCCAAGACGAAATCCTTTGCCTGTATTACTCACATGATCCTTCCTAAATCATCATTTAATCCTTAAAGTAATCATAGGAGCTAGTTATATTAATAGCCACATTTCCCAGCTGGGAAATCATAATTAAAGAACTTTTGCATGGTCACACAGGTGGTAAGAGGTGTGGTGAGCTTTAGATCCAGGCATTCTGAAGCAGCTTATGTTCTGATCCTGCTGACAGAGGATGGTCCTCCCACACCAATACGAAAATGAAGAAAAATCTCAATATGTTTTCTGATAATTTTAACTTATTTTTACTTTTACATACACAATTTAATTATGAACTTAAATATGCATTTAGACATTTAATACAAATTACTTATTGTTTTAAATATGTGGTTCAAATATGCACGGCAAACCATTATGCTGTAAGATGACTAACACCTTAGAAGTGATATTTTATAAATTAACAGAAATCATAACCAGCTTTGAAAAGCTGGACACAACACAGAAATTATCTGGGAGGAAGATGGTGGCAATAGGCCGAAATTCTGGTTGAGTTGAAGGGTATTTTTAAGGAAGAGAGGTTTTAACATTTCCATCTCCTTAGTGTTGGTATTTAATGTTAATACCACCAAACTTCAGGCTTCCTGGATTGCAGAGTTAAATGCTGCCTTTAAAACTTGCGTCAGACAAGAATAGAGTAACTAACTTCCAAGAGGAAGAAGGGAGAAAGAAGCTCTTATGCATATCCAGTTTCTCTTTCTAAACAGGCCAGATTAAGTCACTTTTGCTTGCTCTTTAGAACTATAGAGCGAGGCACTGAGAGTGGACAGACATGTTACACTAGTGAAATGACAGATATCGCAATGAACAAAATCTCAAGAATACAGAAAAGGTGACTCCCACAACATTTAGAAAAGGGAACAAGATAAAAATACTGAGTGGAGTGAAACAGCTGTCTTGCCTACCTATATGATTTTCCCTGAGCTTAAAAGTTCTCATTAAAATATTAAATGATACTATTTCACACTGTGATAATCTTGTTACCCACAGGGAACAAGGGATCTTGACTTTCTAGCTACAGGGCAAATGTTCTCGCCTTTTATGCATGTACTTTTTATTACTGAGAAGTATACCAGAAAGTGTTGTTTGAAGATCAAACATAATACAGTTACTTTTGATCATGGAGGTTATCTAACGGGAAATACTTTCAATTTTCCTCTCTGCCTCTTCTCTGTGGCCTATATAACTCAATGCCTACTTCTATTGCTATAATTATTAAATCATATTTTTCTCTTTTTTCCCCTTGGGCAAAAGAAAACAAAAAGCCTAAGGATGTCAAATTTGTGGGTTATATTTTATTTATCTTTGTATGTCTCAAACCTAACAGAGCTCCTCGCATATATAGTTTGTGTTCAATAATTGTTTTTGAATCAAAATATATGATTAGCTAAAGTTCTATGTTTAAATCTAGTTTAACTTCAAATGAATCATTTTCCAGTTTTTAAGCTACAAATGCCATTTTCCTGGATGCTTTAGAGAAGTACACACTCTTCTGGATAAATTATTTATATAAATTTCTGCCAACCAGAACTTACAGATATATTTATTAAAATCCATCTCAATTTTTCTTTGAAATCAGTCTAATCCTTGGTATACATATATATATTAAATTGGAAATAGTATTGAGTATAGCTTAAATTGGTCAATAGAACATTGATACTTGCTTATACTAGACCATATTTTCCATTGCTAATGAACTAGAGATACTGTTTTCTGCCCATATGATTATATTATAAATTGTACTTCATAGCTTATAATTTGATATGGTTCCTATAAATGTCAGAAATGCTCATTTGCCTAAAATTACAATTGCACATGTATAAATGCTAGACGAACTATTGTGTTAAGACTATATTAGTTTTGAATTAATATAGTCTTATATTAAAGCCACATGATGGAAGAAAAATGTATTGTCTTACCTAATTTTTAATGACAATTTATTGAAAACATAGAATTTCAATGAAGTGAGTTTTATATAGCAAATTATTATTATTTCTGCCATAGGAAAGGCCGAAATATTCAGACATAATGAAGGTATTCAGTAAACATTATAAGAAAATACTTTTTATAAAACATTTTAGGATATTTATACATTGTAATGTCTTCTTCTATTGACATAATTAATTTTATTGCTTAAATGCCTAGTTACAAAAGTGCTATGGGTTTAATTTTATTGTTATTTTCACTTTTTTATTGCAGAATATTACAGAGGTACAGACGTTTTGGTTACATATATTGCTTTTGTACCATTTGAGTCAATGTTATAAGTGTGCCCATCATCCAGATAGTGTGCCCATCACCCAGATAGTGTGCATTGTACCCGTTAGGTGTGAATTTACCCAACCCATCCTTCTCCCTTCCCCTTTCCACTGAGTTTTACTTCCATATGTGCATATAAGTGTTGATCGATTAGTTCCAGTTTAATAGTGAGTACATGTGGTGTTTGTTTTTCCATTCTTGTGATACTTCACTTAGAAGAATAGTCTCCAGTTCCATCCAGGTTGTTATAAATGGTATTATTTCCCTATTTTTTTAATGACTGAATAGTACTCAATGGTTTACATATACCACATTTTATTAATTAATCCACTCATGTATTGATGGCACTTGGGTTGATTCCACATTGTTGCAATTGTAAATTGTGCTGCAATAAACATTCTAGTGCAAATACGGGTGTATATCATGGTACAAGCCTTTTTCTGTTAGTCATTCGGCTTATTAATATATGAGCACTAAATTTAAAATATAAAAGTATAACATAAATGTAAAGTTTTTAGTGAATAAAGAAGTAATTCTATGTACCTTAACTTTTGGGGAAGGGCAATCAAATCAGAAAATAAAATGATCATAATCATTTTGATTTGCAGAAAAATCAAAAGCCAGCAGATGGAGCTTTTCAGTTACTATTACATAATAATTAGTTAAGGCTGCCATCTAAAATAAAATATAGGAAATTTAGAAATTCCATAATGCTCATATTTTTCTGATTAAAACTATTCAGTTACTATTGGTAAAAAGTAAATTATTAATATTTTCAATGAAATATTATTTAAATACTCTTATCATTTTATTATTTGTGTTTTAGTTTCTGTGAATCCATCAAGCATCACATTGCTGGTTAGGCAAGGAAATCTTATTAAGACTGAAGTCACTTATCAGTACTTTGATAGTTAGGTAATGGATTTTTATAAGATATTCAATTTTACATGTGCCCCAGTGTTTATTGATATGTTACTTCAAGCACAAAATACATACAGCATTTGACCACGTGGCTGTAATCAAAATAAATCACTGTATGTAAGCACTGTAAAAATTTCTTGATATATCCTACTTTATAAATAATTACGAGATAAATATTATTATACCTCCTTTCTTATATTTGAGACAATATAGAATTACAGAAGTTAAGGAACAAGTTCAAGGTCGTGTAGCTGTAAGGGGCTGAAGTGGGATATACACCTTTGTTGTCTGAATCCAGAGCTACTACTCTTATCACGAATACTTGACTGCCTTTGTAAGTTTTTGGCTATCTCTGCCCCATCCCACCACCATCTCCACTGTTTTGGAGTCTCCAAAGATGCTTTCTAAGAAATATTATATTAGGTTGTTAAGTATGGAATGTCCGATTTCCTTAAGTACTAAGTTGGACAGTTGATATCTCTGACATTTCACTTTGACAGTTCTTGGTTTTGTTTTGTTTTGTTTTTTAATTGTGAAGGTACAACTTCATTCTTTCAAATGCACGTTTTGGCTTGTGATTATCTTTCAATTTTTTTTAGAGCAATTTTTGTGAAACTATGGGTAAGTTAAAAATTCATGTTATTTTTGAATATGAGTTCTTTCATGGCACCATTGCAACACAGACAGCTTGAAATATCAATGAAGTGTTTGGGAAGGATGTGGCTAATGAATGCACAGTACGTCATTGGTTTGAGAAGTTCCATTCTGGTGATTTTAATCTTGAAAATGAGCCATGTGGGTGACCTGAGACCAAGGTGGATAATGATGAGCTGAAAGCTGTAGTGGAAGCAAATCCATCTCAACCTACACATGAATTAGCAGCAAGGTTTGACATTACTATTCCAACAATATTGGACAATTTGAAACAAATGGGCAAGGTAAAGAAGCTGGATAGATGGGTACCGCATGAATTAAATGGGCATCAGAAGAGAAATCGTCTCAAAGCTTGCCTTTCTTTGCTGTCATGACATAAAGGCAAACCATTTCTACACTGTATTGTTACGTGTGATGAAAAATGGATTCTTTTTGACAATTGTAAGCATTCAGCACAATGGTTGGATGAAGATGAAGTGCTGAAACACAGTCCTAAACTGAATATTCATCAAAAAAAGCTAATGGTGTCCAGGGCTGGTATTATCCACTACAGCTTCATTAAACCTGGTCAATCAATTACAGCAGATGTCTACTGCAACCAATTGGACAAAATGAGGAGGATGCTTGTACTTAAGCAGCCAAGATTGGTCAATAGAGATAGGCCAATCCTTTTATAAGACCCCATGTCACAAAAAACAACGCTGCTCAAACTACAGAAGCTGGACTTGGAAACTCTCTGTCATCCACCGTATTCACCAGATCTTGCACCAACTAATTACCACTTCTTCCAGGCTTTGGACCACTTCTTGCAAGGAGAAATATTCAATTCTCAACAAGCTGTGGAAAACGCCTTTTGTGATTTCATTGCCGCTCACTCTCCAGACTTCTTTGCTGCTGGCATAAGCAGGCTACCTGTAAGATGGCAAAACTGTATCGATGGTTTAGGCACATACTTTGATTAATTATACCACTTCTTGTTTGAGATATAATAAACTAAACTTTTGATTAGAAATCAGACATTTCATATTTAATGACCTAATACATATTATAAAAATAAAACATCCAATATGTTCAAAAAAGATGTCAAAAACAAGACCAACAGAAAATTAATTCCTAGAGGCAAATTTTAGGCAAACCTATAAATCCTTTCATAAAACCCTCTACTCACCCTGTGTGTAAACATATCCCTTGTACCTTTTGCCTGGACTTTGGAACTTCATTTCCCTAGAGTGTTGGCTATATCGAAGCTAGTCCACAGCAGTCTATTCCATTTTAAAGCTACATGTGTTTGATTTCAGAATCCTAAGTCTGAAGACTCTTTACCTATATAAATAGGTTTATCCCATCTTCTTCACTTTTTTCCCAATTCAGATTACATCTAGTAGGCCTCAGTCCATTGTAGAATATAAAATATGGGACTAAAGACTTTCAGTTTTCATGTTTATAAACTTTAAAATTTAGAGTAAATCATTACTTGTAACAATCACTATGCATTATGAGAAATGGCTGTCTCAGAAGCAGAGACTAGAAAGATAAACTGTTTTCTCTCACTTGGATACTGGCATTGGCTGTATAAACGCTTGCTGTTATCATTTTCCTACCCTCTTTCTGGATTGCCAGTGCTCTATGAGCTAAGGCTTTAGCTGCCTCCAACTCCTAGAGGACCCATCCATTTCCCATTCTGTCTGGGCTGTGCCCACCATCTGCCCCTACTCTCCCTTCATCAGAGCTCTAGTAGGTTCTCAGGCATTCCAGAAAAAAGTTTTACTTAATTCTTCTTTTACTAGACAATTAAACCACCCACTTACTTGCATATGATTTTGGAAATATCTCCAGAGACTCTTGAGTATTTTACAGATGAAGAACTTGAAGCCCACTTGGGATCTAAAGACTACCTCTTTAGAGCCAGGGCACAAATCCATGACTTGTGTTTTTCCAACTAAGGAAAGGAGATCTTACCTGTGAGGTGAGAACTAAAAGTTTAATGTAATGTTTGGGTTACTTGGCCAATACCTTGTACAAGAATCACAGCTGGCCAAAGTGACAAACTTAGAGACTGTTCAGAATTATTGAAAAAGTTTTTTAAAACATTTAATTCTAATTATGGGGGACTATATTCACAGATTCTTTTTTTTGACTCGTGAGAGGAAACTGCTTATCAAATTCACTATGTATTTGCTGAAATGTGTCTCTCATATAATCCACTTCATAATATATTTTTAACACCGTAGCTCTTTCATTTTGCTATGTGGCAGTAAATTGCCATCATCAATCACTGAGAAATTTATTACTTGCCTTCTAATAGTCCCTCTCTCTCTTTCTCTCTCCATGCCTTTTTTTTTGTACCTATTCTGTTTGCAGTACTAGCTCTTGCATTTCCCCTTGATTCTATATAAGTAGCATTTTTTTGTCTTAGATTAAAAAATTTCCCCACACTTATTTTTAAACTAGAAAACTAATTTAGGTATATTACAATTTAATTAATTAATAAGTATTTCAACTTAATTTCCAGTTCCAATTTACATAAGTATTGTGCAGTCTGCATAAAATATTCATATAAACACATTAATATATTATATTGCTGCTTAAAAATATGTAAACTGTCCATCCATTGATATTAACTAGATTCATGATGTGTTTATGTGAAATACTAGAAACACTTTAGGCACTTACTAGGCATACTACAATAACACAACAATATATTAAGCAATCAGTGTTTAATTTAAATATAATATACCAATATACAACAAAGTTATTATATTGGATTAAATTATTTTACACTTCTATGATTTTTAAATTTGAATTTATCTAAGTTAAATAAAATTAAAAATTTAATTTTCTCTGTCACAGTAGCCATGTTTGAAGTGCTGAATAATGACTTGTAGCTAGTGGCTACCTGAATACTGAATAACAACTGGCTTAAAGCATGTCTGAGTTCAATTTCCAGTTCTATCACTTACTTGATGTGATGAGGGGGAAATTACTTAATTTTCTAAACTTTGGTTTATGCATCTGGAAATAAGGGTGAAAAACCACAATTAGCTCACAGAATTTTTAAAAAGGCTAAGCAATATAATTCAAAGTAAATGGCTTATTAGAGGTATTGAAATATGATTTGCATTAGGCATTATTAAAAAAACCTCATGTTATTTAATAAATACTATATTAAAGAAATCACATTAGATGCTCTAATAATTTGCTTTTGGCATCGATGTAAATGCAATAAAGCATTTTGGTTTTTTGTTTTCTGTATGCGTCCATTGAAACATTTTCTCATGCATTTACACATGTAAGAATATACATATAGTGATAGTTTCTTTGGCTGTGCAGAAGCATTTTAATTTGATCAGGTCCCATTTATTTATTTTGGTTGTTTCTGTGACTGCTTTTGGGGTCTTCTTCATAAATTCTTTGCCTAGGCCATTTATAGCAGCACAATTCACAATTGCAAAGACGTGGAAACAACCCAAGTGCCCATCAATATATGAGTGGATTAATAAAATGTGATACATGTATACCATGGAGTACTACTCAGCCACAAAAAACAATGGTGAACTAACACCTCTTATATTATCCTGGATGGTGCTGGAGCTCATTCTTTTAAGTGAAGTATTGATTTATTTTATACATTCAATAGATTTTTGTTAAGTGCTTACTTTCTCTCATGAAATCTTGGAGGAGGAGTGTGCAAATGAGAAATTTTTTAATCTTTCTGGCCTTCCCTGTAAAGTTGGAAATCTTTTTTGTATTTTTTTAGCTTTATACTTCAATTATAAAAAGCCTAAATAAACAATTTTGTTTTTGCACTAAATATCCAGACTTCTCAGATTTTGTGAATTTAGCTGTCTTGTGGTAATAGGATTATTGGTTCCTGTGTCTGGGCAGTCTGTTTTACCCTCCTCTTTGGTCATTTTATTCATTAATTTGGCAAATTGCTGAATGTCTACTCTATGTAGATACTCTTCATAGAACTGGGGATACATCAGTGAGCAGAACATACATGTCTCAAGAAGACTACATTTTGTTGGAGAAACACAGATTATAAACAAAATATATTAATATATTAACTTTAAAAATGGTGCGTGCTCAAGAGAAAACAAAACAGGCAAAGGGGATAGAGAGTTTGGACCATGTGTGGAAAGGTGCAACAAATGAGAAATGTTGAGAACATTCTCCTTTAATATATCTCTACTTCCCCATTCCCCACTATACTCTAATTGCTAACCTTCTGAGCATTAGTTAAGTGTTGCAGATTACTGATGGTCATCTTTATTTGAGTGTCATTTTGTAGGAAACAAACATACAAAAAAGAATTACATGGTTGAGTTTCATTGGGAACCACTGCATATTATTTCTCTTTCTTGGATATTCATTAAGCATATTAGCACCTATACTATGAGAAATTCTATAGTAATAAAATCCACACAATTTTTAATATGAATTTCCCAAACACATTTTATGGTAAATTTTCTTTTTACCATACTTCTAAAGTACTTTTAACATATCAAGAGATACAATCAGTATTGCAAAGAATATTATTTAAAAAGGAAAAAATGGTGTAAACTTTATTAGATACTATTATTTCAATTTTAAAGATACTTATGTTTAGACAAAATTCTAACATGATTTTAAGCTTTCCCCATATTATACATTTTTAAGTATAATTCTACTTCAACTCAGATTGAACTAATAGTATGGACAACTACAGCTCTGTATGACCAAATAAATATAAGATGATCTTGCATCAAAGGGAAAAATCTGCTCTGAAAATTTTTTGGTTGACACATATATATGGCTATGGACTGAATGTTTTTGTCTCCCTAAAATCCAAATGTTGAAGACTTATTCCCCAATGTGATGGTATTAGGAGGTGGGGCCTTTGGGAGAAAATTAGCGTCAGATTAGGTCACGAGGGTGGGTACTGTGTGGTGAGATTAATGCCCTTAAAAAAAGAAGAATAGATCTCTCTTTCCACAATGTAAGGACACAGCAAGAAGGTGGCACTCTGCAAACCGGGAAGAAGGCTCCCATCAGACACTGGATCTGATGGCATCTCGATACCTTGACCTTGGACTTTCTAGCCTCCAGAACTGTGAGAAATAAATGTTTCCCATTTATTACATATGCTTTCCATGGTATTTTGTTATAGTAGCTAGAACTAAGAAAATATGTTAACCAAAGTGTATATATAAGTTTTTATATATACACATACACACATATATATACACATTATTAGGAATATAGATGGACTTGTCAAGTTATCAAATACAATGTTTGTTTATGTTACACATATATTTAAAACTGTATAATAAATAATGATATATAAATTTGATTTTGAATTATTTTGAACTATTGTTTTTTAATCCAAGTTTATATTTCATAAAATGTGTAACGTTTGGCTTGTACAACTCTGAAAATAGTATTGCCATTTATTGAGATGGAAAAGACTTGACAAGACAGTTACTGTGGGTTGGTAAATGAAATGGGGGATATCAAAATTTTCCTGAGATATGTTACCTTGAGGATCCCTGTATGACATTATTAAATAGCCTTTCCCCCTCCTCAAAAATGGGATGTTTCTTAAAACAATGTTTAACAAGATCATCCTGTATCACTCATTAATTTATGTAAACCCTTCATAATTTGGTTCCATTCTTAGTCTGTACTTCTTTTCCAGGAAAATAATGTTATGTTTTGTTCTTTCTTTTATATGCCTTAGACATTCTTCCTTTAAACTTCAAGGAGGTTCCCCTAGAATAAATATATATATTCTAGCTGAAACTCTGTCTTTCCTCTAACTTACTTTAATTTGTTTTGAGTTCTTCATTCAGACATTCAAATTCAGGAGTACAAAACTAAGTTGACCAATTTTGAAAAATGCCGCATTGTAAATATTTCATGTGCTGGGAATAAGAGTATTACATAAAAAGCAGAAATCAAGGGGACATTTTATCTCTCTTTCACACAGTGAGTTCTGATTTTACCTGGCCTCTCTTTTTATACACATGCAGTGGTCTTCCATTAATTTAAATAGGTGATTCATATGTTAGCAAAGAAAAACCTCTGGATATTTATAACTTTGTATTCCATTATTAAATATAACAAAACAGGCTTTTGCTAAAAGGAAAACAGATAATATGAAAAAGCTTAGAGATAAAAAGAATGCTAGGAAGAGCTTTAAAAAGCAAAGTAGGTCACTGAGACAAGCAGAATATGTGCAATATCTTTTTTAAAAATGAAGTAATTCTTAAAAGATGTACTTTAGCCAGTGATTTTTTTTAAATAGAATAGCATAAGGCTCAAAATTACAGAATACTATTTATAAAGTCAACCATTACACGATTTGGGAAAAAAAATGTCCTCTCTAGTAAGTGTGGAAAACCGATAAGAAACCTGTCTAAAAAGTGAATTCACTTTAACAGGACCCAGAAAAGGTCATTGTGCAGAAGTGGCAAGAATGGCAAAAATATTTCCCAGAATCAAGTAGAAGTATTTTGAATAAACTTCACTTTGAAAAAAATAATGCCAGATTTAAAACAAATCTAAAAATGTCTTAATGCAGAAGATGGACCTACAACAAGCACATAGTAAAAGAAAGTGAGGTTAACAAATTTGAGGCAATTGAATAATTTAGCGTTTCAGTGTTGTGTATAATTACTGCTCTTTACAGTCAAAGGGACATAAACAGCTCAACTGCAAATTGGTCTTGTTAGATGGATATTTAGTACAAAAATCCTTTGTCTACCATTCTCCCTGCAGCCTCTTGTTCCCAACATTCGTATGCAAATTTTTAAAAAATTATGAGTAGGCCACTATTATTCATACACGCAAGAATCTCTTCCTCTGAGGAACATTTCTTAATTCTCCCACCCCAAGTTACTCACTTTTCCTACGCCTCCTATGCCGCTTAGTATCTTATTGCAGAGATTTGATGTCTCACTTTCTTTCCCTCTTCATATCCAATTCATCGGCAAGTCAAGTAAGTACTTCCACAACATTCCTCTCAAGAATTCGTCATTTCTGCATCATCAGTGGCACTACTAGAAAACCCACTGTTAGCCTCTCCTCAACAATTGCAAAAGCCTAGTCTCCCTCCTTCCACCATTTTAGCCTCCAGTTTGTTCTCCACATGGCAGGAATTAATACCACCACTTTAAAATACAAATTGAGATCATGTATTCCTTTGCCTTTGTCTCTCCTAATCTTTCACCCCAAATATTTAACCATTTAATGGCTTTCCATTAAACTGAAAGTGCCACTCAAACACCTTGACAAGCTGTACAAAGACCTACATGAGTGCCTACCACCACTTTTGGCTTTACCCACTCCCCCCCATTAGGTTCACCGCTGCCAATTTACTTAATCTTCTGGTCTTTATATTGTCTATGCTCACATTTTTGGCTTCTTTCATGTTTTCTTTCCACCCTGCAAATACTCTTAAAATCTTTCTGGTCTTTATATTGTCTATTCCTTCTAGCCTTTTCATTGTCTGTTCCCTTCTGCTTAACACAATCCTGATATAACCTTAAATGTCACCTCATCAATAAAGCCTTTATTAACTACTCTAAACAGCTAAAGAAATCACCTGCTTCTTTGCCTGAGGCATAGCACCTTCCTTGGCAGGTGTGCAGAAATGGGAACTAGGTTATTTCCTAGTATAACAAATTACTAAGGACTTGGTGATTTAAAACTACAGAAATTTATTCGCTCAAAGTTCTGGAGCCCAAAGTCCAAAATCAAGAGGTTGGCAAGGCAGTGCTCCCTCTGAAGGCTGTAGCGGAGAATACTGCCTTGCCTCTTCCAAGCTCCTGGTGTTGCCAGGTGTTGCTTGGTTTGTGACAGATTATTTCCAAACTCTACCTCCATCTTCACATAGCCTTTTCCCCTGTGTCTGTGTGTCTACTCTTCTTCTGTCTCTTAAAAGGATAACCATCATTGGATTTAGGGCTCACCCTACTGCAGGATGATCTATTCTCAAGATTCTTACTTTACTTATATCTGCAAATAAAATAATTCCAAGCAAGGTCACGTTCTGAGGTTCCAAGTAGATCTCAGAAGGGCTACTATTTAGCCCACTACGGGTGCTATTGTGGGCAATTAAATGGCAAGCAATAAAGCTGAAATATGTTAGGAACATCTGCTATTTCCCAGGAATGAGCCTCTAATTTTGACAGACATTCGTGGAAGATAGAGCTAAAGTAACACCATAGTACTAAGAGGTTTGGTGTTGGTTTAATAATAAAAACAATTAAGCAATTGAAGAGAAATGATAACTTTCTTTTCTAAAATATTCTTATACACAAAATCCTATAGTTTCATTCTGTCTTCCATTCTCATTGATGACAAGGAAGCAGGGCTTTAAACCAGAAATTTGGCAATGCCTTTGCCAGTTATTAACTGTATTAACATGGAAAAACTTTAATTTCCACTATTAAAAAGAAGATGCTAATCCTTATCTCATAGGTTTTTCTAAGAATTAAACTAGAAGTGTCTGCAAAGCACTTAGTACAATGCCTGGAGTTTGAGAAACACTCAACAGCTGCATCTCAATATTTTCTCATTTTGTCAGTGAATAAATTCAATTTCAAGATAAAAGGAAATATCACTTAATATAAATATAATTTAAATACATGCATATCCTTTTACTCAATATATTTAATTTATTTTCACTCTATCTCCATTTTTCCCAAATCATTTTAAAACTATCATGATCAAGTTGTAAATAATCTAATTTTTTTCGTTATTTTTAGTGTCTTTAAATAAGTGTAAAATTACTTTATATTTATTTTGTAGGCAAGGACAACCCTTAGGCCTACTTCTACTGTATATATTTGTAATCATTTTCCCTTTTCCCCAAGATATATTCATTTAACTGTTTGGGTTTCAGTCTATTTTAATAGGAACTATTTTGCAACCTGTTACAGAGAAATCATCAAAATGATGATTAAAGGACTTCTAACTTAATGAAGTACTTTCATATGTATTTCTCATTTCATCTACTATTTACCCACTCATCCAGCAAGCACTACATTTGCTAGTGTTCCTAAAACTAAGCTAGGTGCTGGGATAAAAAACTGAAAGCTATCTCAGTACTTAGGAAGCACACTAATGGAATGTGGTAAGTGCTACTGTGGGTGTATATGCCCTGTGCTTAAAGATAGCATAAATGGTTCAGACTTGAGTGCAGGGCATTGTGAGCCAAAAGGACACTAGGATCACTTTGTTTTGTTTAATTTGTTTTTTAGAGACAGGATTTTGCCTTGTCACCCAGGCTGGAGTGCAATGGTGTGATCGTAGCTCACTGTAACCTCGAACTCCTGGGCTCAGTGATCCTCTCTCCTCAGCCTCCTGAGTAGCTGGGACTACAGGTGCATGTGACCATGCCCAGCTAATTTTGTGTGTGTGTGTGTGTGTGTGTGTGTGTGTGTGTAGAGATGGGGTCTTGCTCTGTGCCCAACTGGTCTTGAACTCCTGATCTCAAGGGAGCCTCCTACCTTGGCCTCCCAAAGTGCTGGGATTACAGGCATGAACTATTACACCTGATCTTTTTTTTTTAAGTACTTAGAAATTAGGTCTAAAGGAGTGAAGGGAAATCTAGGGAGAGGTACCAGCAGATGTACAGGCGTAGAGGCTTAATATAACTGGAGTCTGGGTTTGAGGGAGAAGGGTGGCATGAATTGATGGTCGGGGTAAATCGAGAGTCAGATCCTACAGGGCCAGATGACATGCTGTGGGACATGACTTAATTCTTGAGCTAATAAAAAGCCCATGAAGAATATCAGCTAGGCTGTGACATCTACATTGTAGAAAGCAGCAAATTAGGAATCAGAAATGAACTGGAGTAGTTACCCCGTAGGCAGGAGGAGCAGGGGCTCTTTGGTAATCCCCAAGAGAAGTTGGAAGGGTTTGATCTTTACCTTGTCAGTAAGGTTGAAAAGAAGGGAATAGCTTTAAGTGACATTAAGAAAGTGAACGATTCATACTTGGCATCCAATTGGATTTTACTTCTCAATGAATTTAACAAGTTGTTTAAGTTCATTTGAATAGCAAATTTGGGCCTTCTAATTAGAGCGCCTTCTAATTTACAGTGACAACTCTTACCATGTTGTCTTTGGAGAAATATCTTTATTTAAGGACCTGGAATCCTTGAAGAGTGTTTGAAGTTAACTCTTCAGGTTCAGTTATTTTCTCTTAGTTCCCTAGATGTTTTAGTTATCTAATGCCAGGTAAGAAATTATTTCCAAAACTTAGTGGCTTAAGGCAATAATGTATTCTTTCACCATCCTCTGGGCTGTCTGGGCTCAGCTGGGTGGATCTCCTCTATGCAATGTTGTCTGGAGTCATGCAAGAGACTGCCTTTACTGGAGCCTTGGCTGGAACTGCACCATCCAAGATGGCTTTACCCAAACATCCTGGCCCTCTTCTAGGGTAGCTGGAATGGTTGTGGTTGGCTGTGCCTTTCTTCAGCAAGTAGTTAGGCTTCTGACATGGTGGCCCTGGTCTCCAAGACTGAAATTGGAAACTGCCAGGTTTCTCAAGAGCTAGAGCCAAAACTGTCACAGACTTGCTTTTGCTGCATTCTGTTGGAAAAAAGCAAGTCATACAGACTAGCCAGATATAAGGAGAAGAAATAGATTTCACCTCCTGATGGAAGGAGCAGAATGAGTATTCAGGAATGAGAAGAGTTATTGAGAGACAATCAACCATACTACATTATCAGAGATGACCTATTTTGCAGATTATCTCTGAAAGTAAATATTCTCTTTTCTTTAATGATTATTTTCTTTGAAGTAGGTAATATCAATTTAAAGGCATGTGATAACATGTACATATTTATAAGGCAGATTATTCCTCAGAGTCACAATTTAATATAGGTATGTCAGGATTCTTTTTCTTTTTCTTTGTATATTCCTGTAAGATATTCTTGAGACATATGGTTTAGATATCTCTACAAATGCATTTGCATCTATATCATTTAGTGTATCTTCTGCACTTTCAAAAGTGATGATAAAATTTCATGAGCTAGAAATTCTTCTGGTATAAGACATAAATTTTATAACCATCCCATCCAGGGAGAAAAATCTCCATTAGTCTAGTATTTTACAATTATAAACACTAAAAGGGGTAGTTTATATGTCCCTTTGGCACAAGTGCTTGTCATTGTTAGAAACTGGTAGATGGAGCAGATAAAATAAATGGTGAAAGATGAGGAGTCATTACTTCTGTAAGGACAATAAGGAACCCTCCCCACCACAGACAACAATTTTCAGCGGTGTGGCTCAGAGGAAACTAGTAACACTATTCCGGACCTAAAATTAATAAATATATTTGACAATTAAACAGAAAAGGATCTATTTGAAATAAGCAGAATTATTCTGAGTTTTTTGCATATTGTTTAAAGGTCCTAAAATGAATGCATTTTAATTTATAAACACTCTGAAAATTCTGTATACTATATGTAAGGCTAAAATTTAAGAGGATGGATTTTAGTATATCTAAGTCCTAATAAAAACAAACACAAAAATAAAGCAAAAACAAACAAATAAAAACTGTATCTCTGAGCATTCTGAGGCTAATTCTGTTCATTTACCTTCTATATTCAAAACACTAAAACATTTTTAACTGAATATAGAGACACCTTGACATCTCTGATGTAGCTCCCCATTCCCTCCCACACACATATCTGCCTCTTCGATCTACAGGGTTGATGTTGTTCCTGATAATCAATATATCTCTTTTCATCTTCACCTCTCCTTCCCAAAGCTGTGTGCCCTGATAAAGACAGGTATCTTAGCATTTAGAATGATTTCACATCTTACACCAGAAGCTGCACTAAATGTTTGAGACCAAGGGCTGTGTGTTCAGATGGCCTCTGTTTGATACATGTTTCTACTATCACGTGTAAAGCTGTGTGATCTTGAGAAATTATGTAAACTCTCTATAATTTAATTTCCTTTTCTGTAAAATAAGCTAAAAATATCAGGTACCCTAAAGTGCTGTGATAAAACTACAGGTAAAGACGATGCATGTTAAACACTTTGGAGGAGCACCAGGCATGCACGTCAATTAATAATGGTCTTTAATCTCATTGATGATAATTGAAGATTCCACTGGAGAGATCAATAGTATGCTAAATACATATTATGGTCATGGTGTATTAAAATCACGCTCACTCTTCTCCCTTTCTAATTTTCTGGTGAGAGAGTCAGCAGGGACTGTCTGTCTCAGTTGTATTTATCTGGTAACATTTGCCATTTTCACTGGCACTCTTATCCATACAATGCCCAAGCCCAACACCAATCCTTCTTTCTAAGGATTTATTTTTTTCTTGGAGGTGTTTACTCTGGAAATTTAGTAGCCCCTTTGCCAACTTAAGCCCTGCTTGGGTTCTCAGATACTCTCTCTAATATGTATATGTTAAATATCATGTGTCTTTATTTTCACCATCCTTTCAAATACTCTTTTAAAACATATTCTTGAGTTAACATGAAAGCTTGTATCTTGACAGTAAGTCTCAAATATATCTTCTTGCCAACAGCCCTCTGTCAGCAGGTTGGAGCTGGACTGTCGCTACTGTTAGACTAAAATACACCTTCAGTGATGTGAAAACCAATTCAACAACAATTTATCTTTCACTTGCTTTATTCCCCTGCACAACGTCATCTGAAGAACAGTGTCCCCCAAATGGCAATGTCATTTTAGCTGTCACTCACACCCTTGCTTTCCAAATCATGCAAGAAAGCAAGCCTGTGAGGGAATTCGAAGTCCTTGTGATTTGTTTGCTGATGTTCCAAGGGCTCTAACCTCCACTCTTTGGAATCACAAAATGCCTGATTTTCACCTTTACAGGCCTTTCGATGTAATATTTTTTTCTAAAGTAAATAGTGATTCTGGGCCTAAAGGAAGAGCCAGAGAGTTGTGGAAGCAAATAATAACCAGAACAGTTATTATTAGCACTAGGTTAAGATGTGTAGGGTAACAATAAAAAGAAAAAAAGGAAATTATATCATTGCTGCTGCAGTGAAGAAAAATAAATGTCAAAGGAAGATAAGTTAGAAAATACAACCATGAAAGCCTGTCAGTTATTGATATAAAAATATTTTCTCTGCTCCTTCCAGCTCAGTGCTTTCTTGCAAAGATTTCTTTCTTTCTTTCTTTAATACACGTGTTCAGGCAATAAGACATGACAGGCAGCTCATGTCCAGAGGACTGTTACATGCCTCTGGAGTTTGTTAAGTATGAGGAGAAGGGGTGATTGAGTTCAGTGTACCCCCAAATATGATAATCTGAGGGAATTTCATTGCCTGGGGTATCTTTATTTTGTCATAAAGAAGAATTGTTGGAAAAATAAGTTAAAGGTCAGACTCCACAAATTCTTAGTATTTTCTTCACTAGTACCCCAGAGTTGTAAATTCTTTATAAAGAATAGAGAAAAGCATACCTGTTTGTATTCTTAATCATGACAAAGCATAAGATTATTAAAGCATCATCCATTGTCATATAATTACAAATAATTTTATAATTTTTATGCTTTGTGATGATTTTCTTATGTATTCCTCCCAGATAGTTTCTTACTTTAATACTTGATTGGAAATGGGAAATCGAGTAATATCTGGGTTGAATGGTGTAAAGTTCACTCTAATAAGGGAGGGTAAAAATACAGAGATCAGAAGTCACAGCTGCATAAAGAACACAGCTACATTCTGAAAAGGCTGCCCTGCCTACAATAATGTGGTTAGACATACAGAGATTCATTTTTTAAAAAAAAATCTAGGTTTTTTTGGCATTTGTCACCTAGTGACAATCAGAAAAACAACCCTTAATTTGAACTGTGACATAAGCATCAGAAGAGCTTTTTGATTCCTTAATTTTTAGTGGCCTTTTGAACTGCAATTTCAGAATTTTTTTAAGTTCATTCATCTTACGTGTATGGTTTTAAAGATTGTGTTTATATTTCTTATCAGAGAAGAAATTAAACGAAGAAGGGGGTTGAAACTCAAAAAGTTAATCTACCAAGAAAGATCAATAACTATTTAAATTATAGAATATTTAAAAGCAAAAAATTATAGAAAATTAAAAGGAAATTCCAGAAATTGACTAAGAATGGGAATTGAGAAGAAGATGGAACAAGACTAGAGCAAAACTGGAAGATCAATAAAAACAGAGAATGGTGGAGGAGGACTTACTAAAAATAAAATGTTAAAAAAATTGCATAGTCACAGAAAGATATGTTCTGGACCAGGGTGTGTGAGTTCAAATCCTACCTCTGCCATTTTATAACTGTATGATCTCAGCAATTACTTTCAATTACTCTTTCTTCATGAGCCTGTTTCTTCAAATAAAAATTGGGATAAGTTTAGGACTACATCACAGGGTTGTTGAGAAGATTAAATGAGTTATTACATGTAAAGTGTTTAAAAGAAATAGAAGTAAATCTCAAAAATAGGTATTTGTCTTCTGTATAAAATGACAAGTAAATTAAACAGTAAATGACCGATTTACCTTGAATAATCTGAATGGGCTGAAACGTGAGTCGGTCTAAATTTTGAGACCTCTCAGGTGAACGTTTTTACTGGGTTAGCATCCAGGATCTATTAGAACTCGTGCTTACTTTTGTCTATTCAGTTTTTTTTTTAATTTAGTAACAAGCCTACACATCAAACATAGTATTTAGTATACACATACACATATACATATAATACAGTCATATTAAATACATTGCATTTTGTATAGATTTATTTAGGAAAATTTTGATGTTCAAAACTTGTAAATTTTGAGTGATAAAGCAATTATGTAGTTCACATTAAAATTATTTTCAGTTAACTAACATAAAAAATTGTATTTTAGAAGTAATTTTGAAGGATCTTTTTCAGGCTTACATAGAAAGCCAATATAATTTTACTTTTCATAATTGTTATCTCTTGATTTTAATGTTAAAGTAGGTAGGGTTTGTAGACTATCACTTGTTCTCATATTTATCAATATTTGTGAATAATTATACAAGAAATAAAAGTTATGTTGCCTTAAGTAAGTATTATGTTTGCTATCTCTGCTGGGTGATTTATTTACATTATTTTTAATCTTTATAAAATTATTTTATTTAGTTTTTATTATGAAAATGAGGTCCAAAGAACATAAATGATTTATCAAATCTGTATAATACTTATCCACAGCAGAAATAGGTGAGAGCCAATGGTAAACCCAAAGGTAAAACATGTAAACTTTTGGAAACTGTAAAGTGCTATGCAATATTACTTACTATTATTCTACCAGAAGATAACCACATTTAAAGTTATTTTAATGTCCATTTTATTGCTCATTAGAATGTTACTAAGTGGTTGATGTTAAAAATTTATATTTTATTTTAGTGATGAGAGAACTTAGTTTCAGACAATACGAGTGGCTTGCCTATGGATGTATAAACACTAGTCACTGGAATATGAAACTGCACCTTCCAATGTTAACTATTTTTGTATTTATTTTACAATATTTGCTGTACTTTTTCCTGGTATGATGCCCAAGTGATATTTAAATAGATTGCAGGTTTCAGGTGTAAATTCATGAGAAGTGAAATAAAGGAAGATTAGGGAGTTATAGTTCTTGTGGGAAAACAGTATAATCAAGAGAAGTGGAATTTCACATTATTTCAAAGCAAATGTGGGCTTCCAAATATGCATCTCCAATTTTGTTTTTTTTTAAGCAGTTCAAACCCCATACAACTACTTAATAAGTGTTTTCATAATCTTTGCTCTGTGAACATAAAAAGAAGACATATTGAAAGCATAATTTTTCCCCAAGGACTTTAGAGTCTAATTGGAAAGAAAAAAAAATCAATACATGTGAATCAACTAGCAAGCAACAAAATACTCTGCAATTACTAAATAATTTTGAATTTAGGTTTTTAAACAGTTACAAATCTCAAAGGGCCAAATTTAATGGGAGATTTAAAGAAGAAGTGAACTAGCTTACAGAACTGGTAAGTATAAGATACTACAAAAGTAATAGAACATTTTAGGTTTCAAGATTATGTTTGTTTTTCACTTTGTTCATTCATTGGAAATTGTCATTTCTACACTCAGAGATTAATACACTTTAGTATGAAAAGATACTAATATAGAATGTATGATATTAATATAGAAAGACCTGTATACCTACAAAGAATATGAAGAGAATAATGCACTAACAATAGTTTTTCAATATAAAATTACCATAATATGTTTGTAGCAAATTATGGTATATTATTGTAACCAATTAATTTTTTTCTATTTTTTCTGAATTATAAGATAGTTATAAAATCCGTTATGGATATTATTTTTAAAACCTTAATAAATATTTATTAATTAGCACCTTTCTACTTTGCATAGAAATAGGCATTGGAAATTTAGCAAAATAAATAATATATGGCAGTTGTTTTTGACTTTATAGTTCTCAAACAAATAAGCAAAAACTTTGTAGCACATGAAAATATTAAATTTGGGGAAAACATAAAAATATGAAATAAATGAATCATATAAACTATTTATTTTTTATTTTATTTTATTTATTTATTTTTAAGACAGAGTCTTGCTCTGTCACCTGGGCTAGAGTGCAGTGGCATCAACATAGCTCACTGCAACCTCAAATGGCTGGGCTCAAGTGATCCTCCTGCCTCAGCCTCCTGAGTAGCTGGGACTACAGGAGCGTGTCACCACACCCAGTTAATTTTTTTACTTTTTGTAGAGATAGGATCTCGCTATGTTGCTCAGGCTGGTTTCGAACGCCTGGCTGCAAGTGATCCTCCTGCCTCAGCCTCCCAAAGTGCTAGGATTACAGGCGTGAGCCACTGTGCCCAGCCCATCCTAGTATATTTTCTTTTGTGAAGTATCTGATTAAATCATTTGCCTGGCTTTTATTGGGTTGTCCATGTATTATTGAGTTATAAGAGTTATTCATATATTTTGATAAACAAGTTTTTAATTTTAATAAAGTCTAAATTACCATTTTTTTAAAAAAATTCTTCAACTCCTGACCTCAAGCAATCCTTTGCCTCAGCCTCCCAGAGTGCTAGGATTACATGCATGAGCCACTGCACCTGGCCCATAAAATCAATTTATATAAAAAATTCCTCTTTCCTCACTTCCCTTCATACTTTCCACCTGACACTTTCCTCTCTTCTTGTTTCGTAATTTTACCTCACACTTCACAAATGTAATAAACTTAAATGAGTATAAGTCCATTTAACTGATCTGCCTATTTTTGCAATATTATTGTAATACCTCTTATTATTATATACACTATAAACCATTGTAACAACTGTTTGACTTTAAGCAAAATATAAGAAGAAAGAAAACTTAGTTTTTTAGAAATAGGCACTTGTTTGCTATTTATGAAATTTTTTCATTCTTTTTTGTAGATTCCAGTTTCCAACTGGTATCTTTTATCTTCTGCTTGAAGGACATTCTTTTGCATTTCTTGTAGTGCAGGTTTGCAGGAAAAGATTACTTTCAGCTTCTATTTATCTGAAAAATATCTTAAATACATTCTTTTCAAAATAGTTTTGCTCAATGTAAATTGCATTATTTTTATCTAAGCAATTTAAATTTTTCTTTCCATTGTATTCTGACTGCAATTATGTTTTATGAGGAGCCTGTGATTTTTCTTAGCTTTTTTCCCTCATGTGTAATTTTTTTCAGCAACTTAGAAACTTTTCTCTTTAACTTAGAAGTTCTACATTTTTACTATAATTTAACTAACTGTGGTTCTCTTGTTGCTTATCCTGCTGACCTTCTTAGATCTACAAATTTGTGTTTTACATAATGTGTGGGATGTCTCTACCATGAGTTCTTCTCTATTTTTCCATCTCAAATGTGCCATCTTTTCCAATGACACTTATCTTATACCATTACACTGGATGACAGGTCCCTGAAGTTCTGCCCATTTTGTTTCAGTTTTTTTTTCTATGACTATCTAAGTAGATATTTTATATTGCTGTGTCTTCAAGTTCACTAATTTATTCTTTTCCAAGTTTCTAACCTGATATAAAGTCTGTCTGCTGGGTTCTAGAATTTTGCTATAATTTTTTGGTATAAATTATTAAGACTACATTATTTTCTTTTAATAATTTAGATTATCTTTAGAAACTTTGAAATGAATAAAACCTCTAAAAGTGTTTAAACAGCTTTAAAAATAGCTACTTTAGCATAATTTCTGCTAAATCCAATATCAGGACCATCTTGAGTTATGTTTCTTCTTCCTCTCCCTCCTCCTGCTCCTCTTCCTCTTCTTCCTCTCTGCTTCCTTCTCTTCTTCCTATTATACTTCTTCTTCCTTCTCCCTCTTTTTCCCTTCCATTCCTCCTTTTCCTCTTCATCCTTCCCCTCTTCTTTAACATCCTCTTCACCTATGGATTATATTTTCCCATTTATTTGAGTTTCTCATAAATTTTGACTCATTGTTAGACATTGGCAGTAATATGTTGTAGAAACTTTGGATTCTGTTATCTTCTTCAAAAGTGTGCTAATTCTTGATTTAGAAGGCATTTGAATTATTAGCTTTACACA
Organism: Daubentonia madagascariensis; assembly: GCA_023783475.1. Taxonomy (NCBI): domain Eukaryota; kingdom Metazoa; phylum Chordata; class Mammalia; order Primates; family Daubentoniidae; genus Daubentonia; species Daubentonia madagascariensis. The sequence continues at coordinate 23,389,684 of JAKFHU010000726.1, read as the reverse complement.
TTAACATTGGGCAGTTTTCATTTTATACTTTGTGAATGAGATCTGTGGAAATCTCAAAGTGTTTGCCAAGCCCTGCAAGTTGGCAGGACTTAGCTGCCTAACTTTATCTCTCTGTGGGTCTTGTCAAAGTTTGACTTTAGGTTTTATTGGGGGTAGTTGTAGAGGAGATATTAGTCTAGGGTGTGAGTTCATTCTCCCAAGGATTTTGTTGTATCTTCTGGATGTTTGAGATGTTAACAATAGGTAGGTTAATTAGATTTTGCTACTCTAGAAAGACCAGCATTCTAATGATTTGCTAGATTGAACTTCCTTAAATCTATTCAATCTATACTTACTCTGTTCCAGCAATGAACCCCAGAGTGGCTGTTATCTGTAGAAATCCTTGGATGGTCTTGCTCTGTGCATTTAGAATATTGTGCTCAGCCATCAATTTAGTGAATATGCACATGGACTCCTGAGCTTCGCACTTCACACAACTCTACCTTCTCTATGCTCCATTCCACAAACTCTAGTTGTTCTGTTTGCCCTGAACTCTGAAATCTGCCTTCTCAACTCAGTGGGATCATGGTGCTCTGTGAAAACTCTAACGATCTGAACCACTGTTGGGAAATTGTTTCCAGCAAAGAGCTGGCAGGGCAATGATTATAATGACCTCTCTCTCCTGAATTTTTATCTCTTGCTGTGCCTCACATTGGCCAAACTTAAATGAAAGCTACCAGGCTAGAGAGCAAGGACAGGGTGATGCAGTCATATATCAGACTACCAAGACAAAAAGTGGTAAAGGGAAAAGAGTGAAGATGTTTGAGTGGGGAAAAGGAATATCTAGCATATAGACATTTCTGAATTTATGACAGTAAATCATTTTAAGTTTATAATAGAAAATACCTTTATTCACATATTTATGTTACCGTCCAGGCACTGTAAAATTATATAGAAATCCAGCTTACTATCTGGAACTATAACACTATATACATATGAAAATGAATCAACAACATTGAGAAGAATAGAAGAATAGAAACTGATACTTTTACAGAGAGTAAAAATATTCTAGAGCTTGAATAGGTTTAAAGATGTTGTAGAAGTAAGGAAAATTCAAAGCCATATAGGCATAAATGGTATAATTTTTGGAAGGTTAAATAATAGTTACCTTTCCTAAATTTCACAGGGCTGCACACACATTATTGCTAATTCTCAAAAGTATTCTCAAAGCTAGGTGTTATTATTATTGATTTATATGGCTGGAAACAGTCTCAGAAAGACTAACTATATTTCCCCATATCACATAGCTGTTAAGGGATAAAGGACAGTTATGTAAAACCAAATTTTACTTCCTTAGCAGTACAAGCTACTGATAGTGAAAGGAACTAAAAAGTTCATGAAATGATTGATATAAGTAGATGACACTTCATTCAAATAGGAAAGGAAGGATATAAACCAAAAATCAATATTAAAATTTGTTCAGAAGGCATATGAAACAGTCTGGAGAGAATGGGGCCTTATGAAATCTTTGGATTATTCCAAAGGCATTGGAATTACACCAAAGGCATTACTTTTAGAACAATAACATCAATTTTAGTGGCTAAAGTTCAGAAGAAAATTAAGGTACTAGGAACAGAAAAATATAAGTATCATATTAATGGACTATTTTTTAAAATACTTTTAGTTAAAGAGAAAAAATAGGTATAATGCATATATATATCCTTAGTAATAAGATGTGACATCTATGGTGAATGTCTGGTGAAACACTCAATTTTTGAAAGTTTAAATTTGCAATACTAATATAGCTTAATCAACATGTATCCTATTTGACTACAATGCTTGATAACTAAATAAGTTATACTTCTCTGTGAATATTTTTTTATGTTAATGAAATCAATTTAAAAGTCATTTATATTATAATTTCATTGTAGTTTTTTCTTACCTTTGCCTTTATAATAATGTATTGATGAACTGTTTATAAGCCCAAAAGTGATGCTGTAGAGATAATTCAGCTTTCATGATTTTCAGCTATAATATCCATTTACAATAGTAATTCTAAGCTTTTGAAAATGCATTAGAGAATCATACATTGAAGCCAGGAAGCAACAGGAGACCATCAGTTTTGACATTACAGGCTACATGGAATCTGATAATATTTGTCTCACGAGAGTTTCATTTGCCTAGTTGATAGGCTTTACCCCATTGCTTAATTATTTCTACTTTTAAGAAGAATATTCAGCCCTTATGTTCTTTCATCATTGATAAATTTATCACATTTTTCTTCTTGCCAGTTTTTCTTTACAATCTTTTCCTTTATTTTGTTTGTTTTTTTGTGTTTTTGGTATTTTTTGAGGCAGAGTCTCACTCTGGTGCTAGGGCTAGAGTACAGTGGCATCACCAGAGCTCACTGCAACATCAAATTCCTGGGCCCAAGCAATCCTCCTGCCTCAGCCTTCCGAGTAGCTGGGAATACAGGTGCGTGCTACCACATCCAATTAACTTTTAAAAATTTTTGTAGAGATAGGGTCTCGCTATGTTGCCCAGGCTAGTCTTGAACTCCTGGCCTCTAACAATCCTCCCACCTCAGCCTTCCAAAGTGTTGAGATTATAGGCATGAGCAACCACGCTTGGCCAACAATCTTTTAAATATTATTGGAAATATTTTAGCTATTCCACAAGTCTGATTATTTCTTTATTATGTAAAATAGTGAATATCCTATCCCAGACTAAATGGGCAAATCAATACGTGGATGTTACATTATAAAGAGCCCAGTGAACTCAGAAAAGCAGAATTATCTATTTTTTTCACCATCAAGAAGCAAAGGAAAAGATATTTTGTATACACAGAAAGATCTGAGTAGTTGGAAATGTTAGGGCAGTACCATGCCAGGTAAGGGTGGGGAAGCTGTGGCCTTCTAGGTCCTTAAGTGCAGCATTTTGACTGAATCTGAATTTTACAGAACAAACCCTTTTGTTAAAAAGGGGTGCAGCAGAGAAAGATGAAGTTTTCTTGCCTCCTTTGGTGCTTAAAAAAGAAAAATCTTGAAATCAGAAGGCTGCAGGTTCCCCAGCCCAGCTCGGAATGTAAATAACAAGTTTAACTCCTTGAGTAATCAACTCAGATTTGAACATTTCTTTATTTCCCTCAGTCCCATGTTTTAAGTAGTTTTTCATAGACTCCTCTCATAGCACATATCACTATATTTATAAACTATTCGTTTATGTGTATTCCTGCCATTATATTATAAAGCTTAAGGGTTGAAGTACTTTTATGGAATTTTTGTAAACCTACATCTAGTACAGTGTTTGGCATATAACCTATACTCAATGAATGATATTACCCTGACTGTTGAATTTTCCATGAAGTGTTTTTGCCTGAATGATTATTTCACCTGATTATTGTAATATAGTTTAGAAATAAGTTTTTAGAATTAAAAATTATGTTATTGGTCAACAAGTACAAAGTTACAATTAAATAGGAGGAGTAAGTTCTAGTGTTCTATTGCACAGTAGGGTGACTATAGTTAATAGCAAGGTATCGTATACTGCAAAATAGCTAGAAGAAAGGCTTTTGAATGCCTTCACCACAAAGAAATGATAAATTTATGTGGTGGTAGAAATACTAACTACCCTGGTTTGATCATTATACGACATATATATCTTTCAAAATGTCAAATTGTACCCCATAAATATGCACAATGTGTCAATTAAAAAATAAAAAGTAAAAAAAAAAAAAACCAAAAACTTCCAAAAATTTTATTGGTTGAAGAAGATCCTGATGCTGAGAAGGTGGTGGTGTGACAAGGAATAAAGAAGAATAAGTAATAAAAAGTAAAGATAAAGCAACACAGGGCAATTTCTACTGCTGGCACTGGTATAGTTAGCTTGTATTGGACAAACCCTTCCATCAAAAGCAGTAGATAGAACAGATAGATAACTTGTTTTGCAAAACTAAACAAACAAAAGTGTTTGTTGCTAGAACTAGATTAAAATAAATACTAGAGGGAATTTTTCAAGCAGAATAAAAATAAACATACATGGAAGGACTGAAATGATGAATAAAAAAATATGTAAGTAAATCTAAATGAATGTTGAGTGGTTAAAACAATAATAGTGTCTTTTAGGTGTTTATAATATATGTATAATTAAAGTGCATAAAAACAACAGGGGATAAGGTGAAGTTTAATTGATCTAATACCCTTGCTTTTTTTGGGAAGTGATAAAAGTATTAATTTATAATTGACTCTAATAATCAAGGATGCATATTTTACTCTCTAGGGTTACTGCTAACAGAATATAATACTAATAAGCTAATAGAAAGACACATGCCATGAAAATACCTACTTGATTAATATAAATGAAAACAAAAAATAAGTAAAAGGAACAAATAATAGAGGAAAAAACAGAAAACAAATGTAAAAATAGTCACAGTAAGTTTAAATAGATTAAATACTTCAATTTGAAAGTAAAAACTATGACATGAGCTAAAAAGTTAAATGCTGCTTATAAGAAATCCACCTCAATTATAATATTATAATAATTGTAAGTACCGACACCAATTTAAAAATAGCTGAATGTGTCTATACTAAGGTCATATAAGGTATACTTTATGGTATGACCACTGATAGATTTAAAGAAGGAAATCTCATAATGGTAAATGAGTAAATGCATAAGAACCATATTATAGTTTTAATTGTATGCACCTAATAACCTGCTGTCCAAATACATGGAGTACAAATTGAAATAGGGTAAGGAAGGGACAATCTATAACATAGAGATTTTTAACAAAGTTGCTCAGTATAAGATTGAGAACATAGAAAAATAAATATTAGTGGAGCTAATAAAGATTTAAACAACACAACTAAAAAATTGGACCCATTGGCATAGAGATACCCAATAAATAAATGAAGAATACATGTTCTTTGTAAAAGTGAAATTTACCAATATCAGTTTATATTATTTCCCTTAAAAAAGCATATTCAGAGTTGTGCAAGCATCAGTACAATTTACTTTAAGAACATTATCCCAAAGAAAAACCCTGTACCTATTAGCAGTCATACTCTATCCTACCCAACCACTATCCCTGTTCAGCCCTAAGCAAACTTTAATCATTTTCTCTGTACAGATTTGTTTATTCTGGATATTTTATATGAATGTGTTATTTTATTACTGGCTAATTTCACTTGTCAATGTTATTGAGTTCATCCATGTTGTTACATGTATCAGTACTTTATTTCTTTGTATTGCTAAATAATATTCTATTGTATGGATATACCACATTTTGTTTATTCATTCGTCAGTTTCCTCTTTTTGGCTACTATGAATAATGCTGCTATGAACATTCATATACAAGTGTTGTGTGGATTTATGTTTTTATTTCTCTTAGGAATATACCCAGGAATGGAATTTCTAGGTCATATGGTTCTCTATATATAATACATCAAGGAATTGACAAATTATTTTCCAAAATGGCTGCACCACCTTACATTTCCAGTAGCAATTTTTGAGGATTTTAATTCTATCACATCATTGACAACAAATGTAGCCATCCTAATGGTTATGTAGTGTTATCTCATTGTGATTTTGATTTGCGGTTCCCTAGTGACTTTGAGCATCTTTGAATGTGTTTATTTGTATATCTATTTTTAGGGAGATGTCTATTAAAATACTTTGCTTGTTTATTTCTTTTTGTCATTCATTTTTTATTATTTTTAAGAGTTCTTTACATATTCAGAATACAAGTACTTTATCAGATAAACAATCTACAATAATTTTCTCCCATCCTGTGAGGTGTTTCTTTCCTTTTCTTTTTATTTATTTATTTATTGAAAATAAAAATTATATATATTTTATACAATATGTTCTCTTGAAATATGTATACTCTGTGGAATGGCTAAATTGAGTGAGTTAATATATGCATTATCTCACATACTTATCATTTTTTTGTAGTGAGAACACTTAACATCTACTTGCTTAGCAAATTTCAATAAAACAATATATTGTTATTAACTATAGTCACTGTGTTGTACAATAGATCTCTTGAATTTATTCCTCCTATCTAACTTAAATTTTGAATCCTTCTACTAACATCTCGCAAACCCCCCTCATCTTTCACTTTTTTAATTATATCAATTACAACAAAAAATTTTTAATTTTGATAAACCCAATTTATCTATACTTTTTGCCACTGTGCTTTCAGTGTCAGATCTAAAATATTATTACCTACCTCAAGGACATGAAGCTTTACTCCTATGTATTTTTCTAAGAAGTTTAATAATTTTAGATATTATGTTTAGGTCTATGATCCGTTTTGAGTTAATTTTTGTGTATAGTATGACACTAGTGTTTAACTTCATTCTTTTGTATGTGGCTATCAAATGTCTCAGACCTACTTGTTGAACAAACTATATTTTCTCCATTAAATTTTCTTATCACCCTTATTAAAAATCTATGGCTACACTTCCCCTTCCAGGAAGATTGAGAAGACATACTTTTTTCCATTTTTCATACTAAAAGACCAACTAAAACTCAGTATATTATATACATATAAAGCCAATATTGAAAGATGCAGAAAAAAACAAAAAAAGAAAGCAGATTGACTAGTGAACTTGGCTTCTGAAGAACAACATTTTACCAGTTCTCTGGAATTTCTTTTTGCTTCATAAATCTATCTCAGTCTTAGAGCTAAAGAAGCTAGCAATGCAGAAACCAATGGGTGCAGTCATAAAAAGCACCAACAAAAGCCTGCCTTCCTTTCCCAAAGGACTAGGTAAAGAGAAACACAAAGACAAAAATCTTTTAGTCAATAAGTTCCCAATACCAGCCAAACACCACAGAATATGTGGCTACCACCCCTACTCACAGCAACAAAAACTGAATGGGGAGCTGGGACTTTCAGGCTTACCAGGCTACAACAGTGTACTCCAACACTCCCACTGTGGTGATGCTTGAAGAGACATTCACCTCTGCTGGCCAGTAATGAGATTCTCCCCCGACCACTACAGTGTCCGTGTAAACATTGTAGGGGTCCTAGATTTCCGAACCCAGTTCACAGTAATAAAGTGTTGCTTCTGCTTCTTGCTGGGGTGGTGTAGTAAGAGGTCTAGTCTTCAGTCAGAGTGGTCACCATTACCGAGTTACGACAATGCTACTCCCTTGGTTGTTAATGAAGGCCAATTAGTGAACATGGACTTCTCCTTCCACCTGAAAGTAATAAAGCAATCCTCCTCCTCCCCCACTCCTTTGCTGCGGTAGTCTCAGAAAAAGACACATACACAGAAAATTTAAATACAATCCAGAGTCTCCTAGCATAATATGAAAATATCCAGACTGAAATTAAAAAAATCACTTGTTATACCAAGAACCAACAAGATCTTAAGCCAAATAGAAAAAAGACAATCATTAGATGCCCATACCAGATGACAGAGATTTTAGAATTATCTCACAAAGATTTTAAGGCAGTCATGATAAAAATAATTCAACAAACAATACAGATACACTTAAGAGAATTTTTTAAAAAAATCATAAGTGTCAGCAAACAGAGTTCTCAGCAAAGAAGTAGAACATATAAAAATGAACCAAATAAAAATGTAAGACATGAAAAGTAGAATAAGCAATATTTAAAGTTCAATTAATGGGTTCAACAGCAAAGTGGAGGGAACAGAGGAAACAATCTAAGAACTGAAGATAGAAAATAAATTGCCAAATCTGAACAACAAGGAGAAAATAGACTAAAAAAAAAAAAATGAATAGAGCATCAAGGACCTGTAGGTCCTTGATGTAGGACTAAAACAAAGGATGTAAAATTGGCATCATTGGAATTATGAAAGGAGAAGAGAAAGAGAGCAAGGCTAAAGAATACAAGGAAATAATGACTAAAACTTCCCAAATTTGGCAAGAGTCAAATCTACAGGATCAAAAACCTGAGTAAACCCCAAACTGTATAAATCCAAAGAAATCCATGCCATGCACATCATAATTAAACTGAAAAAAATTTATCTAAAGAGAAAAAAAAAATCTCTCACAAGCAGCCAGAGAAAACTATAGGTGGACTATAGCTGGAAATGAGCAAGGATATAGAAGGATTTAACAACACAGCTGACCATCAGGATGCAATTAACACTTATAGAACACTCTAGGCACAACAGGATAATATGTATTCTTCTCAAATATCTGAGGAACATGCACTAAGGTGGGCCATGATCTGGGCCATAAACCTTAAACAAATTTAAAAGAATTGAAATCATATAGTGCATTCTTTGATCACAATGGAATGAAACTAGAAATCAGTAACAGAAAGTTAAGAGGAAAATCTCCAAATACTTGGAAATTAAACAACTTAACTTTTATAATAACAATGATTCAAAAAGATTCAAAAGAATTTTTTAAAAATACAATAAGCTAAATGAAGAAGAAAATAAAACACATCAAAATAAGGAGGGCACAGCTAAAGCAGTGTGAGAGAGATGTTTTGTATTACTAAATGCATACATTAGAAAAGGGGAAAGACTCAAATTAATAATCTAAACTCCCATGTTAAGAACCAAGAAAAAGAAAAAAAAATTAAATCCAAAGCAAGTGGAAGAAAGTAAATGTAGAAAAAGAACTGAAAATTTGAAAACAGTGGAAAAAAGTCAATGAAACAAAAACTTGGTTATTTGAAAAGATCAATAAAATTGACAGTCCACTAGCAAAACTGACAAAGACAAAAAGGACACAAATTACCAATATTAGCAATGAAAGAGGTATATCTCTATGGAACCTATAGACATCAAAAGTATAATAGAGACATACTATTAACAGCTCTATACACACCAATTTGACAACTTACATGAAATGCACATGCTCCTTAAAAAAAAAACTACCACAGTTCCTCTGGTATGAAATAAATACTGTAAATAGCCCTACAAATATTAAGGAAATAGAATTCATAATTACAGAACTTAAAAAAAAAAGAAAGAAAAAAGAAATCCTCTGGTCCAGATGGTTTCACAGGATAATTCCATCAAATGTTTAAAAATATTTAACACCAATTCTATCATAGAAGTAGAAGAGGAAGGAAATTTCCCAAGTCATTTTATGAAGCTAATATTATCCTGATAACAAAACCAGAAACTCTTAGCAAAATATCAGCAAATAGAACTCAACAATATATAAAAAATTAATTGCATGATATGACCAAGTAGGGCTTATTGCAAAAATAATGTGTTATTTTATTACTGGCTAATTTCACTTGTCAATGTTATTGAGTTCTTATTTCAATATTATAGTTCAAATTAATACTAACTTAATTTCTACAGTATACAGAAAATATGCTGCAATAGACTTCCATTTTCTACTCATTTTTATATAATATTATATTATACAAATTTTATAAATATACTGTTCAGCACAATTTTACAATTATTGTTTTTGCAGTTTAAAAATCACATAGGAAAATAAAAAATTTATAAATATATGTTTATGTTGTCTTGATGTTTACTTATATAGCTACCTTACTGGTGCTTTTTATTTCTTCATGTGGATTTGAATCGCTGCCTCATGTCTTTTCATTTCAGCCTGAAGGACTCATTTTCATATTTCTTACGACAGGTATGATAATGATATATTTTTAAAGTTTTAATTTTTTGTGGAAAGTCATTATTTCTTCTTAATTTTTGAAAGCCCTCTTGGATATAGATTTTCTTGTTAATATTCTTTTATTTTCATCCTTTTAAACATAGAATCCCACTGCCTTCTGGCCTCAGTGGTTTCTGATGAGGAATCAGCTATTAATCTTACTATTCTTTTTTATGATGGATCATTTATTTTTTCCTTTTGTTGCTTTCAAAATTCTCTCCCTTTCTTCAACAGTTTGACTGTGATGTGTCTGGTTGTGGATCTCTATTTGGAATTTGTTGATTTTCCTGGATGTGCAATTTAATATTTTTAAATCATATTTGGGAAACTTTTGGCCACTATTATTTTCAAATATTCTTGCTGGTCTTTTCTGTCTTTCCTCTTCTTTTGGAGTTCCATTGTTCATATGTTAGTACAAGTAATGATGTCCCAAAGGTCTTTGAAGCACTGTTCATTTATTTTCATTCTTTTTTTTATGTTCCTTAGAAAGAATAATCTCAATTGAAAGTGTGCCTCCAGTGTATACTGGAGGTAACCATGAAAAGCTACCCACATTGGGTGCTGTTAAACATTTGAAAGGTATACATAATCCCTATCACCCCAAATAGATGTGTTTTCATTCTTTTTTCTAAATTAATTATAAATACCTTATGATATAAGCTGTCTTTCTCCTGGGTGCTGCTACATAGACACAATAGGCTAGTAGAAAGAAATAATGGCACTGTAGTTTTTCATCTCAGACTCTGTGAGATAATTTATTGCAAGTCTACCTCTGATGGGCAGATGCCATGAGCTATGTAACTTATTCCATTTTCTGATAATCTGAGGCTAGTATCTAGACTTGGAGTTATGGAACATTCACTTAGAAAAATTTCTGGGACTGGGAGAACATTTTAGGACAGAGCAGGTGAAACTTCAGCTCTAAACAAATTCTTATGACACTGAAGTCTAACACTTTTTCTACAATGATTGCATATAAAACTCTTTTCCACCATATAACTCTTTTCATCATTGGGGAGTCATGGGATGAGTAATAGACTGAGAAACTTGAGTTTAAAACCAACTGACTCTCTATTATTAACTGCAAAGTATTGTATTCACCATTTGCATTGACGAGACACAAGAGAAATAGTGGTTAAAGTGATCAAAAGAGAAGTGATTGGGCAAGTCCTTTGGAGAAACACACATAATTCCACAATATAAAAATAGGCTATCTTTTGTACTTATTTCCTAGTAACAGAAAGGAAATATTTGGTAGAGATTAATTCAAATTAACATTCAATGCATATGTTTTTCTGTCATTACTGAAATATAAGTAGCACAAATAAATTAAAATATAAATACTTACCAAAAAACACAGGAATAAAATTTATGTTGCTTTTTCCACTATTTCCCTTGACCCTAAAAAGTGTTTTTGGTTTAGCTAAAAGGAAAATTTTTATAACTACATTTATGTTGTTAATTTATGAATGATGCAAGTGAGATAAATTTGAAACCTTATCCAAAATTCATGATGGAGGCCTTCAGTTAATCAAAACTCACATTAAACCTGATTCTAAAAGAAATAGAATAAGATTTATCCTTGAGTAAACTTGGGGCTTTAGACATATTAAGCAAGTTATATTATTGCATAATCTGGTAGGTAATTTCATTGATCAGTAGTAAAAGAAAATAACTTGAATAGCAATTGAATAAGGTGAGCCATTTAGTTCTTTTATTTTACAATTTATCTATCCATTCTTTTTTTTTTTTAATTGAAGAGTGGTTATTATCTGCCAGAACTATACTAGGCTTTGAGGATACAGCAATAAGCAAGACAAGCAAGGCCCTAAATCTCACAGAACTTAAATTCTAATGGGAAAAAATTGACAACAAACAAGTAAACTAATAATGCAGGCAGTGATTAGTGCTTTAAAAAGTGAATTAGGATAAAGTAATAGTTACTGAAATGGGGATTGATGGTCAAAAAGACTTTTCTAAATTAAAAAAAAAGCCCAGAATAAATGAAGATTTTTATCATAATAATGCATTGAAAGTCTCAATGTTACAAAAATATTAATTCCCCCAAATTTAAATATAGATTCAAAGTAATCCCAATCAAAATTTCAGCAGGTTTTTTTTCTTTAAATTGGTATATTGTTTCTAAAATATTTATGGAAATGCTAAGTTTCAAACAAGCCAGGAAAATTTTGAAGAAGATGATGCTGAAAGACTTGCATGACCAAATAAGCAATTAGCTTATTATGCAGCTAGTTAAGATAGTGTGGTATAAGCCAATGAAAGAGAAACTCAGGAAACAGGCCTACACAAAAGACACAGTTTAATTTATGACAAACCGAAGCATGAGTAGAAAAGAGTGTGCTTTTCTATAAATGGTTGTCGGTGATTTAGATATCCAAATAGAAAACAAATTAATCTTCATCCCTATCTCACACCACAAAAAATAATGTATTCTAGATCTGAGTGTGTTAAGTAAACCAATAAAAATTGAGAAGATAGGAGAATTTCATCATGACTTCAAGATAGAAATGCATACATATATAATAAAATTATAAATAAAAGTTTGGAAAATTATGTAAATCTGAGGATAATGGTCACTTCAATGAGGAAAGAAACATAACGTGATTAAAACCAATGAAAGCATCCTAAAAAGTGGTTATTGCTTTAGTTCTTGATACGCTTACTGGTAATATAGGTTTTCAGTTTGTAATTATTTAATAAATTTTCCAGGCATGTACATTAATTGGGTGTACTTTTTATATATTTAGTATATTTATAATAAAAATAATTTGAAACAAAAAGAAGGCCTCTCTGAGGTGATATCATTTGAGACTTTTCACATAAAACATTATAACTTTCTAAAAGCTTTTGCCATTATACAAAAGAATATTGTTCCACAGTGATTCTTATTAGTTCTTCTAATGAGTACGTAAGTGTGTACTTCTACCAATAGGAGATTTAAAAGTTAAATGCACTTACACCAAACCCTTACCAAAATCTGTTATTCAAAAATTTACCCAAAACTAAAATACTGACCCTATCTGTCTCTGAGTTTCCCAAGTATGGAATTTCGGGAAATCATATGGTTTGGGCAAAGAAACGGTAGGGGGAAATATCTATTCAACCAAAAGACATTTATTGAATTTCTATTAATTCTGTGCCAAGCCACAGTGGCATAAGAACAAATTTTTGAAAGACTTAGGAGAAACACTCGTATGAAAAAATTATGTCATAAATGATAAACATTAGAAAGGGAGGTTTCAAGAGAGAAAGGCAAAAGTTAAAAGGCAAATGACACTTTACCTCAATATCTAGTAAGTGATTGATTACATTGAGGATGCTGGTGAACAGTCACATATGTGTGTCCCACTCCTTTCTCTGTCCAGAGGAAGCAGTTGTTAGTCAAGTCCAGAGAACTTTACCCAGGTCACATTCAAGAATTTCAAGAATCCAGTTTATAGCTCCAAAATTAAAGATGGAGTATGGCTTAGCAAAATGGAAAAAAATCAGTTATCTGCCACATAAGGTATATGGAGAGAAGTATGGACATTATATTGACACTGAGGAGTAACCAAGCAATACCGATGAGTAGGGAAGTGACAAGATTGGGTTTGTGATTGGTAGAAATGACTTTAGCAGCAATGTGGAGAACTGAGTGGATGGCAAGTGCGTGAAGCCCAGCAGGGTGGATAGAATGCTGCTACCATGTGCCAGGCAGGAGATGAGGAAGAATTGAATTAAATTCAAAGGATTTAGAATAGAAAAACAAAGAGGGAGCTAGAGATAGATTTACAAGACAGTTAAGAGAATGAAGCGATGAGATTTGAGGATTAGAAAAGAGTTTCAGAGGACATGAGTGACTAGTCTTTGACGTAGTATGCTACATCTACACAGAGATAAATAGCAGACAGATGGTAAGACATAAACTAAAATATACTTTTTTAATAGTCACCAGTGGTGTTTACAGCTATGTGTGTGGTTGCTAATGAAACCTGTAAAAGATAGAAAGCAGATGAAGACAGAAGTCTAGTAAAGGGTGGTCTTAAAAGTAGAAGTCCATGAGATTAGGGAAGCAGAGTATAATCACAGACGCAATTAGAAGAGATTTCCAAAAGAGAAAAAGTCATCAGCAGTGCCAAATGCATAAAGATGGCAAGAAGGATAAAAAAGAATTGGTTCTGATAATGGGATGGTCACGAGTAATCTTTGCCAGAATCACGTCAACATAATTGGGCACAGAAGCTCAATTGCAGTGTCTATGAAGATGGCTGAAAACAGTAAACACAAGTATGAATTTTACTTGTCATGGACCTTGGTTAGCACAAAAAACAATAAGACATCATCAAAAATACTGTACAAATAGTCACTGCATTTTTCTTTACTGCGTAGGAAAGGTAAAACATGGGTATAACATTTTTAAGCACATATTGTCAATCAAACTCTTGTTGACAATGTAACCCAATAAATTACAGTTATTTTTTAAGTATAAATCAACTGTTTAATTTTAAGTGGACATTAAAAGTTAACATGTAAAAAAGACAACATAAGGCATGTACAAACTGTCAAAGACTGAATCCACAAAAAGTTGCAATGCCAGTTTTTGAGAAGGATTTTCTATACACCATATAATGACCTACAGAGCTAAAGTTTTGCTTTCATGTGTTCTCACAGCAAAGTGTGCTTCAGATAATGGTACTTATCGCATTCTTTAGTGATAGTCTAAATGTCCCTGCTTTCTCATGTTTTAGATTGTTAGCTTCCGGAAGACAGACTAGGACAATGTCCTTTGTATCATTTTACCCTTAAGTCATGACATATGTGATGAATAGATGAACGGGTATAGAAGAAGGATCATTAGAGGAGACAAGTGAAAAAGAAAACGATGTTCCACATGTACTGAAGTGAACATAAGGAGTTGTGATTTTATGAGAGCAATGAGCTATAAACAATAAGCAAACTTGTTTCATTTAGAAATGTATATGCAAAGGCAAATATGGATTACCAATGAATCACTAGAAACCTAAGCAATTGTGCCCTAAAAGAGTGGTGAATAAATGTAAAGTATCTATTAAAAAGATGTAAAAGATATGGTGAGACAATTCATAAAAGAGTAATTATGAATGAATAAGAAGCATATGACAAGATATTTGATCACAATAGTAATCAGAGAAATGCAAAATAAAAAGTAACATAACGTTTCTTGCTTTGTAAAATTTGCCTTTCAGTTTCTTGACGTTGGCCTTGGCAATGATCTTTTGTATATCACACCAAAAGCTCAGGCTACAAAACAAAAATAAATAAATGAGACTACATTAAAATAAATAGCTCTGCACAGCACAGGAAACAATTAACAAAATAAAAAGGCAACCTATGGGCTATTAAAAATATTTGCAAACCACATATCTGATAAGGGGCTAATATCCAAATTTTATGAAGACACAACTCAGTAGCAGAAAAGTTAATGACCTAATTTAAAAATGGGCAAAAGTCCTGAACAAACATTTCTCTAAAGAAGACATAAAAATGGCCAACAAGTATATGAAAAGGTGTTCAACATCACTAATTATCAGGGCAATGCAAATTAAAACCACTATGAGAAATTGCCTCACAGCCCTAGAGATGGCTATTATCAAAAAGACAAGCGATAACAAATGTTGGTGACAATGTGGAGAAAAATAATCCCTAATACACTGTTGGTGGAAATGTAGATTGGTACCACCATTGTAGAAAGCAATATGGAGGTTCCTAAGATATTAAAAATAGAGTACCACATGTCCCAACAATTCCTTTTCTAGGTATATATACCCAGGGTAGGTGAAATCACCACCTCATAAAGATATTTGCACTCACATGTTCATTGCACTGTTATTCACAATAACCAATATGGACACAACCTAAATTCCATTGAGGGATGAATGGATAAAGAAAGTGTCAATACACACACACACACACACACACAATGGAATATTATTCAGCCTTAAAAGAGGAGATCCTGCCATTTGCTACATCATGTGTGGACCTAGAGAACATCATGCTGAGTGAAATAAACAAGATACAAAAAGAAAAATATTGCATTACTTCACTTATATGTGGAATATGAAAACAAAAAGCTCAAATATACAGAGATAGAAAATGAAACAGTGGTTAACACAGGCGGGCAGGGGTGGAGGGGAGAGGAAACGGGGAGATGTAGGTTAAAGAACATAAAATAGATATGTAGTATGAGCAAGTTGAGAAATCTAATATACAGCATTAGGAGTAAAGTTAATAAAATTGTATTAGGGATTTTTGTTAAATAGATTTTAGCTGCTTTTGTGACACAAAAAAGTAACTATGTACGGTGATAGATATGTTAATATGCTTCACTATAGTAACCGTTTTACTATTTTTTATATATATATATTTACACATACATTTTTATATATATATATATATATATATATATATATTTATATCTTTCCCATAGTATCATGTTGTAAACCTCAAATACACACCACAAAATTTATTTAAAAAAAACAAAAACGAGAAAAACAAAAGTTGCTTTCAATGCTAGATTTTCCTAGCATTGCTAAAATTGGGTCCGGGGATAGAAAACAATTCAAACTGTGGTGACAGCAGCACAGATTTTCACATTTATTGAGGATAGTTTGGCTGTATCTATATAATTTTAAAATTCAGTAACCCCATTTCTGGGATTCCATTTTAAGGATATATCACACAAGTGCACAAGGATATACGTCCCAAGTTTTTTTTTACACTTTTGTAACTATAAAAAAGGAAGCCATAAATAGGAGAATGGGTAAAATAAATTAAAATACAGGCATACTATATGTCATGTAGCTATGCAGTCTTTCAAAAAAGAATATATTAGAGGTATACAGCTGGACTCAGAAAAATATCAGTTATTTTTTAAATAAATATAAAGACTCATAAAAATATACATAGTATGATACCATTTGAAAAAATATATAGAATGTATAGAAATATGCATAGATGTGCATTTGTCTAAAAAAAGCCTAGAAAGATAAACACTGAGCTAATAACAATGACCAGTTCTATGAAGCATAAGTAAATCAAGGGAGATGTTTAACTTTTAAAATGTTTACTTCTGATGTTATATTTTTTAGTAAAAAACTTAAAACTCCTTTTTGGAAAAAAAATTATAACTTATTGTTATGAATAATATCACATTTAATTTAACTTAGAGATAAATAAAAATGAAAATAAACTGAAGAACACAAATAAGGAAGCTTAAATAGGTGTAATTCCTAATTTGTCTAAAAGGAAAAAAAAGAAAGTACTTGTAATACATGAATCAGCAGGCCCTTGAAGAACTAGTGGACAAAGCTGAACATGTTCTTTTAAGCCATATGTCCTTTTTCTAAAGCCATAAGGGTTATGGGGCTTGAGAATATATAAAACAGCCCATAGATCAGATTGTAGCTGAAGGGATTCATGCTTGCATTTAGTTATGAAGTTCAAATTGGAAGCTGTTCAGGCAGAAAACTAATAGAAATGGGTGATAGCTAATTAACCTAAGGCTTCAAAGTAATTGCTCTGCAAGAAGCAATTTAAAAGGGACCTTTGTTTTATTTATTTATTTATTTATTTTGAAAATCATAAAATGCCCTATTTGACTTTTTGGTGCATGAGCAATATTGATTTTTTAAAAAACTTCTACCTGATTCAACTTCCTCATAAGTTTTTAAAAGGGCAAAGAATAACAAGAACTATGCTTCATATCACATACCGAATAGCGCAGGCTTAGGACTTTGCCATATGTTATTTAGATAATAGGATAAGATCTCTGAACTCATTTTGGCTCAGTGGATAGGATTATATTGGTTAACCAAGCCCTGAGCCACAAATTTACCACTGGAGTCAGCAGAGTCAGCTATGCTAAAGCATATAGCTGTTTAGTACAGAAGTGGCTCCCTAAGCAAAACCAAGGTGCTATTGTGAAAAGAAAGTATAAAGAATTCATGATATATAAAATCAGCCTCTATTTGCCACAGTCTACAACTCTGGCTTCTAATCTCTTACTTTTCAAAAATATCCATACTAACATAAAATATACTCTTTCTTTCCCAAAGAAAGGAGCCCCAAATGTCCTGCATTTCTACATCCAGTTCCCACCAAAAATGCTTCGAATTGTATGGAATTCTCTCCCTCAAATTAGTTTAGTATCTCTGATTTACAACTTCCTGGCACTTAAGCTTCACGTGGGACCCACAGATGAGGATAATAACGTCTGGATGAAGAGGTTCTCATCAGAACTTCTGACCCTGTCTGCCTGCCTCCAGAACCAAGCTTTATTAGCATGTAGTCTACATAAATGCTAGGGCCATCTTGTCAGACCATTATATCAATCTTATGGTTTTAAATTATACAATATGACTACAGAAACTAATTGCTTAAGAAATATTGTAAGTTTTCTAAGTATCTCCAGGAGTCATGCTCTCAATTACTTAGATCTCCCATTGAACAAGCACAGAAGTTCTTTTTTTGTTTGTTTGTTTGTTTTTAATTTGTGTAAATGTATGCGGTCCAAGTGTAGTTTTGTTATATGCATAGATTACATAGTGGTAAAGTCAGGAATTTCAGGGTCTTCATCACCCAAATAACACACATTATACCCATTAAGTAATTTCTCATTTTCTACCACCTTCCATCCCCTCACCCTTCTGAGTCTCCATTGTCTATCATTCTGCACTCTATGTCCATGTGTACACATTATTTAGCTCCTGCTTATAAGTGAGAACAAGCGATATTTCTTTATGTGTCCGAGTTATTTCACTTAAGATAATGGCCTCCAATTCCGTCCATGTTGCTCCAAAAGAAATGATTTCTTTTTTGGCTCAATATATTCCATTTTGTATATGCCACATTTTCATTATCCAAAAATCTGTTGATGGACACTTAGGTTGATTCCATATCTAAGCTATTTTGAATAGTGCTGCAATAAACATATGAGTGCAGGTATCTTTTTGATATAATGATTTCCTTTCCATTGGGTAGATCCCAGTAGTGGGATTGCTGGGTCAAATGGTAGGACTGTTTTTAGTTCTTTGAGAGATCTCCACACTGTTTTCCATAGAGGTTGTACTAATTTGCCTTCCCACCAACTGTGTATAAGCATTCCTCTCTGCACCACCCACCCCCAGCATCCTTGCATCTTTGTCAACATCTGTTTTTGGTTTTTTTTTTTTTTCTTTTTAGTAATAGCCATTCTGACTAGGGTAAGAGGTTTTAATTTGCATTCCTTTGACAATAAGTGTTACTGAGCATTCTTTCATATGTTTATGGGCCATTTCTATTTCTTCTTTAGAAAAAATGTTTATTCATGTCCTTTGCCCTTTTGTTAATGGGATTTTTTTTCTTCTTAAATTGTCTGAGTCCTTTGTAAATTCTGGATATTACTCCCCCATGAGGGTAGAATGAGTTTGGGAGGATTCCATCCTTCTCGATGTTATGGAATAATTTCTGCAGTATAGGCACCAGTTCTTCTTTGTAGGTTTGGTAGAATTCAGGCGTGAACTTTTTTTTCGTCCGGGACTTTTTTTTGCTGGAAGATTTTTTATTATTGTTTCGATTTCGGTGATTGATAATGGTCTGTTTAGGAATTCTATTTTTTTCCTGATTGAGCCTAGGGAGGTTGTGTGTTTCTAAGAATTCCCACTATTGGGGGTTTGCCCCAAGGAAAAAAAGACATTCTATACTATAATAAAGACATCTGCGCTCGAATGTTTATAGCAGCACAATTCGCAATTGCAAAGATGTGGAAACAACCCCAGTGCCCATCAATATATGAGTGGATTAATAAAATGTAGTATATGTATACAATGGAGTACTACTCAGCCATAAAAAACAATGGTGAATTAACACATCTGGTATTACCCTGGATGGAACTAGAGCCCATTCTTCGAAGCAAAGTATCACAAGAATGAAAAAACAAGGACCACTGGTACTCCCCATCAAATTGGTACTAACTGATCAATACTTATGTGCACACATGGAAATAATTTTCATCAGGGGTCAGGAAGGTGGGAAGGGGTGGCGGGGATGGGAAAACTCACACCTAAGGGGTGTGGGATGCACTATCTGGGGGTTGTTCACGATTGTAGCTCTGACTTGGGCAGTGCATAGGAAATATATGTAACTAAAGTGTTTGTACCCCCATAATATTCTGAAAGAAAAAGAAATTTTGTTAAATAGATTTTCTAAACTTTTTGATCTTTATTCCCCCTTGGGAATTACAATAATTGATAAGTTCAGTTGATTTATGTAGTCTCAAAATCTCAAAGGCTTTGTTCATTTTTTAAAATTCTATTTTCTTTATTTTTGTCTGACTGGGTTATTTTGATACACCTATTTCTAAGTTCTGAAATTTTTTCTTCTGCTTGGCCTGGTTTATTGTTGAAGTTTTTGAATATATTTTGTAATTTCATCAATGATTTTTTTAGTTCCAGAATTTTTTTCAGATCTCTACCACCTTGGTAGATTTCTCATTCATATTCTGAATTGATTTTCTGATTTCTTTGCATCGGTTTTCAGATTCCTCTTGCATCTCATTGAGCTTCTTTAAAATCAATATTTTGAATTATTCATCTGGCATTTTGAGGACTTTTTTGTGGTTATGATCTATTGCTGGAGATTTATTGTGTTCCTGTGAGGGTGTCATAACACCTTGCTTTTTCATGTTTTATGTACCTCTATGTTGATTTTGCATGCCTAGAGCAACAGTTGCTTCTTATTTTTGAATTTACTTTTCTTTGGGGAGTATTTTTTTTCTTGAAGATGTGATTATTATGATGGTTGGATATGGCCTTTTGGCTTTGCTTCAGGGTGCATGCCATGGCAAAAATTCTGTGTGATTTCTTTGGCTATAAATAACTGTAGTGTTATCTGTGGACTGCTCTGTGTGTTATGGTGTGGTTATTTTTGGAGGCTGTGGTGAAATTGTGCTGGGGACTAGAGTGCCTGATGGGTCCTTCTACAGGTTTCAGTAGTAGCAGTGATGGGCCAAGTGTGTCCATCCTTGTGACCTGAGGCAGCAAATGGTGGCTCCTGTATTGGCAAATCCAGGCAAGCTGATTCTTGGGCCTCTGGGTTGCTTTTTCAAATGCTAGTTGTAGTAGCAGTGTACCAGGGGGATGAGTGGGCTCTTGACCTCCTGGATAGCTGGGGTGGTATGGGTGATAAGAGTAGCAGTGGTCATGAGAAGCTCTTCTCATTCCCAAGTGCTGTGTTCTTGCATTAGCAGTTGTAATGGGCTGTACAGGCTGGCCTCCAGGCCAGTAAGTTGTACTTGCAGGTAATTTCCAGCTGCAGTGGTAGCTTTAGGATTTTTATGCAACCTCTGTTATCCAGGAGAAGGACTTGGGTTTCCCAGGTGGTAGATTGGGTCCCAGGAGCTTGGATCCCATGCTCTGTCTCAGAGAGTGAGGCAAACCTGTATGGAGCTGGACAGGGCAATCTTGAACTCAGGACCCCCAATGGCAGGTGCATGCATAATCCTTGATGCTGTGTCAGGGCAGTCTTTAGGCCCCTGGAATGCTTGGGTGAGTGATGACTGTTGATATACTGCAGTCTTAGCATGTAGAAGGAGGGGCAGTCCCAGAGGCCACAGCTTTGGCTGGCAGAAGTGGGATTTGCTTCCCCCTCATGCACCAGTCCCAGTGGGGCTCTCTCCACCATCTCAATTGTGTTAGCCAATTGGACTAGTCAGTCATGGCAGTTTGCATCTAGTTTGTAATGCATCCCTGGACCTTAGGAGACACCACTTGGCTTAATATCAAGTTTCTGCAGCAACTCTCCTCCTGCTCAGGTCCCAGGGTGGGTAGCCCAGTTCCAGCACCAGTGGCTGGATTCTATGGCACATTAGTTTCTCAGTTCTTGTTGTGGGAGTGCCTCCCCTGCTCAAGCCTAGTTCCCCAAGCCCCAGTCCAAGTCTCTCCAACACTAAAGACGGGTGCCACTGTTTGTTCCCAGGACCATGCACAGCTCCTTAAGAGCTAGGATTGAGAATGGCATCTTACTGTCACCGCCTCCGTATGAGGGAGTGGATGGGACACTGCCCAGAGCAATTCCTTCTCACAGTATCCTGTCCACTTCCTAAGTTACATTCAGGGCTTGGGAGGATCAAGGTGCTCTTCTATGGCCTGGATTATATGGTTCTCCAGTAGGAAAGTGGACCACAGAAAAACAGTCATTCACCCTTTGCCATATTGGGTATTCACTCCCAGTTTTCAGGTGGTTCCAGCCACGCATGCTGCCTGTTTTCCTTCTCCTTCCCAGAATTTGGAGTTTCCTTTGCTCCAGTGAGAACTCCAGTGTTCTCTCTTATATAATATATTCAAAGTGTGAATGTCAACACAATATTTTGGTTCTTCTAAGAGGGTGAAGTGTGCTGGAAATGCTTCTAGTTAGCCATCTTGAAAAAAAATTAAAACTCCAAGAGTTCTTAAGATGACCATTGTCAGTTGCCCAGGATCCATATACTCAATATATTTTTTCCCCCTCAATTTTAGGATTCACTCTGATGTGGTTAACTTAAGATTGTGCCCCTCCTGAACCAAACATTTTTATCAAAGGTAGGGGAATTACATGGACTTTAAAAAAAATCTCTCCCCTGAATCAGGGTGAGACAGATTTCCCTAAAGCACATGGGTTACATGGTAGATATGGGGATATGCCAAAAAGTTAGCATGTGTTTCCAAGAAAAAGTAAATTCCTTGAGACCCAAAATGGATAATAAGCTAATTAAAATTTTAATGTTTTTTATGGTTTTCAACAATGAGATTGAAAACTACTTGAGGAAAGATATCACATTCTAGGATTGTATTTGTCTGTTGGAACAGGTAATGGATAATGAATCGAATGTATGTGGATGATTTTATTTCATCTACTAATTTATAATTATTAATCTCAATATTTATTATAAATGACAAATCTTTTATTATTTTATTACTTATATTTTACATATATATACATATATATATTTGTATAACCCAGATCTTCAATTGTCATTTACAAAATTATTATTCACATTGGCCTTGGAAAAACAATAGACTTTCAAAATAATATCTTCTGGACTGTTCTTGTTTTATATAATATTAATGTCTATTTATTTGTCTTTTGTTGCAGGATTTATTTATACATGTGGTGGAACTTTAAAAGGACTTAATGGCACTATAGAAAGCCCTGGCTTTCCATATGGATATCCAAATGGTGCAAATTGTACGTGGGTAATAATAGCAGAAGAACGAAATAGAATACAAATTGTTTTTCAGTCATTTGCTCTAGAAGAAGAATACGACTACTTATCCTTATATGATGGACATCCTCATCCTACAAACTTTAGGACAAGGTCAGTGTATTTTGAATGGAAGACTGGAAAGAAAATATTTTATAAGTAAAAGTAGTTTATTTGACAACTGAACATTTTTGAGGCAATTATAATAAAGTTGTATTCATTTTAATTAGTATTTATTTGGAAATATATCCCATGAACAAATTAGTTTGGTACCTCTGACTTCATAAAACTAGTATATTAATTCTGTCTCTCAAAAAGGTGACTGTAAATTGAATTGTGACCTTTTTACAGTGGTTAAAGGTATTTTGTTTTTAAAAATAATGATTTCATGATTTCATTCATTATGAGTATAACTTTTGAAAAAGTAAAACCGTATCATATGTCTTTCGGTGGCATGTATACAATTTTAATACACAATATGCAAAAACACTTCAAAATCAATATTAATGTATTAGAATACATTAATTTCAGATAATGTGTATAGTTTATAACGTATAAATATGTGAACATTGCATCCTTTTATTTCACAGACTTGGGCACTTATATTTCTATCTCTACAGATAAAAGTATTTATTTTTAAGCTAGTTGATGAAACAGATATAAAAATTAGTTGGCACACTGACTGTTATTAAAGTGATTCTTCACAATTTCCTCTTGGTCAATAGGTTATCTGAAAATATGAAGTATTTTTTGCTGTTTTACTAAAAACTCATTTAAAAAAAAGTCAATGAACTATAATTCAACTAAAAAATTCAAAATTCTAAGTATTACTTATTTCATTTAGTCCCGGAGTTATACCAGTGCTTGTAGATTTTTCTTTAATGGCAGTAAGCTTTTTTTAAATTTCTAATTTAAAATATTCTAATCAGATAACCTGTAGGAATTAAAGACTCTTTACATACATGGCTATGTTTGAGTTATGGTTCTGTGATTCTGTTACTCTTCCTAATAGTTGATACTGTCTTCTTGCTTTTCTAATCTATGGGAAGTAGAATATCAATATTAACTTTTTATACTTCCGTCAATCTTCCATATTCTTTTGCATTGATTTTTTTCCACTTTAAATAAAAATTTTATGTTTATTGTCTTCCCAATTTTTGTTGTGAAAGTCATAACATAGTGGGGAAAATGGTGGACCTGGAGGTAAGATTTATATTACAGTGTCAGGTTTGCTGCTCGCCAGCTGTTTGAACAATCCATGAGACAGACCACTGTGCTTAAACTGAGATGGTAACAATCAGGGGGATGGTATCCATCTCACTGCACTTGTCTGCAGATCTTATGAGAAATTGTGTATGCACCTGCTGCACAGATATAAAGTTCTATTGGAACACATTTGAATTATTTCCAGTCAGAATAACATTTAAAAATGCCTGAGTTGTTTCTCAAGTTCTTAGTTATGTAAAGAAAAGGTCATTAGATTGATTACAGGCGAGGTTCTATCTCTCTCTCTCTTCTGTACGTTCATTTACTGAGAAAATCTGATTTCTTTTCCCTTTTACACACTGAACTCCTTCAATAATCATACATTTCATAAATATATATTAATAGTATGGCACACACTTCTGACAGTGCTATTTCATCATCATTGTCAAAATCATTAAAAGTCAGATGCTTTGTTGTTAATGACAAAATGCTAAGTCAACATAGAAAACAAATAGTACCCTGTGTGCATGAATGCTTGCTTGCGCTTGTGTTGATGTAGGCATCTGCTACACCTGTACACATCCAATCAGATTGCAGGCCATAAGAGAAAAAGGAAGGTACTTCCTAAAATTTCAAGACAGCTAAAAGAATGTGTGCATAAAAGTAGAAGTACAAAGACTTTTGTGCGTTTTCTTTACACCAGTAATGTATGCTATGTAATTGGTCTAAATATAAAAAGAAATAAACTTCTCTTAATATTATCTGGTAGTTTCTAAGTATCAATTTATTGATAGTATTGTTTGTACAAGTATCTATTCTATCTAGATCCCATTGAAAATGAGAAAACACATTTTTATTTTACCTCTGCCCTTATTTTAAAAAATTTCAGCCTCTGAGAAGTTAAAAGACTTTGTGAGATTAAGAAAATTAATTTATTGTTCTCATTCTATCTTTCCTAATCTGTAAATTGGGAATAATAGCACTTAATTTATAGAGATTTTATGAGGATTACAATGTAATGAAAGCTCAATCATTCTAACCCTTAGCATTTATTGAGTGATTCCTGTGCACCTGACACTGTGCTAAGTACTTTGTATTCATTATAGTATTTTACTTCTCCTCTATCCAAACAATGTGAAATAATTACTATTATTATCATTATCACTTTACAACTGGGAAAACGAGGCTAAAATTACTTGCCCAAGTAACATTGTTGAAAGTGGCAAGAGGCAGAAACATCTTTACAACCCAGATTTGTCTCAGTTCTGACCTTAAGCTCTTCAATATGTATAGTTCTAGTTATTCATATATAACCTCTAAGGTTTATGCATTCCTATATAAAGCCTATTTTAATAGTATTTGATAAAATTTGATTAATAAGATATTTTCAAACATGTATAATATAGACAGATATAAACAGAAAGATAAAAACAGAAAGATACAACTTTATTCTTGGTATTTATTTTATAGACTATATGCTAATGCACTCTGTAGGATTGTGCTCTCAGAGAATGTTTAATGCATCTATTGGACTTTGTGCTTAAAGAAATACTGTTGCTAATGTTACAGCTGATTTTAGTTAGCAAGACTGGAAAAAAAATTCAATATTTAACCTACAGCCCCTTCCAAACTGTGTTTATATACAAAATCTGCTGTTTGATTAGAAGTCAAAAATGCTGCTGCCAGTTTGATTCATGTTTGTGTCTGGCTCTTTGACTCACTGTTTTCTTGGTTTTTGTTTCTCTCAAATTGGATCATATTCTCACTTAATGCATGTCCTTATGGTGTGTTTGCTGTTCTCTTTCTTCCAGGAATTGATACTTATATTTTGTTATTTTCTTGAGTTCCACTTAACTTATGTTTTAATAAATGGTTTTCTATCCTTGCCATGCAATAATACAGAGAAAATAGCTTGTGGTTCTTATCATTCTTACTTGTATAAATAACATATTTGGATTTGTAATTACAATTTCATACTTTTAAAACTATTCTCTTAAACTTCAGTTATTGATAATCTTACTTCTTTTCCTGTAATTATTTTATTTATTAAATGAAAATTGAAAGAGGTAGCTGAATGTGATACTTGCAGCAAGGCACTGTCAGAGTCCTTTTTTAGTTATAACTGTAGCTTAGAGCAAATGCTGATGCATTTAAAACAACTTTGCTCGATCTGATGCATAAAAGTTATTCTAAGCTTTGTTTACCTTATTTATGTTAATAGTGTATTTTCTCAATAAGAAAATTGTATCAAAAAGTAAAAAATTAAAAAAATCACCTATAATTTCATTAGGCAGAGACAGACATATTTACATAGTTAGGATCATTCTATATATGCTATTCTGTATCCATGCTTAATCTGTCTACATTATAGTATACATCTGCGGTCCCCAACCCCCAGACCATGGACCAGTAATGGTTGGTGGCCTGTTAAGAACTGGGCTGCACAGCAGGAAATGAACAGCAGGTGAGCGAGTGAAGCTTCATCTGTATTTATAGCCACTTCCCATCTCTTGCATCACCACATAAGCTCTGCCTCCTGTCAGATCAGCAGCAGCATTAGATTCTCATAGGAGTGTGAACCCTACTATAAACTGCACATGTGAGGGATCTAGGTTGTATTCTCCTTATGAGAATCTAATGCCTGATGATCTGAGGTGGAGCTGAGGTGGTGATGCTGTGCTGGGGAGCAGCTGCAAATACATATTATCATTAGCAGAGAGATTTGACTACACAGAGACCATAATAAATCAATTCCTTACAGACTCATATCAAAACCCTATCAGTGAGTGGCAAGCGACAATTAAACTGCATTTGTGGCAGGCTTTATAGTGGCAAGTGAGCATCTTATTTCAATTGTACAGCTGCATCTGGTAGCAGGCTTTAAGTCAGAATCCGACACTTATTTTAGTCCACACATGGCCCGCCCATTATTTTATTTACCACTTCTATCTGCACCTCTTTCCCACGTTGCACACTTGTCTCAGTCACAGTTTTGGTAAGCCCACAAGCTAACCCTAGCAAAAAGGAGTAAAAAATAAATGTCGCTGGACAGCTTCTTTGAAAAGAGGGAAAGACCCAGTGAGGAGATAGCAGAAGACTCTAAGACTTCCAACAAAATGAAAGCTGCGTTTAAAAGAAAATACCAAGAGTCCTACTTAAATTACAGGTTCATTGCAACAGGTGATTCACATTCTCCAAGCCCACTTTGTATAATATGTGACAATCGGCTATCCAACAAAGCCATGAAACCTTCAAAACTGCTTCGCCATGTGGAGACCAAGCACTCTGCATTAAATGACAAGCCTTTGGAGTTTTTCAAAAGAAAAAAAATGTGAACACAAAGAACAGAAGCAATTATTGAAGGGCAACACTTCATCAGATGTGTCTGCACTGAGAACATCATTCTTAGTGGTTAACTGACTGTGTCATCCATAGAGAAATGCTGGCTAGCCTAAAAATGTCACCTGAACTAAACAACGTTTTGCAGGATGTGATTAAAATTATCAACCACATTAAAGTACATGTCCTTAACTCATGTCTGTTCGCACACCTTTATGAGGAGATGGATGCAGAGCACACACGTCTTCTCTTACACACAGAAGTGAGATGGCTTTCTAAAGGTAAATCACTGGCCAGAGTTTTTGAGTTATGAGAGCCACTCCAGAGATTTATTTTAGAAGAACAGTCACCACTGGCAGCACATTTCAGTGACACAGAATGGGTTGCAAAATTTGCTTACTTGTGTGTGTACACAAAATATACTTGTGTGACATATTCAACCTGCTCAATGAATTCAATCTGTCACTTCAGGGTAGAAGGACAACTGTGTTCAAGTCAGCAGATAAAGTGGCTGTATTCAAAGCCAAATTGGAATTATGGGGGTGAAAAGTGAACACTGGAATTTTTTGACATGTTTCAAACATTGGCAACGATTTTGAAAGAGATTGAGCCAGGGCCCTCTTTCTCTCAGCTGGTGTGTGATCACCTATCTCAGCTTTCAAAAGAGTTTGAGCTTTACTTCCCAACCACAAAAGACCCCCAAACTGGGAAAGAATGGATCTGTGATCCATTTGTGAATAAGCCAGGTGAATCCACTTGGTCCGTGCTAGAAGAGGATCAACTGCTTGAGATCTCAAATGATAGTGGCCTTAAAAGATGTTTGAGACAACTTCAAATCTCTGTATGTTCTGGATTAAAGTCAAGGTTGGAATATCCTGAGGTTGCCACTAAAGCACCGAAAAACCTACTTCCATTTCCAACATCCTATCTTTGTGAAGCAGGGTTTTGTGCAGTGACAGCAACCAAAACGAGATTACAGAGTAGACTGGACATAAGCAACACACTTGGGTGTCACTGTCTCCCATCACCCCCAGACGGGACCGTCTAGTTGCATGAAAACAAGCTCAGGGCTTCCACTTATTCTGCATTATGGTGAGTTGTATAATTATTTCACTGTATATTACAATGTAGTAATAATAGAAATAAAGTGCACAAAATATGTAAAGTACTTGAATCATCCTGAAACCATCCCCCCCGGTCCCAGTCCAAAAATTATCTTCCATGAAACTGGTCCCTAGTGCCAAAAAGGTTGGGGACTGCTGGTATACATATTTTACATGTGATTAGAATTTTTGTAAGCATCAAAAGTTGGAGGCACATATTTAATCCCATGGATGTACTATAATTCATTTAATCTTCTGTTATAAGAAATTTTTTTCTCTCATAATTGATTCAGATATCATCTTTATGAATATATATTTTCTATATTTTAGATTAGTTCCTTAGAAACAGAATGGCTAGATCAGAAGCAAACAATATTGCTCATATTACTAATATGCCTTCCAAAAGCTTACATCAAGGAATATTACTCTAAGGAAAAAACTGTACTCCATTTCCTCTTTGTCTTACCAGGCTTACTAACCTCTTTTATCCATTTATTCTTAATTAATTTGATTATTTTATTTATGTATATCTGATTAGGATAGATATCTAACGTCTTCCCATGTTTGATAAATGCTGTTATTTTCTTCTGCAAATTTATTGCTGTTTTTGGTCTATGTATCAGTATTTTTTCAATGATTTATATAAATTATTTTATTATAATATGTAAATATTTGTTCTTTTATGTGACAAAGATATTCCCCAACTTATTGGTTGCTTGCTAAATCTTAACTATTCATTTCTGCACAAATAAATGAAGAATTTTAAAATTTGTATGTAATGATGTACATTGTACATTTATTTAAAGATTATTTTATCTCCTTAAATTTTAGAAAAGTCATCAACCCACATATTTTATAAATATTCACTTTTTAATTTTTTTGATTTTTTACATGTATAATTTTAATACATTTGAAAATTTCCAAAATAGCTTTTAAAATCTCATTTCTCAAAGTAAAAGAGAATGATTATTTTTGAAACACCAAGGTAGCAGTGTAGTTATTTTTAAAAAGAGTTGACAAAAAAAATTTGTTTGGTGTGTCTCCTGACATGTTACCCTAGTCTCCTCATTCCTATTTGGATATGGCATATCATTTAGGATGTTTGGCTGTTACAGAAATCCTGACTCAGCAGCTTAAGCAAAAGTAGATTTGTTTTTCTCACCCAAGTCCATTATTATGCAATTGGCCAGGAAAGCAAAAGCTTTCCCAAAAGCCTTTAGAAAGATCCTTTTCCCACATCACTGGCCAGAACAGACTCACATCACCACTACTTGGTGAAAAGTATCCTAATATACGAACATTTCATTTTTAATCTCAATGGTGGAAAATAGCATGGAGAAGGCTGAGGGACAGTCACTTGACAAAATCTATCAGTGTCCAAATATTCCTATCTATACTTTTTTTATTGTTAAAAATGAAAGTTAGTTTTTAAGAATGCTTAATCTTCTAAATAAATTATTTTTAAAGTTGTAATTGAAAAAGAGGAAGTGAGTATCACAAGGTCATAGTCATAGTGTAGTAACGGCTACAATATAAACTTTATCTTCTTGAATTATATAAATGTCCATGAATTAGTAATGTTAAAAGTAAAAAAAAGATAGGTCAAGATATAAAAAATAAGTGTAAGTTAAAATAACTATCTTACTGAGTTATGTAGACAATAATAAACAATAAAACACTTGCTATACAGAGATAGAAAGCTAGTTGAGGGTGAGAGAGTTTCCTATTTTAAATGTGATGCTCAGAGACAAGTTGACATAGACAAGTTGACCAGTGACAGCTGGATAGACATGATGGAAATGAGAGACATCCAAGTGAAAGGAAAAACTAGTGCAAAGATCCTAATTCTGGAGCATGTGCGTGAAAATGAGTAAGCAACGAAGCCAGATAAGTAATGGAATAGGGCAAGATCATACAAGGTCTGGTAGACCATTATAGAGACTATGAATTTTTATGAGTGAATTATAAAGTTATCAGAGGGTTTTGAGCAGAGATGTGATGTGACATAACTTGGGCCACTACCAACAGAGTCCACTTTGTACACTGCACAAAGTTGCCAGGTCTAGGGTAAAGCATTCCAGCCTGTGCTAGTTTAGCCAAGTTTGTGCCCCAGAGTACCATATCAGTACCATATCTGAAGAAGAAGAGCTTTTTTTCCATACATTCACAAGAGGTGGTCCCTTTTTCAATTTCTCCCAGCAGTGGGTCACATTTTTCTAATTCTCACGATGCATGCTGCTGTTATGTCTTACAATCTCAAAAAATCACTCTAAGCTGCTTTGTGGAGAATAGACTGTCAACAACTCCAGTAAAAAGTTGCTATTTATTAACATAGTGAATTCTGTGAAAGAAGTAGATATGGGGCAAATACTGAGAATTACATAATAGGTAGTACCATTATATACAATTCTATTTATAATATTTTCTTAAAATATTTTTCTATTTTAAGAAAGGTTATTTTATATGAAAATATGAATTATTTGTTTTTAAAGAGAGTAGAGAATACAAATAAAAAAACTATTGAGGAAATTGAAATAGCTAACGTACTGTAACTTATCAAAAAAATATTGGAAGATATTCTCCAATATTTTCTTATGAAACTTTAGAGTGGTAACCTTTATATTTAGATCTATGATTCTTCTTGAAGGTGTGAAGGAGTCTAGATTCATTTTGTTCCATTGTATATTAAAGTGAAGACAAATTAACATGGCGTATGTTTTAAGGAATCCTAGAAATGACAACTCAATAAATTGTGTGTCCCAGCTGGCTGCCTTTGAGCACAATTACAATTAAGCATGTTTCAAGTACATTTTAAAAAATGACTACTTGATCAACTAAGTTTTTCTAGAAAAAGCTCTGTCTTATTTTTTAACCCTATTTTTACAATGAAATTACTGTTTCTCACTTTTATTTTTTTTAACTTAATGACTATCCATAACGTGTTTAAACCTTGTTTGTCACAGTCCTAGAATAAGCTTCATCACCATGCCCAAATTCTCTGAACTTTATTTATCCCTTTATTTTTTTCTCAATACTGTGAGGAATATAAAAGATGTCATGTGTTCTGTTGCAATTCTTATTTATTATACAAAGTTACTGGATGTTTGACATAACCATAGAATTCACAAGCCTAAGGGACATAATCAAGGAACAGTAATTTGAATGAATAAACAACAATCTGGAGCTTGAATTCCCACTTGTGTAATTAGACCATTTTTTAAAAATTTAAAATTGATACATAAAAGGTAGATCTTTTCCCCTTCAGAAAATGTTGGCAGTGTCCCCACAAATGTTCTTGAGCAGCCCCTATAGTTCTTTTCTTACATGAATAATCTTTCCTCTCTTCTTTGCTCCCTGAATTTCTCATACCACTTCCTAATACTTATGATAAAAAATTCTCTTTTTCATACTTGATGGTCCTTTCAGTGTTACACAATAATCTATCTCCCTTCTTGTAGATATAATGTTGAGGTAGACAATGGCTTTCCCATGAAAATTATTAGAAAATATCTAAATGACTTGATCGTAGAAAAGATGACTATGGGGTATATATGTTTTATGTCAGTGCACTCTAATGATTTAACTCTACTTGATGACATTGCCTCTCATGTCCCTATCTCCAGGCTTTCACAAAGGTTAGATTGAGAATTACACAACTCAATTCAATTTGCTGACTGAAGACTCCCCCTTCCAGAGTTGGAACCAACCCTTGTATCCCGATTATCTTGCTTATATAATAGAATGTCTGGGAAATGCAGAGGTTCTACTGCCTGACATAGAATGTTTTTGTGTGTAGGTGAGTGTGCAGAATGGCATACATGAAATTAACTGTTTGCTCAATAAATAAGAGAAACAATACCAGATTTTTCTTATTTATCTATAATATTAATGAGACCAACCAACCGGCAAAGTGAATTTTCTTTACTGTTGGTCCAACTATGACCTTGGTAATAGCCTTGTATAGAAAATATAGACCACTCAAAACACAGAAGTTGAGTGTAAAAATGGATTTTTCTATGGACAAGCTTGAAAAAGATGTTATATTTTGGTTAGCATCCCCTTACCCAACACTATGTTTTACTAAAGACTTACTGCATTACCATAGGGCATGTAAAGTGAATTAGAAAAATAGCCAATTAAAATTTTGATGCACCTTAAGCAGTTAATGATTCTTCTCTTTAGATATCATTACTCACTTTGGAACATTCAAATTAATGATTGGATAAATCTCAAGGACAGATGAGATTTCTAAAACTTTTTGTCAACATAAAAGGCTCTTTCAAAACTGACTAAGGCGAGGATTCAAGAGGATACACAACTATTTATTGTTTATACTAGGCATGTTGCCAAAAAGAATTGAGGTGGCTTTTAGTGAAGAAGTAGACTAAATTAAACCATTAAAACTGGTGTTAAAAGATAGAACAAAAGATGATAATAAGTAAGTTTAAACATAGATTATATTTATTCAATCTTTTATAGCAGATCTGTGAAAAGGTTTACTTCCGTTAGCCTGCTTTCAATAAAACAGCACTGATATCATAAAAGCAAACTACATATAGTGCTATAATTGACTGGCGATATTTCTTGTGAAAGTCACTTATGCTCAATAAACATTCATTTTCTCATCTGTAAAATGGCATAATCAAAGTGCCTACTTGATTATCTTACAGAAAGCAACTTGATGTTCTCATAAATACAAATGTTTTCAGTAATAAAAAAATTTCATAAAATTAGTCTAAAACCCTAAATAAAATTTTTAGATAAGACATCTCAGATTAACTCTTTATGAATCCATTTAGACTTGTTAATATATGGTACCCTAGGGGAAGATACAGATAGTCTGTATCTGTTTAAAACTAACATTCTCTGAATACACACTCTGTCAGGCTACTCATATACGATTGTTATAACATCATTTCAGACATTTTCCCAATATATTCATTATGCAGGTGAGAAAATTAAATTCATTATACAGGTGAGAAACACTGATAATTTTTCCAAGATCAGTATCAAGATACTGAATTGTGAACGTAGATAGGTTAGAGCATAGTGCATTAGTTATAATTATTTACATTTTTCAACTATACTATTTTTGGAGTGATGAATTAGAATACTTAAACTAGACAACTATAGAATCAGACAACTTTTATTGACTACTTATATTAATATTTTTATAAAGTCATTTTACTAAATCTAAATTAAAGGGTCAAGAATATTAAAGGACATAAGAAAAGAGATCACATTTATATCGGGGTCCACTTTTTTAAAAGTTACCCATTTGCTGTTAAAACATGACATGCATCCAAAGGCATATTGTGTCATAAAAATAGTCATGTAAAAGAGAATTATTCCTTAATAGGTATTTTAGGTTTGATGTCATCAAGGTATCTAGAAAATACTGAGCCCATAAAGAAAAATGATCTAGTTTCTAAACATAAAAATATGTTTATATCCTGAGCCACCCAGTTAGTTTTCAGAAACATTGAAGATATTTCAGTTATGTTTTTAAATGATATTTTTAGGGGGAAAAACCCACAAGTAATTAAATATAAATTCAAAATTCTTCTTACACATACACACCAAATATATAAGGGCTTTACAAAATCAGTTCCAAACTAGTGATTAAATATTTTTATCCTCAACCTATATTAAAGTAAGCTAATTGTATTTATAGTATATGTTTCTTTTAAAATTGCTTTTCTAAGGTGCTAAAAAATAAAAATAAAATGTCATATCCTGCTATATTTGTGATACTTTGCTTGATGGATACAACTTTTTAAAAAATGTACAATATGGACCCTTGCCACAGAAACTATTTATATATTTGTGGTAATTAAAAAACATTATGAACTAATCACAGAAACCTCATTTCATTCATTTTTAAGATAATGTTGTCTATGTCTCTATTTTTGTGCCAGTACCATGATGTTTTGGTTACTACAGCCTTGTAGTATAGCTTAAAGTCTGGTAAAGTGATGCCCCCAGATTTGTTCCTTTTGCTTAAGGTTGCTGTGGCTATTCAGGCTCTTCTCTGGTTTCAAACAAAGTGTAGAATTATTTTTTCTAGATATGTGATGAATGATGTTGTTATTTTGATAGGGATTGCATTGAACCTGTAAATCACTTTGGGTAGCATGGGCATTTTAACAGTGTTGATTTTATTGATCCATGAGCAGTATATTTTTTTCCATTTGTTTGTGTTGTCTGTGATTTCTTTCCTCAGTGTTTCATAGTTCTCTTCATAGAGATCTTTCACCTCCTTGGTTAAGTATATTCCTAGGTATTTTATTTTTGTTGTAGCAATTGTGAATGGTATTGAGTCTTTGATTTGACTCTCAGCTTGACTGTTATTGCTGTATAGGAATGCTACTGATTTGTGTACATTCATTTTGTAACCTGAGACCTTGTTGAATTTATTTATCAATTCTAGGAGTCTCTTGATGGAATCTTTAGGGTTTTCTAGATACGAGATCATATCATCTGCAAAAAGCAATAGTTTGACCTCCTCTTTCCTGATTTGGACACCCTTAATTTTTTTCTCTTGCCTGATTGCTCTGGCTAGGACTTCCAGCACTATGCTCAATAGACATGGTGACAGTGGGCAGTCTTGTCTTGTTCCAGTTCTTAGTGGGAATGCTTTTAACATTTCCCCATTCAGTATGATGTTGGCTGTGGGTCTGCCATATTGCCATCTGATCTTTGATAAAGTAGACAGCAACATATACTGTGGAAGGGAATCCCTATTCAATAAATGGTGCTAGGAAAATTGGATAGCCACATGTAGAAGATTGAAACAGGATCCATTTTTCTCATCACCCACAAAAATTAATTCAAGATGGATAACAGACTTAAATCTAAGACATGAAACCATAAGAATTCTAGAAGAAAATGTTGGCAAAACTCTTCTAGAATTTATGAGGAAGACCCCAAGGGCAATCACAGCAACAACAAAAATAAATAAATGGGACTCAGTTAAATTAAAAAGTTTCTGTACAGCCAAGGAAACAATCAGCAGAGCAAATAGGCAACCTCCAGAGTGGGAGAAAATATTCACATGCTATACATCCAATAAAGGGCAATAACCGGAACCTACAAAGAACTCAAGCAAATCAGCAATAAAAATCAAACGACCCCATTAAAAAGTGGGCAAAAGACATAAACAGAAGCTTTTCGAAAGAAGATAGACAAGAGGCCAATAAACATATGAATAAATGCTCATCACTAATCATCAGAGAAATGCAAATCAAAACCACAGTGAGATATCACCTAACCTCAGCAAGAAAGGCTTTTATCAAAAAGTCCCAAAATAATAGATGCTG
Organism: Daubentonia madagascariensis; assembly: GCA_023783475.1. Taxonomy (NCBI): domain Eukaryota; kingdom Metazoa; phylum Chordata; class Mammalia; order Primates; family Daubentoniidae; genus Daubentonia; species Daubentonia madagascariensis. The sequence continues at coordinate 23,353,865 of JAKFHU010000726.1, read as the reverse complement.
ATGTGGTTGTGGAGAGAAAGGAATACTTATACACTGTTGGTGGGACTGCAAACTAGTTCAATCTCTGTGGAAAACAGTATGGAGATTCCTTAAAGAACTAAAAGTAGACCTACCATTTGATCTAGCAATTCCACTACTGGGTATTTTCCCAAGGGAAAAAAAAAATCATTTTTTCAAAAAGACATTTGCACTAGAATGTTTATCACAGCACAATTCACAATCTCAAAGATGCGGAATCAAACCAAATACTCATCAGTTCATGAGTGGATTAATAAAATGTGGTATATGTACACCATGGAGTTCTACTCAGCCATAATATGTTTTGCAACAATCTGGATGGAACTGGAGACCATCCTCCTAAGTGAAATATCACAAAAATGGAAAAACAATCACTGTATGTACTCACTATTAAATTGGAACTAACCAATCACCACTCATGTGTACAGATAGAAGTAAAACTCGATGGATATCATAAAGGTGGGAGGGGGGAGGAGGGGATGAGTGACATCATACCTAATGGGTACAATGTACACTATGTGGGTGATGGGCATACTTATAACTTTGATTCAAGCAGTACAAAAGCAATGCATGTAACCAAAACATTTGTACCCCCATGATATTCTGAAATAAATAAAAAAATAAAAGATAATGTTTTCTAATTACAAAAGTCAAATTATTTGGGGGTGAAATGTGATCATTGGAAAATACTCAACCAAAGAAAAAGTAATATATAAAACAACCCATTGCCATATCATATATATTGGAATGCTAATGTTAACTAATTCTTTGATGTATCAATTCATATTAATACCTAAATTTTCTATAATCTCTTTTCCTATGTTTTAAAATCTATTTTATGCATAATGATATATAACTATATAATATATCATATAATATGTACTACATAATATCTATATTTTTTCCCATCCCTATCCCTATCCTATCCCTCACCCTGACTTCACCCCACCAGTAAAAAGCATCCCCATATTGTGGCCATCATTTTTTTATTTTTTCCAAAACGATACTTTAATCATACACGAATGTATCTCAAAGCAACACAATGTTTAATTTTCTTAATTTGTAAGATTTACATTAATAAAATATATATCATACTGTTTAGTTTCCTGGGACTTGCTTTTTTGACTTAACATTATGTTTGTAAGAGTCATCCATATTGTAGCATATTGCTGTAGTTCATTCATTTCCATTCATTTTTTATTTACTCTTATGCATTTAGCACACTTCAATCATGAATATAATGTACTTTACCTATTTTTTAATACATAGACATTTGTATTGTTTTCAGTTTTGCTATTAAGAATAATGCTGATACAAATAAATTTGTATGTATTTTCTGGTACAGAGTGCAAGAAATCTAAGACTGAAAGGGCTGGTTCAATGTATACAGAGGATGCAATTATTAAAATTTATTTAAATCTGCATAATGTTAATTGTTTTCCCAATCCGCGGAGTTAAAAGGAAACCAAATAAGTAAAGTATCCTTGGAGAGAGCAAAGTAAAGAAAGTAGAAGGAGGTAAAATGAGCACCTAAGAATGCAGAGGCCAAACCTTCCCCAAGTTCAATGAGGGTTGAGCATTGCCTACAGAATGACCAACATGGAGGTCATTTGAAACTTTTAAAAGTTGTTTTTCCAGCAATGTAAGGGGCAAAAATCTGCTGCAGATGGGTTCAGGAGAGAGTAGGAGGAAACAAATTGGTAACTCTGAATATAGATCATTGTTAAAAGAACTTTTGATGTAAAGCTAAGAAAAATAGGATATAATTTAGAAGGAAATGTGAGAATGACAGTAGTCATTTTAGTTATAAGTATATTTATTTAAGTATATTAATTTGATGGGAGATAAATCATGTTTCAGTCTTGAAATTTTATTTTGTAATGTATTTCTATATTGCAGTACATATGTAAAGGCAAATATAGTATAATATATTTCTATAAGCAGGCAATATTTTTCCATATTCACTAATATTCTGGCTTTTTCAGTCACTTTCTCTTGAATTAAAGGCTCAGTAGGCTCATGATATGCCTTCAAAGTTATTGCAAACGAAAAAGTATGCTTTACCAAATGCTGTGTCTTCTGACTAAAACTGACCAGATTTCTAGTCTGTGATATCTGTTTTCTAAACACCCATTATCTGATTGCTGAGCCAGAGAGTGCAACATAGTTTGTGTTTTTGTTATGGCAACGTAACACATAGCTATGCAACACATAGCTATTTCAAATATTTTTCAAATAAGCAGGAATGGCAAAAAAGAAAAGAAAAGAATGCTAGTTTTAACATGGTATTTATTATTAAACATTTTTAAAATATTCTAGATTAAAAATAATATTGTACCAAGAATGCAGAACAAATCCATGAGTCATATCTGAGACAGTCAGCTGAAGCCCAGTTGGTCATTGTGTATCTCTCACCACACAGATGCATCCTCCCTAAGTGTGCATGCTGAATATGCTTTTGGCTAATGTTTTTAGCAGCACTAATTGGTTCAATGCACTTATGAGCCAGAAGTTCATATGAATTCTTTTCCATATGAAATACTTTTTTTCTGCCTCTGATAGATTACAATCCATCAATTAATATGCATTCAAAAAGAAAATATTCAGAGAAAAATATCTTCTTTTCACTCCTATTTCCCTTTGACAAATATAAACAAGCTGTGAACATAACATTTTGATAGAGGCATTGTGCGCAGACAGCTCATCCAGGAGTCTCTCCTTATTACCTTCTTGATCCTCAGTCTCTGCTGTTTACTCTCCTTTCTGTAAGCTACATCCATAGCCAGACCTTGAAATCTGATTTGTGCATTTTTCGTCTCTTCTCTTTCCTTTGGATTTTACCAAACATGTAACTCAGTCTCTCTAATCTATCCTCCATCAGCCCCCACCTTGCTTAGTCCACACCTCCAAGGAGGGGCTGACACAGACAAAGACTTCATCTATTCTTTTGGTGTTTTCTTCTCCTGTCCTTGGATGATAAGAGAATATTAAAATAGTAAGGGTATTGCATAAGATGGTGAGTGCCTACTCTATTGGTACTTAATTCATAATAGATGCTCAATAAAATATTTGTTAATGAAAAGTTTAAAACCAATTTTTTTTATTATAAAATGGATTTAATGAGTTGATCTGTTTCTTCTTCTTGATTAACTTCAGGTCAATATGAAAATAAAATTTTGAGGCCAACCTGGGCAACATAGTGAGACCCCATCTCTAAAAAAAAATGAAAAATTAGCCAGGACTGATGGCTTGCAGCTATAGTCCCAACTATTCTATTTTAAACTCTCATACTTTTTCAAGCTGCTAAATTGGTCTACTTCTAGTATTTTTAACTTTATTTTATATAATTCTTTTCTATCTGCCTTTTAGGCCATTCATTATTTTTATTTTTCGAACAGCATTATTTTTGTATTAATGTCATTTGATGAGAAGACATTTTGTTCTTCCAACACTTAATTCCAAATGTCTCTCTTTTCATCTTCATCCTATGTTTAAATTTTGATGGCAATAGTGTTAAGCTAGTGGAAAGAATATGTATTTTGAAGTCAGAAAAACCTCTGTTGAATTCTAATTCTTCCACTAAATAAATAAGAGACAGTGAACAAACCACTTACCCTCTCTAAGCTTTATGGAGAATGAGAATATAAAAAGGCCATCTTTAAGTGTTTTGTGAAATAAATGTGTAAAACATTAACTCAGTACATGGCACACACAAAAATGTTTTACATAATCATTAATGATGATACTTTTGAAATCTTGGCCTCTGTGACTCTGCTTTACTACTTATGATATTATTATTCAGTGTGTCACTTTCTCCTTAAACAAGTCTGTAATCAGGGTTGTCATTTATGAAGGTAAATGTCAATCACACTTTAACTCAGATTCCTTTCATAGTCAAACTCCTTAAAATAATAGCCAATATGGGTTTTATTTTTTATCTCTGAATTGTGCAATCATTTATTAATATATTTCTACATATATCTATAAGAAGCATAAACAGTTGGTCCTTGAATAACCCAGGGATTATGGGTGCCAACCCCCACACAGTTAAAAATCTGTATATAACTTTTGACTCTCCAAAAAAGTAATTATTAATAGCCTACTGTTCACCAGAAGCCTTACTGATAATATAAACAATTAGCACATATTTTTATGTTATATGTATGATATGCTGTATTCTTAGAATAAAGTAACCTAGAGAAAAGAAAATGTTATTAAGAAAATCATAAGGAAGAGAAAATACATTCACTATTCATTAAGTGGAAGTGGATCATCATAAAGGTCTTCATCTTTGTCTTCTTTATGTTGGGTAAACTAAGGAGGAGTAAGAGGAGGTGTTGCTGTTGTCTCCGAAACAGCAAGAGGAGGAGGAGGTGGTAGGGGAGGCAGAAGAGGCAGGCACACTTGGTGTAAATTTTATTTTTAAAAATCCACGTATAAGTGGACCCACACAGTTCAAACCTATGCTGTTTAAGGAATAACTGTATACTTTTATAATCAAACTAAAAGATAATGTGCTATCATAAGGTGGAAATTAGATACCTGAAATTACTTGAGGTCTTCACGACCAAACAAATAACTTTCTAGAGTGTAAAGGAATTAGTGAAGTGCCCTCCTACCTATTGCCAAAATAGTTTTCCTATTTTGACATAGGTTTTGGCATAGGTTTGAAAAGGGAGACAATTAGAAAGATTAGAAGAATAGAAGACTAGGGGCAGGACTAGATTGGACAGGAGTGCTGACAAGTGATTTTCAGGAATTTTGAGGGCAAAGGAATGTGTGTAATTAAAATGCTCTTTGAAATATTATTCATAATATTATTCCTATCAATAAAATAAAATGATCTGTGAAATGTCAAAGTGCATGCCAACTTTCACATATGAATCTTTCCACTACTTTAATTGTTAAAATATAATATTTCATCTATATGTTGTATTAAAATAGGTTTGTTGCCTAGCAACCTAGAATTTTTAATGAGAATATGCATCTCACATGCCAGCTAGCCTACTAATGAGCTATTTTTTTGTTTTGTTTTTGTTTTTGTTTTTTATTTCAGAATATTACGAGGGTACAAATGTTTAGGTTATATATATTGCCTTTGCACCGCCTGTGTCACAGCTACAGGCGTGCCCCTCCCCCAGATAGTGCGCACCACACCCATTAGGTGTGAATATACCCATCCCCTCCTTCCTCCTCCCACCTGCCTGACACCCAAAGAATGTCACTTCCATATGTGCACATAAGTGTTGATCAGTTAGTACCAATTTGATGGTGAGTATATGTGGTGCTTGTTTTTCCATTCTTGTGGTACTTCACTTAGGAGAATGGGCTCTAGCTCCATCCAGTACTAATACAAGAGGTGTTAGTTCACCATTGTTTTTTGTGGCTGAGTCGTACTCCATGGTATACATATACTGCATTTTAATAATGCACTCATGTATTGATGTGCACTTGGGTTGTTTCCACATCTTTGCAATTGTGAATTGTGCTGCTATAAACATTCGTGTGCAGATGTCTTTATTATAGAATGTCTTTTTTTCCTTTGGGTAGATGCCCAGTAGTGGGATCCAGTGGGATTTCTGGATCAAATTGTAGTTCTACTTTTAGTTCTTCGAGGTATCTCTATACTACTTTCCATAGAGGTTGTACTAGTTTGTAATCCCACCAGCAACGTATGAGTGTTCCTATCTCTCCGCATCCACGCCAACATTTGTTCTTTTGGGACTTTTTGATAATAGCCATTCTCACTGGAGTTAAGTGATATCTCATTGTGGTTTTTATTTGCATTTCCCTTATGATTAGAGATGTTGAGCATTTTTTCATATGTTTCTTGGCCATTAGTCTATCTTCTTTTGAAAAGTTTCTGTTCGTGTCCTTTGACCACTTTTTAATGGGGTTGTTTGATTTTTTCTTGCTGATTTTCCTGAGTTCTATATAGATTCTAGTTATCAGCCCCTTATCAGATGGAAATATTTTCTCCCATTCTGTAGATTGTCTATTCACTCTAGTGATAGTTTCTTTGGCTGTGCAGAAGCTTTTTAATTTGATCAGGTCCCATTTATTTATTTCTGTTGATGCTGTGATTGCTTTTGGGGTCTTCTTTATGAATTCCTTGCCTAGGCTGATGTCTATAAGAGTTTTTCCAATGTTTTCTTCTAGAATTCTTATGGTTTCATGCTTTAAGTTTAAGTCTGTTATCCATCGTGAGTTGATTTTTGCAAGAAATGAGAGGTGCGGATCCTGTTTCAGTCTTCTACATGTGGCTATCCAATTTTCCCAGCACTATTTATTGAATAGGGATTCTTCTCCCCAGTGTATGTCTTTGTCCACTTTGTCGAAGACCAGATGACGGTATAAGGATGGTTTTATATCTGGGTTCTCAGTCCTGTTCCATTGGTCTATGTCTCTGTTCTTGTGCCAGTACCATGCTGTTTTGGTTACTATGGGTTTTCTATATTTCCTCTTTTCCTATTTATGTTAATAATCATTAAATTTGATTTTTCATCTCACTGAAGCTACTCAGAACAAGGTGATCTTCTAATTGCCAGATCCACAGATTCATTTTAAGCACTTACACTAACTTCCAATGTCAGAATAATGTGGATAAATTGGTCAACTCATTAAAAATTTAGCAAAACTAACCAAGAGTCCTGACAGAAGAGCAAAAAGAAAATGGCCTTAGTTTCTGACTTTGCCATTTACAATGTGGCTTTTAAAAAGTAATTACTCTTCTTAGGCCTTTGGTTTCTTCATTTTCAAAATGGAATAATAAAAATAAAGTCATATATAGTCATTTACGCTATGGAGGATAATGAGGTAATGTATGTTAAACACTTGATACATAGTAAGAACTTTACTGGTAGCATTTAACAGTATTTCATTAATTAAAATAGTTCTGATGATTTAATATAAAAACAGACAATCATTTTGTTGACATAAATATTTTAATTTTGAAAGCATGGTTAAATTTGTGATTCAAAATGGTGTGATTATATTTGCTATTTAAAATTAAATTAAGCCATTCATGTACATGTAGTAATATAATGTTTAATTTAATACATTATAGCAACAAGATATACCTAATGGCTCAGAGAGTACAGTAAGCTCTGATGTAAAACATTGTTTAGAATTAACTTAAGATTATATAGACATAAATTTAGTTCCAATGGAGATAGCATATCATATGGGAATATATTTTTTAAAACAAGAAAAATAATTCTAAAACACTGGTCTGATTTTATGATCAACAAGATAATTCTCAGTTAACTGTAACTGAGAGTAATCTATTAGTTACTGAGAGTAATGAATATTTGTCTATTAATTTAATTTCTTATATTTCTTATATATTTTTTCTTCATACATCTTTTGTGTAAAGAAATGAGAAAATCATTTTCTACCTATGAAAATACACCTTCCTTAATTTCTGTGTTTCAGAATACAACTAGAAAAACAAACAGAAGGAATTTAATACAGGGAATTAGCTATGAAAGACTCGAAGAGGTGGAACCAGAAAAAAGGGAAAGAAGAAGTAACCCAAAAGTTATTTACCACAGAAAGAAAATATGGCTAGAGAAAAAGAGAAAGGGGTTGGAGTTTCCAGAGTACAGAACACACTGACTGCTGTTCTAGCGAGGGTGCTGACCATGCTGCTACCGTGCAAGAGAATGGCACTTAGCACATACTGAAGCCATGGGGAGGACCAGCCAGCAGATGCTGACCCTATAGTGGGGGAACCATCTGTCTATTACTAGTACCACCAAGGAACGACTGCTACCACTAATGTAGGGATAATCAAAGCAATGCATTCACTTCCACAGCTTCTGTCAGAAGCAAAAGAATGGCAAAAAGAAAGGAAGAATAATAACTTATCTCCATTTCTCAATTTCTGATCTCTCAATTCAGGTTTTAGATATACGTATGAGACACTGATTAGACATGGAAGTTGGCATGTTAAACAGGGATCAGATAGATAGATAGGCATGGATGTCAGTAAGAAGTTGTCTGAAGATAAAAAATTTTCACCTGCAAGAGCATACATGTTATAATGTTTAGAACTACATTTCATAGTAGAAATAGTGAAATTATATCTGTCCATGTGTACACAATGTACTCAGCTACAGTGAAGGTGTGTCATGGTTGTGAAGATTTATCTTTGGAACATCACACACAGTGTGTTTCAGAGATTTTTAAATAGGACTGAAAAACAACATACCCATTCTAACAGTTTTTTTTTTTTTAATCTCAACCATCCTGGTTGTTGTTGTTGTTGTTTGGTTGGTTATTATAAAAATTTAGCAGGTATTTTTTTTTCATCTGTCTTCTCTCTGCTTTCTGACCTTTCTACTTTCCTTTCCTCCTCTTTCTTCCCATTTGTTAACACATTAGCTTATTTTAAAGTATTACCTCCAACTTAACTAGCTAAATATTAAATGTGACTACAATTAATATAACTATTATGTTTAACAGCATGCTGTCTTATATGCTATCTCAAAAGTTACATTTCTGTCACATTCACAAGCATATTCCAAATTCTCTACAAAATCAGCAAATACTTTAGAGTGTAAATTAAGTCTATTATCTTCTCTGTTCCCAAGAGCTAATGAAAATAATTGATCATAGTCCCCCATACAATTGTCCAATTGAAATTTACAAACAGTTTTGACTTCACAGTATTTAGTTTGTAAATATGCCCCTCACTACATAGTTTATGAATATGCTTTTGTTTTGTTTCATCTATAATTTTGTCGATCTAATGATAAAATTCCATTATTGAATTTTTCCTAATTTTTTTATCATTTACAAAGGATCTTTGAATGTAAATTATTTTACGTACTTATGAACATGATTATTTAATACTGTGCTTGACAAAGTAGTCTTTTTTAGGAATCCAATAACTTATAAATTCAATTGCTTTTCTTTCCTTCTCATCTTATCTTATACTATTTCTATGATTCCTCTATTCTATCAAAATTACACCCAAATTCCAGAGTTACATGGGTCCCCTGAAGCAATAGAAATATCTGATGCATTTGGTGGCTACTAATAGGAGAACAAACAGCTTAGGTTTCCAGGACAATCTTGGTTTCTTGTCAATTTCTCCAGTGTAATTATTAATAAAGTGCTCTCAAGGGAATCCCAAATTAGAAAATAATTATAGATATATGGCTCTTAGCTTTATAGGAAGTATTAAGTATTTTTTATTTCTTCCATGTGGGACCCATGGATACCTTAGCTTTCCTTCTCACATAGGAAAACTTCATTAAATTTTTAAAGAAACATGATTTTTAATGGCTGTCCTCAAATACAGTGTCAAAAATAAAATTTTCTTTAATTCTCCCAGTGAGTTCTACCATCTTTATCATGAGAATGTTAAATAATTGGACTATTATGATGAGTTACTTTATTCTAACCACTCGATTTTAATGCCATAATATTAACTTACAAATAATTGGGAAAAAAGTCACATATGCTATGATAGGCTTTTATGTTTAAGACAGATAAATAATAGTGCAACATTTATTGCAATTTCAAGTCATATTTCCATGTTTTATGAAAACTAAAATATATATTTATTAGAGTTTATTAAAATATTATTAAAATGGAATTTCCCATGTCAGTAAATATCCTATAGAATCTCTAGGATGTTGAAATATAGAACATTCAAATATATGAAGACATTCTAAAATAATAATCATGTATTCATACCATTAAATATTTATTGAAATTAATCATCTTCAATGTTGTGACGTAGAAAATTTTACAATTATTTTATCTTGATAATATAAATGGGTAATTAAAAAATACTTTAACAGAGTAAAATAATTCATAACAGTATAATAAGTAATTTATTATTTAACTTTAAACAGTTTGTTCAGTGTAAAATGTTTGTATCTGACCTATGATTATTATTTTAAAGTAGCACATTAATTGACTGAATGATTTAGCATTTGACAGGAAAAAAAAGATCATCTCATAAAACTAAATTAGTTCAGAACTCATGTCTGAATTCACTAATTAGTTAGGCAGATAAGTAACTGCATGTACGAGTATGCTCTATGTCACTGCATTCTCATATTAATATCTTCCTTATGATGTATTCCAATAAAGAAAGATTGTAATTTTATTTCACTTAAAATGATCAGAAAAAATGTTTCTGAGATGCTATGTTTTTCACCAGTTATATGGAGATATATACACATACACACAGAGACACAGATAATCATCTCAAGGGCAGTGGTGATGTTTTTATGAGAAAGTGGTGTTGGGCACAATGAAGATAATGGTTATACGTACCTTGTAAAAGCCGTTGTCGTTTCTCAATCACTTCTATCTAATAGCTTTGAAAACACAATATTGACTTAAAAAACAGAATAAAAACTATTCTGAAAAAATAATCTCTGCTTTCCTAAATTTTAGAACATCTAGATTAAACTGTATAGTATCTTTAACAAAACATCTTTAATCATTAATATCATAAAGCCTTATTCAAAATCTCCAGTTGCACTGTTCTATGTGTTTTCTGTGAGATATAATATCTCCTCTTTATACATTTTTAAGTCTACAGCACTGGTGAATGGCATAGAATCTCAAAACCTTTCCATAATTTTTTAGGTTAAACAAATTATAATTTGTCTTCATCATGGAACACATCACAAAGTAAATAGATTATGTATATATTATGTATTATGTAATGACATAGATTGTCTGTGCAAACCCTTTAATGCCTAGAGAAAATTAATAAAAGAAATTTCACACTTCTAATATATGTATGTTTTAAATGCATAGATAAATAATACAAGTTGTGTAAATTTCATGTTTTGTTAATCTGAGAGATTCTGTGTTAATAATACCTTTCTGGAAAATAGAAGGAACCATAAATTTTGAGTTAAATTCTTGTTGATGTGGATTGGATAAATATATCAAACACACAGTTGTCGATATGGAGAATGCAGAGTGTGCATTTGTAGAACCAAGTGTTTTGTTTTGTTTTCTTTTGTTTTTTTTCTTACTGAATATACAGGACCCAGAAAGAAATATATTAAAATTCACATGATATAATACTGTCTGTGAGATATCTTTGAAATGTACCCAAAAAAAGGGTACATTATGGGAGGTTTTATGGAAGGAAACCACTTGACTTAATCTCAATAATTCTAAATTCCAAAAAACACAGATGCCTTTCTCTCTCTGTCTCTCTCTCTGTCTTCCTGATTGAGAATCTTTATTAATGCTCTCATCTCTTTGTTGGTCATAATTTTGACTTAAATTTACCTTAAATGAACAGCATGTGATTAGTCTTTACTAATTGTATATCCAAAATGATCAAAAGGCTTAAGAATGCGAAATTTGGCAGAAAAATTTTAAACAACCTGGTAGAGCATAATAACATATACTGGAAGAAAGATTACATTAGGCCCAAACACCCCAAGTTTGTTATAATTATCAATAATTGGGAACTTCAAGAAGAAAATTCTTCTTGGTGTGTGAAAGAACTTTTTAATTCACAGACCTGTCATCCTTCTCAGAAGTGGATAGCAATAGTAGAAAAAACTTCTGTACACTTGCTAAATTCCAGGCATTTTTCAAAGTGATGTACTTGTATTAACTTATTTAAATCAGACAGGGACTTAAGGAGGAACTATTTTCATCTATATTTTGCCAGTGAGGAAGCAGAAGGAGAGGGAGGTAACCTAACCAATGTTACAATAGTAAGTAGAAGTATTAAGATTTACTCCAGGTAGTCCAGCCTAGAATTATCATTGAATGTGTTTTTCATAATTAGACAAACCCTGGGTGGGTTCATCATCAAAATAATATGGTAAAAATAATATTCAGCATGTGTCAGGCACTGTGCTAAGGTTTTTACAAGAATTATCCCACATAATTCTCACAACACAAATATGGGATAATTTTTAGTATTTACCTCATTTTATCTCTAGTTTATTGGGATAAAATAACTTGCTCAATATCAGACTGCTAATAAGCAGCAAAATACATGTTTTTCAATTGTATACTCTAGAATACAAGCTCATAGTTGTTGGTGTCAACTACTTCTTAAAAACCCCAAACCTTAGTAAAACATAGTCACTAACATTTGTAGGAGTTTATGCAAGGTGTAGACATTGTAAAATAGATTTAAATGTCTCAAATTGATTCATTATCCAACAAAATTTCCCTGTATTTCTAGTTTTCTCAGTGGTTCAATTAGTCTGCCTTTAGACTATAACTATAGTCACTTATAACCTTAAATATCAATAAATCAATGGGGAAAAACAGGAAAAGGGGGCATTTTAGAAGTTTTGAATTATTTGCAGTAGAAAGAGAACAAATTGGAAAGGCTGACTTTTGAAGGAAATTTCTAGTAATATATTGCATGGGTCCTGAATAAAATTTTGATCTTGAAGACCAAACTACAGAGTCATTGTAAAGAATGAGTTTTATGGAAACATGGTGACTCTAGATATAGTCATTTGAGATATTCTTAAGTTATATTTTTGAAAGAAGACAAAGTTTTCTCCATGGGATACTGGTTTTACAGTCTTTGTGCATGTTTCAGGATTCAGACAATAAAAAAAGAAAAGAAAAGAAAAACCTAAATACTTCAAGCGGGAAAATATTGAATAACAAGAATTCTGTGTTTAAAGCTTGAGTGTAAGATCAGTTACAGCCTCCATTAACTTTCAGGAAATCAAGAATTTGCAGGAATTGCAGGAAAACACCAGTGATGAGCTCAATTGTTATAGAACCGTAACGGTGATTTCTAACAAGAATTATGGTAAGCCAGTGGATAAACTTCTAACACCTGCTGAAGCCCTTGTACCTACCTTCCAAGACATAATAATGGCTTACACTTTTATTCATATTCCAAGTCTTATGGAAGTGACTCATTGGCAAAATCTAATAGGGAACACTCTTGGCAAAGCGAGGTAGTCTCATAGGTGTAGTTCCAAGATTTACAAGCTCTTCAATAAAGTGAAGATAATAGAAAAGAGTAGAAATCAATGCTGGTTGCCTACATTTCTATCTATCTCTATGTATTTATATCATATCCGTATCTACTTCAATCCCTATCCCTATGCATATGCGTGTGTGTGCGTATTTATCTATTTCCATTTCCATATCTAGATCTATACCCGGCACATGTTCCCAACATAGTGAATTTGCCTTTTTCATACGTGATGTTTCTTCCTGGAATTTTATATTTGATAGAAGCTTCAGCTCATTTACTCTCAACAAATGATATAATTATTCAAATGTTGCCATAGCCATCTTTTCCTTTAATATTACTAATACTGACATTTTGTCATAACCATGAATTATTGTGCTGTGCTTCATGTATTCCAATATCAACAGAGTATGCACGATTTATTTTTACAGAACAGCCATTACTTTAAATATCAGCTCGTTCCTGTGGTTTGCCTGTTCATTTTGAAATTAAATAGGTTAATAGATTGTTTCAGCCAAGAATTCCCTGTATATCCCTTGGATCACTTTAAGAACTGTTGAACCAAAGGAAAATTGTAGGGTAATTCATATCCAAAAATCTTACTGTGAGTAATGAGAAATCACTGTGATTGTGCTGGTGTTATGATATAATTTATCTTAGCAGTGGCAGGACACAGAGTACAGAGGATAAGACAATGGATTTTAAGCCACATCACTAATGAAACTAACATTTATGACTATTTCTTAGGTTCCAGAAAATACGCAACTATTCCACATGAATTCTCTTATTTAACATTCAGAAAATCCTGGTATTTTGGTAATGTTACCACTTTTATTTTTGAATAAAGCTCTCTCTCTCTCTTTTCTTCCGCCTTTCTCTGTCCTTCAATCTCTCTTTCCTCCCCTCTCTCCCTTTCTCTCTTCTCTTTCTTCCTCCCTCCATAGTTGTTTTTCTCCTCTCTTATTATAAGCAGTAATATGCTAATAGCCTTTTAATTTTTAAATATAAAATTTAAAATTTTAAATATAAAATATAAATTTTTAATTTTATATCATTCTTTTAACAAAAGAAATTGTTTAATATTGTAATCAGTGGATAGACACTACCTTTATATATATATTTTAGAAGTCCTTTAATTATGTTGTTAAAGATGGTATGAATCAAGTCATTCCTGATTCTCAAGTCTCCCAGAAATAATAACATCTTACAGTTAAAAGTTAATAAACATGTTTAGATAATGAGACAGGTATCATTCTTATTCACTAACCCTGATGCTTTAAGAATTTCCATCACATTAAATTGTAATACAGCATGTTAATTCCCATTTATTAGAATAAATTCCTTAAATGTACAACCTATTATTTAAAAAGCATATGCATTGACATTTTAAATGGCTTTCTTGCAATTTAATTTTCTATCAATTTTGAATTATTTACCAAACAAGTATTTTAGTACTTTTCATATTATTCATTGATATAAAGTTATAAATAAATTATTTAATTCTCCTTGTAACTCCTTACAGTTACTGTTAATGAAACACCATTAATGTTTCTGAAATTTTTTAAGAGGAAAAGCTGCAAGAATGTTTTCCTCCAAAAGGGGCCACAAGAAGTGACAGTATCACATGCCCTAAGTGTGTGATCTTTCAAACGTAGAACAAATAGTCCCTTATGAGTCTCTTGCCTAGTAAAATATAAAATGCTAAGAGATGGATGCAGGTGCATGTGGGAGTAGGGGAAGGGAGAAGAGGGATTATAAATGAGAAACTACTAAATGTAAGATGGAAATAATAAGCCAACACAATGTCAGATGAAAGAATGTACTAGAAAAATGGCCACAGACCAATCCTGCTTCATGACAAAATATTCATCAAATAACAGTGAAATGTGAAAAATAGAAGGAATGCTGTGAATTTTACAAGAAGTTAAATATATTAAAAGTAAATTATTGTCCTTCAATCTGAGATTACTTGCATTTTTAAAAGTCAATTTTAGGGTGAGAGAAAATGGTGATGGTTGTCATGGCGCAAAACAAAGTCACTACTTAGCAGAATTAATACATTTCAACTCTTTATTAGATATTTTCTCAATTTTTAATTTTTATTAAAATATGTAAAGGAAATTTACATTGCATAATTCTAGGATATTCCCCTGATATATTTGTTTACTAATATTATTTAGTTTTCCCAGGAGGGAAATATCTTTGCTATGCACTGATGATTTTTGCTATAAAGGTGTCAACAACTGTAACAAGACAATGGTTCCCCATTGCCTTCTGACCATTAATTCAATGACTTCATAATGATGATACAGTTCTTACCAGGCTCACCTAATTAAAGCTATGATGTGGGTAAAATCATGTCATTACTTACTGCAAAAACTTGTGAAGAGACTTATATGGGCATTGTGGAGAAACAAAAATGAATTAGAAGTGGATTACGCCTTTACAGAAAAATTATTTCTCTCATGGGAAAAATCATAATGGGCAAAGACATAGATTAGAGTCTGAACTTGTGAATTTGTATCCTTGCTTCAATGCCTATCAACTGCATGAATTTAAACAATTTAGTGATTATTTCTGAGCTGAGATTTCTTCAACTGTAAGTCAGGGAAATACAGTTGGACTCTGGTACTCTTTTCAAAGAAACATGAGATACCATCCACTATGCAATTTCATTATACATCAATGTGAAGAAAATATAATTGATAACACAATAATTTAACAATATATGCAAAAAACTAAATTTTACAAATATCTGAATCAGTACAAATGATTTCATGGAAAAAATATTATGCCTATGTATAAAATATTATGCTTTTATAGTACGTAGAAAACATGTTAGGACAAGGTGAAAAAACATACATGTTTAAGTATTATAAATTTATAACTCATATTTTAAAGATACAAATCATATTAGCTTTACCTTAAAATAAGTTTGAGAATTACAATAGTAGTATCTGGAAAGATATTTCAAATAGATGCACAGGAAATATATGATATCCCTTTAACTTTAGAGGTTCACATGGAGAAAAATTATCCTTTCTGAACAAGATCTCTATGTCAACTATGTGAGTTTTCTTAACAATTGGAGTTAAGTTCACATTCTTATGAGTCTTAAGAAGACTGCTACAAGAAAAAAAATTCTTTATTGTTTGAAAAAGAAATTGTTCAATTGGCATTAGTATTCTCCTACAACTTTAATTCATTTATTTAATAAGTATTTCCTGAGGGCCACTTACATGGTATACATTGTGGGAAGCTGAGGGAGTAGAACAGGGAGTCCCAAACCCTGATTTCTTGAAGCTTAGTGTCCAAAGGAGAAACAGAGATGCTTAATAAATAATAAAATCCATAAATATAAAATTACCAAATGAAGTATTATAAAATAATGGGATTTATAACTGCGTTTATTTTCAAATTAATCATGCAATGAATTACAAAAGAAAGTAAAACAAGTTACTACAAATCCTCATGATACAATTATCATTTAAAATAATTTTTAAAACATACATCTTCTCATTCATTATTGAAATGGAAAACAAAACAAATCTCCCATTAGATAACATGCTACTGCATGCTGATTATTTAAATATAACTACAGAGCACTAGCTGTGGCTAAAAGTGAAAAATTCTTCACAATGTCCTTCTTTCTCTGTTACCTTGAATAACCTGATAACAATGCTCTAAATATTACCTAAAAATATTGGATTATTTAATATATCTGAGTAATAATGTGAAACTATATAAAATAATTTCTTTGTTAATGTTTACATTGTATTTCAAATATTTAATGTTTCAATTTAGTGAATGTGTCAAAGACAATGAGATACCAAACAGGTGTTAATTATACCTAAAAAGGTCCTTTTGCCACGAAAGGTGACATATTAAAAAATTCCAGGGATTAGAGCAAGGATATCTTTGGAAGACCATCATTCATGACATCACATCATATGTAATATCATAATAATCTGATGATGAAATAGATAGGCTTTCAGATTTGTGTGTGTGTGTGTGTGTGTTGCAAACCATTTGTCCTTTCTTTTTTCCTGACGATATTCTTCATTCATTTGTGAAGAAATTCTCTGAACATTTAAAGTGAGAAATATTTCATTTTTACATCTTTATATTAAGAAGTGAAGTTGAAAAACATCTAGGAAATTGTTTATTTAACAACTTACTAGTTACTCCATGACCCTGCAATTCCATTTCTAGGTATATTCTCAACAGAAATATGTACATATGCTTATAAAACATAGAACAAATATTTATGGCAGCACTATTTCTAAAAGATCAAAGTGGAAAAAATATCCACCAACAGTAGAACAGGTAAATAAATAGAAATATATTCATAAAATGGAACTTTATATAGGAAAGAACATTAAGTTCTATACTACTGCTGTAATAGTACAAACATAATGTTGAGTCAAATAAACCAGAAGAAGAATAATTTTATTATATAATTTAATGTACATAAAGCTTTAAACCATGCAAAACTTATCTCTTTCATTAGAAGTCAGAGTAGTGGTTACCTTTGTGGACAAATGACATAGAAACGAACGGAGGGGAGCCTAAACAGGCCTGCGGTCTTGCTGGCAATGTTTTATATCTTGATCTAAAACATGTTTAATTTGTAATAATTCAGCAGTTTGTACACTTTGGATTTATGTAATCTTCTGTATAGACGTTATAGGTTGTTGAATATATTTATAAACACAAGGACAAAGATTATAAAATTATTTAATAGATGCTAACACTATAGTCTTTTATATATATAAAAGTATAACCCAAATATATTCTGGTTATAAGTGACACATCTAAACCACTGAGACACCAAAAGGTTGAAGGTAAAAAGATCCGTCAGCCTAATTCTGATAAATGAAAGTTGTAGACACATTACTATCAGATAACATAAAATTTAAGAGGAAATCATTACAATAAATAAAGTGACACCTCATAAAGACAAATGTTCATTTCACCAGGAAATATAATAATATAAAATTGTATGCACCTAATAACGTAGCCTCAAAATATTTTTTAAATGGACATAAGTATGAGGAAAAATATAAAAATCCACAATCATATTGGGAGATTTTAGTAAGTAGTAGATAAGATTTTAACAGTACAATCAGCTAGAGACTATTTGAACATAATTAACAAATTTATCTAAAGGGTATATTGAATGCTGTGCCTAGGCAATGCTGAATAGCCATTATGGTAGGCAGAATAATGGTCCCAGAATAATGGTTCCCCTAGAACCTGCAAATATGTTATAAAAGGGACTTTGCGGGTAAAATTAAGGTTACAGATGTTAAAATAGGGAAGTAGTTGTATTATCCTTTTGGGCATAATCTAATTACCTTAGCCCTTAAAAACAAAGCTCTTTCCTCAGCTGGAAGCAAAAGAGGCAGAAGCAGCAGCAGCAGCAGGGACTTGAGGCAGAAGGGAAAGACAGAGATGAGGAGGAGAAGGACTTGGACTACCATCACTGGCTCTGAAGATGGAGGAAGGGAAAGGGGGCCACAAGCCAAGGAGTGAAGGCAGCTGAGAATAACCCCAAATAAATAGCCAGCAAGGAAACAGGGACCTTAATCCTACAAATGCATGAAACTGAATTCTGGCAACATCCTTATATGCTTTAAATTGGAAGTAGATACAGTACAGCCCAGAGCCTCCAGGAGAAAGCAATTCAGTCCAGCCTGCACCTTGATTTCAGCCTCGTGAGACTCTAAGCAAAGAACCAGCTGAGCTATGCTCTGCCCAGACCTACATGACTGTGAGGTAATAATGGGTGTTGTTTAAGTTTGTGGTAACTTACATCAGGAATAGGAAAATAATACATCTATAATAAAAAATTTATAACATCTGACTTATAAAGCAAATATTAATGCATTGCAGAGGATTAAATTTATACAGAAAATGTCTGACTATAATGCAAATGAGATATACATTGGTAACAAAATATAACTGGAGCTATACCATATGTTTATAATTCAAGAGATATACTTCGAACCAGGGGCCAAGGAAGACATCAAAAAGGAAGTTAGAAAACAGTTTAATTATGCCCCTTGTAAGATGCAGCTTATATAGTAAGAAGAAGAAAAATTAAAACTTTAAGGGCTTATGTACTCTAGAGTCTAGAGGAACTGTTACAAAATGTGTAAGAGTAGACTTTTACAAGAATATTGATGAAAACACATTGAACAAATTGTAATATAAACATCCCATATGTTCATTAACAATAGAATGAGTAAACAAATGGTGGTATATTTATGCAATTGATTCCTATACAGAAGCAGCTCTCAAAATACAGTCAATGGATCCCTGAGGCTCCTGAGATATTTTCAGGGGGTCCACAAGATAAAAAAACCACTTTCATGATAATACTTAGATATTATTCACCTTTTTATACTGCATTGACATCTGCCCTCAAGGTACAAAAATAATGGTGGGAAAAACTCCTGATGTATTATTAGCACAACTCAATTAGTGGCCTCAACCAAGTACTAGTATTCAATGTATTCTTTACTGCCACACATTTCCAGTGCAAAAAAAAAAAAAATTCCGGTTTTACTTAAAACTGTCCTTGTTGAAGCTAAAAATAATTAATTATTTCACTAAAATTCCATCCTATGGTACTCTTCTTTTTTAATGACCAGTGTGACAAAAAGGAAAATATGCAAAAATCCCTTCTTATGCTTATCAAAATATGAGGGTCATCTCAAGGAGAAACAGTGACATAATTGTCTGAATTGTCAGCTTAACTATCCATTTTTTTTATGGAATGCCCCTTTTACTTAAAATAATGACTGACAGATAAACTATGGTTATTCACACTTGAGTATTTGATATATGTTTTCTCAAAAAAAAATGATGCTGACTTGTCACTTCAAGCAAAATAACTGACAGGATTTATTGTCAATGATAAAATCTGAGCTTTTGCAAAATAAAAATAAGAATTTAGAAAACTTCAACCCACCACTGTAATCTTTACGGCTTCCCCAAATTTAAAGATTTTTCTGAGAGACCAGTATTGAAAATAAATGTGATGTTTTGATATTTTGTAATAAAATGTATCAACATTTGGAAGATCTCTACAACTCATGCATGGGTAAAAACGATCCATAACAAGGGCAAGGTGGATCAATGGATTTTAGTGTTACAAAGTACAAAATATCCATTGATATAGTTTTGAATTCAACATTGCAACTAACTTGTCATGTTTTTGTGTACTATCAAGGAAAAGCATCCACTTTTATCTGTAAAAGTTATTAGAATACTCCTCCCTCGTCGAACTACATATCTAAGTGAGGCCAGGAGTTTTTCATATCCATCAAAACAATATATTGCAAAATATTGAATAAAGAAGTAGATATGAGAATCTGGATGCTTTCCAATAAGGCAGATATTAAGGAGATTTTAAGAAACACAATGCAATGTGTTCTTATTTTTTTGTTGTTGTTTTGG
Source organism: Daubentonia madagascariensis (assembly GCA_023783475.1). Lineage (NCBI taxonomy): Eukaryota > Metazoa > Chordata > Mammalia > Primates > Daubentoniidae > Daubentonia > Daubentonia madagascariensis. The sequence continues at coordinate 23,333,437 of JAKFHU010000726.1, read as the reverse complement.
AAAATATCACTTCTTACTAAAATATCACTTATTGTCAACATGTGATGGTTTTTTTTTAAGGATTAAGTAATAAATCCACATTTTAAAATGTTCTCAGTTTTAAATGTAATAGGGTAATATTGATAGATTTATCCCATAAAATTTCTAATTTTTTAGAGTATAAGCAGACCTGAGACAAATTTGAGAACTGCTGCTATACAGCAATGAAAATATATAGTAATTTCAGAGTGAATTAATCCTACATATACAATATTGAGCAATAAATAGCAAGTATATAAAAACAGTATAATTCTATTGTATATAATTATTACATACTAATAAGTAAAAATGTATAACAAAAATGTGAAAAGAATATAAAAAGAAATTCATAAAAAATAAAAAATTATGTATCTTCATTAGCTTTTAGAAAAATTATATCTCATAACTGTACTTGTTCTTATTTATAATTTTTCAGCTTTAGAAAATGTACTGATTATAAATTATCTCTTAAACATTCAAGCTTATATCTTTATGCAATATACTATTAGCAAAATAAGTAAAAATAGGCAAATATGCCAAGTAAATATTTATTATGTAAATGTATGAAATATTAACAAAAAAAGTAATATTCAACTATCTATTTTAATAGAACCTACTGGAATTTTGGTATCTGATAAAACAAAATCACTTCTTATTTTCAGGCATTTCAGTTTCAAGATTTCATATTTAGATCACATCTCTTCCTTCATTATTAAATTTAACTACATATTTCCCACTCTTTTTATAAATTCTAAACTATTAGGAAAATTATTCATTTGACAAAAATTTCTTCAAAATATTCAGTTGTTAAAACTAATGGCATAAAATGCACACATGCTCTCAAAAGTTTTCATTTCCCAAAGTTTGAACTAATCAATATTTTTATGTAGATGATATATGTGATAGACATGATAAATAGTAATTCACATATATGTATATAAATAAATGTATATTTACGTGTACTTTACATGTACATCTGTAAAAGTAATTGCTTTTGATAAATGACTTCTAATCATCATGTCATAAATACATACATATATACTTACACAAAGCTTGGGGCTTTGATAACATGACTTTTAATCCTCCTTAAACTCTACTAGGTAAAATGACTATATCTCTAACAATTAATTCCAATTTGTTTTTAGGTTAACAGGATTCCATCTGCCACCACCAGTGACAAGTACCAAATCTGTGTTCTCACTACGTTTGACCAGTGATTTTGCAGTTAGTGCTCATGGATTTAAAGTATATTATGAAGGTAAGTGACAATAATATAAAAGGAACAACTGGACAGTTTAATGTAGACAAACAAGAATTCTCCAAGTATGGCAATGGAAAAAAAATCAACAGAAAAAGAGTTATACTTCATTGTGTTATCTCAAATCTTGTCCCGAGATTCACATTCTTATTAATCGTTAATGTACAATGTAACGTTAGTGGATTTTAATGTTTCATATCACTGTGACTGGAGATAGGAAATCTTTCCCTTAAATCTTCTTAGGAGATGAGACCATGAAATTACTACAAGGTTAAGGATTAACAAAAGGGAATCAAATGTGAAAGTGACAAGATACTAGACCCAAATTGTGACTCAGGTATCATAGATTCTACCCCGTCCTCTGTGACTCTCTACATGAAAGAAAACTGTGACTCTCTACCTGAAAGAAAACTAGTAAACTGTCTTCCTGAAAGTTAAAGTCAAGAGAAAAAATCCAGAAAGAGAAAAGAGTTGGCATCTTCCATTTCTAAAACAACCTTTCCAGGAAGACAAATCCATAATCCCTTAACCATAAAAAGGAAAACTAAAATGCTCTTAAAACTGAAATTCTTTTTTTTTTTTCCTGGATGTCTGGTACAAACTAATTTGGCATCAAAACCTGACCTGAACTGATTGGAGGTCATTTATAATCTTTATTCATCCCACTTAGTGTGGAGACTTATATATGGACAAATTGTTTTATACTGGGATGGTGTCCCAGGCTCTGCTTAGGGTATTAAAATGTGCAAAATCTGCATGTTTTGCCTTTTTAAAAATGTGATGGCAAAAATAATTCTGATGGCAAAAAATTTATTCATGAGGATTTCAGATAGAAATCATAGATTTATAATTTCTTATGTATATGATTTGGCAATAAAATTTCTACCTAGTTTAGGGAAAAGCCTTTCTTTTACTCACAGGGATATTATATCAGATTTCAACTCATTGCCTCCAAACTATATTATCAGAATTCATCACATAAGGTCTAATATTGTCATAGAGATACACAAACACAGTATCGGGGTGGTTACTTTCTGAAGCACATAACAATTCAAAATATGATATGTTTAAGGAACACTAGAAAATAACCATATATAAGATAGAATTGTTACAGTATAAAGGTTAACATTTTGTATGTAGGGAAGGTTTTAGAGTAAACATTATTTCATCTAGTGCTACATTTCTCACTAGAAAAAAAAATCCTCTAGCAAATAATTGAGTAAAAATATCTGTTTTATATCCCAAATTACATCACATAGCAGCATTTTTGAACACTATTTTCTACCTGATACATTTCTGAGCTGCCTTTTGTCTAGCAGAGGAGGATGAATTCCAACACTTACTTTCTTCCATTGTGATAGTAATAATCATTATTTTTCTAAGAAGCTTTCACAATAGTTGAATATTTTTTATCTTGGCAACTTAATTCATAGTTTAAAACTCTACAACTACAAACGTTTAATTTTAAGGTGTAATTTTGGCAATATTGAAGAAGGAGTTAGTAATGCAATAATTTTCTACTAAGGGCTCTTTAATAGAACACCTGTATTCTGTCAAAATATTCATCAAAATATAAAGATTTTTTAGGTTAGTTTATTCTTTTAGTAAATACTACGCATATGAAAATTGTTCTTATGAATTATCGTGTTGGCATGTTTTTTGGTTTGGCTGTCAGGTTTTATGAATTCATACTTAAAAATATTTTGATAGCTCCCCAGTGTTTCTGCATATATAATATTAAATTTATGTCCATCATTTTTGCTTCAGGGAAAATGGATTCATATATTTTATGATACTTAAGTGTGTGTTCAGGATGTCCTGGCTTAAAATATAGGATACTAGACATTCAGGTAGTACTGAAGGATGAGTTATCATGCTGCAGAATCTTTGGGTATTGCTTTGTGATGTGTATCTTTTACCACATATATTTGTTTTCAATTTTATAGCTTAAAATAAGAAAAAAATTTATTATCTCACAGTTTTGTTGGTGAAAAAGTCCTGGTGGTCTGTGCTGGTTTCTCTGCTCAGAGTCTCACAAGGCTAAAATAAAAATGTCAGTGGACTGGGCTCTTATCAGAAGGCTTTGTGAAAAATCTACTTTGCAACTTGTTCTGATTGTTGCCAGGATCCAGTTCCTCAAGGTTGTAGGACTGATATCCCTGTTTCCTTGTTGCCTATCAGCTGGGGGCTGCCCATAGCTCCTATGGGTTTCTCTCCTCTCTGTACATGGGCCTTATATCTTAGAGTCAGCAAGTGGTGCACTGAATACTTCTCACATGGGAATCTCTCTGATTTCCCTTTCTGATCTGCTACCTTCTTTTCCCACACATCTCTGACTCCACGGGAGGAAATTTCTCAGCTTTTAAAGGCCCGTGTGATTGGCTTGGGACCATCTGGATAATAGAGGTTAATCTATCTATCTTAAAATCCTTAACCTTAATTATATTTGTAAAGTCCTTTTTGACATGTAAATTAATATATGCACAAGTTCCAGAGATATACTTTTTTGGAGGTGGAGGGGCATTTGACATCATGTGCAAGTCTATATATCATGCTCCAGAGGGAGTAGCTGCAAACATTTATTCACTTAACTATAGCCTGTGATACCGTCAAAGCCAACTGGTGTATTGTGAAGTTCAGAAAACATAGCTTGGAATTTCAAAGCCCATCTCCCACCTCCCTGTATTTTGGATCCATATTTTTATTCCACAGTTACCTCAAACTACAGCTCTGGACCCTATACCCATGCTACAGCAAAACTGATCTAATAATCTGGACATTTTCTCAAATTTTATACTTGTATATTTTTAAATACTGTTTTAAGATAATCCTAATGTCTGAATCTTATTTCTTTTCATTTTATCCTCCTCTATGTAATCATTTACTAACTATTTTCTTCAACCTTTAAACTTTCCTAAGATTGCCCTTGTTGTATTAGAATTTATGAAATCTCTATTTTTTAATGATCTCATGCATTGATCTGTGTTTCTCAAACTTCCAACACTGGACCATGTACATCAGATTCATCTGGAAAGTATATTAAAATGTAGAATTCATGGCTCCACTTACATACCCCGAATCAGGCTCTGCAGTGGAGTCCTAGAATATACATTTTAATAAGAGGCCTACTGATTCTTATGCTTTCTAAGATTGTTAAGTTCTGTGTAGCTATCTTTTTCTTTCTGGAAGAGACTAAACCATTATTTAGTTGTATGAATAAGATGCTAAGAAAAATATTTGTTGACTTTGTATCACTATAAAGATACTTATCCTGGATGAGATACTTAATGTTTCTAAACCTTATTTTCCTCATCTGTAAAATTCAGGTAATAATTATCCCTACTTAATAGTGTTGTAAGGAATAAAATAATATATAGAGAGTACCTAGATTAGCATCTGACACAATAAGCATTCAATAAATATTAGTTACAATATTGATAATATCATGATGGTGATTAAAAGAGTACTTACTTTTATGCATGAACATTTAAATTCTAGGGGGGAATATAATATATTTATACAAATATCTATTATGAAGTTAATATTTGTTTTCAAAAAAGGCTGTTCATTTTGATGGTCAGTTCTTCTTTTAGTAACAAGAGCTACTGAAGTAATCACATATTCTGTGATCACACATCCCCAAATATAAAAGATGAATCAACATAGAATTCAATATAATATTTCAGTGAGATTCTATCTGATATAAAGGAAATTTTAAAAATGAGACCCACTAAATTAGAGTAGGTTATTTTTCTTAAATACTAATTAAGAGTACAGTAGCCCCCCCCCCCCCCGCTTATCTATGAGAGATATGCTCCAAGATCCCCAGTGGATGCCTGAAACCATGGATACTACCAAACTCTCTATATATAGTTTTTTCAATCTGATAAGAAATCACTGCTAAGTTTCTAGTGGGCAGGTGGAGTATACAGCATGGATACCCTGGACAAAGGGGTGATTCAACTCCTGGGCAGAACAGAGTGGAGAGATTTCATCATGCTTCTTGGAACGGCTGGAAATTTAAACTTATGAATTGTTTATTTCTGGAATTTTCCATTTAATATTTTTATACCATGTTTGACCAAAGGTAACTGAAACTGAGGAAAGCAAAATCACAGATGGTGAGGGGGGCTACTGTATTAGATTATCCTGCTTTTATTAGATCTAATTTTTTCAGTTAAAAAAAAGGTATTTAAAATGTCTAGAGTTAGGCAAAGTTAAATTACTTAAAATGTGAAGTTAAATAATCAACAAAATGTTTTATTTTTAATTAAATATTTTTATTCTTAATTTTTATGGATACATAATAATTGTACATATTTATGGGGTACCTAAATTGAAGCATACAATGTGTAACAATCAAATCAGGGTCATTGGGATATTCATCATCTCAAACATTTACCATTTCCTTCTGTTGGAAACATTCCAAGTCTACTCCTGGAGTTATTTTGAAGTATACATTAAATTATTGTTAACTATAGTTGCCATATTATACTAACGAACACTAGATCTTATACCTTCTACCCAACGGTATTTTTGTACCATTAGCCAACCCTTCTTTGTGCGCCCCTCCGCACTATCCTTCCTAGCCTCTGGTAACCATAATTCTACTCTCTACCTCTATGTGCTTTAAAGTGTACAAGTAAAATGAAAACAATTTTAGATTTTTATGATCTAGACAATTTTGCTCCATGTTAGATAACCTTGCAATAGGAAGCCTTTAGATGTAAACTGCATAGGTCCCAAAAATTCTATTAAATTGTTAATTTTTTAAAAAATTTGTTAATTTTGAAAAGCCACTCAAAAGATTTAAAGAAAATCTCTATAATCTATATATTTATTAAACATAATTATTTTATAAACTATTTTTGACTTATTTATATTTTCCAATTATCTCAGATTACAGAGTTATTGTACCAAAAGGACTAAAATTCATGAAATTTCTATTGCAGTAACTTCTCAAGAAATAATTATTGTGTCCTTTCATTCAGGTTCCTGTTCATAACCTGTATAATACCATGTATAACATATATCTATATTTTTAATTGAATCAAATCATATCTAAAGCAATGGATGATCACTTGACTATGATGTCTAGCCATATGTCACGTTTTCTCCATCAGTGGCACTGAATTATCATAAAGTTCTACTCAATTTCTCTAATGTAGAATAAATAATTGATGAATGTAAGTTAGTCTGTGATCTTCACAGATGAAGTTCTCAGTTATTAAAAACGTCTATTAACCTACTTTGGCCCATTTACTTTAAAACTATAGAGGGTGAAATTCCTGCTTTTTAAATATCAGTAGAGTTTAAGAGCTCGTAACCATTTATTGGAAACGCTTTTCTTGAAACTTCTTGAAGTCGAAGCTGTGAGTTGTTAAATATCTGTGGAAAGTTTTCTCCATGAATATCTAGCTGTTTATATCTTTATTTTTCCTTATTATTGTCTACCATACACTTGAATTTCTTGTCACTATTTCCCAAAATTTGTTTTATAGAACTTTGGCTTCATATGTTTTGGTGTTATAAAGAAAAAATAACTAAAACACTGTTCTGTGAAATAATAAATTTGAAAAACATTAATGTATACTAAGTTGAATAGTCATATAACCATTTGTCAACATTTGGTCAGGGTACAATTGATAAGATCTGTGTTCCATGGAACAAATAGTGGGAAGTGCTCTTATGTCTTTCTAGATGTACCAGACAAAATTTATAGTGTAGTTTGGTTTCTGCTAAAAGCTATTTTGTAATATGGAATCATTTTACATTTTACTTTCAAAGATGTGTAATAATTCTTTATAGGTTAAAGAGCATATAGTAACATATAATGGAATATCTTACCATTTTAGGAATCATTTATCATGGAAATAAAGTAATATAGTTCAAGCATATAGTGGAATATATATATGTGTATATATATAATGTGGTTATTTTATATTATAATATATATTAGCATATATTATATATTATATGTAATGTTTATCTTAATGTCTGGGGTGATCTCAATGAATAATTTCAGCATATCCATTAGACAATTAAATTACCAGTAACAAACATAAAATAAATAAGAATATAGTCTTCAAAACCACTTCAAACACTTATTATGCCATATTGATTGTTGATGTGTATGACTAATTAACGTAGGAATAAAATGCCCACCTATAGAAAATTTCTTGTTAAGAAATAATTTTCACATTTTAGTTCAGAAATATAAAAATTTGGCTAATAACTATACTACACTTAAGTAACATTTATAGAGCAATTTCTATGTGCCAATCACAGTTATTTTACATGGATTTTCTCACCTTAGAAAATTACATGCAAAGTTGTAATGACCAAGAATTTAACAAAGTACTGACCTTATTTAATTATTTAACCCCCAGTATAAATAATTGTAAGCTGTATTTTACAGTTGTAAATTATATACATTTTGAGACTTCTTTTAGGTCTAACTGTAAACTATGATTCCTTTTATTTATACTTAAATGGATATGACCAAATATAATTTAGTACAAAAGAGCATGGCTAAAATAAGAATTGCTGATAATCTTGTGAGTTAAAACAATATGAAACGTAAAAGATAAAATATATTCTTGAATACATTATTTGTGACATATATTCTTTGTCTTTTTAAATACTTGGCTTACAAAAGGATACTTATACTATTTGCTATTCTATTTAGCTATCTGTCAAACATGTTTATTAAAATTTATTCTTGAAAATATCAGATTATATTAGTGTTTTGTTTAATTTTAGAGGTTATTTTCAACTCCTAAGCTTTAAAAATTTAAACTGCAGTGCCATGAAATTTAATGAAGAGCTTACAATTTAAAATCAAATCAATTATGCTTCTGGCAAAACAGTTGAATTTCAGCAAGATAAGATTATGTTATAGAATTATATTTATTAAATAGTTTGCTACCAATAAAGATAGGTTAGGTTCATAAAATAAGTTACTGGCTCTTTATTCTTAAATACTTTTAAGAATAAATGAGAGAAACCATATTTCAAAAAACACAATACAAGGATATGTCATACCTGCAAAGACCTTGCTCTTTGTCTTTAGATCAAATTCAAATCTTGTATCTTTAGGGGTCCATAGAGTCAACCTGGTTAGGTATGGAAACATCCTAATCCTAAAGTGACTTTCTAGCTAAATCATAAGTGTTTTCTCCCCCTTCTAAAGAGTTGGAAGTCTTCAAAACCCTAATCCAGAGAATAACACAAATCGGTTTAATCCTTAATAATCTTCAGAATAGAGTTACAAGACAAAGTGTTATTTATAATGAATATACAGATTTGGCTGGATAACACAAAAATTTATTACTTTTCAAGTAGTTTTACATCTATTACCCAGTATGATATAAATCATTGGAACTATATTCACAAGAAAGTTTCAACAGTATTATCAATACTATGAATGCTTTTAGACATTAAATAGTAACTTTATAAACATCTCCCATTTCAGCACAGTGTAGCATACATAATCTCTACAACTATCTATCTCTCCAGCCTTGTTTCTAGCTACAGTTTGCCTCAATTTATAAAATTGTTATGTGAACAATATGAATGTGTATTAAATTTCTACATATGCTATGCTATTTTAATGATTCAATCATGACTCAATCTATGTTTGTCTACTCAGAACACCCTGTACACACTTCACTTATTGGCCCACATACTTCTTATTTTTCCTGACATTGTGCAGGCCTTAATCACCTCTAAAAAGTCATTTATGGAATTCAGGACTGGGCTTAATGCTCAATGTGCTTTCTCTGTTAGCTCAGATGTGTTCACACCTTGTCATAATACTATGATCTACAGTTTTGGATTTTTCACTCACAATAGGCTGTGAGAAGCTTGAGAGTATATAACATGTTTTACTCATTTGGTATACCTACCTCCTATTTCAACAGATTCCTGGCATATTCCAAGCACTTAATGCTTGTTAAACTCAGCTGATGCACAGACTAACAATTTGATTTGTAATGTGCAAAGATTTAATATGTCTCCCACTTTAAAGAATTAAAACTCCAGTGAATGTGTTAAAAGGCAGACAAGGACTATATTTAATCATGTAGAACTTGTGATATTCACAGATATTTACATCAAATGATTAAAGTTTAGGAAAAACTTTGGCCTTTTATTTTTACAAAACCACAAATTATATGTAAAATTATTTCTACTTTATGGATATTTGCTTTAAAATCTTTACTTTCTTAGATTAAATTATTTCTTTCTGAAAATTTTAAAAATACAAAATTGCTTATATAGCCCAAGAAAAACAAGCTGAAAATGAAAAATTGCTGAAGTCAGTGATATATGACCTACATAAACTTTGTGCTTCATATGGAAATGATGGGATGGCATTAAAGGATTTATCTTATTCTCCAGAAATAGGATGATCAAACTTAGTATGTAATCCCTTTTCAAATTGAATTTCTTCCTTTTATATATGTTGCTAAATGTGTCATTTCTGTCAACAGCTATGATTTATCATTTTGATATGCATGCTAGAATGAAGTTTAATTGAGACAGTGATTAATTTAAAATTCTAACTTTATGTCAAAGATATTTTGCTGTTTTTCACACAAAGCCTATGCTTTGTGATAGTTGTTATAATTGGTAGTACACAAATGTGGTTTAAAAGAAAAGTACACTATAAGCTTGGTTTACAAATTAATTTGTGAATTTATTTTCCCTCTTATCAAATTATAAGAAGTAATTTCATATTTATTGTTTGATTCTAAACATTTTGGCATACCATAGAAAATTAAATTTGAAATGGGTTCCTCCTTATTTGAATAATTATTTTCTTTACTATATCACCCCTTAATATCATTAAAAATAAACATATGAAATAAAATGTGCAAATCAAATATTTCAATAGCAATAATAAACAGCCTCAATCATTTTGATTTGATGGATATATATGTGTGTATATATATATAAAATAGATAAAATTTTTTTCATGAAGAAATAATTATGTCATCAAATTACACTTTCAGTACTTAATATACAATTGTCAGCTTTAAGTTTGAGTTTTAATTATTACCTCATACTACAAAGGACAACATAGTTTACAAAATGCATTCAATATACCAATAAAATTATATTTTCCTATGTAATGCAATATATTATCTTGTCTAAAATATTCTTCAGATTTTATATATACTTTTACTCATATATTAATATTTTAAAGTGAACTTGTTATGCTAACAAATGTGGGAAGTTGCTGTCAAAATCTTAATTAATGGGACACCAGAGAAAAAAACAAGATCCCAAAAGCATGTTTTTCAATTGGTCATAGGTTGAGGGGGAGTATAATTTTAGTTCTTCCAAAGTCATAATAACAGACTAAAGTAGATGGGAAATAAATGATGTAAAATTTAAAGGAATGCAAGAAGCTAAGTGAATTGTAATTAGTAATACATTTTTAAGGAAATGTTGATGCTTCCTTTTGTCAGGAAATATGAATTGACCTTAAGGCACTGGTTGTGAGATTTTTAGAATTATTCAGATAACTGAATGTTGATTAGTTATTGCTCTTATTATTTAATGACTACATTAATGATGTATTTTCAAGAGTGTAGTAAAAATAATTGATCTTTCTAAATAGTTTTCATCATATTCATTTGCATTTATAACAATTGCTTCAATTATCTGTCATCTTTGAAGGCATTTATCAAAACTTTTTTTTTTCATTGTGCTTCCAAAGACTTTATTTCACATGTTATAAATGGATCTCTGGAAGTGTGCTCTTTTGGTCATAACTGTCAAGCACTAGTCTTCACTCACTGTGCTTCATATAATATTTCATTGTGCCTTTCCCTGTTGACATACCACAGCATTTAATTCTCATTAGGATATTTAAATAAACGTTTTGAGAAAATGTTCATTCCCATCTGTACTGGTTTTATATTGCTGCATAACAAATGACCACAAGTTAGAGGATTAACACAATATAAATTTATAAACTTACAGTTCTTTAGGTCAGAAGTCTGAGCAGCAGTCAGCTAGGTTCTTGGCTCAGGTCTCACAGGTTTTAACCCAGGTGTTGGCCAGCACTGTGACTCACATCTGAGGCTCAGGGTCCTCTTTCAATCTTACTGAATGCTGACAGAATTTATTTTCTTGCAGCTGTATGGTTGAGGTCCCCATTTTCTTGCTAACTATTGACCAGGGAATTTTCTTACCTTTTAGAGGCTGCCTGTGGTTTTTTTGCCATGCCTCCCCCAGAGGCAGTTCATAACCTGGCTTTTTTTCAGCCCAGCAGGAGCATACCTCTATGATTTATCTCCCTCTCCAATTGGTTAAAAGGAGTCTGTATAGCATAACGTAATCACAAGAGTGGCTGTCTAATCAGCATTTGCCATATAATGTTACCTAATAAAAGCAACAACTATCCTATTACATCCATAGGTTCCACCTGCACTCATGAGGAAGAAGTAGAAATCTTGGAGCCCATCTTGAAATTCTGCCTACCGCATTATGTTGAGCAACTCATTTAGGTGATAGTTCAAAACAGGAATGTAGGAATAGAAAGAACAGAAAGTTAGAAGATGTATTTTATAATTAATCAACATAAATTGACTCCATTTTTACCTAAAAAGAGATATAGTCAATGTACTCTTTACATTTTTCCTCAAACTTACTTTGGTAAGTTAATTTTTTAGATCACTAAATAGCATATCTCTATATTCTCTTGTATAGGTTAGAAACAATTCAATTATAATCAAATATTGTGTTTCAAATGGCTTTCTTTTTCAAGATGGCCACATTTTAGTATGAATTCATCTTTTAAATATAACATCTCTTTCTTCTTAGTGAAAAATATAGGGTAATGGAAAACCCAACAAAATGCTAGACAAAGTGTCAAGAGACCTAGTGTTTAATGCTAGATTTATCACTCAGAAATTGTGAGTCTCAGTTCTTCATAATATAAAATGGGTAATGTAATACTGACTCTACAAGGTTGTTTTGAAGATCAAGGGAGCTAATGATGCAACATTCACAGAGCAGCACCTGACATGTAACCAGCATTCAATATATATTAGTATATTTTCTGTTCTACCATATATATTAACTATTATATATATGTCAATATATATTATAATGTTTGAACACATCTTTGAATCTTCATTTTATCAAAAGGAACACTGATATCCATTTATTTGTTTTGTCTTTCCTAGAAGGTTGTTCAACTAAGAAAATGTATTTGGACTGAAGAAGTTAAGCAGTAGCACTCTTAGCTAGGGCTTCCCAGGAATCATAGTGCTGCCAATGGGGTAATTCATTTTCAGTTTGAACCAAGGGAAGAAATGATAATTTTCACACATGCACACACACGTGTGACACTCTTCCAGTGACAAAAATCAAAACCTTTACAGAGGCTAAAAGAAGTAATCTGTGGAAGAGTTGCAGCTCTGAGCTAGTAGGTCAGTGCTAGAGATAGAACTGAAGCATGATGAAACAGTCATTCCAATTGACTTGGAAAGAGGGCACAATGGAAGAATGCCAAATCTCGTGTAGAAGTTAATTGAAAAATACTTGTTACTTAAATAGTGTCCTTTAAGTAAGTGCATAAACAAAAATTCACAAAAACTTGACTGATAATTATGAGGGCCCTGCAGCAAAGAACACACATCTTTGTACAAACATTGTTGCTACAAGGGTTGATACCTAGAACCCAAAGCAACAATTAGTACCATGCTACAACATAGTATTATTTTGGTCATTTTGATTGAAAATAATTATTTGCTCCATAGTGACAAAGAAATAACAAAGACTATTGATCTATCTGTATAGACTTCATAGTTTATTGTCAAGAACAGTGAAGGTTCTGAGATTTTACCCTACTTAAAAGTTAACCAGTTAATCTGTCACAATTTTATGACAGAATACACATGAGTAGTTACAAGGGCAGAATACTTAAAATTACTGAGTAAGGGACAAAGCACTTTTTTTTATATACAACAATAGAAATAGCCAGAGTATCAACATTTTTTGGGTTCCCGGAGCCTCAATTTCTACAGGGCAATGAGAAGAGGGATAGGTGAAACCCGTACCTGATGAGTTGTTACAGGAGAGCAACTCTGAGTTTACAAAACTGGAGACTTTTAAAATAGTACACAAGTCTGCCCTTTGCTCTGGAAGGAGATAATATTTCTATATTGCTGCAGAACAGAGAGAGTTTGTAACTCTACTTACAAACATAATAGATATATGTATTATAGAATTGTTTGCAACAGCTTCTGAATTCAATATATTGTAGACAATTTTCAATCATCTTTAAAAATTCAAATAAAAGATGCCTTTAGATATTATCACTTCTCAGCCTTTTGGCAAAGATCAAGTGTGGATATTATTATATGAAGATATTTCAAATGGGTAGATGCTATCTAAATATTTCAAGATTTTAGTAGCCATATTTAGCATTATTTTAAAAAGCACTTAATAAGCTATAATATTCTAGAAACATGTTTGGATAATTTTTAAAATAGTATCTGAAAATAATGAATGCCATTTCTTTCCTTCTTTCCCAACTTTTATGTTTATGGATGATTGTTGAACTATCTTTCCATCTTGTGGAATACACCTTCTCCACCATGATTTCATAAGAATTTCTCTGTCTACATTTGTTAGTAATCTCAGTCTCTCATTTTATCTTTTTGCACTATTTTCTATTTTTTTCTGGTTTTATACCAGTGTATTTCTAGATTATATAATTAGTTGAGTAGATTTCCTCACATTTTCACCATAACATAAATTTTAGATGACTGTAAATAATTAAAGATCAAAAATAAAAATATATAATATAATCTATGAGGAAATATAGCAGAATATTATCAGATCACATAGGAGAGGAAAATTTTCTATAAATAATATTAAAAGCCAAAAGGAATATATGTCATTAAGGAAAAGATTGATTGATTAGAATAAATAAAATTTGAAACTTGAATGTAATAATTAGAAAGTCATACTTATACAAAAGATAAGAAAATGAGGTTTTAAAAATTTGCAATCTCTCTAGAGCAGAAAAATATACATAGCACTATTGATTCTGATATAAAATTTGTGAAAAATATGAATTGAAAAATAACTGAAAAATTAAAAAGAGTATGTGAAAAAAAACCTGTACCATTAACTTACCATTAATACTACTGTTATGCTTAAAAATATTTTTGGCTTATGGGTAGGGGAAACTAACAGAAATATTTTCTTGAACTTAGTAGTCCTGAAGAATAAATATGAGATGAGATCAAGGTAATTAAAAAGGAATATTCTGAAATTTAAAAAAAATTTTAAAATTAAAAAAAATAATAATAAAGTTAAGGAAGACAATCACTAAGATTTCTTCCAGGTCTTTAACTGAAAAAAGTAAAAAATAAAAAATAAAAAAATAAAAAAAGATATGTGTTCAGATGAGATATTTATCAAGTGAAATATTTTAGATAAGAGTTGATTAATGTGAGAAGAGAGAATTTATTTACCTTTTATCTGATTATATGAGTTAGAGAAAGATTTGAGATATGAAAACAACAGACGGTATATTTTGATTTGTATTGGATAGTACATAACCTTTTATAATGTAAATGAGAACTCCCATTTTACCAATTTTGTTTCTTTAGTTTCCTTATTTTTGTAATTTTTAAAGTAGGTCCATCTGTGTGTAGTTTCAAATGCTCCATGGTATTAATTTAATTTAAGAGATTAGCATGAAAGACTGATTACATTTCAATTATCTTTAAATTTCTTTAATTATGACCGTGTATTATTTCATTTTGCTCTCTTGAGTCAAGTTGATATAATTTTATTTATAATGGAAAATAAGCTAACAATATCAGTAACTCAAACCTTATATTTTCCCAATAAGCCATATATGCCATTTTACCAGCATTTGCTTACAAAGACACTGAAGTACATTTATCACATGGAAATAAATTTTGTCATGAAGTTGTACTTCATATTTGTACTAAATTTGTACTATTTTTATTTGTTCAATCATAAAATTATCATTGTTATACCCAATGTCCACCTGAAATTGGTAAATAAAATTCAGCAGAGTACATAATCAGGTAATATTTAGATCTGTGCATCCCAGTATTACTTCATGTATTTCTGTATTTATAAAAACATATGACAAACTATGATAATAGCACAGTTTGAAACAAATCCTAAATATTTATGTGACCTTTGAATATTTAACACCTGTTTTAATTTTCTGATAACACAACTGTCAAATATTTAATATTACTCTGTTCACATTTGTCATTGCCAGTTGAACAAAAACCCTCACTTTTGATTGGCTCATATCAAAAAATCCCCAAATAACAAATGTTGGCGGGGATGTGGACAGATAGGAACACTCATACACTGCTGGTGGGACTGCAAATTAGTACAACCTCTATGGAAAAGAATATGGAGATACCTCAAAGAATTAAAAGTAGAATTACCATTTGACCCAGCAATCCCACTACTGGGTATTTACCCAAAGGAAAAAAAGACATTTTATAATAAAGACATCTGCTCACGAATGTTCATAGCAGCACAATTCACAATTGCAAAGATGTGGAAACAACCCAGGTGCCCATCAATACACGAGTGGATTAATAAAATGTGGTATATGTATACCATGGAGTATTACTCAGCAATAAGAAATAATAGCGAATTAACACATCTGGTATTATCCTGGTTGGAGCTAGAACCCATTCTTCGAAGCGAAGTGTCACAGGAATGGAAAAACAAGCACCACTGGTACTCACCATCAAATTAGTACTAACTGATCAACACTTACATCACACAGGGCCATAATATTCATCAGGGGGCGGGCAGGCAGGAGGGGGGTGGAGGGGATGGGAAAAACTCTCACTGAATGGATGCGGGGAGCACAGTTTGGGGGATGACCACGATTGTGGCTCTGACACAGGCAGTGCATGGGCAATGTGTATAGCCAAAGTGTTGTACCCCCATGAAAATCTGAAATAAAAAAATAAATAAATTTTAAAAAAATAATAAAAAAAAATTTTAAGAGAAAAAACACTTTATACAAAAAAAAAAACCCTCATCTTTTGTATGTGTTGTAACACTACTGCATTAAGAAAAATCAATATAATTTTAAATTGATGATCTAATTTTACTATAAATTTCAATGAGTATTATGATCATTAAAAGTTCCCAAAAACTTTTCAGGGGGATTGTTTAAAATCATAATATGAATAAATCAACAATCCTTCAAATATTATGAAGGTTTACATAATATATAGCATTAGATCAAACGTATAAAAGGAGAATACCACTATAGAGAAAATACTAGAACATTGTTTATTGTAAAATTAGTTATGTCTACTAGAAATATTTATTAATTGATGTCAAAAATAATAATACAATGAAGTAAATATACCAAATGATAGAAAAAAGTAAATTATATTGTATAATAAACTAATTCAATTATTTGCTGATTATGGACTAACGGGAAATCCATTGAGTTAGGTCAGCAAAAAGGAAGGTTTGTTAGTCAGAGTTCAAAGACTGAGGGGAATGATGATTCTGAACCAGTTCAGGGTTTCCTACCTTTGAATTACATGATTACATATATGTATGAAGTTAGAAATATGGTGAAAACGAGTGCATGCCAAACTCTCTATTATGCACCAAATTCTAATGTTATTGTTTGTTTACTCAGTAACTTTGTTTCTGCACTTATCCTCTGTGTCTTGTTTATCGTTAATTGATTTCTAATAAATCTCACCCATTATTTTCAATATAGGCATATGATATTAGCTCTCCTCTGAGGATAAACACAAACAAACAAATAAACAAATCTTTCATGTCCCTGCATTACTTCCAGTTCTTGCTCCATCTCTCTAGTGCTCCTTTTACAAAAAGTTCTCAATAGGTTGTCTATATTTTGTATGGCCAACTTCTCCATTTCTAATCTCACCTCCTTGAATACACTTTAAATAGGACTTTGCCTCCACCATTCAATGAAATCTATTTTTGTCAAGGTTTCCCAATGATAACACCATTGCCAGATCTAAAGATCAATTTTCAAATTACTCTTCCTCTCTTCAGAATTTAACTCATCCTATTTTCTATCTCTCTTTAAAACATTTTCTTTGCTTGCCCCCAGGATGCCCTATTTTTAATTTATTTTCTCCTAATATATCTTCATTCTTTAGACTCTTTGTGAAGGTCCTCCTACTTTTAACTTCTGATATTAGAGTGAAACAATGTTCAGTTTTGACCCTCATCTCTACCTAGATTCATGTTCTATGTGGGACAGTCTACACCAATGTATGAAAGAAGCATCAATAACCTATGGATATCTATCATTTAGCTGTCGCTATGAGACAATCAAAAATCCTCAGGGTCATTGAAAATAAGTGTTTATTCTTCATGCTTTTGATGGGGGGGGTGGCTCTGTCACTTTGGTAATCTTGGATGAACCCAACCCACTCATGTTTCTGCCTGTGGGCTAACCAGATTGGCCTCTTCTGGGACAATCTCTCTACTAGCAGGATATTCTAGGTATGTTCTCATGCCTATAGCAGAGGTGCAACCATAAGAAAATAAAAATGCACAAACACTTTTTCATATTCTGATTGATTCAGTATATTTACATCTCATTGGCCAAAGCAAGTCACATAAATAAGCCACTGGTCAGACCATAAGGGCATGATAATGTTATATGGCAAAGGACATGTATAAGAAGGGAATAAGATAAAGAAATTGTGGCATTTTTGCAATCATTTTATTATAACTGCCTACTTTACTTTCCAATCTGATGTTTTTCCTGAATTCTAAATTGTCTCATCCCCAAGTCTTTCTCAGTAAATGTCATCAACATTCATTCAGTTGCTCATGTCCTAAAATTTTGGAGTCATGCTTTATTCTTCTCTTGTTCTAGCAACTTACATCCAAATTCATCTGCAAATATTAAATAAAACTTTATTTTGAATCTTACCACTTCTTATGATCTTTACTACTAACGCTCTAGTCCTAGCTACTATTATGTCTCCCCTGGACTAAACCAAATTACTACACTAGATTCCTAACAGGTTACCTAGCTTTCTCACTTGCCTTTCCAACTCCTGTGTATTTTTTAATAAAAATCAAAGCTTAACAGTTCCCTACTCAAAAGCCTTTTATGTCTCTGCTCCATTAAGTTCTCAGAGATATAGCCTTATTTTAGATATTTGCTCTTCCATCTCCAGGATGTGACCCTTGTCTTTCTAGTTCAAAGTGGGGTAATCAATAACATATGTGTTTTAAGCAGCAGAATAGATAAAAGAAAAGAAGATGGGGCAAATAGTCCGCTAAGAAAGATTCCTAGGAGCTGTATCACAACATTTTTACTTATATCCAACTGGTCAGATTATAGTCACGTAGAACTTGGCTGCATTGGGTGCTGGGGAATGTAGTCTTTATTCTGGGTATTAATGTTCCAAGCTAAACAATTTACTATTATGAATGAAAGGGATAGAGGCTAATAGGAAACAACTGGCAATCTCTGCCACATTTTCAGAATAAGAACTAGCATATATTTTTGCTCAATATCATTTTATAACAATAAGAATACTGTGGTTCTGCCAATAAAATTGGCATAGAAGACAGTCTTGTCTATTTACTAATGCACTCCAAAACACATATTAAGTACTTGCCATGTCCTATTTATTATGCTTGATGTTAGAAAATCTTTAATAGTTAATTTTGTAGAGAAAAACAAGTAAAAGCAACTAATATCCATGAGCTTACAAGATTATTTCATTTTTTAAATTTTGACACAAAATCTGTTAGATAAATGTTATTCTGGTCTACAGATTAAGAAAAAGTGGTATAGTTAAGTGACTTACAGATAGTAGTGTGCTGGAGCCACCTCAGAGGTGGTCAGGAGAGCAGATTGTGCACTTGATCTTCTTCCCAACTGCATTTAGAGACTTCATGTTGGTACCCTAGAATCTGCTACATTGGTAATATTTACACTATAGAAATCACCAAACTTTGAAAATTCACACCTCATGGGTGCGGTGCACACTGTCTGGGATGGGCACGCTTGTAGCTCTGACTCAGGTAGTACAAGGGCAATATATGTAACATAAATGTTTGTACCCATGTAGTATTTTGAAAGTAAAAAAAAAAACAGATTTTTTTTCTTCTCTTTGTCCCTGGATTCTCTAATAGCAAGTACTCATGTAGTTAGTACATTTCTCCTCCTTTGGATAAATGCATCTTCCGTTATATTATTTACTATAGTAAATATTCATGTTAGACAAAGAAATAGGAGTTTAAACAATGACATAGTCTATGCATAAATTAATTACTTAATTTTCTCCTTTAAATTAGTTAATTTATTATCTAAACACTGTAAAATAAATGCTAAAAATATAAAATCAAGACATTTCAAGTGACTTAATTTATAAACTAATTGCTGTCATTATTACAATTAAATATTTTTAGGAAACGCACTTAGAGGCAAATAGTAGACATTAATACCTGTTAAAATTATAAAATATGTGTATTTTCAGGTTTAAAATCTCAGCAATTTGAATAGTTTTTATGGGTCTGGAATATGTCCTGATTTTGACTTGTTGACCTCTCCTCATTAGTAGGGGAGGTACATGGTAATTGTATTATTTTTCATCTCCACAAAATAATTATTTCAAAGCTAATATACAATAAAGATAATTGTTCTAGTTGGTGATCAGATAATACAACTCCGAGTTGCAACATTTTCAGCTCACTATAAATCAAATAAACTCATATAGAAAACAGAAAAAAAAGCATTGCCACTTCATTTTTCCACAAAATCCTAATTTTTATCTTTTCATAGTTGTCAAGGTGTGTTTTTAGAAATACCACCACATGTGCTCTTCTTAATTTTTAGTACAGTAATCAATGTCTCTTTTATAACTTTGAAACAAAGCAAAACAAGTAAATAAAAAGCAAGTGAAGAATCAGAGATCAAATAATGAGGAAAGTCTTTATTGTACATAACAGAGCTGGAATCCAAAACCTAGTCTCAATCTCTAGTTCAATTCCCTTTTCAATATATAATGAAGGGTTTTAAAATATTCACAGTTTTACATTTATGCTGTCTAAGGTAATATTATTGCTCATCATTTGGAGCACTAAAAAAGGAATCATGTCTTTTGTCCAATAAATCTTCTCAGTACTCCCAATTGAATGCATGATCATATATAAATTGAGGAATAAAAAAACTTGCCCTTTCTTACTTTTTAGCATAAGCAATCATTATTTAATTTGCCTTCTATAATCCAACCTTCTTGAACTATTCATTCTTTTCCAAATGTGTAATACTTTCACTCGATTGGTATTCGACAAATTATTGTTGAATAAATACTTAAATGAATAAATGAATGAATACCAAGGGTAATCCATGATGACCTTAATATTGTGTTGCTAGAAAATAAATATGATCCGAATCATTGTATGTAAAAGAAATCTAAAAGTTTCAGATAAAGTAGAATCCTCCAAATTTCCAAGTTTTCATTTTTACATCTATTATTTTAAAAGAAATGGGAAAGTTGTCTCTATTTTAAAAATATAAAACTTCAATTATATCTCTTCTTCTTCAGCCAGATGATGAACTCCATTATTTAATGCTGTAAGGAAAGATCTAAATCCACGATTAAAACTCATGGTGGAATTTAATAGCCTTTCCCATGGTCAAATTCATTTTTATATTAATGGAGCATTTTGTTGAAACTAATGCATCATTAGTCTACTTTGAATAGAAGTTTCTGGTAGCAGTATTTACAAATAATTTGAACTTAGGTGCAGTGGTTGAACATTATAAGCCATCTTTATGGAACCCTTACAAAATTTGTAGTGAATTATGGAGTGCTGAGACTAGCTGTACACTGGGAACATGTTCAATGCATGTATATCTAGAGTTTTCACAATATTACCTAATCTTTTGAGTACAAGCTTTATTTTCCTTAAAAAACTAAAATAAAAAGGATTATAAAATCCTGTATTTAAACTTTAATCCTCCAGTGCACACTAAGAAACCTGAAAATTCTATAAGGGTGAAATAATGAGAATTAGATTTTAGTTATTTTATTTTCTTGTTAGATGAAAACAGAAATGCAGGTTAGATTTAGTAAGTTTCCTCAGTTTTCTAGTTAAATTTTAAGAAATGAAGATATAATTTATTAAAAATTAGGACTCAATTAAGTGTATTTTTTAACTCTGAGCAATGAAATCAAAGAACAAGCTCATTAAAATTCCATGAACATTTAAAAAGTTCACTGGTCAAATAGTCAGTGGTAAGGTATATACTGTGTCAGAAACAAATTTTTTTTAATTACAGGTCAATGTTATGATTGTTAGAATATTAAGAGGCCTTGCCCCTAACAAGTTTCATCATCTTGAAAAAAGTTAAATATGTTTCTAGCTTTTAGGTGTAAAAAGGAGGAAACCTAACTAAATGGCTTCAAAAATATACTTCAGATATTATTTCCTATGAAATTTAATTATAAGGAAGGAGAGGTAGATTATTGGAAATGCTAAACTCTTTTTAAAAGAAGAGATAGGAAAGTTTAGGTGTGGCATGCTGGGGAAGAAAGTTGTTCATTTTAAGATGAATATCAGATAATTTCAAAAAATTGTCAGTGCTTGGTCATTGTGGATAGCTACAGAATAAGGAGGAGACATACCCAAAGTAAGAATCAGAGTATGGCTTTGCAGACACGTTGGAAAATGTAAACATGATATCCAGTAAGGTATGAGCAATCAGATCACACTGTGGACACCAAAAATAATTTTGTATTCCGAATGATGTTGTCAATTTGGATGTTGGTAGGTCTACCCTGGGTAAAGTATATGGAAAGGCATGATATCTAATTGTACAGGAACAGGTCATGTCAGGCACTAGGATAGAATTGAAGAATTGAAGACTTACGTCTGGAAGAAAAGTCTTCCAGAAACAGAGATGGCACATAAACTGGCACAGTGAGGACACAAGTTTCAGTCCTCACACAAGAGCTACATTCAGGGGAGGGATGATATAGCAGAAAGAAAAGTTTGACATAGAATTGATAAGCAAAAAAAAAAAAATTAAATAATTGGTTTTGTCAGCAGACTTGTTCTGATGTCCCCAGCTAATCCCTATGGATAGGGCCACTGAACTATCATGTATATTACCCCAGGACCAATCTGAGTACTAGTTTGGGAAATCTGGCACAAAAACTTAGACCTGTGCATTGATTTAGTTCATAACTGCACTTACACTCTGTGCTTTTCTTTTAGTTTTACATCTGTATTATTGATCTGTGGTCTAGTTATGAGAACTGAATTCCTGTTCTGTTGGGCCAGGAAGTCCTGTCCTAAAGCTAGTTTCATCTCCTCAAGCAGAACACTTGTTTCCTTATGCCCTCATTCTTAAAGAATGCCTTTTCTCGTCTCCATTTACCTCTCTGCATTGATCTTTGCTATTTGGAGTTTCCATCACCTCTTGATGTGACCTAGAGAGCTTGTGTCAAATTCAGATACTGGCGTTTCTTAGTTTGGTCTGTCCACTACTCATGAAATTTGTACATCTATCTGCAGTGTATTTCCATGTGATGCTTATGGTTTTAAAGAAAGGAGCTTAAGATTTTAGCAAAAGATGGACTTTAAAATGTAATAATTTTCTATCAAAAGCTTTTTCCAAATTTAGAATTTGTTATAAACAATAAAATTTGACTGGTCATAATAGAGAAGGTCATGGAGAGTAGGAATAAACCTCTAGCAATGAAAAAGGTAGTTTTTCCCCCTTTGCTCTACTGTGTTTGAGTTAGTTGAATATTCTGTCTATATAAGAAATAGAGATATTTCAAAAGAAGAAGATTGTAGGGAAAAAAAAGTGAAAAATACACAAAGTAGAAAAGGACTAATTTGACAAAAAGGACTAATCTGACATTATTTAGCATTTTTCCATTGAATTACAACTTCACATGCACTTGGAAGAAAAAAAAAACTGGAGAGAGAATTGTCAAGCCTTTGTGGATCATCGTTTGTTATTGGCGATACATAATGTTGTCATTGGTTCCCTTAGGAATGATACTAGCTGTGAAAACCAATGTTGCAGACATTGGTTTATTGTTTATGACTATTGATTCCATCAGGGAGAAAATGGAGATTATTGATTTTGACAAGTGGATAGAGTCAGAGAAGGGAAGATCACTAATTAATAAGGGATTCATAAAAATTAGAACCATTGCTGATAAATTGGGGATTTTTTGGAAATCTTTTGAAAGTTGATCAGATTTTTAAGGAATTTTTTGGTTCAAGTATAATAGCAGCAGTATGAAAAAAGATAAAAAGAGTACTTTATGGTATCTGTGGGAAATTTAACTGTAACATTTGAGCATAACATAGTGAGTACTGATTAGACATCAAATTTTTCTGAAGAAGTATTTGACCAGCCCATACCCAAATTATTTTATGTACATACTTTTGAAATCCATGTGAGTTCTTAGGAGAAAATACACAATTTATTTTTTAATTTTTATATAAAGACATGAAAATTCCATCAAATGAATCAGAGCAATGGTTAGATCATGGAGAAACGAGGTTACTAAAGTGAATGTAGTTTTACCTCTTAATTTCTAGAACAGGAGTAAAAAATATGTATGTCATATTAGTTTATCTAAATTAATGCTCACAATAAACCCTGGCAGTTTCCATAATGGAAGTATTTTTGGAAACAGGTTATTTAAACTTGTATTTAGATAATGGGTTATTTGACTTATTGCTAAAAGACAGAAATCACAAAGTAAATAAGGATTTAGGAATTTCATTTACTTTAAATGATTACATATAAGAAGATCTTTTGTTCTCCTCAATGAATAAGGTGATATTAACTTTACTATTATTTTCCTATGCTTACCTTAAAAAATAATAAGTGAAAGTTAAGGAGAGAAAACTCCGTATCATATAATTCTTCTTTGGTTTTGTGGTCAGTATGACACTCTATGGTAGAGGGTTGGAACATTCAACTAATTTAGTTTGAATCCACTCTTACATTTATTTACATCTGTGGAATGCTTTCTGCTTCCTACTGCTTCTCTCATTTGTCTTTCCATTGTCATAAGTGAGTCATTGAGAATCAATGAGTTAATGACTCTGGTTATTAAAAAATGATGAATTATCCATAGTATGTGCTTATAAATATGGCAAACTTCATAAAATAGGAGACATGTTTAATTCATTATTGATTCTTATTCATATATTGCACCTAGCTGATACTGAATAATTTGCAAGGAACAAAGCATGTAAGGGCTATCTATTTATCCTTCATGTACTCTTCTTAAAACAATTTTTTTTTTGTTCAGCTTAATTTCTACCTAGTAATCCCTCTACATAGGCTTCAATTTTCACACCTTCCTAAACTCCTATAATTTCCATTTTATTTATTTTTCCATGTCCAATTCTGACCTTAAATTTGGCTGTCTTCCCCATTGGCTGGAAGCCAATCTTTTCATCTTTGCTGTGGTGCTTGAGCAACAGTGACTCTTCTGTTGGTTTTTATCCCAGTAAACAAGACCATTAAATTATATTATATATGAGAAGTCCCTCTTGTCACTTCCATGTTCTCCATCTGCCATATCCAATCCATTATATGCATCTATACCATAATGAGCTTTTGAATGTATTCTTTCCACTTTTTCTATATTTATTCCATCAAACACTTAGTCTGTTTGACCCGATCTCCCCCAACCTTACCCCCTATACACACCCTCTATTTTAAATCCCAACTCCACTGTGCATCAGTGGAATTTTTTGAAAATGTAAATCTGTTCATGCTACATCTAATTTTATACCATCAATAGTTTCCCTATTGTTTTAGAATTAAAACCAAAAATCTTTAAGATGGCCTGAAACTACATGCACACCACCAGATCTGATTACCATGAATTTTTTTTTAAATCTCTCTGTACTGTATCTATTCTGGATTTTTTGTTTTTGGTTTTCTTGAAAAAACCATACTCCCTTCAACCTCAGAACATGTTATTTTCACTGTAGTAGCCACAAACTCCTGTCTAAAAAAATGTACCCCTCTTTGTTTTTAGTGGACTAAATTTAAATAATATTATGAACTCCCTTATTTCACTGACAGGCAGAAGCTAAGTTTGGGAATTCTTCTTCCACTTCCATCACCTGTTGCAGGGAGGCAGGTTGAGATGTCGAAAAGGAATTCCCAGGGAAATAATTACATCTAATCTTTCTTTATACCACTTTAACATCCCCTGACACAAGCCCAGAAAACTGTTGTTATGGTCTGTTTTGCTCTCTCCATATTCCTGAAACCTAAAACAGAGTATAGCAAAGGGCCTGGTATAAGTTTTTTATATTTGATTCTGTTTATTTATTGAATAAACAAATGTTTATGGTTATCAACTAAGTTCCTTTATATCTTTCAAGAATTATATACTTCTTCAATTAGTCTCTTTCTACATATACATATAGAATTACAAACTTGTTTTCAAGTTGTCACCAGTCCATCTTTCTTATAAGCTTGTCTTTAAATTATTGGTTCATTTCTTCAATACTATTGTAATAAATTACTTCTTTTTTAGAAACAAGACTCACAAAGACTTACTTTTACTTATGTCAAGAGTAGCCACATCAAATACCTTAAAGTCTAGGAAAATCATGTAACAGTTCAATTATAAAGAATTTTGGGTACTCACAGAATTCATGCATGACATAAGGCAATAGAATTTCCTTTAAAAATTCTCTGTCCAACACAAATCTATAGGCTAAATTTCATATGTGTACCACAAGATTTTCACCACTGAAAATCATTGAGGACCTAATAGTATATATTTTTTACCTTATTTAAATTTTATTAATACATTAGAAAAAAAATCACAATGAAAATGGATTCCTTCTAATATGTACAACTGTTGCACTAGACACTTAAAACTTAAGGGGAGCCATATAGCTGTTATATAAGACTTGCTTTAGGGACCATCTTTCCTGATAGTGCATAGAACATTTCTGGAAGGACATGAGATCCAAATGTTTGGAAAAGAACTGTAACTACAGGCAAAGAAGGACATTTTACAATGATGAAAGGGTCTATCCACCAGGAAGACACAGAAATTATAAGTATGCATGTACCTCAATAGAGACCAAAAGTACATAAATCAAAAACTGGCAGAAATTAAAGGAAAAATGGACAATTCAACAAGAAGAGTTAATGAGTCCAATACTACATTTCAATAATGAATAGAACAACCAGGCAAAAGATGAACAAGGAAATAGAAGACATGAAAAACATTATAAATCAATTAGACTTAATAGATATATATAGAATATTCCACTCAATAACAGAATATAAACTAGTTCAGAGATAAACCATTATATTTATGTTCTATTGATTTTCAACAGGGTGACAAAGCAATGCAATGGAGAAAAAAAACATCTTTTCAGAAATGGTGTTCAGACAACTAGATATCCACATGCCAAAGAATGAAGCTTGATTACTACCTCACATCATAAACAAAAATTAATGCAAAATGTATCATAGACCTAAATGTAAGATTAAAACCACAAAACTCTTAGAAGAAAATGGTAGTAAATATCCTTGACTTTGGGTTAGACAATGGCTTATTTGCTATGACACCAAAAGCACAAGGAAAGAAGTAAAAGTTGAAATTTGGACTTCAGCAGAGTTAAAAACATTCATGCTACAAAGAATATCATAAAGAAAGTGAAAATACAACCCATAGACTGGGAGGAAATATTTTCATGTTATATATCTGATTAGGGACTTGTATCTAGATTATATGAAGAATTCTTACAACTCAAAAATAAAAATCAAATAAACCAATTTAAATATGGGCAAATTTTTGAATATCCATTTTAAAAAAAGATATTAAAATGACCAATAATCACATAAAAAATGCTCAACATCATTAATCATTGGGGAAATACAAATCAAAACTACAATGAGACCACTTCACATCCAGTAGGTGGTTAAATCAAAAAGACAGGCAATAGTTAGCGTTGACAAGGATGTGGAGAGATTAGAATCCTTGTGCATTGTTGATGGATGTGTAAAACATTGCAGTCACTTTGGAAAAGAGTTTGACACTCAAAAAGTTAAACAGAGTTACCATATGATCCAATGATTCTACTCATAGGTATATATCAAAAAGAATTGAAAACAGGGGTCCAAACAAAAACTTGTACATGATTGTTCATAGTGCCAATATTCAGTAATAACCAAAATGTGGAAACAACCCAAATATACATCAACTGATGATTGGACTAAAAATAAATTGGTATATTAATACAATGGAATATTATTCAAATATCAAAATGAATGACACACTGATACTTGCTACAACATGCATGAACCTTGAAAACCTGGAAACATAAGACTACAAACCATATTTTTTCTTTTATAAAATACGCTGATGAAAATATTCTGAGATGAGATAGCAGTTATGTTTCTGTGAATGTACTAACAGTCACTGAATTGTGTACTTTAAAAGGTCAAAGTTTTTGTTATATGAATTACATATCAATGAAGATGTTATTTTAAAAAAGATGTCTGTGGATAAATAATTTTTACATCAAATTCATTTTTTCCCTTTCAGTTTTAGGTAGTTTAATATATACTTAATATATATTAAGTTCTAGGGTTATTATTTCCAGGGCTTATAGGGATAAGGAAATATGCAAAAGAAATTAAAAAACAAAGAAACTAAATCAAAAGATATAAGTTAAAATCACTTCAACCACTTCAAATTCATGCGACCTATTGTAGGTTTTTTCCAATTTGTCTTTTATTTTATGTTACAGTATCATAACTTTTAATAGGATATAAAACTCCCTGGATTTTTTTTCCCTAAATTTATAGAAAGCCAGAAACATTTTCAATCATGTCTCCTGAAAATTATAGCTATTTAGTTTATAAATAGTAATTGAGAATCCTGAGAACTTTCATTATATTTTAGGTACAATCTATGACCCTCCATTTTCCAATTTAATAAAGAAAAATATACTTCATGCATAGTAGGATTTCACACCTTGGAATACAGAAAAATTATGCATATTATCATTTCATGATTAAACATTGCATACATGAAATGCATTCCTTTGTTACCACAAATCTTTACCAAAAATCAATTAATTTTCCTTAAAAATTCGAAAGGATCTCAAACTTCATTCTGTTATCCAGTGAGTTCTCATGATAGAGAAGTGTTGTTAATGACAGTGCAGCAGACTGCAGTTTGATGATAATCCAATCACTTGTCTTTACAATGGGATTAGATTATATATGATTTTCAGATTGGTGAATGTCAGCCATTCTGGCAGATGCCCATAATAAATTTAGTCTGTTGTAAGTAGTTATATTTACCATCTAAGTCACAGAGGTGGTCCTGAGTTGACATATTTGATTGCACTAAGTTGAAAACATTCAATGGCTCTTCAACTTCTGAATTGATATCTGATAACATTTAGAAAAAACAAAAAAGCCCCTTTATTGTATAAATATTTTATTCTGTTCATCATGCTAAAATGTACATGTGTGGGTATATGTGCCTAAAAATCAAGGGTAGCTCAAAAATATTGAATTTCTTTAGATGCAAGTACCATACAAATTTTTATTATAGAAATTGGTGTTAGTCATTTAGTTTTCATGATTGTTCTTCTAATAATTTTAAAATCATATTTTTTCATTTCAAATTAATGATGTAGTTACTCAATGTTGAGGAAGAGTTCAAACTATTTTATTTTTAAAATACAATGACATTTATATTCTTAGTAAAATGTATATTTTACCTGTCTAAATTATGTATATATATTTAGTTATTATTCACATAAACAGTTATCTTGCTTACCAAATATAGTATTCAGTGCACATCAGAACCTATCAGGAAAAAAAAAAGCAGCTCTTTTCTGGTGTCAGCATGGATGTTTTTCTGAAAAAGTCAGTGATGTGTGTCAGAGGACAAGATAGAATCCTCCCACTCAAATTTTATTTTTCTTTTTGAAGTGACATCCATTCTTTGGAATTTCTAATACTTAATGCTTTAGGTGCAACCTCTTTTATTGAGAGATTTTTAAAGTGTTTTCCTTTTCTGAAAAACTGTACTTTCTCACTCTCATTTTGCAACTTAGGCTTTTGTACCTGAGACATTCTTTTTTTCAGCAAAAACTCTAGGCATTCAAATATACAGCATTTACAAATAGCATTTGAAAAACTCATCAAGATGATTATGTATAAGATATATAATCTAGGGTACAGTCTAATGTTTTTTCTTACTATTTAAGATTCTGCCAATTCATTTTGCAAAAAGATATTTGTGATGAAATAGATCAACATAGGCATAAGTATTATTTTTCTTCTCTTATCTCTTCAGAGACCCAGTGCTAGGCGCCTTAAATATGTATCAGGTACGAATCTCATTCCACAATCTCAGGTGTGAATGGAACATAACTTTTGTTCTGCTATTGTTACCATTGATATGGCAAAAACTAAATTTATTTCATTTATTCACGTTTTCCCCAGGTTTTCCAGAGGATGGAGATAGTCCTCATATTTTTCCTTCTTGTTATTTAGTTAAGAGATCAGAAAAGTCTCAGCACTTTAGAATATTTCTACTTTTATTCTAGTCATCCTTCCTAGAAATCTTAAAGAGAATAAAAACAACTTGAATGAAAGAAAAAGAGGAAATACATGAAAAATAATAATATTGGGTAATATCTTGATAATATTTCACCATATCTATTATCTGATTTGTTCCTCTAATAATCCCATATGATATGTCTTACTATCCACAATGTCCAGGGGCAGAAATATAGACTTTAAAGAGATTGAGTTATTCACTGGAAGCCAAGAAGAGAAAGAGAGAGAGAGAAATTGCAAGCAAATGGTACAAATTCTATCTTACTACATATACACCTATATAAAATATAATTTTACATTTAATTATAAGATAAAAGAGAAATATACAGCTTTTCTCTTGTGAAGCTATATGAATTACTGATGTAGAAGCTCTTAGAAATTGTCATAAAAATTTTATACAATGATCAGACTTAGCCTTTATCCACTTGAAGTGGCATATATTTCTCATCCTTTCAACAACTTTTCTTAATAATAATAACAATAATAAAAACATTACTTAAGAGGAATATTCTACATTTATGATGCATAATTTTTTAATTTAGATAATTTTAAAAATATATACTGAAAAAATGTTAAGTTTCTGCAAATTGCATAATGTCACATTTTTAACAAGGGAAATTTATTTGTTGTATAACTGAATACTGCTATTATATTCCCAAAGCTACTCAGAGACACTTACTGGCTTATGCCTTATTCCAAAACTCCGTTTCTTACTCACACTGCAATGTTTAAGCTATTGGAATGACTTGGTGAATTAGAACAATACCATTCTAATGACTAAAGCACATTTAGAGAAAAACTTAATCTGAACTTTATGTTAAATATCAGATATTTCAGTCTTCATCCGCAATCGGGCTTATGAATCTTGACTCTTTCAAAAAGTCTTCACTTACGTCAAACTCTGACTCCCAAATCTAATGCCTCTCCGTGCTCAGACGATAAAATATTTTTAGATCAAACATCCTCACATTTCCACCATTAAATTGGCAAACCACTTACCATTTATTATTAGTCTTCTCTTCTTTCTCTTTTGTTAAAAGAGGGAATTTATACTTGTTATTTACATTCCTTTATACATATCAGAATCTGCTTCACAACACACCCTAAAAAATATTGCCAAATGGAATTTTGATTGCAGTTTGATTGCATAGGTATATCAATCTAGAAGAATAAACTATTTTATTGAACTGAGTTTTCCAATCCAAAAACATGGTATTTTCCACCATTAATTAGGTCTTTTTAAATTTCTCTTATTGATGCTGTGTAATTTTCTGAACAGAGGACTTAGACATATTTATTGTATTTGTTACTATGTATATGGAAAATTCTTTTTTTATGCTAAGGTAAATGTTATCATTTTTAAACTTTTTACTTTTAATTATTTCTTACTGGATTAAAAAATAGAGTTAATATTTATTAATTGATTCTGTACACAGCTACCTTTTAAGTTTGTTTATTAATTATAATAGTTTGACTTTAGATATATTAATTTTCTATATTAGGTTTTCTACAACGCATGCCTTATTTCTTTCTTTCCAATCCTTATTTCTTGTCCCCATTATTATAGCTGTGTACAAGAATTACTATAAAACTTAGTAGCTTAAAATAATAATTTTATTTTGCTAATAATTTTTTTGGTCAGGAATTGGGGAAATAATCAGCTAAGCAGATTTCTCTTGGGGTCTCTCATGCAGTGGCAGTCACCTGAAGGTTCAACTGAGCTATAAATCTAATATGTCTCATTCACATGGCTGACAGGTGATGCTAGCTGTCAAGTGTGAGTTCAACTAGGGAAGTATCACACACGGCCTCTCCAACATTGCAATCTCAGGGTGCAGGATTTCTTACATGGCATCTCAGGTGATGGAAGCACAAGTGTTCCGTCAACACAGGATTAATAGAAGCTGCATTGCCTTTTGTATTGTAGCCTCCTAAATCATGCAACATCATTTCTACCTCACTCTATTGTTTGTAAGTGAGTAGCAAACCTGCCCAGATTCAAGTTTAGGGAACATGGACTTCACCTCTTGACATAAGGAGTGTGAAATAATTTGTTATCATTTTAAAAAAAATTGTCTCAGGCAGTCTACAATCTGGCCCCAAATTATTTACATTTCTCCTACATGCAAAATGCACTCACTTCTTTGTAAGACTGCACAAAAGTCTCCATTATTATATCACTGGTCTCAGAAGTTATGTCCACAATCTTGACATTTAAATCAGATTCTCATGAAGATGAGGTTGCTCAGTTATAACTCCTTCAATAAAATAATTCGTTTGAATCTAAACATTATGAACTATAGAGATGTCATCTGCCCTACCCCACCCCACCACCCTGCCTCAATACACATAACATAAGATGGTAGGATAAAGATCAGACAACTTCAGAAGACAATCCTGTTAAAAATGGGGCTGTGTGGGGGTCACACACCAATCACAGACCTTTAGCAATCTGAAATACAGTCAAGAACATCTTGCCAATTCTTTATTTGAGCTCATTCCTATTCTCTTTGGCTCTTTGCTTCATCATTTGGGCTCTTGGTTCTGCTGTCTGGGTAATTGTTCATTTTCTATTAAAATATTGCCCTTTTTTAAAATCAAGTATTTTTTTCAGACTGCTTCCTGGCTCTAAAAATTTGGATGTCCAAAAGGTTTGTTTCATTGTGTACTTCTCAGACCCTTTTTTCCAAGCTAGCAGTGTTTTCAACAATCCAGTTCTCTTAAAAACTTCTAGGGTATTCTATGAATAATATTGGGTTTCACTCCCTCAGACAAAAACCCAAACCTCAAACCTTTTGAGATAAACCCTTCTCTATCTTTGGCTCTCTGTGTGACTGCTGTAAGTAAAAAAGAAAGAAATAAACAAACAACAAAACTGTATACACACAGAGCCCTATTGGTAACTGAGAGGATCTTTATGGCAGCCCTGAAGTTCCTTAGACAATCATAAATCTTTCTAGGGTCTTACAAAAGTCACACACATAGTTTCATTTTACCCGAAGAATACTTTTTCTTCATAGTACTCTGGAATTAATCTTTCCCTGAGACACTTTCTTACATTGAAAGCAATTTGCTGATTAAAAACGCTGCTGTGGTTACTTCATAGTTTCACTAAAGTACCCTCAAAAATGGAAACTTTTATCCATCAGTTATCTCTTGAATATTCTATGGAACTTCAAGAAGGTGAGGGGTTCAATGTTTTATGACTCTTAAATTCAGACAAACAAGTCACTATCCTATCAGGCCTTTGTGGGGAGAGGAAAACTGGTTCAGCTAATGAGGTTTGGGCAAGGCTCACAGCAGGGCAGGGAACATAAAGTAACCTGGTGAAGTCCTTTTTACACAATTTAATGTGCTATTGTTGCTGCTTCTACATCTAAATACATAGTAGGTATATTAGTCTAGGCAGCTATAACAAAATACCACAGACTTCATGGCTTTACAACAGAAATTAATTTTCTCACAGTTGTGGAGGCTAGGAAGTCCAAGATCAAGTTTCCAGCAGGGTTCAATTGCTGGTGAGGGCTTCTTTCTTTCCGTCTTGCAGATGGCTGCCTTCTCACTATGTCCTAACATGGTCTTTTCTCAGTATATGCACAGAGATAGAGAGAGAGTGCTTATACTCTGGTGTTTCTTCCCGTAAGTGTCGGGTTCGGGCAGGGTTGGTAATCTTGTCTATTCTCCGTTCTTGGTGTGTTCTTGGCCAAAGAGTGACCAGACACACCAAAAGCAAGGCAAGTGTGAAATGAAGTTTATTGAGGAAAGACAAGATATATTTACAGAAAAAGAGCAAGATATAGGTTTACAGAATGAGAGCAAGATATATTTGCCACAGAACAGTGAATGGACTCCTCTGTTGTAACAAAAGGGCTCCAATTATGGTCTGGGGTCCTGTTTCATAGTGTCTGGATTGGGCCCTCCTTGTGGTTCAGACATCACCACTGAACCACTCTGATGGACAGTTAAGGACGTGATAATTAGTCTTAGGTTACTCTAGTTCACTTTCCAAATCCTATTGTGCCTGGGCTGGGGATTCTCTGCATTCTTTTGCAGATTAGCAGGGGTTCCTCCTTCCCCCAGGTTTGGCAGTTGCTGGGGTAGGATTAAGGCGGGGCAGCACCAAAATGGGCCGCCCTGCCCTTCTCCTTTTTCCCAGGTGGGGCAATTGCTCAAGGCAGCACCAAGGCAGCACCAAGGCAAGACACCCACTTTTGTCCCTAGGAGAGTCTTGGAAGTCCCTTGCTATCTACCTAACATAAGGACCTAAATCCACAGCCCCGCCCTAATGACTTCAATTAACCTAAATTACTTCCTTTTTACAAATAAGTCCACATTAGGGGTTAGGACTTCAACATATGAATTTAAGGGAACACAAACATTCACTTCATAGCATTCCACTCCAGGTGCTCCAAAATTAATGTCTTTCTCTAATGCAAAATACATTTATTTTATCTGAACAGTCCTGGAAGTCTTAACTTCTTTCAGAATCAACTTTAAGGTCTAAAGTCCACAGTCACATCTAAATATTATCTAAATCAAATATGGGTGAGAAAGGAGATATGTCTTATCCTGAAGTAAAATTTCCCTCCAGCTTTGAATCTGTGACACCAGACAACTATGTGCTTCCAAAATACATAAGTGAGACAGGCCTATATAGGATAGATATTTTGATTTAAAAAAGGGAGAAATTAGAAAGAAGAAAGGGCATCAAGTCCCTAAAAGGTCCACACCCTAGCAAGGGCAAACTCCATTAGACCTTAAGACATGAGAATAATTAGGCTGGATGCTCTGCCTTTCAGCTCAGGGGGGCAGCCTTTAGCCCACATCACTGGGCCATCGCCTTGCCCCCAGGCCCTGGGCAGTGGTAGCCTGACCTCCTAAAACTGAAGAGACTCCACCCTTTGAACCTGAGAAAGAAATGGTCCTGCCCCCTGGGCCATTGTGTGAGTGGCAGCTACACAAATCTCTGAATTGCCTCCAGGGTCATTTTTCTCTTTTCTTGAAAGTTAACATACATTCAAAGCCAGATAGCTCTATTGTCTTGGCCAACAGAATTCCACAATTCCAACAGCCTTCTTTCACTCTGTCCCATTTCTTTGTCCCCTCTAGCCCCAGCTGTCAGTGTTTCAGTTGATATAATCCCATCTGTATTCCTGGCTTCTGCTAAAGTGGCTGATTAAATTTGTGGTTTCCAACCATACTAATCTACTTATCAAATGGTTGTTCAGCCATATCCCTAGTGTTCTGTTCAGAACAAGCTTTCTTATTTTTTGTAATATGCATAGGGTGAAAATTTACCAAATCTTCAAGTTCTGGTTTCTTTTTGTTTACCAATTCCTTCTTTAATTCATGTCTCTCCTCTCACCTTTTACTATAAGCAATAAGGAGGGCCCAAGCTACATCTTCAATACTTTGCTGAAAAATCTCCTCTGCTAAATGGCCAATTCCATCACTTGTAAGTTATACCTTCCACAAAACATTAGAACACAATTCAGTAAAATTCTTTGTCACAATATAACAAGGATTGCCTTACCTCCAGTTCCTAATAAACTGTTTCTCATTTCCATTTGAGTTCTCACCAGAATGGCCTTTAACATTCATATCTGTACCAACATTATGTTCACAATGATCTATGAATTCTCTAAGAAAATGGAACCTTTCTCTCCAATACTCCTTTTTTCTTTTTGAGCCCTCACCAGAATCATCTCTAACATCCATATTTCTACCAACAGTCTCTTTATAGAAATCTAGGCTTCTTCTATCATGAACCCCAAAACCTCTCCACCTTCTACCCATTACCCAGTTTCAAAGCCACATCCTCATTTTTAGATATTTGTTACAGTAGCACCTCACTTCTTGGTGTCAAAATCTGTATGAGTCTGGCTTCTCCAGAGAAACAGAACTGATATGCATGTGTGTGTGTGTGTTTGTGTGTGTGTGTGTGTCTGTATATATATATAAATAAATAAAATAAGGAATTGGCTCACATAATTATGGAAGCTGACAAGTCGTAAGATCTGTAGGTAGCAAGCTGGAGACCCAGGAGACCCAATGCTATCCTTCCAGTCCGAGTCCGAAGGCCTGATAACCAGGAAAGCTGGTGGTATAATTCCAGTCCAAAGGCCAGGAGGCTCAAGACCCACATGGATTCAAAATTTCAGTTCAATTCCAAAGGCAGGAAAAGACTGGTGTCCCAGCTCAAGGCAGATAGGCAAGAGGAAATTCCCTGTCATTTGGGGGAGGATCAGACTTTTGTTCTATTCAGGTCTTCAACTGATTGAATGAGGCCCACTCACATTAGGAGGGCAATCTTATTTATGTGGTTTACCACTGCCCAGGGCCTCAGGGACAATCTGGTTATGTGGTTATATGGTCTGGCTAATGTTAAACTCATCCACAATAACCCTCATAGAAATACCCAGAATAATACTTGACCAAATATACCGGTACCCCATGGTCCAATCATGTTGACAGATAAAATTAACCATCACAGTACAAATTGATGTGCTATACACTCATACTTCCTTATCCTATAAGTGCCAGAGGATTCTCCTTGTCAGAAAGAACCACATGTAGGAAAGTGCTAGTACTGCCTGGGCCCCACAAATCTAAAGAACCTTTCGAGTTACAAGTTTGTGTGACTGATGATTTTGCAGATTGGATTCTCTGGAAAAAGGAGGCAGAATCCAGCTGGAGGTACCCTTTAGGCTTTTAGACTCATCACCTGCCTAATATGATTTCTAGCTATAATACTTTTGCAAAGCACCTATTTGGTTGCTACTAGGCTTTTGCTGAAGCTGAAGACTTGATACATGGAGGTCTTGCAACTCTCCTGCATGATATTGCAGTGTTAGGATGAGTCGATGCAAACTCAAGAACTAACAAGGTGGGAAGTCCCCATCAATCTCATTTGTCAAATGGAAATGGTATATTGAAGAATGCAGCTGTCTTAGCCTCAGCATAATTTTGGTTTTACAAGAAAAAGTGGCTAGTATCCCTTTGAGCAAAAGTTTCTCCACTACCTGAAGAAAAGCCACTGGCTTTTGATTAATTAAGTTTTCCTTAAAAGCATGGACCTGGATTACTGATGGTTCAAATATCTGAAACACGATGGTATACCTTTGTCTGATGTATGATAGCTGTTCACCCTCAGCACCAAATATACCAAACTAAGAATAGATGTGGTGTCTCCTCTCAGTAGGCAGAACTCAAGGCCTTTTTCATCAGTTTGGTTAGTACTCCCTTTAACAAACATTGTTATATTTTTATTAACACTTGGTCTATTGCTAGTGGCCTAGATGTTTACTCTGACACTTAGAAAACTACAGGCTGGCAGATTAAAGACTGAAACTATAAACTGTAGAAACATATCATGGCTGTTAATTGAACAATCTGAGTAACTCATATAGAGACCAACTGGAATCAAGCTGCTGATCAAGCCTGTACCACCCAAATTACCACCACTGCCAAATAAATTCACTATTGTACTAGACATGCAACATATTCACCATTATAGACTGGACACAAGATAAATGGCTCTGTTTCTGCCACAGAGGCTACCACTTAATGCCAGATGTGTGTCTCTAGCTGGCCAACGTGACCTATTTCTTTCATATTGAGGAAGACCACATTGTACAGTGCATGATACCAATGTAGATTGACTATATTGAACCCTTCACCACCTCTTAGGGCTCAGTAATTTCCAGTAATTCACTGCAAATTTGGTGTTGATCTTTTTTAGTTTGTGGTGCTACGGTTTCAATCCAACCAGTTGATTTCCACCCTAATGCTGTGGCCCTTGAAGTTAATCTAGGTTGTTTTCTTAGCTGTGTGGAACACTTTTAGTTGAACAATGATACATCTTTTATTGCAAAAGTCACTTAACAATGCAATCATCTCGTTTGAACACTTCTTGGGTAATGACCTGGACAAAAGAGATGGGGTATTATGCAGAACAATATTGAATATTTGGGATTCTCTCAGATCATTACTGAGCATGATATTTCTTTTGCTTTCTTAAAGGAACCCCTAGGCTGGCCTGGTTGTTATACCCTCTGGGTATCGGCCTGGTGAAAAAGAAGACTTAAGGGATTCAAATATATTCTGATTCAGCCATCTGGATTCTCTTGTTGGACTGACATTTTAGTCAGAGTTCTCCAAAGAGACAGACTGATAGGAGATAGACAGACAGATGGAAGGCAGATTTATTAGGGGAGTTGGCTCATACAATTGTGGAAGCTGAGAAGTCCCATGACAGGCTGTGTGCAGTCTGGAGACCATAGGATTCTGGTAGCATGGCTCAGTCCAAGTTCAAAAGGCTCAGAACCAGGGTTGCCAATGGTCCATCTCAGTCTGAAGTAGAAGGCCTGAGAACTGGGGAACCATTGTATATGTCCTGAAGTTCAAAGGCTAGAGACCCTGGAATTCTGATGTCCAAAGGCAGGAGGAAAAGAATGTCCCATCACCAGGATAAAGAGAGAGGAAATTGCCTTTTCCTGCCTTTTTTTGTTCCAGCCAGGCCCCCAGCTGATTGGATGGTGCCTGTCCATATTGAAGGTGAATGTTCCCTACTCAGGGCACCAACTCACATGACAATCTCCTTTGGAATCACCCTCACAGACACACTCACAATAATGCTTTATGAGTTCTCTAGGTATTCCTTAATCTGGTCAAGTTGACATATAAAGTTAACCATGACAGACATCATCCTAGATCATAAAGCTAATTATCATTTAGTTGACTTTACTGCTTTCCAATTTTCCCTACTGTGGCCCACACAGGCTAAAGTGGGGGGCATAATATGTTCCTGTAAGTTTTATGAAATTACTCTTATCCCTGACTCTCTGTATGAAAGATCTAGGTGTGAGTATAAGATATTGGTGAAAAGGTGAAGTTATAACTACTGGAATGGGCACACTGTTTTTGTAGTAGTGGAGAAAGAATATTAACTTAGAGCCTGTGGAGAAAACAACTTAGCTCCCACCAGATATAAGGAAGGTAGTGAGGGCCATTAATGATCTTTGTTTTCAAAACTGCCCCTTCAAGTGTTTAAAGAAACATCATCTTGAAGGCATTCAAGTCAGCCTCAAATTACTTACTGATCAGGGCTGTTATAAATGGTAGAATTGCCCTAGACTTCCTTCTTGGGGCTAAGGCAGAATGTGTGTAATTACTAGTATATCCTGCTGTACCTGCTGTCTCAGTCCTAGTGGAAATGTCAATACAGAAACTTAAGGCAGATGGTACTTGGCTTCCTTTCTAAGGTCATAATGTTTAAGAAATGTTGTTAAGCTGGTTAATTCTGGGACCCCAAAGGGCGTGGGTTGATATCTGTTCTGCAGGTTGATATCATCTTTCTGCTTGGATTCCTGTTGTTACTGGCATTAATTTTATATGGGACAAATTAAACAGATTTGATGCCAGCGTCTGTCAGTAAGATTAATTTGACTGGTTGACTCTTGGGAAAATTTTCAAGAAGCCACAATGTGTAGAAATGAGGAGTGGATAATGTTGGGAGATAATTCTCTATGAGTTCCTCACATTTATGCAATTTAATATGAATTATCAATTGCAAACGAGTTCAACTGAATACAAGCTATCAATGGGATATAATAATTTCAATTCATATGTTATTGCTGATTAATTAACATAACCTTATTATTGATTTTTAGGTATTATACCTAATTTATTTTTTGAAAATAGGAAGATTAAGCCTCTAAAAATTATGGAAATAACAAATTAAGAAATTGTAGGGAGTAGTCATTAAAATTTACATCTAAACTTTTTGGACCTACAAAGTCTAACTAAACTTTAATCTGACTTTTAAAAATATTGCTAGAGAAGAAAGTAAAAGGATAAAAACTAAATGTTCCACCTACATAAAGAATAATGTTACGAAACATTAAATCTGTTGCAGTTGGAAACACATTTGTGGGAGGAACACAGACTGTTTCCTTATTTTTTTTAAGTTTAGGTTGAGTTTTTATGACGGTGATGTTCATAAAAAAGCCAATGAACCAATAAATGGCACTTATGAGTGATCAAATACCATAGTAAAGGCAAGGTATTTGATTACCTTAAAAGTTAATCTCTTATATACTGGACATTACTCCTACTATAAAAGTTGATGTAGATTTTATAATGAATACTTCTTTTAACCACATTACAGAGGCAAAATTCAAGTTTTCACTTTCACTTTTATTACTAGTCTGTCTAGATACTTGCTATTCAAAATGCAATTCCATAATACCAGCAGCATTGTCATCACATGGGAGATTATTAGAGATAAAAATATTAGGCCCAAAAACAACAACAAAAATAAATAAATAAATAAAAAGTAAAAAGAAAATATTGGGCTTCACCTCTAACAGAGTGAAGTACACATTTTAATATAACCCCCAAGGGATTTTTTTTAATGCACAATTAAAATATGAGAAATATTGTTCTGAATAATTTAAAGACATCTCCAAACAGTGAAAAAGATAGAAAATAAGAGGTGTGTGTCTTTGAATATTGGCCAAATTCAAAAATAAAAATTTTTGACAGATGGTTTTTCTCTAAATCTTTTGTCAAAATTTAGTGATCATAATTTAGTCCTTTAATATTTTGGGGAAATTTTTATAAAAGCAAGTTTGTAGAATATACATTCTTTTACAAGTATATAACTATTTCCAGGAAAAATATATGGCAGTTACATAGCAATACATTTAATTCCATACAATAACCTTGTCCTCTTCAAAACTTTTTGGAATTTTGTCTCAAGGCAAATGAGATAAAACTTCAATAATATAAGTTCTTTTTGATTTACAATGTCAGTAGAAGTCAGAATTGCAATAAAAAAACTTTTATAAAGAGTTCTTCAAACCATGTGCTGGATTTTTACTTATTCTTTGTTGGACAAATGACTTGTAGTGACTCTTGAAAGAAATCATATTTTTAATATATACACCCAGAGCTTATAGTTACCTAGTAAGCAGTGTTTATAGCCTGTGTCTAAATGATTGTTCACTTTTCATGTTGAACCAATTATTAATGTCACTTCTATTTTTAGGGGCAAGATATTTCCCTAATATATCTTAGAGAATTATTCTTAAACTGCTTCATCCCTTCCTTATTTTATCCATAAAATATGTTGTTATGTATATCTGTCCATAAGAATATATACTTTATGAAAGAAATTATTTCTGTATTTTTTGTACTATAACTGTAGGGACTAAAATTCTCAATAAATATTAGTTGAATGAAGGAAATTTATCTACAAATATTTTTTGATAACAAATTCAAAATTAAAATTGTTCAAAATAAATTATGACATTGGATGAAACCAACAAGATCAAAATTAATTTAGTTTTAGTTTTAAAATATTTCCATAAGAGCACACTTGAGATGCTATTTTGAAACAATATTAGTGAGCCTTTAAATGCTCTAATATTTACAGAAAAGTGCACTTTATGCCTGTATTATCATTTTAAGAGTTGACATTATGCTTTTGGAAAGATATATCCGTGATGTAACATTTCCATTTAGTAGCAAATTATTAATTATTCCATATAAGAAAAAAAGTTTATAAAACAGAAGTATCTGTTTCTGTATAGCAATATATATACAACCAAGATCTAATTATAGGAAAATGGTTAAATATTTTATAGCTTACATACTTTTCAAGACTAATTTATGTGACAAATTATGCTTATAAGGAGTCTAGAAAATATTTATGAAATTATGTCAAGTAAAAGAGAAGAATCCAAAATTATTACATGAATTCTGAATATATCCATATGCATATGCGGATACCATATGTGTATACCTGTGTATTCAAAAGAAATACAAAATTGAATTAGAGTTAAGGAGATACAACTTAATGAGCTAGTTTCCAATTTTCTTTAATGACATTTTTATATTGATGAAAATGAATAGAGATGGCAAATCTAAAGGGCATATTTGTAAGCTAAAGGATGCAATTAGGATTATTTTAAATCATGTCAGTATAAAAAATTAAAATTAGCTGAGAAAATTGATTCTGGAAGGTATAAGTGAGAATGTTGCAGAAAATATGATAATTGAATAGTCATTTTCAAACATTTGAAAAACTAACACTGGGAAAAGGACTAGAAATAGACTAAAGAACAGAATTGGAGCCAAGCTTGTTGGGAGTCATTGTTATGACATTGATAACAGGGTCATGTTCAGTGTAATGTAAAATATTTAAATAAAATCTGTTTTTAAAACACGTAATGAACTGAAGCAGTAAGAACTCTGTAAGTGGGAAGGTTTAATGGTTTTTGGATGACCCTTTTGTACTTTTTTTTCCAGAGATTCTTGCATTGCATTCTAAACTCTAATGACTCTATGGCTTTAATGGCACCTACCCTTAGCTTCAGACAAAATATCTCTGGAGCTGTACAAAGACTTGGAAATTGTACAAGCAGATTTAGTCATGTACAGAGAGTTAGGTAACACAAAAATTATCAAAGAATTCTAAAACTGAAAGGAAGTTTACAGATCGTTTCAACCAATCCCATAATTCTACAAAGGATGTAACTGAAGTTCAAAGATGTTAAGTGATGTTAAACTTATTCCAATTAAGTCAACAGATGTTATTATTGTCTATCCATCACCTGCTTAACACAATTTTAAAACATCTGGCAACTGAGAAAAACTATGTAATGGAGGTCTTCACTAGCAATTCTGCTAGTCCTTAATTTCTATCCATGTATTACCTTAAAACAACAGAAACCAAAGGATCCAGAACCTATTATCTCAGCATCTCACAGACATACTTTCAATTAAACAATCTTTTGATGGTTTTCCTCTCTCTCTGCAGCACGCTCCTAGCTGCACGTGGTGGACACAATGGTAAACACATCAGTCACAAGCCCTGTCTTCACATGGTATGAAGTGTAGACAAATGGCAAGAAATACAGATATAGACCGAGTAATTATGAGTGCGATGAATATTACCAGGTCAACTTATATGCCACTAGAGTGAATGTAGCAGGGGCAAGTAACTTATCTGGGGCTGAGTAAGGACAGAGAAGAAAACTTTAGTCAAAAAAATACTCATGAGCAAAGTTTCAGCGACGAGTGGGCTAATGGCTTTCAAGGGTGGGGAACCTGTGGCCTTGTGGCCACATGTGGCCTTCTGGATACTTGAGAGCAGCCTTTTGACTGAACGCAAATTTTATGGAACAAATTCTTTTAATAAAGGGATTTGTTCTGTGGAGTTTGAATCCT
The DNA here is from genome assembly GCA_023783475.1 of Daubentonia madagascariensis. Lineage (NCBI taxonomy): Eukaryota > Metazoa > Chordata > Mammalia > Primates > Daubentoniidae > Daubentonia > Daubentonia madagascariensis. Next base: position 23,290,271 of record JAKFHU010000726.1, on the reverse strand, counting down.
GTTGAGGAGCCACCCTTGGGGATCTGGAGGGCCACATGTGAAAGTCTTAAAGGTTCTAGAGGGGGAAATCATTTAAATTTATTTTCCATAACTTTGAAACACTATGGCTACTCTTTTCTTAATTCACCATTTTATAAATTCTATGACCTCAGGTTATGTCTGCCATACTCCTTGGCAATATGCCCATGTCTCTAGGATAGTGTCTAACAATTAGTGGGCCTCTTAAGTGAGTAAATACAAAGTAGTGAAGATGATTTTTTGCTGACATAGGTATGCAAGAGACTTAACTTTTTAAATATTCTCTTCCATTGTACTTAATTTCTATTTCAAGTGTCCACACTTGTAGAAAATTTCACATTAAGCTATTCTCATGGTCCTCACCTCCTCCAAGTTAAGCCTTAGACTCAAGCTATTGAGTCATCTGCACATACAGGCTACTGAATGAAAATCCATTTTCTTCCTTAACACAGCATTTTAGATCTAATAGTCCTCTGTTGCTTCACTCCCACGTTGAACACAAACATTATTTCCCTAGTCTCATTTGCTAGTATGGTTTATGCAACCTTACCTTTTTGTTACTGACATTCTCCGTGGCTCTGCCCAAGAATCATATCACAGGTCTACTCTACCCAGAGCTCATGTGTTAAAATAGCCTAGTTAAAATAGGCTTTCTTTTGTATTTCTTTTGCTCCTAGGATAAGAGTTATGTGAAATATATCTCAATTATGCCTTGAGATGGCCATCATTTGTATGCACTATCAGAATCCTCTATACCTGTATGTGTAGGTAACAACACTCATTTTTTAAAAATTCAGTTGTTTTTTGACACTTTCAGAGGAGAGAATGACTCTCTACTTAGAGAAAGGAAGTCATTTCAAACTTATTCATTCAAAGCAAAGTGATAGATCATTCAGAAGGAACCACAATATCTGTGAAGATTAATAAAGTAGCAAACAAGAAATTTTCCTTCAACATATCTTTAAATAAAACCTCCGTTAGGAGCAACATCTGAGATATGCACACCTAGAGGACAGATTCACAATCACCACATAAATTTATACTTTACTGAGTATCTGTGGTTTTTCATATGTAACTATAATGCCAGATATGACTTCACAGACATTACTGAGACAGAGAGAAAAAGGCTGATATGTCTGTCAGATTTTAGGTTTTCTGTTACCACTTTTTTTCATCATTTAGAAGATACTATGTAACACCAAAAGAAGGAGATGTGCCACTAATAATGCAACTATAAACACATATAGAGAGAGCAGGAATAATCAAGGTCTTCTACTTTCTAAATTGCGTGTTTGGATATGTAAGTGGTTTAGAGAATCTTCTTAAACTTTTGCATGGATGGGTACTCAATGTGTGGGGTAGGAAGAAAAAGTCTTTGGGATCTTAAATATTTAAGGTATTTCTACAGCCTCAATAGAGCAAGTATCAAGTAATTTCACTACCCTCTTGGATGTAGTTCTTCCAGAATAACATCTGCACATCATTAACCATTAATACTAAGTATTTGTCAGTGGGTTTCTTGAATTTTGTCACACCCTTTGGCTACGCTTGGGAGATCAAAAGGCAGAGTTCAGTATATCAACCAACAGAATATGTGGGAGGCTTAGAAAGAGGACCCATATGTATATAAATGTGGAACCATCAATATATTTGGCCCTTTTTTTAAAAAAGGGCTAAATAAAATTCTATATTTAAAAGGTAACTTTCAACTTACATTTCATGGCATTCTTTGAGTCATCTTTTCTGGTATAGAATTGGGACAATTTCCATATGTAATCACTCTTCAGGGTTTTTTTTGTAACTTTTATTATCTTTGCCATATTCCTATAAGAGATAGGGGAAGGTGGACCTTGAATATAGTGAGTGAACAAATTAAAGACGTAATGGCAAAATCAAAAGACTTCAAAAGTTTTTTGAGAAGACAGGAATGCCTTCTTTATACAAAAAAAAAATAAATAAAAGACCATAAACTATAATTTAGTTTATGACATTAACAACCAATATAAAAAATGTTTTTAAAAGACTAGGCAAAGGATAACATGACAACACAAAATCATTGGCATAAGGAGGTAAAATTTAGAAAATGACCTAAGAACACAGACTAAGTGAAAGATAATTTTGACTAGCTGGCTTGAATATCTAGTTATAAATGTAGGTAAAACTTGGCAGAAGCACTATCATAAAGTTAATAATAGGAATATTCTGTACCTAGTACAATTGTCAAAGTATTCCCTAAATAAATAAAATTTTATCTCTATAATATCCTTATGGAATATGGAAGATTATTATTATATCCTTTATACAGATGAGAAAACTGTTGTTGAGAGAGTTAAATTATTTTCCCAAGAGCATCAAGAAAGCCTGCTTCTGGGGGAGGACCAGAATTTAAAGGCTTATGAATCCTAGGACAGTAATGGCCTTACCTTTTCCTATACACTGCTCCCTTCTTAGAATCTAGAATTCGTATTTTGAACAATAGACTAGGTGCTAAAAATCTGAAAACAACACTTTGTTCTTTCCTACATAAGTAGTGCATGAGTTAATTTTGACTAAGGCATTGCAGAACACTGGCTGGACAAACCAACCAACAATGGCCAGAGAAACTAACCCAGGAATGGACCATATGTGTGACAGAAAAGACTCCAGGCCAAACATCTGCTTTTTCAGACAGACTCATAAATGCCATCTGTGGAACTGCTTTTTGAGTTGCAAGGATACAATTTTAATACATGTACACAATGTAAAGTTATATGTGCTTTATATATAAAGCTATTATATAAGTTATATATAAAGTTATCTAAATCATATTGTGGCTCCATTAATCCCCGCAGATTTTAATATTGGTGGGGGCAGGGACATTTAGATGGTATCATGCAATACTTTTAAAGTAAGGGTTTATTTACATCAGGTTCATACTCCATTCTGATGAGAAAAAATTCTATTTTATTTATTGCTAAGAACTAAGAAAACAGATGAATCACTGTGAAAACATAATAACACCAACCTAATAAGAAAATTTTGTTTAGAGACTCCCAAGCACAGCTCTAGCTCAAAATTTCCTTTCAATCTCTACGTTTATTTTTCTGAATTGTATGTCTACTTGTCTGACACTTCTACCGACTGTTTTTGGTAGAGTGCTCTCAAATAAATTTGTCTATGTAGTTAACAGTATCTTTTCAATGTAGAACATTTGCTTAGTCAGTGTACCAAGAAGTAAACAAAAGTAAAATGTACTCCTTCAAAACTAAACTGCCTGGATTCAGCATACTCAGATTCATTTTCACTGACGAGATAGAAGAGATTGGAAATCTAACTAGTGGAAAGGAGAGCAAATATAATAAGTTAAAATAAGAGCTAATACTTACGGACAAGAAAAGAACACACACCCACAAAATGAAAGTTTTTCTGAATGTTCTTCCTAGATATTTTCCAGTTAAGTACTTCAGTGGAACTCGTCTCCCTTCTGTTCTTCCTAGTTGCCTCTGTGATCCATTTTGAAAATCCTAGGATTTTAGTTAAGAACAGTGCTTTTCCATGCCTTCTTTGCAATTAATATAAACACATTTTTAACCCAGTAATGGAAAAATACATGGCGTTTAAGGCCCCGCTCATCTGAAGTCATCACTTTCATAGTTTTCATATGGACAGCTTCATAATAAGATTAAAAGGAGCAAAACAGCAATATATTTATTTAGCTCTATATTGCTGACATAGAAAATTTTACCTTTCAAGCCCAATTTTAAATAATTGAACACAGATGCTAAGATTCCATTTCAATAAGCAAATGAATCCTGTTATCACAAAACACTTCATTCCTCATAGATCAAAACAAGAATCAAAGATAAAGGAGAAGATAAAGAGAACCACAAGTTTAACGAAACGAATCTACACTGGAACCAGAATTTAATCATTGCACAAGCCACATCTATTGCTTCTCCTTTACGCATGATAGAGGGGACAGATGATTACACACACACAAATTTTGTAGTAATTATAATGTTCTATATTTAAGACCACACTGTGTAAATATGATTTAGGTGAATTATTATTATAGTGTGATATCCATGTAATGGCATATTTCTAGTGGCCTCAATATATTTACTGTTCATAAAAATTCTAAGTTCAAAGAAGTATTGTTAAGAAATGATGTTTAAATATTTGATATACAATTATTAGCAAAAGTTAATCAGCACACAGATGATCCAAGACTAACTTCCACTTGTGTAGGTGAAATTATTAATATGTTATAGACATATATAGTCTACATCAACAATTAGAATATAGATTCAATGAAAATAATGTCATCTGTTTATATAGGTGACAGTTTGAACATAATAATGGACATAGTAGATGTTTATTAGAGAGAATAATTCATTATACTATTCCATTCATATTGTCATGAAACATGTTTGTTGTTTTCAAAGAATAAAAAGCCTTAATTGTACACATCAATACATGGAAATGTTAGCTAGATCTGGTTGATGATTGAGTGGGTTATTGAAGTTAAATAGAGACAGGATAATCAGTTTCAGTAATGGACTAGTACAAAATAAAAAATAAACCAAAGAATTAGTATAAAAGTCAGTTACGATAAAATTTTAAGCTTAAAATAAAGCGGAAGGTAAAAGAATATTAAGCACAGAATTCAAAGAAAATACATGGTTTGACCAATATTACCCAGACCTCTTGTGAAAGTTTTGTGTAGGTCTTTGAAGGCATGGGAAATACATGGTATCATTGCTCATCTGGTTTGGTCATAAATTAAACGCTATAATAACATGCTATAAAACATGTGGATGATTACTTTCATTTTCAGCCCAAATTCAGGATTTTCATTCTTTTCCAGGACTTCTTCCTTGGTAGTTCTTATACATGTGCCTGCCATCGCTAATTAACAGCAGGCAATAATATTGTAAGCCTCTTAGTGGTAGAAACATGTCTTTTTACCTTTATATTTTCCATTTTATACCAACACATAAATACATAATTGTTCATGCAGACACACACACATACACACACAGCTTAAGTAATGTTTTGCCTTTAAAAAGTGCCTAATATATATTTGAATGAAAGAAAAAATCATGAATAGACACTAAATATTTAATACTTTTAAATAAATATGTATAAATATAATTTACAATTCTAATAGTACTGAAATATTTTGAAACTTCTCCATGCTAGCAAATGTTATGAAAACCATATGACTAATATAATGATAAAAATTAATATTTATTATTGCCATAGGCCATGTCCTCCTCTAAGTGTTTTACAATCATTTTCACCTTTATTTAATCATTTATTTATTTAATTTATTTAATCTTTACTTAATCATTTAATCATTTTAATCTTTATTACAAGTATATTGAACAGGTACCACTGCTGTCCCCATTTTACAAATGAAGAAGCTAGGACACGGAGAATTTCATAATTTTCCAAGGCCACAAAACTAGGAAGTTGTAGACCTTGCCTTTGGTAACGTATTATTTGATTCCAGAGCTCAAGTTCCTGAAAATTGTGCTAGACTGAAATTGTTGCAGTAAACTTCATGAAGATAACAATAAAATCCACCTTACTTAAAAAAAACCAGCACTAAGCACAGTTTTGAGTAAATATTAAAATGACCTGTTTAGGAGAGGAAGTTATTGGAAAAATGGAAACAGTTTAATAATATTAAATACACTTTTTAAGAAGAAATAAAGTGAAACGTATTTCAGAAAGCAGTAAACAGAAGTAGCATGATCTCAAAAATAGTTCTTTATTTCTGTAATAACTACCTGAATGTGAGCTTATTTCAAGGTAGTATTGCACATACTGACAAGAAAACCAAAAAAACCAGAAACATCATGTGAAATTCAGAACCTCAAAAACAATAACATTGAATGGACTCCCTGCTTTCTTTCAAAATATGTCAAATTGTCTATAAAGCCATGGGAATAGTTATAAAAATGAAAATTGCAACTAACTCACATGCTTGATTAATAAAAAAAAGGTCAAATGAATTATTTCAATATGAGTTGCTTTGAAATGTTTCCATTAGGGAAAATGATACCAAAGCAACATTAATTTAGAAGTGCTAATATACAGAGAACATTTAGCAATTTATAATACATATTTTGTCTGACAATAACTCAAGCATATAAAATAACCATGTGCAATTCTTATCTTCGTGATAATAATAAATGATAGTTATTTACCCTCATAAAATGATCTGGAATCATTTAATTTCTTGTAAATGTGTTATACTTTGAAAATTTTATTTTACTTAGCTTTTATTTATCAAATTAATATTTTATAACATGTAGAACTTGGTTTCTTAAAATTATATATTTACTGTATTTTGTCATCATTGCCCATGTGTGCTAATGGATATCTTATCAAAATATTCCAAAGATACACATCAGTCTCTTTTTTTTATTTTCAGACTTTCTAAGAGCAAACAAATGAAAAAGCATAATTTTACCTGTTTTTATGATTAGTATATATAATTTTAAGATTTTCAACAAAAATTGTTAGATTTAAGTATTTATTAGAAAAAAAAGACCAGATTTTAATATAATTTTAATATTAGAATGTAAGGATTTTTGGAACTCTAATTTCCAAACTCTTTATGAATCAGAGATATGTTTTATAAACCTTTAGGGATAGTTAATTCCTCTTACATAATCTATATTCATTATTCAAATTTCATAAATTCATATTTCTTGTTTGACCTTTATGTCCAGTCATTAATTTACTGCTTCTTTCCACAAATGCTTATTGAGTATCTACATTGTTCCTAGAACTGTTTGGGTCCTGCATCTCTAGTAGGGAACAAAACAAAGTCCCTGCTCTCATTGACTAACATTCTACTAAGGGGAGATAAAAAGTAAACAAACAAATATATAATATATCAGGTTTTAGTTAAGTGCTTTGAGGAAAATATTATAAATCAGGCTTAGGGGATATTAATGGATGTCAGAGGGTGCACTGTTGGAAAAGCTAATAAGGAAATGCCACTTTGATAAGACAATATTTGAGTACAGACCTGAGTGAAATAAGGGGCACAATATGTAAATATCTAAGGGACAAGCATTCTAAATTGAAGGAAGAGCAGGGCCAAAGGCCCTGAGATGAGTATTTGCTTGGGGTGTGTAATAAATAGCAAGGAGACTTGTGTGATAGAAGAAAGCAATAAAAGGGAGGAAAATAGATGAGGTACTTCAAGTCAGTTGCAAGATAACGTGGGGTCTAATTTACATTACATCAATTTTTTCAATAAATTCAAACTCTCAGAAAAGTGGTAAAAATAAAAACTGGTAAAAAATATCCATGTAATCTTTATTCAGGTTGACCTATTATAAATAGTTAACATTATTTGCTTATTTGCTTTATTTGTCCTGACCTCCTTGCCTCTGTGTGTGTGTGTGTGTGTGTGTGTGTGAGTGTGTGTTTTCTTCTGAGCCATTTGAGAGTAAATTACAAACACTGTGGTTCTTTACCCCTATTCTCCAAGGTGTATTTTCTTAGGGATATTTTCTTACATAATCAGAATACAGTTTTCAACCTCAGTAAATTTGACATTGATATAATACTATAATCTACTACTTATATTTCAGTTTTGTCAATTGACACAATAATGCCCTCCCTTGAATTTTTTTTATCTTCAGTACAGCATTCAGTGAAGAGTCAGGTATGCAATTGGTTTCCATGCCACTTTAGCTTCTTTTAATCTAGGATAATTACATAAACTTTCATTATCTTTTGTGACATTGATATTTTTGAAGACTATAGTTATCCCATTGCTTGCTCTTTTTTAAAAAAATAGAACATTTATCATTTTGAGTTTGTCTGATGTTTCTCATGATTAGACAGAAGTTAGGAACTCTCAGGGGAATGCCACATTGTAATGTTTGGACGTTATCAGGGTTCTGCACCTGGAGGTATGTATATGGAGGTGTACGTGGATCCCTTACCAGCGATGTTAATTTTACTTACTTGGGCAAGTCTAATTTCCTCACTGTATATTCACCCCCCCATTGTAATTAATAAACAGTCTGCTGAAAGACACTTACAGACCATGCAAATATCTCACTGCTCAAAATAATTTCCACCTAGATTTTGAATCCACTAATGATTTTTGACTGATCCAATCTTTACTGTGATAATATTACCACATCTACCAGCCAATACTTGGCTTTCTATTATAAGCAAAAGGCTTCCCTTCACTGTTATTTATAAATATAGTTATCATTTTTATGTGTATAGACCCTTGCATTACTTTTTTTCAATTTGTTATGATTTTACTTCATTAATTATTTTGGTGCTCAATATATTACTTAATATTTTGGTGCCCAATTTGCCATGGATTTAGCCAACTGTGATCCCATTCAAGCTCCTGTATCCTTGTAACATGCCTTAAGTAGTTTTTGAGAACTTCAGCATTGCCTGGCATAACAAGACATTCCAGGATCTTGTGCTTATCCTGCTTTAGCTCTAGAATCAGTCAGTTCTCCAAGGTGCCCAGGTTTCTTTCAGTGGAGAATGTTAGAGAATATATTCTGGCTACTAGTTCTGCTCATTTCTGTAAGGGGGCCTCTGCTTCTTGGCTCTTTCAACAGACGGAGCCATGATTTTTGGCATTCTACCTGCAAATTGTGAGAGTGACTGTTTCCGTGCAACCTCACTTATAGACTACTTTATTACGCTTTCCACTTTTTCCAAACTGTTGAGTGAGAAATGGCATCTCAGTACAGTCATAATTTGTGTGTATAGTATTATGAATGAAGTTGAATATCTTTTCATGTATTTAAGGTTATCTTATATGTTAAATTGTCTGTTTATAATTTTGCCCATTTTTTATAGAATTTATAGTCATTCTTTCCTCAAATTTCAAAACTTCTTTATGAACTGGGAATATGAATGCTTTATTTGTAATATGTGTCAAACAAAATTTTTCCAGATTGTCATTTGTATCTTGTGTTTGCTTATAATGTTTTTTTGCTGCGAAAACTTTTTTGCATTATGTGGTCAAATGTATCAATATTTTATTGTAGCTAGATTTTTCAGCATATTTAGAAAGCATTTTTTATACCTAGTTTATAGAAGAGTTTAACCGTATTTCTCTTCAGTTATTGTATAACTTTATTTTAAAATATCTTTTATCTTCTTGTAGTTTATTCGTATGTAATGTTTGAAGAACAGAAATGTTTTTACCTTTTTCCAAATATTTAATAGCTATGCAGCTTCTCCAACGCCATCCATTAAAAAAGACTACTTGTCCCAATAATTTGAGATATCATCATGTATTGGATTTCTTCCATAGTAGGGTCTATTTCTGGAATTTTTTTGTTGCTTTTTTAAATGAGCTTTCTCAATGATTATACCTTCTAACTGGTTATCATTTGTGCATATGAATGCTATTGATTTTTTCCATTTATTGTTATATTTTGCTAATTTGCAGAACTTATTTTTGCAATTAGTTTTATCATTGTTTCTCTGGGGTTTTTCAGGTAAACTACTATGTCATTTGTAGACAGATATAGTTTTATTTCTTTTTTCTAATTGTTTTATTTCTCCCGTTTACTTTTCCTAATTGAATTGGCTGATAGCTACAGAAATGATTTTAAATAGTGGTGAAAATGGTAGATATCCTTGCCTTGCTCCTGACCCTACTGGAAATGGCTCTTTTCCCTTTAATTTCTCCTTTAGATAAGATACTGACTTTGGAATTGCGCTATGTATATTTTATCTCATTATGGAAATATACATCCATTCCTATTTTTTTCAAGAGTTGGACTTTGTCGAGTTTTGTCAAAGCATCTTGAACATCTCTTCAGATAACTGTCCTTTTTGCTCCTTAAACTTATTAAAGTGGTGAATTATATTAATAGATTTTCTAATATTCGATTGTCTTTGCATTCTTAGTATAAACACTACTTGGCCATTCTTAGTATAAACACTACTTTCTTAATATGATGTTGAGTGTCTCCTGTAATATATCATTTAAGATTTTTTCATTAATATTAATGTCATATTGGCTTGTGATATTTTCTTTTTTTGTCATCTTTAACACATTTCTGTATTATTTTTATACTTGCTTCATTAAAAGAATTGAGAAGTTTCCTTCATTTTCTGTGATCTAAAACAATTTGTGCAGAAGTAGGGACTACTTATTCTATCATAGTTTGGCAGAATAGCCCTATGAAACAATTTGGGCCTGGTGTTGTTTAGTGGGGTAGTATATAACTTTCTTGATTTTTTTCCTCATATGGAAATTGGTCTTTCTATTTCTACTGACAGAAGTTTTGGTAATTGTATTTGTCTAAGATGTTATCCATTTCTTCTAGGTTTTTGAATTCGTATTCACTATTTCTTCCTTGACATGCTATGTTTTCTATTTGTGATTTTTCTCATTTTTTCTTAGTTAAACTAGTGGCTCGCATATTTAATTTTTAAAGAATAGTCATTTTGATTTTTGAATTTTGATATTTTTGATGTTCTTTCCTCATTATTTCTTTTGGTCTTTGCAATCTTGTGTATTTTTGTTTACATTGTCATTCTTTTACTATTTGAATTATTTGTATTCTAATTCACTTATTTTTATTGATATAGATATTTAGACTATTAATTTTTCTTTTATTACTTCTTAAAATGTATCACATATATACTGATATATACTTTTCATTATCAGAGATTTTTAGACATTCATATTTTATATTTCACCTTTTGCTGAAGAGTTGTTCCATATTTATTTTCTAGTTGTATGGCATTATGATCATAGAACTTTGTAATTTCTCTACTTTATAGCACGTACTAATGTTTGTTTGTGCCCTAATAAGTGAAAAATTTTGGTGAATGTTCATATTGTTTAGATAATTTATGTCATTGCTTATTTTTTGCTCCTTGTCTTGAACTGAATGACAGGAATCCTATGATTAGTTTGCTTCTGTTTCTCCTTAGTTGTTGTTGTTTTTGTTTTGTTTTGTTTTGTTTTTTGGAGACAGTCTCACTCTGTCACCTGGGCTAGAGTGCAGTGGTGTCATCATAGCTCACTGCAACCTCCAGCTCCTAGGCTTATGTGATCCTCCTGCCTCAGCCTCTCCAGTAGTTGTGACTACAGGCCCACGCCACCATGCCCTGCTAATTTTTTTCTATTTTTAGTAAGATGGGGTCTTGCTCTCGCTCAGGGTGGTTTTGAATTCCTGAGCTCAAGTGATCCTCCTGCCTCAGCTTCCCAAAGTACTAGGATTACAGGCACGAGGCACCAGCCAATTTCTCCTTAGTTTTGCATTATGCAGATGGCTGCTATAATATTTAGTTCATAAATATTCATAACTGTTATATAATTTTATTGTGGAATATGGCTTTTTAACACTATAAAACTTTCTTCTTTGTCTCACTAAATCTTTTTGGGGCTAAAGTCTAATTATTCCTGTATCAGGATTGCAACCTCTCATTTCTTATTTTTTCCATTTGCTGGGTAAATCTTTGTTCATCCTTTTATTTTTAACCTTTTTGAATCACTAGGAATCACAGTGTGTCTCTTGTATATCTCACAGAAGTAGATTTGATTTATCAAGTCAATTTGAAAAAACAATTTGACTAGGCAAACTAAAGCCACTCACACTTATAGATATGACTCATGTCTCATCTGTCATTTTATCTAACCTTGCAATTACTGTGTGTATATTTTCTCTGTTTCTTTTTCTATTTAGTATGTTCTTGCTTTCGATAAAAAAATTCTTGTGGTATTTAGAAGGCATATATTAATTACTATTTCTTAATTTCATATTACTACTGTTTGTCAATAATGCCCTTAATTTTTCTTGTATTTATGCTTTTACTATCAGATGTGTCTGTTTTTAATGGTATCCCTTGACTCCCACCTATTTTCTTAATAACAATCAATGATGTTATTTCCCTCTCCTGTGTTTCTATCCTTCTCCTCCTCTTCTTTATTTTATCTTTAATTTTTGGGTACATAATAGTACATATTTATGGGGTACATGTAAGACTTTGATACAAGCATACAATGTGTAATGATCAAATCAGGGTAATTGGGATATCTATCACCTCAAGCATTTATCATTTATTTGTGTTGCGAATATTCTCATTCCACTCTTTATTTTCAAATATACAATAAATTATTATTAACTATAGTCATCCCATTTTGCTACTGAACACTAGATCTTATTCCTTTTATGTAACTTTATTTTTGTATCCATTAACAAACCCCTCTTTATTTTCCCTCCCCACCACGCTTCCCAACCTCTGGTAACCATCATTCTACTCTCCATCTCCATGAGTTAATTTTTTTTTCAACTCCCACATATGAATGAGAACATGTGATGTTTGTCTTTTTGTGCTTGGCTTATTTTACTTACCATCATGTTTTCCAGTTCCATCCATGTTGTTGCAAATGACAGGATTTCACTCTTCTTTATGGCTGAATAATATTTCATTGTGTATATGTACCACATTTTCATTATCCATTTATATGTTGATGAACACTTACACTAATTCCATGTCTTGGCTATTGTGAATAGTGCTGCAATAACCATGGGGGTGTAGATATCCTTTTAATGTACTGATTTCCTATGTTTTAGGTAGGAAAAATCTCAGCAATGAGATTGCAGGGTCATATAGTAGTTCTATACTGAGTTTTTTGAGGAACCTCCATACTGTTCTCCATAGTTATACTAATTTACATTCCCACCAACCATGTATGAGGGTTCCCCTTTTTCCACACCCTTGCCAGCATCTGTTATTGCCTGACTTCTTGATAAAAACTAATTTAGTTGGGGTGAGATGATATCTCATTGTAGTTTTGATTTGCATTTCTCTGATGCCTAGTGATGTTGAATATTTTTTCATATACCTATTGACCATTTTTATGTCTTCTTTTTAGAAATGTACATTCAGATATTGTGTCCAGTTTTTAATCAGATTATTTGGAATTTGGATTTTTTTTTTTTTTTTTGCTATTGAGTTGTTTGAGCTTCTTATATGTTCTGGGTATTAATTCCTTGTCAGATGGGCAGTTTGCAAATATTTTCTCCCATTCTGTGGGTTGTCTCTTCGCCTTGTTAATTGTTTCTTTTGCTGTGCAGAAGCTTTTTAGCTTGATGTGATCCAATTTGTCCAATTTTGCATTGGTTGCTAGTGCTTTTGAGGTATTACTCAAGAAATCTTTGTCCTGAGCAATATCCTGGAGCATTTCCCCAATGTTTTCTTCTAGTAGTTTCATAGTTTCAGGTTTTTGTTTTAAGTTTTAATCAATTTTGATTTGATTTTTGTATATGGCAAAAGACTGGGGTCTACTTTCATTCTTCTGCAAATGGATATCCAGCTTTCCCAGCACCATTCATTGAAAAGATTGATCTTTCTTCAATGTATGTTTTGGTGCCTTTGTCTAAAATGAGTTGACTGTAAATGCATTAATTTATTTCTGTTTTTTGTTCTGTACCGTTGGTCTATGTGTCTATTTTTATGCCAATATCATGCTGTTTTGGTTATTATAGTTTTGTAATATAATTTGAAGTCAGGTAATGTGATATCTCCAGCTTTGTTATTTTTTCCCAGGATTGCTTGGCTATTCTGGGTCTTTTGAGATTCCATATAAATTTTAGGTTTATTTTCTCTATTTCAGTGAAGAATGTCATTGGTAATTTGATAGGGATTGCAAGATTCAATACAATCCTCCCCTTCTTTTTATTTTCAGCTTCAACTTGATCACAACATATAAGTATACATATTATCCTTAAACTCAGAACTCTATTCTTGTTTGGGAACGTACAAAGGCACACAGTCTTGGTAAAATCCTTGGCAATTTCTTATAAGGTTAATCATATATTGTTTATGACTCAGTACCTCCACTTCTACTCATTTTATTTTTTAATAAAGGAAATATATGTTCACAATATTCTCATAGAAATATGAGCATCATAGAAATCATAATGTACAAGCTAGAGATAACCCAAATATCCCTCAAATTTTGAGCAGATTTTTAAAAATCTAAATATATTCATAAAATAAAACATAACAGCAACAAAAAATATTAATGCTGATGTATGCAACATTAATGAATTTAAAAAGCACTTTATTGAGTAAAAGAAGACAGACATTAACAGAAGATATACTAAATTACACTTATATGAAGTTACAGAACAGGGAAAACTAGTCTATGGTGATAGAAAACATATAAATTTGCCCAAGGAGAATAAAGATTGGAAGCAGGCATAAAGAGGATCCAGGGCTGCTGGAAACAACCTAAATCTTTGACTGGGTATTGATTATGTAGGTATATATTTGTCAAAACTTACCAAAGTGTATACTTAAGATCTTTGCATTTCATTGCATATAATGTTTTTATCAAAAATGGGTACAAAGTATACAAAAATAAAAAATTATGTGTCTCTTTAATATCACCATAATTTACCAAAAATCCATATGGTGTTTATTTTTTAGTGGTTTATTTAATGTTAATATTATCTGCTAAGGTAAGTAAAATACCAGACACATCTATGAAGCAAAAACATTATTGATACTCCACATAAAAATGCTAAATAATAGAATATTTATACTTGAGTGCTAATTTGTGGGGTACAGAGTAGTACTGTAGGATGTCAGAGGACTTTGAGATCAAGAAAGTCTACAATACCTGGTGATGGTGAAATACGGAAGGGACTAAAGTAGTTATAAACCAACAAGTACAGGCCTAGAGTTGGCAATGAGTGCTTGTGCTAAGCTTGTGGAAAGGTTAGAAAAGCACAAGGACTGGAAAACAGTTTATGTTAACAAATAGAAAAAAAATTTAATACAAAGGATAGTTCAGCTACTAAACATGGATTGAGACAAACACAAAATAGCAATTATGAAATACATGTTGAGCATCCCTAAATCTAGAAATCCAAAATCCAAAATGCTCCAAAATTTCAAACTTTTTGAGTGCTGACATGATGCCACAAGTAGAAAATTCCACACCTGACCTCGTGATGAGTCACAGTCAAAATGCAGTCAAAACTTTGCTTTGTGTACAAAATTATTATGAATATTGTATAAAATTACTTCCAGGGTATGGTTTCCATCCCCAAGATATCTCATTGTGTAATGCAAATATCCCAAAATCCAGAAAAAAAAGTCTGAAGTTGAAACATTTCTGATCCCAAGCACTTTCGATAGGGGATACTCAACCTGTATTTCAACAGTAAATGCTGTGTTAGCTATAAGTTGTTTTTTTTTTTTTTGTAGATGCCCCTTATCAGATTGAGAAAGTTTCTTTCAATTTCTAGTTATTGATTTTTTTTAATTATGGAAAATTATTCATATTTGTCAGATTTTTTTTTTTTTTGCATCTACTGAGTGCTCATGTTCTCTTTTTTTTCTTCAATATAGTGAATTATAGATGGACTTTTAAAATGTTGAACCAACCTTGCATTACAGGGATAACCTCCATTGGTCATGACATTTTTTTTTTTTTTACATGTTGTAGCATTTCATTTGCTGATTTTTTTAAAAGATTATGAAAAAATAACTAATATCTTATTCCATTTGTGTTGTTACAAAGGAATAATTGAGGCTGGGTAATTTATAAAGAAAAGAAACTTATTTAACACGTTGTTCTGCAGGCTGTACAAGAAGCATCCCACCAATATTTACATCTGGGGAGAGCCTCAGACTGCTTCCACTCATGGTGGAAGCGAATGGGAGCAGGCGTGTGCAGAGATCACATGGAGAGAGAGAAGAAACAAGATTGAGGAGGAGGTGCCAGGCCCTTTTCAACAACCAGTTCTCATGGGACCTAAAAGTGAGAACTCACTCACTCCAGTGAGAATGGCACAAAGCCATTCATGAGGGATTTTCCGCTATTACCCAGTCACTTCCCATCAGGTCCCACCTCCAACATTGGGAATCAAATTTCAACATGAGATTTGGCAGAGCCAAACAAACCACATCCAAACCATAGTAACTAACTAAAGCAAAAATAATAACTTTGTACTGTGGCATTTAAGATATTTTTAGAAGAAAGCAATATTATAGCAATAGCAGAGGGAGAAATAATTTAATAGAACTAAAAAATGTAGTATTTACATATTTACCAGTTCTGTTGTCCTTAATTTTTTCAGTTGTTGTGAGTTTCCATCTAGTATAATTTTCCTTAAGCCTAAGGAAATTTCTGTTACATTTCCTATAGTTTAATGTCTCATGCCAAAAAATAATTTAATTTCCAGCTTTGTCTTACATCACCCTGAATTTTGAAGAATATAATTTTTTTTTTAATATAGCACTCTGGGTTGACAGGTTATCCCCTCACCTTATAGCACATTAAATATATTATTTAATTGCCTACTTGCCTTCATTGTTTCTGATGAATATTTAGCAATTATTAATATTAATATTCTTTTAAGAATGTATGTTTGTTTTTTTTCTTGCTGAGATTTTTCTTTTCATTTTTGGTTTTCTACAGCTTTTCTATGATGTGCCTACTTTTATTCATCCTACCTGAGCTTCACTGATCTTTTTGGATCTGTAGGTTGATTATTGTTAACAAATTTTGTAATATTTAAGCTATCAGTTCTTGTACATGTTTTTTTTAAATTCCATTTTATCTCCCCTCTTCTTCTTAGCCTCCAATTGTGCAATATATTAGACCTCTTGATATTGCCCTATTACTAATGATTTGCTCATTAAAAATACATTGTTTCTCTCTGTTCTTCAGGTTAAATAATTTCTATTGTTCTGTTTTAAAGTTCACTGATTTTTTCTACAATTTTGAATATGCTTTTAAATCATATTAATAGGTTATTCATTTTTGATCATGTAATTTTAATTCTGTGAATTCTAATGGGTTTTTATTGTAGTTTTAATTTCTCTGCTGAAATTTTCCAATTTGTTAACTCATTATGTTTATCTGTAACTTTAAGTCCTTTAACATATTTATAATTGAGGTTTTTAAGTTCTTTTCTACTAATTCCAACACTTGTGCCATTCCTTTGTTTGTTTCTATTGAATCATATTTTCTCTGATTATAGATAACATTGTTCTGCTTCTTTGCATGTCAAGTTTTTTGTTTCTTGGTTTTGTTTTGTTTTTATGGTAGGTTTAATGGATAATGCATTGTGGTGGGTTTGTATTATGTTGTCCTTTTGTTAAAGATTATTGAGTTTTGTCCCACCAGACAATTTACTGACATCATTTAGACCTCAACAGACTTTGTTTTGTTCTTAATTATGGTGTTGCTGTTTTTGTTTTCTCTTTTTATTTCTAGGGAATTACTCTTATGTTATGGCTTTGTTCTTTTTAGTTTCGGCCTTCCTTTGGTACCTGCTAATTCCTTGAATAACTCACTAAAGTCTCTTTACTATGGCTTTATTAAACTCCAAAAATTTCATGGTCTCTGGAATTTTTGTTCAGTTTTCAGTTCCTCAGTAATCATTATCTGAGAGGCTTTGTAGACTCTTGTCCTACACATATGCATCCTAGGGGTTGACCACTTTCCCAGGTGAACCCCCATGCAAACGTTTGGACCCCCCCCCTTCCAACTTTCCTCTCCCTTCCAGCATCTCTCTTCTTTATAGTACCCTGTCCACAATTCCTGCTGCATCCTCAAACCCATATGCCAATCTACAGCTTCTTGGGTCA
The DNA here is from genome assembly GCA_023783475.1 of Daubentonia madagascariensis. Lineage (NCBI taxonomy): Eukaryota > Metazoa > Chordata > Mammalia > Primates > Daubentoniidae > Daubentonia > Daubentonia madagascariensis. The sequence goes on along the minus strand of JAKFHU010000726.1, from coordinate 23,272,634 downwards.
ACAAAGGTCAGATGCTCTGTTAGGGCACAATCTATACTTGCCAAGGAAAGCTCTGACAAAAGTGGGTCTCATTTCATATGTCTTTCTTCTTTCAAGGATTATAGTCCTCCACACTTTGTCATTCAATGCCTGAAAACATTGTCTCATATATTTTGTCCACTTTTTAATTGTTTAACGAGGAAGAGCAAGTGTGGTACCATTTACTCTTTCACGCTCTTAACTTTTTTAGAAAGTTTGCTTAAAGTTTGCTTAATTTTGAAATTACAAAAAAGTGTTTATTATCACAAACGAGAAAATACAATGAAAATAGAATTATTATAATTCTTACCCAGATCCCAACATCTCCCATTCTTCACCCCCTATTTAAACTCACCAATGCTAATGGTATGGTATAAAACTTTCCTTACTATATCTTATTGCTCATATGAATAAAAACACAATTTATTTTGTTTTTATATTTTTAAAAATATAAGGTTAATGTGTACATAACTCAGCAGGTAGTTTTTTATCACTAATCAAGACATCATGTGCATTTCTCTTAGTCAATACTTACAGATCTAACTATTTAATTGTGTGACTGAACAATAAGTAATACAACTACTTATTAGGGATAATTTTTTTAGATTTTTGGACACCACAAAACATATTCAGTAAACAACTTGTTCTTGTTGCTTTTTCTCTGTGTGCTAGATTCCTCTATGTAGAATTGCTGGGTCAAAGGGTAAAATACATTTTAATTATTTCCAAATTGCTTTCTGAAAAAGCATAAGCAATTTTCCTTTACCAGCTATGTATGAAAATGCTAGATTCCCTGACTCTTTGCCCCCCCAAAAAAAATTAGAAATTTAATGTTTCTTTCCTACCAAACTTCTTTAAAAAGTATTTATAAAAGCTGAGCTTGATTGATATGGAATGAAAGGTTGTTCCAAATATAGTGAATTATTTAAAAAAAGATATAAAATGTTCCCCACAGATGAATGAGAACATTTGAAATGTTACATAGATTAGTCTAATATAGACTGAAGCCAAAAAATGTGTAATACAGATGAGCAAAGTGAACTTAATAAGATTTATCAAGGCTTTATTTTTTGTTTTACGTGTGTATATTATCCCATTTAATGTTGGAAATGTAATCTTAGTGTGAAATTGATTCATTGGCATATTTACTTGAGAGTAAACAACTTTCAGAAAAGAAGACTTATACTTATGAGTTAGTGACCCAAAGTTTGACTGAAATTATTTTACCTTCAGTTGAATATTCATTTAGAAGATAATGATTTTTGCCAAGGTCAGCTACAGTTAATTTGAAGGCATTTCCATTTTGATTAGTAATTTCACTGACATTATTAACAACAAATGGTCCACCAGCCTGAGAAACGTAAAATCTACAAATCTATTAAATTGTAAGGAACGATTTGATCTATTTTACTAATGTTGAGTTTTCCGTTGGTTTTTCTATTAATATATAAGACAAGAAAGTATTTAATAGAAACTCTTGAAACCTATCTTGATCACTGCTTTGGCTTAATTTTGAAATTGATCAAGCAAACCATGTCAGAATTTTGCCTCTCTATCAAAGCTCAAAAGAAAGGTCTTGAGTTTGCTGTCAAAATCACAAGCAAAGCAAATTTGTCAAGTAAAGATCAATGAACTTCTCATATTTATCTTTAAAATCATAAAAATGATATTTTCTTAAGAATATATGGGATTGTCCTATGGCTTCATGTACCATGACATGTTTGTGTAAAATATTTAAGATATATACAAATATATGAATATAAATATAAAATATTTGTTCACATTATAGGTGCCTAAATTATCTGCTTCATAGAATTTCCTCTTAGTTTCACATCACTTTAATATCACCCTATTACATATAGAATTCTGCAATATTTCAAAAGCTATGGGTATTCAGAAGCTTAATTTAAAAATGCAGATAAACTGGCTGGGTGTGGTGGCTCACATCTGTAATCCTAGCACTCTGGGAGTCCAAGGCAGGAGGATTGCTTGAGGCCAGGAGTTCAAGACCAGCCTGAGCAAGAGCGAGACCCTGTCTCTATTGAAAACAGAAAAAATAGCCGGATGTGGTGGCACAGGCCTGTATTCCCAGCTACTTGGGAGGCTGAGGCAGGAGGATTGCTTGAGCCCAGAAGTTTGAGGTTGCAGTGAGCTATGATGATACCACTGCCCTCTATCTGGGGTGACAGAGCGAGACTCTGTCTCAAAAAAAAAAAAAAAAGCAGATAAACCATATATTGAATTTACTCTATAGTTTAGACTCAAGATATATTTAATTTTTTATTGAATAATTTTCTTGTTATCTGTGTTACATTAATATACAAAACAAAAAATTAGTGTGAGAATATCTTTTTTAAACCATCACTTCATCATAGCATTTTCAAGCATTCCTCCAAATTTTTCTGAATCAAGTTACTTCATAGAGCCAAAAGACTGAAATTATGATATTGTAGATTTTTTATGGGAATTGTTATTGAAAGTAAAAGTTTGAAGATAGAAAGAAAAAGAGACAATGAAGCTTCCTAGAAATGTTTCCTTGATTAGAAGACAGATGACTCAGAAGGCCGGAAGATGTTATCTTTGTTATACACTGCACCCAGAATAAGAATCATGTCCCTTATATATTCTCCATAAATGTATGATGCTGATGTCAGTAGTATACTCAAATAACCAAACATGCATTAGAAATTTACTAGTGGTTTGGGTCAAGGAGCTACCACGAATAAGCAAAATAACCTATGCTGCTCCCCAATTAAACACATCATAAACACACTCTCTCCAAACACACAGCAGTGGACAAGTAAAATGAAAAATAAATATAAAAGGATACATCACTATAATTGAAAGTAAGATAAACTGTCTAAACAGACTAGAACAGAAAATAACCCCACAGGAATAGTAAGAAGTGGAAGCCTCACTGTTTTCTAATGAAGTATCAGCCTATCAAGGCTTTGCTAACTGCCATTTCTACCATGTTATCCAATGCTCTTTAACCACTCATCTTCACAGTTATTTATTACCAACTTATGCACATAATTTAGGTTTGCTTGCATGGTTTTGAGAATAGGGATTTCTACTGTCACTGTACCTCCAGCATCTACGTATCTGACTCTTAGTGCACACTGAATAAAAATTTATTTATAGGAGAATATATGACAATATGTAACAAAGAATTCACATCCGTTTTGTATAAAGAACTACAAATCAATAAAAGAAGGATAAATGATCTATTTTAAAAAGAGGGAATGGATACATGCAGGTAATTAATTAAATAGGGAGCCTAAGGCTCAGTAAGCAAAGGAAACTATATGCAAGAAAGTTTTCCATTTGAGTACATTTTTTTAAAATTATAAAATCATTGTATATTTTTTCCAGAGCTGCCATAGTGACTTCCCAAGTGTCTGCTTGGAATTAATCTTCAGATTATGGTCAAAGAAAATGATTGTATTGAATCCAAATTTACAAATGAGTTTACTCTATGGAGTTATTTAGATTTCATATAATGAATTAAACATTGCAATTTGGACCATAAAAGAAATACAAAAGAAGAACAAAGTACATGAAATTTTTCTTTTGGTATTGTTGTCTTCTAGGGGAAAATGAATAATATTAGTAAGAGTTTACTTTGATCTGCTGATTAGAGCCAAAGATCAAATAGGTGTGGTATGTCAATCGTTCCTGATTTTCCTCCAATGGAGGTACAAATTAGGCTGTTTTCATGCTTGCATGTCATCCAGATTTAGAGGTTTCTCTGTGATTTCTCATGATCTGCCTACAGCTGATTCATTGGTGACTTTGGGTTGACTTACTTCAGATTAGTTGGTATTTATGAAGTCTTTTGAGGGAAAATACATTTGAAGTTCCACATTCTAGGAAAAGAGGTTGAATTTTATATTCCATTTGCATTTCTAAAATTCATCTTGGCTTGCTTAACATTTTCTCAACTAACACTTATAAAAAGCATTCTATGAAGAAAATAATCCATGGATCCTATTGAAGTCTGTGGTATATAAATGTGGAAAGAAATTGTTACAGTCACATCCCAGGTCAGGTGCATCTAATTTAATTTTCATCAATGTTAATGTATTGTGAAAAAAATAACTGTAGTTCAGTGTTTGTCCACTGTTACATTCATGGCAAAAGTAAAGTAACATACAGAATTTATGTGAACAATAAGAAATCTGTATAAATAACAGAGACAAGTTTGGGAACAGCTAAATAATTAATTAAAAAAGTGAACCTGTACTTCTTTTATATCTTCTATCATTATGTTTTCTTTTTCTACTAATATATTTCAGTATATACCTCATTTTTATGTGAATATGGCTATTCTAACCATAGCAGATTTTCTTATTATATTCACTAAAAATTTCATTAATCTGTTGTGTTTGATAACCAGTAATGAGACAATCTGCCTTTAATGTACTTTTCTGATTCCTCCCATGAATAGAATAAATTCTGCATGTAGGATATTTTTCATATTCCAGAAGCTCAATAAACTTTTAAATATTAGGTCTCCTTTCATCTAGTCTTATAATATATCAAAATATAATTGCCTAGATATCTGAAATTATAGTACTTAATTTTTAGTCATTTGCTAATATGTCAACCTCTACTTTATTCTTTCTATGCATTTGAAAATTTGCCCAATAAATTTCACCGAGACAATATTCAAATATCTTTTTTTATACATGACACTTTTTTGAAAGAACCTGAAAGTTATAAGTAGCTCATATGAGATCTAATATGTTAGACCTTCTCAATTACTTAGCATAGAAAAGTAGCATGGGAAATCCTCTTTTTAGTTTTTATTTATTTTTTAATTTTTAATTATTATGGGTAATAATAATTAAATAATAATCAATTAAAATTAAAAAATAAATAATTACCCATATTATGGGTAATAATTAAAAATAGATACGCATATTTATAGGGTCCATGTGATGTTTTGATACAGGCATACAATGTGTATTAATCAAATCAGGGTTTTTGGGGTATCCATCATCTCAGGCATTTATCACTTCTTTGTGTTAGGGACATTCCAATTCCATTCTTTTGGTCATTTTAAAGTATACCCTGACTTATTGTTGATTATAGTCACTGTTGTGCTATGAAATATTGTTCATTCTATCCAACCATCTAACTATATTTTTACACCCGTTAACAAGCTCCACTTTATCCTCCTCTCCCCGCTACCCTTCCCAGCTTCTGGTGACCATCATTCTATTCTCTGTCTCCATGAGATTAATTGTTTTAATATTTAGCTCCCACATATGAGTGAGAACAGATGAGATTTGTCTTTTTGTGCTTGGTTTATTTCGTATATTTCACTTAACATAATGTTCTCCAGTTCCACCCATGTTGTTACAAGTGGCAGGATTTCATTTGTTTTTATGGCTGTATAATATTTCATTGTATGTATATACCATAATTATTTATCCATTCATCCATTGATGGACACTTAAATTGATTCCAAATCTTTGTTGTTGTGCTGCAATAAACATGGGAGTGCAGATACATTTCAATATTCTGAATTCCCCTCCTTAGGATATATACCCACCAGTGGGATCGCTGGATCATACGGTAGTTCTATTTTTAGTTTTTTGAGGAACTTCCATACTGTTCTCCACAGTGGTTGCGCTAATTTACATTCCTCATACCAACAGTGTATGAGGGTTCCCATTTCTCCTCGTCCTCACCAGCATTTGTTATTGCCTATCTTTTTGATAAAAGCCATTTTAACCGGAGTGAGATGATACCTCAATTGTAGTTTTGATTTGCATTTCTCTGATAGGTTGTCTCTTTACTTCGTTGATTGTTTCCCCTGCTGTGCAGAAGGTTTTTAGCTTGCTATGATCCCCTTTGTCAAATTTTGCTTTGGTTGCCTGTGATTGGGGGTATTTGTCAAGAAATCCTTGCCCAGACCAATATCCTAAAGCATTTCCCCAATGTTTAGTAGTTTCAGAGTTTAGTAATTCCAGGACCCTTTCTTGCAGAGATTGTCCTTTCTCCACTGTATGTTCTTGGCAACTTTGTCAAAGATAAGTTCCCTATAGATGTGTGGATTTATTTCTGGGTTTACTATTCTGTTCCTTTGGCCTATGTGTCTGTTTTTATGACAGTGTCATGGTGTTTGAGTTATTACACCTCTGTAGTATAATTTCAAGTCAGGTAATGTGACTTCTCCAGTTTTATTCTTTTTGCTCAGACTGGCTTTGGCTATTCTGGGTATTTTGTGGTTCCATATATTTTAGGATTATTTTTTCTATTTCTGTGAAGAATGTCATTGGTACTTTGGAGAGGATTGCATTGAATCTGTAGATTGCTTTGGGTTGACATTTTAACAATATTGATTCTTCCAATCCATGAGCATGGAATATCTTTCCATTTTTTGTGTCCTCCTCAATTTCTTTCATCAATGTTTTATAGTTTTCATTATAGAGATCTTTCACTTCTTTGGTTAAGTTTATTCCTCAGTATTTTATTTTAATTGTAGCTATTATAAATGAGATTATTTTCTTGGTGTCTTTTTCGGATTGTTTACTGATGGCATAAGAAATTCTTCTGATTTTTAGCTGATTTTGTATCCTGCAACTTTACTGAATTTGTTTATCAGTTCTAATAGCTTTTGGGTATAGTTTTAGGTTTCTCTTGACATAAGATCATATCATCTGCAAACAAGGCTAATTTGACTTCTTCATTTTCAGTTTGGATATCCTTTATTTCTTCCTATTTTCTAATTGCTCTAGTTAGAACTTCCAGTACTGTGTTGAATAACAGTGGCAAAAGTGGGCATCCTTGTCTTGTTCCAGATCTTAGAGAAAAGGCTTTCATTTTCCCCCCATTTAGTATGATACTAGCTGGGGGTCTGTCATACATGGCTTTTATTATGTTGAGGTAAGTTCCTTCTATACCCAGTTTTTGGGGGAGTTTTTTTTCATGAAGGGATGTTGAATTTTATTAAATGCTTTTTCAGCATCAATTGAAATGATCATATGGTTTTCGTCTTTCATTCTGTAGATATGATGTATCACATTGATTGATTTGCATATGTTGAACCGTACTTCCATCCCTGGGATGAATCCCACTTGATCATGATGAATAATCTTTTTAATGTGTTGAATTTGGTTTGCTAGTTTTTTTTTAAGATTTTTGCATCTATGTTCATCAGAGATATTGGCTTGTAGTTTTCTTTTTTTGTTCTGTCTTTGTCTGATTTTGGTATCAGGGTTGATACAGGCCTTGTAGAATGAATTTGTGAGTATTCCCTCCTCCTCAATTTTTGGAATAGTTTAAGTAGGATTAGTATTAGTTCTTCTTTGAATACTTGATAGAATTTAGCAATGAAGCCATCAGGTTCTAGATTTTCTTTGATGGGAAACTTTTTATTACTGCTTCTATCTAGTTACTGTTATTGGTTTATTCAGGTTTTGGATTTCTTCCTGGTTCAACCTTGCTAGGTTGCATGTGTCTAGGAATTTATCCATTTCTTCTAGGATTTCCAATTTTTTGGCATATAGTTGCTCATTATAGTCTCTAAAGATCCTTTGGATTTCTGCAGTATCAGTTGTAATGTCTCCTTTTTTGTCTCTTATTTTATTTGTTTGGGTTCTTTCTCTTTTATTCTTAGTCTGGTTAATGAATTGTCAATTTTGTGTATCTTTTTGAAAAACCAACCTTTGGTTTCATTGATCTTTTTTATTATTTCTTCTTTGTTTGTCTGTTTCAATTTCACTTATTTCTGCTCTGATATTTATTATTTCTTTTCTTCTACTAATTTTGGATTTGGTTTCTTCTTGCTTTTCAGATTCTTTGAGATGCATTGTTAGGTTGTTTATTTGAAGCTTTTCTATTTTTTTAATGTAGGCACTTATTGCTATAAATTTTCCTCTAATTACTGCCTTTGCTGTATCCCATAGGTTTTGATATTCTGTGTTTTCATTTCTTTTGTTTTGAGAAAATTTTTAATTTCCTTCCTAATCTTTCATTGACCCATTGGTTGTTCAGGAGCATATTCTTGAGGCAACATAGACAGTATAGCTATTCAGAGCTGTCTTTACGATAAAGTGACCCAGGTTTTGATTCAGTTAGCTGAGACCTTTGCAATCCTTTAGTTCCCTCATGTATATATAATTAGACACATAATAACTAATAATTGGGTAGTTGAAAAATTAAGTGAGTATGGGGGTAAAGCATTTAACAAAGAACCTTGCATGTAGCAAGCTTTTTCTATGTTAATCATTATTTTAATTGATATGGGTGATGGAAATAGTGTCATCAGTGGCAGGTGTCAATGTTTAAACAAAGCATTGAACATAGTAGGCACTTGATAAATATTTGTCCATCTACCTGTAAATTTTGAAAGATTGAGTAGTAATTAGGTTGAATTAGATACCTAGAAATATAATTCATTTACATCTCCTTCAAATGATTCTGCATTGTACTACTTTCTAAAAATATATTTTCCTTTTAAAAAATAAGTAAGACATGTATGAACTGGAAAATCTTCTTGCTTTTGCCAGTAGGATTCCTTTAAGACATCTGAAACTTCAGCTTGAAAATAGATAATAGAGAATAGTGTGTGTTTCCTTATTTAAATCTCCTGTGATATGAATAGTTCATTGAAGGCTAAATATTTCATTTGTCTTTCTTGAAAATCCTTCACAAAAATTATTTGCATTTTCTCATGATGATAACCTTAAATAACTTCCATCTACTTGGCATTACCAATTTGTTGGATGCCACCTTACTTTTATACTTCCTATACTTGCAATAACAACAAATATTTTTAAATTTCAAGCCACTTAATATGTGAAATCTGGAATCTTCTAAGTAATTTTTTAAATATTTTTCCCTTAAATCCACCTGTATATTAAGTGCCTTGTATATTTGCCAAATCACTACAATTGTTTTTATTTTGTAGCATCTGATGTAAAAGTCTTCAGTGGCACATGGAACAGGAACACATTTTAACTGCATAATTACCAGGACATTTGAAAACAGATTTTTCCTAAAAAATCAATAAAATAATGTGATACTCCATTCTGAAAAAACACATTACTGACTATCCTAAACATTCTATATCCTGAATTATCTTTTGTGTATTTTTAAGATAAAATTTTCTTCTTGAAAAACAATTAAAGGACAAAGTAAATAATGTATCACTTATTGAATAAATACTAACATCTAGAGGGTGCTTTATATACCTTATTCCCTTTACTTCTCACTAAGACCCTGTGAATTATGTATTATTGTCTTTATCTTAAAAACAAAATATTTAGTGAGCTTTTATCATTTACGTAAGGCCAGATTTAAAGTCAGTTCTTCCTGATACTTATAAAAATTTAAATGGAAATTGAAATAACCATTATTTAATTATAAACCAAGGAAAAGAAGAAATTTCAATTATGCATTCTAAAATTATTAAAATGAAAAAATATTATCTTCTATTCAATATTTAAATTAATTCATCAGTAAGAATTTGTAAATAATTTTGTGTCTTTTAATTTTGAATCTATTTCTTCTAATGCTTAAGCCACTTTCTGGTCATTGTTAGGAACTTCTAGGAGGGATTTAAGATTCAGAAAATTATTTAATAAATTTACAAAAAGTATAACATAGTATCTAAGAAGTATTAGCATTGCTTTTAAACATTCTAGCTTAAAGAGAACCTATTTTTTAATCCAGGAAGTTAATCATTTTTTATTTTTCATATAAATAAAATTCTATTTATGATTTAACATAGTCTATCATCAGGACATATCAGCATTGTCATATCTACACTGGAAGGGTGGTAGTGTGGAGACAACATGAATTTGGGAGGCAAAGAAATGTAGATTTAAATCCAGGGTCTGCCTTTGACCCCTTGTCTGGGCTTGGTCAAGCTTTTCAACCTTTCTGAGACTCAATTTTCTATGGTGAATGATAAAAATAGTAATCTAATGATAATTTTAGTACAACATATAAAATATGCATGCTTTTACTTACTGATATGGTAATTGCTATTATTATTTGCTACTTTTCATATTTAATGTTGTTCCAGAAATGAGAAATAGACTGGTTATATATTTTAAATTTACTTTGTGAAGAGAATTATTTTAATAAATTCAGAATCAACGCCATTATATAACTCTTCTGCTTAAAGCATTCTAAAATTGTGTAGCAGAAATTATGATATTCAGTTGTTCATATTCCATGAATCAGTACAATTTCATTGAAGGATTTAAGATCAAGCTGAAATTTATGGTTAAGAAACTCGGGTATAAAACTGGGATGGGTATTTATAAAAGAGATACAATTTCTATTTTTGAAATGCTGATTATTTGCAAAAAGCAAAATATAATACTTCTAGTAGCTAGACTTTACCTTTCAAAGTCCAAGAGTATAAAATGAGTATGTAGTTTAAAATCAGCAAACACCATGGGTCTTACACACACACACACACACACACACACCCTTTTAGTGGGAAGTAAAACTGTGGCTAGTTTCATAAACAGAGTGAATTGTTTTAAAAGGGTAAAGGGAAGAGAGAAAATAAAAGCATTTTAAAGTGGTTATATTCATAACACAATGAATATGTATAATACTGATAAGCTAAACTATGACTATTCTGGATGTAAACTCATTTTGGATAAGAATTACACTTACTGAAACATTAATTACCTTTGTTTGACTCTATTAATTTTTATTTCTTAAATTTAACTGAATAAAAAATAGAGAAAATAAACTTTTGTTAAGCATTTATTTCCTTTGTGTTTTCTGTTTCCTCAACAGGAGGGAATAATTGTGAAATATTGGAAATCTATTATATGTTCTTTTCTCCTCACTCCTGCTAATCCTTTATTTATATTTTAGATTAAGTTAGAGTTACTTTAGTAAGAATTGTGTTACATTTATTTTGTAAAATCAGCTTTCAGAACAATTCATACCTTTAATGTAGATCTCACATTAACACTGTGGGATTTCCTTGAATTCCCAAGTCTGGGTGAGGTGTTTTTCTTTAGTATGGCAGTAGCAACACTTGTTATATTTTCATTAAATTTATAACAGACAAATTATTGAAAAATCTTGTCCCTTGGATATAATGGAATAATTCATGCCTTTAAAATAAGTATTATACTACAGCATAATTACTAACTTGTAAATATCCCCCAGTAGATTATAACCTTTTAGAGGCCAAAGACCAGAGGTATCACACTGTATCATGAGTAAAAAGCACATTGCCTACTACAGTGTAGGTAACACGCTTTATGGAAAGAAGAAATAAAACACTGTCCCACATTATGAATTTCTGCAGATTCCTTTCTACATTTATTCTTTTGAAATATGTCTAAATTTTTAATAACATTCATTATAATTTTCCATGTCTCAGAAACAAGTCAGTTTTTCTTACAAAGAATCTATACAAAATTTTATTTAAGGTAGATGCTTATTTCATTATCTTTCATAATATTTTATAAAAGAACATAGATTAAAATTGATATTTCTTTAGAACGATGTTTAAAATGGGGTGCTTTAATTTAGGAAGCAAAAAATATGTGGTGGCATTGCTATTTTCAATATCTAAGTTTACCTAAAAAGAGGTAAATCAACTTAAGATATAAGCATGTAAACATATATATACATATGTATAAACTACATGTACACTTATAAACTACATATATGTGTATATATGAAGTATTTATTAAAATATATGTACACCTATAAATTGATGTTGCTGCATAAAAATATCATCAGATTAGTGAAATTTTTCTTCAAGTGCTTATTTTAATTTTCCTGTTTTTCATCTTTATATGTTTATCTTAATATACACTCTATAGTGTATGTTGTGCTGACAAACTTCAGGGTAACACTTCAAAATTACATATGGTAAGTGATCAAAACAAAGAAGGATATCTTTTACATGTTATATTATTATAATGTGGACAAAAAAATAAACATGGGGGAAGACATGTTTATTATTGTGGAGATATTTCTAATATTTTTAAACTGGTCATTATACAACAGGCAGTGTCCACTTTCCCATAATTTATCTCATTTACTGTACATACCCAATCCACAGAGTAGACATTATCATAATTCTTGTCCCTGTTGTATAGAAAAGGAAACCCAAGTGCAGTGAGAAGGAACTTGCCTCAGAACACATCACTGGTAACTAGTCCAGCCTTAACTCAATCCCAGAAAGTCTGATTGTCTGGTCCAGGCTTCTGATCACTGTCCAACTCACATTGCTAAAAATGCTACACTAAGTAACAAGAAAAAGATTCAGAAACCCTAAACATTAAGGGGGACTTAATATGTCATGAAAAAAATGCACACAATTTTCCCATAAGGATTCATTTATCAGTTTATCAATTCAATTATATTATTTTTGGTAAAATAACGTTTCCAATGGAAAAGAAGTTTCACAACTGTTAAAATGCAGTTATTGCTTGTGTGCATCACTGAACCTAAGCCTCAAGACTTGATAAAGTATTTCATCATCTGCCTCTACAATTTTGTCAGTAATGTGTGGAAATATATACATAGAGCTAATCATTGGCAATGTGCCCAACATCAATTCTAAAATCAGACAACAAAATGGTATCATGACATGTATGGAATCTCGCTAAGAAGCAAGTGCCCTACTTATTTACAAATCCTTATATTATCATTTAATTGTTTCCATACATGTTTTGTTTTATTGTTTGCCTTTCCTGTTTCCTCTCTAGACCATAAGTTCAATAAACACAGAGGCTTTATCTTTCTTTATACTTTCAAATCACCAGAGCCTCGTTGACACTGTCAATGTCTTCACAAAATTGATGTTTGAATTGGTTATATTTCTGGAGAAAAGATATCAGAAGTTTAAAAAAATTCTTGTTAAAAAGCAGTTTTCAAAAAATTGTAATAGTGTAGGTTTGACTAAAAAAAAAAAAAATAGCAAGAAAATTAGAGGTCCCCAAAGAGGTATCAAGACAAGGCAATGTTCATTCTAAGGAGGAAAGACTCACATCCAGATGAAAGTTGTTAAACAAGAAAAGTGGGAAGAAATTTTTAGATAAAGTTAGGGCAATGGTTTAGTGGCTAAGGACACATTACTATCACAATGGGAACTTACTAGCATGCAGATACCTGGGCCCCACCAATGCCTTGTAAATCAGAATCTCTGTTTGGAGAATAAGTAGTGTGCATTTTTAACAAGTCCAACTAGATAGTGAAATATCGCCCTTAAGAAACACTAGCTTATAGATAAAGAAAAAATCAGGAGATATGTAGTTGTAGAAACAAACTTGACAATATGTGTGAATATTTGTATAAGAATTGTGCTGCATATCTGCACATAATTTTTAGCAGAAAAAAAAAGCTGTGGAGTTGACAGTGACCTGAATATCCATCAATAGAGAGATGATTGAATGCATTATTTGGCACTCATAGATAAGGCAACTATCGAAAATTGGCTCAGATCTTTTAACCTAATCTAATCTGGTTAGATTTGTAAGGTTTACAGTTATGTGGGAAATGCAAAGAACTGCTATATGTGTGTATATGATGCTATATGATTATACAAGCCTGAGGAAAAGGTTGGAAGGATGTAAAAACTAGGCAATTAACATGGGATTGAAAGATTTCAGGGTGCTGGAGGATAGAGGAAAATGTAAAGGAAAAAATAAAAATTTTAACAAAATAAGAAATATTCATGGCATAATAAAAATGAAAAATATAAAATTCTGCCTATGATAAGTAGGTAAAATTGAATATGCCCATGGACAGTAACAATAAGGAAATGAAAAGGAAACATTGTTCTACTCTTGGAATTATTGGTTACCTTATTATTAATTATAAAAAGCATTTAAAAATAAACAGAGAAAGTATAGAACTTTGATGAAGCCTAATGGTTGTGATGTCACATATAAGAGGAGTGGCCACTTGATCCAAAGCACAAATGTGTATATTTATGTATCATTATGATATATTGCTATATAATTACAAAGAAATCAAAAGCAACAAGTGAGGAAATCTGCAATTTTCAACAAAGAGCCATCACAACTAATCATCTCTGCCCCTGTAGTGCAAAACCAGCTGTTGATGATACTACATAAACAAATATGCTTAGCTGTGATCCAATAAAATTTTATGTACAAAAAAAGGTAGTGGGTCAGATTTGGCCAGAAGGTCATAGTGTACCAATTTGTATTTTGCACTAATAAAAAGAAAAGGAGGACTATTATTTGTCCACACCCAACCCTAAACAAATGTGCTAAGAAACTAATATAAGTGAAGTCTATTTGTAAAATGCAATTCTAATGCAGACGTTTTTGATATTATATCATTACTTTTCTAAATTAATATACATAGTCATTTCAGTTGTGTTTTCTAAGAGGGAGGAAGTTGTGGAAAAATTTTGACATTTTTTTCCGTCTTTTTCAATTAAAATTCTAGTCACTGGAGAGACAAGGTTGTTTTATTGTTTAGCTCATTTTGTCTGCACATTCTATTAGAGTCATGTGTCACTTAATGACGGGAATAATTTCTGAGAAATGCATCGTTAGGCGATTTCATCGTCTGAACATATCATATAGTGTACTTACCCAAACCTAGATAGTATAGCCTACTACACACCTGGGCTATATGGTATGGCCTATGGCTCCTGGGCTGCAAACCTGTACAGCATATTAATGTATTGTATAGTGTAGGCAATTGTAACACAATGGTAAGTATTTGTGTATCTAAACATGGAAAAGTTACAGTAAAAATATGGCATAAAAGATTTAATAAATGCTACATTTGCATAGGGCACTTACCATGAATGGAGCTTGCAGAACTGGAAGTTGCTCAGGATGAGTAAGTAGTGAGTGAATGTGAAGGTCTACTACTGTACACTACTGTATCCTTTATAAACACTGTACACTTAGGCTATGCTAAATTTATTAAAAAAAGTCTTTCTTCAATAGCAAATTAACTTTAACTTACTGTAACTTTTTTAGTTTATAAACTTTTTAATTTTTTTAACATTTTGACTCTTCTGTAATAACACTTAGCTTAAAACACAAGCACACTGTATAGAAAATATTTTAAAATATTTTATTTCTTTAAATCCTTATTCTTAAGCTTTTTTCTATTTTTTTTTTTTACTTTTTAAACTTTTTTTGTTAAAAAAAACTAAGGCACAAATACACATATTAGCCTAATCCTACACAAGGTCAAGATCATCCGTATTACTGTCTTCCACTTGTACCTCTTGTCTCACTGAAAGGTCTTCAGGGATAGTAACATACACGGAGCTGTCATCTCCTATGATAGCAATTCCTTATTTTTAGAATACTTCCTGAAGGACCTGCCTGCACTTTTTTTTACAGTTAACATCTTTTTTATATAACTAGAAGGATTACACTCTAAAATGACAATAAAAAGTATAGTATAATAAATATATAAACCAGTAACATGTCATTTATCATCATTATCAAGTATTATGCACCATACATAATCGTATGTGCTATATTTTTATATGACCAGTAGAATAGTAGATTTGTTTACATCAGCATTACCACAAACACGTGAGTAATGCATTGTGCTATGACACTATGATGACTACACTGTCACTAGATGATAGGAATTTTTCAGCTCCATTATAATCTCCCATGATACCACTGTTGTATACATGGTCTGTTATTGACAGAAATGTTATTTGGTTCATGACTGTACTTTTCTCATCTCACTGAGAATTTGAATATTTTCTATGTGTTAAGTTTTGTAAGACAATTTTCTGAGAAACTTGGAAAGGCTAATTAATAAATTCATGTTTCTATAGTTTCAAATAGAAACTATACCTACCTTATTTTGCTAAAAAATGAACAGTGCCCTAGGGTAAGAGTCAGAAACTCTAAATTAATTCTGCTATACATGAGCTCCATGATATGGGGAGATTCCACAAAGCTCTCTGGTTGCCTTCTAGCTTGTGAAATGGGGCAATGAATTCCATTTATCTAGGGTGCTGGTTTACTCCAAAGAGATAGTATATTGTCAGATAGTCTGGAAGAGTTTGGGGCAGAATTGAAAACTTTGGAAAGGAGACTTTTAGATAAAATCACAAATCTAAGATATCCACTTCTTCCTAACAGAACTGCACATTTGGGGGGGGGAATCTAAGATATCCACTTCTTAAAATGAGGTGATTAATAAGTGTGTGTGGGGGAAACAAATGTTTACTCAAGAAAGGGAATATAATTATAGTTCGCAAATTGCCTCTCCAGTGAATAATATTCCCATGATTTTACTAAAAATAGGCATATGCCTATATAAAGAGGACAGGAGAAGAGGAGATGTTAAGCTTCAAAAGAGTCAAACCCTCCTTAATATACGAAAAATTTAATTGCACATGTCTAAAAGTAGATAAAACAAGGAAAAGCAGTTTATATATATTATTTACAAATGTTTAGTTTAACTACCATTGAGATAGAAAGTCTAAAAGGGTTAAAAGTTTTTGACTGTAGGGAGCAGGACTGATTAATGTACATGAGGAGGAAGAAAGGTTTAAGATGAAGGACTGTAATTTTTCATTGTAATCTCTTCAGTAGTATTTGATATTCTAATTATATATATTGGATAAAATTACTGATACAAAAGTAAAAAGCATAGATTTAACATGTATAGAGAACATTTTAAAAACTCATATTTTAAATTCAGTTGACAAACATGGGTTTCCCCATAAATTGGATCACCAGTGAAAACTTATCCTTCTGTAATTCCATAAATTGCCAAAAACTAGGTTGGTTCTAACAAAGTGCCAAATACTTGGACAATTGCTCAGGTGAAAAGTGTATTCATTGCAAAATTTGATTCAAGTGCCCTTTCTTCTTTATGCTTCGTTATACAGCTACATATTCAACCCGTATTTTACTTTTAGTATAAAGTCTACAGCTATAAATAGGTTGCTGCATCATTATACTGTCTCATGTTGCTCCTAAATTGAATACAGCTAGATTTGGCAGCTTGAACCAAAGATAAATTAGTCTAAATTAGTCTTTACATAAAAGTGTGCCTGAATCATATCAGTTTCTGGGAATGATGGAAAAACTAGGCAACCTTGACTTAAATGCTTACCAAGTGTACCCACTGTTCTTTGAAAATACAGATAATAGTACTTTTGAACTTTGGTATGGAAATTTTTCAGAATGAAAGGCAACCCCAAAAAAGACCTTTGGATCAATCTTATGACAAAGGCATTTCCCAGGTGGTGGCATCTCCAGACATAGGCCAGAGGAGTATCATCTAGTCATCTTCAGGGTGCCCTCTAGAGGCCTACTGAAGTAATTCTGGTCCCTTCTCGCAAGTGAACAAAGACAATAGAACTCCATTCAGTTTCTAAAACAGGCTTTTCAGTCACTGGCGGCAGCCAAGCAACAGTAATTTGCAAACCCTGCCCTTTATTAAAATTCATTGTTGCTTTCAGAGTTAGAGAACTATAATTTGAGAGATCTGAGCAAGACCAAGAAGAAATAACATTTTATATAATCACTTTCAAGAGCTGCTATATAATTAAACACATGTGCAATTAATTTTAAGCAAAAACAGCAGCCATTATGCAGTGAAAGTCGCTTTATACCAGCCCTGGTTTATAGCAACAGAATGGATATGATGTCAAGTATTACAATTTGGCATCGTTCCAGAAAATTTACAATTTTGTGAAAGTGCCATCAATAGAGCATTGTTTTTGCTTTACTTTACTTTTCTCCAGCTATGTGGCTCTATATTAGTAGCAAAACGTGGCATATTAGGCTATAGCTGTAGGGTGTATAATACCAAGACATCTATGTTGAAATTTCCTTTATAAAATAAAAAAAACTATCCCACTCAATTTGTAAGAAAAATACATGAAAAATTCCATATTTAACTTTTAAAATTCTTATTATATAGTTTATTAAATGCATTGAAAAAAGAAACTAATCATGCAATAATTTGATTTACATGGGATAAATTAAAAAATAAAGTTCTTGCTATAGTTTTTTTAAACAAATATACAATTTTTATTTCAAAAAGTCACATGCTGTCTCACTGCACAATGCTTAGATTGCAGTAATAGCCAAATTTGAAAAGCAAGACTACCTTGAAAACATGACATTATGTAATTCAGTAAAAACTCTGAATTTACTATCAGCTTGTAGATTGTGTGGGGAATGCACAAGTTTTTTTATGATATGTTCCCTGGTAATATACAGTAGCCTTATCAAACAAACAAAAAATCCAATTAAATTGATGGAACATCAAATAATTTACTTTTTACCTCAAAATTTAGTTAAAGTTTAATTTATATCATTCTGAGACACATAAGAGTAGAGAAGACTGGTTAAGTAGAGCTTGGATCATAACTTTGAAATTTGATATTTCCAATTTCAATTAACCTTTGACAAAAAGCTACATAAGGATTTTGAATTTTTATAACACACGAGAACATCTATTATAAAATGCAGGCAACTGCATTCTCAGTGAACTTCACAGCGTTGTTGAAATGATGCCAGCAGAGGTTTGGAAAATAAAGAACTGCAAAACCCAGCTTTGAAATAAGCACATTTTTCAGCATTTTAGAATCCTTCTAGCAGAGATATGACTATAGGAAAAGATTTGAATCCATAAATAAACTTCATGCAGTGCAATCTAGATCAAAATAATGTAAGATCTTTAACATGAAGCTGTCTCTAGAAAGAGTTCTGAAAGAAAAGCAAATGTTCTGGAGAGCCCCCTTCAATGTGATAGTAGATCTTGCTTCCTTGTAAGCTTTCTACTTCAACCTAATTAATTAATTCAACTAGCATTTACTTAGCATTTTCTAGATGCCAGGGACTGCACAATGCACTAGGAACCAATGGTGAACAAAATAGTTATCGCTTCTGCCCTGAAGAGATTTATATTCTTTATAATTAATAAATAAGTTAATGTTGAGTTCAGTAATTATTTTGCATAAATGCTACCGAAGACCAGAGATTAAAAAAAAAAATGCCTCTTTGAGGCAGTTACATTTAAGGTAAGACTAGAAGGAGGGCATACATGTAGGATGGATTTGCTCTGTTTCAAGGAACTGAAAAGAGGCCTGTTTAGCTGGAGTATGGTATGGACTAAGCCAGGATACACAAGCATTTTAGGCCATGGATAGTATTATAAATAAAATAAAAGTCAGCCAAAAGGTTTAAACTGGGAGTGACATGTTATAATTTACCTTTTTGATTATCACTCATGGATTGCAGGGAGGCAAGAATGGAAATAGGTAGACCAAGTAGCATATTGAGTCATCCAGGCAAGAAATTTTGGTAGCTTGAAATGAGGTGGCAGCAGTGGAGATGGAAAGAAGGGAGCAGATGTGAGATATGTGTTGGCAGTAGATGTGGCATAATTTGTAGATGAATTTGAAAAAAAGAATAAAGGAAGTCACAGAAATAAGGACAACTCCCAACTTTCCCCTTTCAACAATTGGGAAGAGGAGGTGCTGGTTACTAATGATGGCAAAGATTGGGAAGAAAAGCATGAAGTCCATTTCGAACATGTGAAAGTTGAGATGTCCATGAGGCACCTAAATGGAGAGGTTAAGTAGGTCGTTGGGTGCATAAATCTGAAGCACAGAGAAGAGGTTTAGGCTGGAGATAATCGTGAGAGTTGTCAGCATATAATCAAACACTGTTCTCATTACTCATGTTAATAGCCAAGGCCCTCCACCTGAAAGAGCAGCTCCAGCCATGGGAAGCAGCATTTTCAGCTCCAGATTTTTTTTTTTTCCCTAACCTCTAATAAGTCATTTTATTATGTGTTCCATTTTCTCAGAGCTTTGTTAAGTTATGGAAATTATTATAATTTCCATAGTGATGAGATGCAGCATGGTGTAGTAGGAAAAAATTATTCACCTCACATAAAAATTTACATCCATCATTTATTAACAGTGTGGCTTTGGGCAGGCTGCTCAATGTCTCTGAGCCTCTCTATTTTCTAACCCTCCATGAAAATAGGCGGTTAGAAATACCCTTTGAACCTATAGAGTAGGTGTGTGCATATCTTGTGTTGGAGAAATCTAATCTAAAATATATCACAGTAAAAAAATGATAAGGCAGTATAACTTAAGGGATTATTAAATAGAACTAAGATTTTAATACCTGACGTTGGTTTAAAATGTTATCCTAGCGGGATCACATTTGTATACTAGAAGTCACCTTATTTAAAAATAACAGCCATGGTAATCCAAAAACACAGATAGCTCAACAATAATCCATATCATCTCAGTTATTTTCAATGATGCATAAAGGCTGTTCCAATATTTTATCCAATAACCATGCTACTCTGATAACAATACTTGCTTAAGGATCTGGAATCTAAATTTTACACAAGTTTGCACATGATGGTTGACCTCAAGAATTATCTAAAAGATTAACTTATTTATAATGGCCAGTCTTTTAGTCTTTGACAACATTTTGATAAGCAGATATTCAGAAAAAGGGAATATAAATGAACCACGGTCAAGATGCTGTTGTTTTCAATTACAAATATACATACATATTTCTATGTGTATAAAAAAATTAAAGCTGATGCCATCATGAAAGTAAATTTATTTCCAATTAGCATGATGAGTCATAATTAATACTCAATATTATTGAAAATTAAAATTAGAAAGAACTTATTTCAATCAGAAAATTAAATAGTTGATTTGCCTCTTTAAAGCTAAGTAATTTCAGATTACAATATCTTTAACATTAGCTCTATTTTAATGATTGTGGGGATTTGAATAATCCTGCATATTTTTCCAAATGAAAACAAGGCATTAACTAGGTTAAATGCAGAGTAAAAAAATAAGCTGCAGTTTCTGAAATCGTCAGCAGAGAGCCTCAGTAAGGCTACTATGGTTAATACTTCCTCTGCTTCTATTAAGGGAATAATGATTAAACCATATTAATACCTAACATTGTGAAATAATTGAAACAATTATTTAGTGTATCCAAAAATGATCTTTAATATAAGTTAAGATGCAATGATGGGCTTCCTTGGAGAAAAAAATTAAAAAACAAAACCAAAAACAAAACGTCTGAATTAATGTATGAAGAGGAAGGAAAAGAGAGATGTTTAAAAATACTGGTTAAGGCCTTTTTGGAAATTTTGTATTTGATTTATGTAGTAGAAAGTTCAACATATTCCCCAAGATAAATATTTATTTTCCGTTTTCACAGAGAAGCACTGCAAAAGCTTTATGTACACAATTTTTGCTTCTATTAGGAAATCAAGACCAATCCTGGAATAGAGTTTCGGATTGTTTTCCAAAGGGTAAAATTCAAAGCGTGAAAACTAAAATGCATACTTTGTAATGATAGAACATATTTAATTTGGATTATCTATGGTTGCTCAGGATATTCATGATAGACACTAAAAAAACCACAACTAACTTATTTTATTGTTTCTGCATTTACACATGAGAAAAATACATACTTTACATCCCTGCAAAATTAATCTCAATTGGTTTTTAAACCAAATGAGTTAAATTCATTGTGAAATTTTGCCATAAATGACTAATTTTACATATAATAATATAATAACTTATATTATTTATTTTTGGGAGAGATGAGAATCATCCTACTGTGAGCCACTAGAAATGATTCTGGGGATCTCTCTTGAGATCACTGGGAATTTAACAGGATGATGGCATATGTGCAGAATAATGGCAATATTAATAAGTAATAATACCACGTACTCAGTGATTACCATGTATCAGGAAATGTGCTATCATATTATCAGCACCTTATACCAATGATGTATGGTAGTTATTAATCTCTAGTTTACATATATGAAAATTAGAGCTCATGGAGATTAAGTATCTTGCTGATGGTCACCCAGCTAATAAATGGCAGGGCTAGAATAGGAATCCATGTTGGTCTCAACTGTAGTTTCACACTGGTAACCACTGCACAATAATGATTTGCAGTTTGGACTGATCTTTTTAGACATATTATAGAAATAAATAGGTATTCATATATTAATTGTTTCAACATTAATTCATTTATTTTTACTACTTTTTATATAATAACTATATTTATAAATATTCTATATGCTTACCAAATATGGTTATTTGACACAAATGCTGAGTCACCCTATGGTAAGTGTTTTGTTCAGTAAATAGACTTCTATATAAAAACAATCTCTCCATTTAATTCTGTCCATGTAGAACAAT
Organism: Daubentonia madagascariensis; assembly: GCA_023783475.1. Classification (NCBI taxonomy): domain Eukaryota; kingdom Metazoa; phylum Chordata; class Mammalia; order Primates; family Daubentoniidae; genus Daubentonia; species Daubentonia madagascariensis. Next base: position 23,250,439 of record JAKFHU010000726.1, on the reverse strand, counting down.
AGTGTTATCTAATAAACATATAATTAAAGAAATTGTTGGGTATATAGAATAAGTATCTTACAAGTTTTAAGATTATGTTGCAAAAACATTTAATGACATGTATAATTTTAAAAATATATTAAAGACAGAAAAATCAAGTATAAAATGTTCTGTGCTACATGATCTTTTTTCTAAAGTGTATTTTCCATAGAAAATGCCTGGATATAAGCACATCTTGCTCATTATCTCTGCATGGCATAGTAATGTCTACTTTTTAAAGATTTACTGTAATTTAAAGTTTTTCTACAGTAAATATACATTATTTTTGTGAGTAGATCCAGTGCTATTACAGTAATAATATGAACATATAAGATTTGGGACCAAATAATGATCAAACTAGCATTTTAACATGGCTTTAACTGTTTATGCATTCTTTGATTCATTCCTCATAGGAACACTCTCTAGTACAGATTGATTATCTGTTATCTGAAATACTTGAAAACAAAAATGTTTGCATTTCAAATTTGGGGGGATTTTTGGAATATATGCACACACATAATGAGATATCTAGGCAATGAGACCCAAGTCTAAACATGAAATTTATTTATGTTTCATATGTACCCCATACTCATAGCCTAAAGGTAATTTTATAAAATACTTTTAATAATTTTGTGCATGAAACAAAGGTTTGACTATATTTTGACTGCAACCCATCACATGAAGTCAGTTGTGAAACTTTCCACTTGTAGCATCATGTTGGCTTTCAAAAGTTTTCAGATTTCGAAGTATTTCAGATTTCAGATTTTTGGATTAGGAATGTTCATCCTGTATATCAGGTAGATATTATTATCACTCCATTTAATCAGTAAATGTTTATTGAACACTTACTATGTTCTGTACTCTGGGCTAAAATATAATAAAGGACAAAGTAGACATGAATCATGCTCAAATAAAACTTGTAAGTAAGAAAAAATGTCCCACAGAAGGGTTAAATATTTACCTGAGGTCACAAAACCAGAGTGGCAGGACCAAACTAGATTTCAGATCTTTTTAAAATCGCTTTACCACAAATTTTAGAAGCACATTTAGCCAAACCAGTAGAGCAGGAAATAATTATATAAGAAGAATGGGCTTTAATTGTGGGTGTCATTAATGCCAGGAAGATTTGAGTCTTTCTGCAATGGGAAATGAGAATCCATGATAAATTCCTAAGTGTGGAAGTAACTTTAACTCACTAATTAGAAATTAGTTCACCATTTGTGCAAAACCTTATTTTCTCTAGCTGAGGAAGCCTCCTAGCTGATTTTGTTGTCTTTAGTCTCCTCCTGATCTCTGTTCCAATTCAGCTTTGATTCTGTTGTCTTAGTTATATTTTAAATATATTTAATATAATCCAGGTCATGCCATTTAACTTTTGTGAAAGTGTTCCATGTGCTCCACCGATTGTGGGCTAAAATTAGTTTTGTGTCCATTTGTCTGTATGACCATATGCTCTAAACCATATTCACTACAACGTGCCTACTTTTCCCAAATAAGTCTTGCGTACTCCTACCTTCTGGCTTTGTAAAATGTTCCTTCTGCTGAATAGTCTTTCACCCCATCTTCACCAAGCTTTTATGCATAATTTAAGAGCCAGTTCAAATATATTTTTCTCTGAGTTTTTCAGTAAAATGAATTTTTTTTCCTGTTTCTCATGGCCTTTTGCATATGACCCCACCACCACCTAATATATTCAAATGTACAATAGGGTCTCTTTTACTAGGGAGTAAGTGTCTACAGAGCAGAGAGCATTTGTAGACAGACATAGCAACATGCCTGGCACACAATATCCAATAAATGAGTAATGCATGAATGGAGGACATATTAATAATTTGTATATTAAATAGTTAAGAAATATGTATGTTGAGTTTAATTGCATATCCTGTTCTCTCACCTCTTCTTTCTGGATTCTGCACTAATTACAGAGTAGTCATGGTAGTCAAATATGGATCAAAATAGTAGTTTTATTATGCTAAACCTGGACAGGAGGCTACAATGAGCCAAGGCTTCCATTTCTAGCCCCTCACAAACATATCTATTCATTCACAAACTGAACAGATGGAAAATGGCAAAGCTCACCTTCAGGGCAAGAGCCTCTCCAGTGAATTTACTCTGTTTAAAAAAAAAAAACAAACAAAAAAGAGGAGTACAAAAAGCATTTACAAGCAGCTAATAGCTCAAGGGAAAAAAGGACAAAAAGAAGCTATCCTGCAAGTGAACAATTAGATAAGTCTCCCATGGAGTGAGAGAACTGAAATTTCTCCCTAGTATTTATTAAAGGGTGGGATTTTCTAATAAATAGACTTAAAGGACTTGGTGGTGATGCCACTTTTTCTCTTATTATAAATTGCCCTCCAATATCTGTATAGGAGGGATTTACAACATATTCTCTGAGTAGAAGTGAAGGAAAATAAGCTAAAAAAAAATAGCCATCGTGGATATGGATTTGTTCCAAAATGCTTAACATTGAGCAAAACACTACATATATATTTTTTAACATTTAAAAAATAAATACAGCATTAGTTTTCTTCTCATCATGACTACAAGAAACGCAGTCTGTTGTGCAGTAGGGAGCCCTCCTCTTTCATTTATACAGAAGGAGTTCTTAAATGAACCCGCAAAATTAGAGTTGCCAGATCCAGCAAATAAAAATACAGGATACTCCTACAATACTTGAGATATACTTACATTAAATAATTACTTGTTGTTTACCTGAAATTCACATTTAACTGGACTTGCTGTATTTTTTTCTGGCAATCTAGTCAATAAAGAAAATCACAATCATCACAAAAATGATCATTTTTCCTGGCCCACAAATTCCATTTGAAGTCTCATTCCAAAGCACTTTCGTACTTTCTTTTTTACTTGTGACACTAAGGTTTTTAGATTTAAGCTCTTTCAATAGTCTGCTTGTGTTCCAGATACTTCAAAATCTCATGTTTTTTCCAGAAGTACAAAAGTCATTAAAAATACCTGAAGCTTGAAAAGCATAAAAACATAATAGATTCTTTGAGTTGGGGAATGGACGGGAAATAGTTCTCAGTAATGAGTGTTCCTTAGTAAGAAAAAAAAAATAAAAAGAAAACAATAGTTCAATAACTTGCTTTTACAGAGATAATATAAAAGACGATATAAGGACAATCATTAAATGTCCTGATCGCTTGATGTCAGTGAAGTAGAAGCACATGACCTGTAATTAAGTGGAAGGGACTAGAATAGTGTAAGAGGAGTAGGTGGGAGAGAGCAAGGGCAGTTAAAGATGGAGGAAGTTTCCATAACCTATACTTACAATTTCATTAAACCTATTTGATGGTAAGTATATTTCTTCACTCAATGTGAAAGCTACTTGATTACAAGCTATGTATAAGGCACTGTGAAAGATTATAGCAGAGTTAAGATTATGCAGGGCTATTGAAATTTATGGCATCAATATTAACTATTATGTTTTTGTTTTCTTTTTAACAAAATTTTAATAGACTTTATTTTTTAAAGCACTTTTAGGTTCATAGCAAAATTGAGCAGAAAATACAGAAAGTTTCCATCTATCCCCCTTCCCCACACACTCACAGCCTCCCCCATTATTTTTATTTTTGTTAATGCCTCCCTCATTATTAACATCCTGCATAAGAGCAGTACATCTGTTATGATTACTGAACTCACATTGACACATCATTATCACTCAAGTCTAATAGTTTGCATTAGAGTTCACTCTTGGTGTTGTACATTCTATGGGTTTGATAAATGTACAGTGGCATGTATCTACCATTATTGTTTCATTTAAAATAGTTGCACTGATCTGAAAGTCCTCTGTGTTCTGGCTATTCATCCCTCCCAACGCCCACATATTCTCTTTTTTAGCTTCATTTACATGTTGGTTGAATACATTCTATACGTAAAGCAAAATGCTATATTAACATTTGGAATAAATAAATTGATCTCATATTTTCAGAAATACATGGCATTGCTGACAACTATATTTAGTTAAATATTACAGTAATGTATCTTGCATATTTTATCATGTAATTTTATCTATGATTAGAGGGTGATTAACTTTTGAGTATGATTTCTCGAAGGCAGTATGGCAGTACCCTTTGCTGTTTTATCACATTAAACACTTTGTTCTGTGCAGGTATGACAAAGTTTAAAATAATGTGCTATTTTGGTGTAGGGTTTTTTCCCAAAGACAATTGGTACTTGATTCAATGAAGTTTTATGTCTTCTCAATTTATGGAAATTAACAAACATTCTATTCCACAATTTAAATGTTGCTTTATGATGTTTAGACTAATAAGATGAAACATTTATGTTAATTTCTATCAAAATGAGTCTTATATACAGGCAATATTTAGCAAATATTTAACATATATTTGCTAAATAAAACTCAAATTCTCTAGAATATTACATATTTTTATAAATATTTTATACTTATTTATAAACATATTTATGTACTTTTAAAATATGTCACAAGAAAGAGTTCTCATAGATTTGAGATTATAACAGGGCTTTCATCTATCTATAATCTAATGTACAATATGCTTAGTAAGTGTTGTCCACTTTACAGTTCATTTATGCAATTTTCAGTGAATGTGTAAGTGATAGATACAGAGTTTTGTGTGAAAATAAAAGAGTGAATACATGGTCTATTACTCTCTCCTGAAACCCATTTAAAACATAAAAGGATTTTTAAGTGGCACAAATTCATAAGGATATAGATAATGAGAGGATTAATGAGGATTAAAACCAAACAAACAATATTTGGGGAGCTTGTAATAAGATGAACGAGTAGTAACAGACTTGGAAGACACCAGAAGGTTGATTCTTAACCCACTTGTGGGGAAAGCCCAGAATAAATCCAACTGACACCTGGGAATTCCCAGGAGTCTTGTGAATTGTTGGCACCAAGAACTTCTAAAAGAGGCAGTGAAAGTCAAGCTTAAAACAGGAAGATTACTTGAAAATCCAATTAAGAAGCAATGAGAGAACCAAAGATATGCAGCTAAGCAACTTCCCTTTTCCTACCTCAGCTGAATATTGGAGGTTTATTCTCAGACGCGGGTAAAACAGTCTCTGAATGGTGGGTCTCAGATATAATTGAAAAGAAAGGTACAATACGAAAACCAGGTGGATTAAGTGAATGTTTCCACATAACATATTGACATACCCCCCACACACATTATTCACCACTTAACTCATGGAAAGCTGTCAGCTATTTCTGTATCCTCCAAGAAGGTAACTGAAAATTCTTTTATGCAGAATGTAATCAGTTCAATAGGAAAAACATGCTAAAATAATGGGTCTTTGGACAAAGCAATCAAGATAATCAGCCCATAGTGAAGTACAAGTGTATCAAACAGCATCCATGTACTCAGAGCATTTATTCAGCTTTTTACTTAACTACTTATAAGAAGCAAACAAAAATCTCTTCACTTTTGAAAAAGTTCTCTAGCATAGAGGCTAAAGTCAAAACAAATAGGATATAAAAATCTGAAGGAAACGGGGAGTATTTGAGCAGAGGAAACTTCAAAAATGAACAAACAAAAAAGCTAATATAATTGTTCTCTGAAAGATAAATTAATAAAATACGAACATGACAGTCTAGGAAAAGAACAAGGAAATACTCTTAGAAATTAAAAATACATAAATATGGAACACTCAATAGAAAGGTTTAAAGACAAAGTTGAAGAAAATTTCTATAAAGGAGAGAAAAGAGACAGAGATATAAGAAATGGGAATAGAGATAAAGTGGTAGCAGTAGCAGTAGCGATTAAAGGACCAGTCCAGGAAAGCTTTCAATGAATAGGCATTTTTTAAAAAGAGATTGATAAAATTAAGGAGACAAATCATCCAAAAGAATCAAAAATATTTTTAAAGCAAAGGACATGAATTTCCATATTGAAAAGGCCCAACAAGTATCAGAACAATTGATGAAAATAATTTTGTCATTGTCAAATATTATAAAATTGTGAACTCTAGGAAGATATAAAGATTTTTAGCAAGAGAAATAGGGAAAAATAAAAAGCTCAAATTCAAAGTGCCAAAATTTAGAATGGTTTTGGTTTTCAAAACATCAACAGTGGCACAAAGCCTTGCCTTCCAAATCCTAACATAAATGGTTTTCATATTAGAATGCTATAACCATCCGAACTATCATGGAGCTTGAGAATATTATGAAGTCATAAACAGAAGCACATTATTTATCTCTTAAACAGTCGTCAGGAATATACTGGTGTTTCTCTATAACAAAGAAAAAGAACATTATAGGATATAGAAAAGAAAGGATCGAACTAAGAAGAAAGTTCAATAGAATATCAAGAATAATTTTTGGTAATAGAAACATTACAAACATCAACTTGTCTGGATGGGGAGGATTAAAATGCTCTGAAAATTTTTTTTCAAGGAGTTGAACTTAAATGCCTGATGAATCTAAAATATATTGAGACGAGATTCAAAAAATTGGCAAAGAGTTTAAAGTTGAGTTTTACTCAACATGAAATAAATGAAATATAAAAGATAGGAAATTACTAACTCCAGAGAAAACAGAAACTTATGCAGAAAACAAAAGTCATCACAACAATGCATACCTTTGCTAAGAATAGCACTTACATAGTTATAATTTCAACACTGAATATTTCCACCTGATCATGGGAAGAATCTGGTGGAAGGGATATAGTTTAGGGGAGTAAAAGACACAGTAAGTCTTTTCCATTGTAAGGAGATAATTTATATGCCAAAAAATCAGGAAATTGCTATAGAAAGCTATGTTTTAAGAGATAGAAGTAGATATCAAATAAATGAGTTAAAAATATGCCTACAATGGCTTCAAAATCTTACACTTTCTGGCCTTGCTAAAACAATTAAAATTCTCTGGTTTTATTTTATCTTAGTCTTCCCCTCAGTCAGTCCACTCCTTCTAAAATGGACTTTTGCTATTCTATGAACACTCCATGCATTCCATGCTTCAAGGTCTTTGAAATTGCAATTCCCTTTTCTGAAATGCTTTAACAAATTTTCCATTCCCCTTCCTTCCTTTATACTTCTCTTTAACATTTATTTTCATCTAATAATACACTAAATATTATATTCATTATCTTATTTATTATCTGGGTTCCCTCTCCACCTCTTGCTCACGAGTTTAGCTCATAAGCTCTATTAGGAAAGGGGTATATATTGTTCGGTGTTGTATCTCCAGTGCCTAGACCAATATGTGACATGCAGTAGGTGCTTAATAAATAAGTGACTATTAGATAATATTAAGTAAACAAATAAAATAAAAAAGAAAAAATTCATAGCATATAATGAAAAATAATTTCTAAGTGTTTATAATGGCAAAATAAAGTAACACATACCATTTTAAAGACCAAATAAAGATTGAATTATGTTTTTAGTGCACATGAATTCCTTACATTTTAGGAAATATATTTATTGACATGAATATTATTTCAGAACATATAGTATCCCAGAAAACAAAACATGATTGGGGAAAAGAAGCAGAATATAATTATTGATATTCTCCTGTTTGAGTTCATGTGACTTTTCAACACGCAAAGTTAGGGAAGAAGAGTTCTAGGATCTGAGCTACTTTCCCATCTGACATTTCTTGCAAGATTCCATTTCATTCACAGTTTTATTATGAAGAACTCAGTTATTGTCATTCAGAAATAGTTTGGAGATATATGCCATTAAAGATTTTACATGCATAAATAATCATATTATTAATAATCAATGGCAATTAGCACACAATACAACTCCTCTTAAATTTAATTATATGCTTGATTAAGAGTGTTTAGGTACTTAATTAAAATGAGAAGGTCCAATGATACTTAATTCTCACTTATATTCATAATAGAATCCTAATAACTCCAGTTCTCACTCAATCCATGCAAAGTTCCTATTAATTTTAATCAGAAGTATGCTTGCTCACTGAATAAAGCTCGAAATGCAATTGGATAGGTCACATCAGGGAAAACTGTCTGCAGTATGACAGTATAGAAAGAGGAAAGAATCTAGTGTAAGCAATTGAACAGAGAGATAATTGTCATAATTGGTTTCAATTAGTTCTCCACAGCTTTGGTGAAGCAATTCTTATTGTACTATATCATGAGCTATAACCAGTAACAAAACTAGTTAGCATGATTAGTAGGTGTCAATGCTTAAAAAGGTAAAATACATTCTAAATGCTAAGATCTCAGTGAAGACAAATGAACTGAATAACAATGTAAATGCATCATTGAGAAACCTTTGCCATTGTTAAATGTTATGTGGTTTGAATGTAATGAAATCAGACTTATTCAATAAACTCAAGACCCACAAATACATATTTTCTGAGGGAAATGAGTTCATGTACAAATGACCATCTTTTCTATATGAAACAAATGACCATTAAATGAACATTAGAATGTGGTGATATCAAGAAACTCACAACATAGTTAAAATCATAGTGAATTCCTATTAATTTCCTTAAGCAACACAAATAAATCTCGGTAATGAGGATGGTACCAAAAAAGCAACTAAAGTATTAATAGCCTCATGGGCCACATAGTAGTAGTAAATAGCAGAGGTAGGATTCAAAGCCAGGTTTATTTGATCTCTTTAACGGAGCTTTTACAACTATATTTCATTGTTTAATGATAAGGTCAACTGCAAAAATGTAAACTAAATGAAAAAAGCCCCTTTATTTGTTTTAGTTTTCCTCCACACTTTTAGAGCTGTCCCTGTAGGAAGGAAAGGTCAAGCATTACTCTGGATGCCAAGTCCAGGGTAATTGTGTTCCTTGTCATTCAGGAAACTCTTATGGCTCTGGTTTCCACTTCCCCACCATTACTGCTCCTACAAGGATTACTGTCTTGTACTTTGCCTCAATAAAGAATTCAGATATTTTTTTCCTCAAGGGAATTGAATTCCCAAAGAGCTTTGAAATAATTTGGATTCCTCATATTTTCCTATCTGCCCAATTCTTCTTTGAATTAAGCTAATTCTCTAACCAAATAAATATTGAGAATTTAGGATGTCTGAGTTGAAGAGTTTTCAGTTTAAAAGATGCACATAAAAGCATAATATCTGACTTGATTATGGTCACAAGTCAATTGAATAGACAGAGTATTTACAAATTATAATTTAAAGAACAATATAGAATTTAAAAAACAAGAAAAATAGTAAAAGGTGGCAAAATGATATGTCTAAAGACTTTTGAATAAATGATCAATGAATATAATAGAAAATAAAAACTTTCAGTTCCAGAGTGAAGGTGATTACCATGGACTGAATAGTTTCGAAAAGCTTTATGGAGAAGCTGGGGATTGGTTTAGATCGTGAAGGACAGAAACATCTGTATAGGCAAAGAAGATAACGGGAAGGTATTTCAAATGGTGTAAGCAAACTCGTGAAGCAAGAATACATATAATGTGTTGGTGAGGCGGTGGCTATTTGACTGAAACAGAACATGTGAGTAGGCAAGCATGGGGAGATTTTGGAGAAATATAAAGGTAGGATTGTGGAAATCTTGATCATCAGGTGGGAGATCAGACTTTCTTCTGTAGGCAGTTGGAGTGATTCTGTGGGGTGTTTTAAGACGATTAACCTATAAACTGAAATAGGATGAAAGGGAGAGACCTAAATATTAGGCAGTGTGATGGGGTAAGCTCTGTCACTCTCCATATCACTCTCTTTCTCTTTGAAACTGTTAGGAAAAAACAAAAAACAAAACAGAACCACATTTCTGAGGCTCCCTTATAGTGAATGTGAATTAGATTCCATCAAAGATGTACACTTGTGTGAGAATGAAACACGAAATTTAGGAACACACCATTTTCCCGCGGATTCTGGCTATTGATTTCATTATCAGTGTTGCAGTTTTACTACAGCAGTTTCCAGTAATTTCCAGCTCCTATAGGTAAACCACAGTGGTCATATTTGTTGCCTCTTGCTATGACTCTTTGATCCTCGAAATGTGATGTGGGAGTGAGGGGAAACTTCCTCTTCCCCCCCTGGAAGTTTTGCTGAAAGAGCAAGTGACAATGAGGCAGATTAATAAGAAAAAGAGATTTATTTACCATGATCATGGGGAGAATCACAGAGTAATTCCCAATATCTCAGTGGGGTCTAGAAATTTATGTACCCTCATTTTAGAGGGGAGGGGAAGATGATGAATAGAGGTAATTCTGTTTAGGGGCAATAATTGGTTACTAGGGAGAATGAATAGATACTTGGGAGAATGAATAGATGGGGGGGAAACAGACTGACTTGTAGATGATTCTCTAAATTAACCTGAGAGACAGGTATTATATTTAAAATGATTTGAACCAGGTCTGGTTGCATTCTTGATCTTCTTTCCTGTAATATATTGAGGTGACAGGGAGGGGAAGGGAAGTCAATTGTTCTTTTTGATGGGTCCATCCGGTTTTATGCAGATAGAGGGAAAGCCTCTTCTAAGGCCTATTGATCTCTAAGAGCCATTAATTCAAAATACTCTTTATACCAAGGAGTCATATTAATATTTTGGGGTGAAATTTACTGAGTTCCTTCAGTAATTTCAGGTGATTTTTCTCCAATCTCTTTCCACTGTTCAGAGGTTGGTAGTAAGGTGGCAGTGACTGCAGGTAAACCTAATTCCAGTGTTGGCCTCAGGGTAGCAGTCCCATTATTGGGCTAATTCTTTATTAGTCAAAAGTCCAGCCTAGCACCTATTCCTAGAAAGTATATTAAATCCTTTATTTAAAAAGTGTTTTTTATTTCTGGCAGTGGTGAAATATTTGTACTGGAAGTGTTGTGCTAAAATAAAAATCTAAAACAACATTTTACGGTCAGGAGTAGTAGCAAGGAAACAGATATTATGAGTTGGACAGCTAGTGACTTTTGTGTATCATGGCAAGTGTTTGCTGAAGTAATTGCTTATGACAATGTGAAAGGCAGACCACTGAGGCTCTAGGTCAAAAGGATGAGGTTAAAAAGAGCATGTTAAGGTGTAGTATCTGTTCCTGGCTGCCCTTGGCAAGGTTTTATAACAAAGATAAATTTAAGGAGTACAAAAATACAGTCAGATAGAAGGAATAAATTCTAGCATTAAAAAGTACAGTATAGTTTGATAATTTATTGAATATAATTATACTAGAAAAGATTTGTAATGTTCTCAACACAAAGAGAAAATAAATGTTTGAGGTAGTAGATATCACAATGTGATATTATGAAATATATATTTTATTCTCTGGCATACAACTCCTAAAATCCTTAGACACTCCAAAGTTATGTCTTTTTGTATGTTAATGAATTGACTGATGGCTGGCAGCTCCCAGGTAGTTTTAATATGGGGGCTGATCATGGAAAAGACTTTCAGCCTCAATCCCCAATCTACGGGAACAGGAGAGGGGCTGAAGGTTAAGTTGATCTCCAATGACCAAAGTTTTAATCAATCATGCCTACACAATAAAGCCTCCATAACAACCCAAAAAGACAGGGTTTGGGGAGATTCTGGATAGCTGAACATATGGAGGTTTCTGGAGGGTGACATGCACAGGGACGGCATGAAAGCTCTGTGCCCCTTCTCCCATTTCTCATCCTATATATTTTTTCATCTGTATCTTTGTAATATCCTTCATAATAATCCATTAAGCAAGAGTGTTTCCCTGAATTCTATGAGCCACTCTATCAAATAAATCAAACCCAAAGAGGGGGTCATGGGAACCCCAACTTGATGCCAATTGGTCAAAAATTCTGGAGGCCCAGACTTGCAACTGGTGACTGAGGGAGATGGGGAATGTTTGGAACTAAGTCCTCAAATTGTGAGATCCAATGCTGTCTCCAGTTAAATACCGTCAGAATAGAATTGGAGGACACCAAATTATTGTCCACTGCAAAACTGCTTGCTTGCTTGGTGGTGGGAAGAACCCCATGCACACATTTAATCACATAAGTTTTCCGTGTCAATTGTTGTGGTGGCAGTGTGAGAGCAGAGCAAGAAAACAGTTTGAGTTGGTTTTTACACACACACACACACACACAATTACCCTGATTTGATCAATAGACATTGTATGCAGGAATCAAAATATCGCATGTACTCCAAAAATATATACAATTAATATGCATCAATAAAAAATTAAGATAAAACAGAGAAAAACTCAAGCATAAATTGGCTGTTTTCAAGGAGAGAGTAAAGGAAATAGAGTCTAAAATTCTGGGGAATTCTGGGTTGGAAAAGCTAACTGCTTCTGTGCAGCAGGGGATAAAAAGATTTATCAGAATCTTCTATTAAGTTTCTTAGTCCAAGGATGGAATGCCTTGCAGCCAAAGATCAGACATAGAATGTCTCATTCCTACCCAAGCTTATTGTTTCAGATCACCTTGAATTAGTCCCATGTAAAAAGACAATGAAAGAGCTAGTTGGGGATTGGGGAGTGTCTTCACTGGTACAAGAAAATAACTGGAAGCAAATAAACCAATTCCTAATAAGTTTTGGAGACAGTATTAGCCAAATAAAACCCTGTGTTGTCAATCCCTAAGGCAATTTTCAAGCACCAAACCTGCATTAGCAGATGTATGATATCAGCGCTGCTCAATCCCAAAGACAGTTTACTCTTCTGCACCAAATGGCAGGGGACAACAGAGGACACAGCACAAGGAAGCACCTCCTAGAGAATAGAACCAAGGTCTACCAGGGCAGGAGTCTCTTCATAATACCTGATCAACAGAATGCGTTCATTTCCATGACCTTTGACCGTGGAACATCCCCCTTTCTTTACTTATCCACATGGAGTTATTTATTGTGACCATACTTTTTCTACTACATCAGATCTCTGATCCATGAGGAACTACAGCTGGCCTTGATGGTAAAACGACAACAGAAATCTGTTCTGCATCTCCCAGAAAACTTAGAATTTAAGCAGGATGTAGAAATGAGAAAGGGTTTTGTCAGCAGTCAAGGGAAGGAAGGGAAGGTTTCTTTTGCCTAACTTCCCCTCATTCAACCCCCAGTAGCCTAGAATTCAGCACTTGCAGCCACCTAGCTTTACCTTGTAGATAAAGGCAATGCCCTAGGCAATGACAGACCAGCAAGATGGAAAAAAAAATACCCTTGAGTCCCCAATGACCTGAGGGCACAGTCCAATCCCTTCTGGCCTAGACCAATTAGAGAATCACATAAAGAGAAATAACTGCTGTCGTATTTGTGCCAGTTCCTTCTGTTTTTTTTTTTTTTTTTTTTTTTTTTTTTTTGGTGGCAGCAGCAGCAGCAGTTTAGCATTGACCCTAAAACAGCTAATTTCAAGTCTCTCCAAGATGCAACCCTAAGATTCTTTTCTGGAGTTTCATTCTGTGTTTCCTCATGTATAGTGTTCTACTCAAACCAGCCTATTCTGTGTATTGCCCTTGATGGCATCTGGCATGTTCCTCTCTATGGCTCTTACTCATATGATTCATTTGACTCTTCCCTTGACTCCTCTCCAACTAAAATCTTACTTATCCCTTTGCATACAGCAGTCTTCCTTTTGTGTAAGTATATAATAGTAAAGTTTTTTTTAAAGTGTTCAGCTTATGAAATCAAATTTATCTTTTATTAATAATTTCTAGAAGATCATTACCATGTATGTCTTATCTTTCCAACTGAGTTAGAAGTTTCAACAACGTAGAAAAGATGTCATATTTTGTAGCCCTTTGACATTTATGCCTCAGGCTTAAATAATTATTTGGTGATGGATTAATTGCTAAAATACAGTGGTATTTCTCACTCATCATATTTTATGAATATATAATCCAGTAAATTATCCATGATCAGCTTAACACATCTTTTTAAGGAATTAAATTACTTTTATCCAAAAGTCTTAATACAAATACTTGTCCCAATTCTGTCACAAGGAGAAGAGAGTCTATTCATATTTTTCTGTTGTACTTAGTCAGGCTATTAAATGCTATCCCATACTGGCAAACTTTAAAGTGAGTATGGCTGCTAATATGCCCCTTTTCTATATTTTTATTTTTTTGCTTTGACAATATTCTTGTAGCTATATAGAACACAGTTAGTTTCTAATAATCATAAATTTTTTTATTTTTCATGACCTTCTCACCCAACTATCTTAATACATTGGTAGCTAGGTAGTTTGTAAAATAAAAATATATTGTTTTCATAAACTCATTTTAGGTGTTAAAATTTATTTTGCCAAAAAAGTGCACAGATATTTGTACTTGAAAAAGAACATTAATCATCTCTTAGTCCAGATCAAAATAAGTAACAGCTAGTTCTTGTATAGCATGCAATGGATTTTCTACCTTGCATTTGACTGTTAATCTTGATCTGACTCCCAAACATTTTTCTGTAGTGCCAGTGGGTCCTACCTATATCAACAATATCAAAACAGAATGATATTACCTAGATAGCATGTATTTTTATGTGTTTGGTTTTACACTAACTCTTCCACTGCTTCATACTTCATTCCCTTGGAAATATATCCAACTTACCCTACGATTTCTCTTAAGAATAAAAAAATATTGTGACCACAGACTTTTCTCCTTCTGCTTGAAATACATTTTAATCAATGTTCATTTTCCCTGCTAAATCAATCTAGTAATCTATTTTCCTCTTAGGGAGACTAGCTAAGACAGTACTGTTTTGCTCTCATTTCTTTTCCAGCAGCCAATAATTTATTTGGATTCCCTTTTATTAAGTTAAAATAATAATAGCAAATAACTGGAATTTGTCCTTTTGATTACCAACAGTGATCCTTTTTGAAGTTTCAGGATGACTTTTGAAATGACAAATGTTGCCTCATGTTTGCTCATCTCCAGCATCCCAGCGAGGTCTGTGGCATGACCAGCAGCTTAGGAGTTATGCTCATGGATAGGAAATGGCTTACAGAAATAAATTCATTTTCATAGAAAAACAGAATTGAATGGCATAACTATGTAATTTGACCCTTACAAGATCACATGTTGTCAGTGCAATCTAGTGCCTATTATAACCCAAGTTTAATTTATGATATACCTACCCCTCTGTTCTACTCTACAGGTTCCACTCTATTACGTTGTGTCTGAACATTTACTTTTACAAACTCTGTATATGATTAACTTTTATATTTTTCTATTAAAAAAGATAATTCAATTAACTTAATTCTTTTTTGCTTGTCAGCAACACAGTGTACTAAATTCTTGATAAACAAAGATGAATTAGAGCCCCTATTCTCAAGATGCTCACAGTCTGGTCAGGAAGCAAGTGTATGAAGAAATAAATTTCACTCAGTTACGTGTCCTGAAAGAAAAGTCCGTGAGGACATGATAGATGCAATAAGTGATTCAAAGCACTCCCGAAATGTTTGCTCAAATCAAAGTCCCCAAGTAAATTCTCAAAGTACAACCTTTATGTCCTATGTGAATGAAATGGCTCAGTATCTGTTATAAAGAGCATTTTATACTACTAAAAAAGTTAGAAAATGTATTAATGTGTTACATGCTTTGAAGTATCAGGGTGAGAGGTACTAGGTGCAAAACATTTTGCTTCAGCTTGGTGCTATGCTCTCCTAAATTATTTTTAATCATCTGGGAAATAAAACTCTGAGATTAATTTTCTGTAAGAAGTACAAACAACTTGATTTTACTTCCCTTAGTAGATATAATTTTGCAATGTTTTAAAGCATTGTTAATTGATCTCAGCAGGATCATGCTTCATCTATTTGACTGAATAATTATGCAATTCTGTAGTCATGGTGTCTGTTATCCCTTTTATAGATTTTTCATCCCAATTTTCAAGGTTAGGTTTTTTCTTGATAATTTGCTAAACATCTTGCCTTTCGCAACTACCCATGTGCTCCCAACAAATTGGGGGTTTTGTTTTTTAGAGGTGAGGTTGTTTTAATATGTTTATTAGTATAAATCACTCTTCGTTTTCTAAATTGCTTGATAGAGTTTTATTTTAATTTCTCCAAGGAAACCATGACAAAATCTCTTTCTTCTATGGTCCTTTACATATACTGTCTTTCAAAATTAAAAGACATTTTACACTTTTTTCTTTTTCTTCTTTTTTTTAATTATCTGGATTTTATTAGGCTGCAGTTCATCAAAGACACCTTGTGATAATAACTGTGCTTGGGATGGTGCTTGATATATGACACCAATCAATATATGAAAATGAATGAATCAATGACACTTATAGGAAAGTTTTGTGAATTTGGTTATACAAATTTTCTACCAAAAGTTAAGGTTAGACCTTGAATTTCATTTATGACTTAGAAAAGAGTAATTGAATTTTATCCTTGACTAAATTCCTATTTTTTGGTTAATTTTTAAGACATCAAGAATGATATAACATCATTAATTAGCATTTAATGAAGATTTGATACATATGACCCCTGCCTCTAGTGGATTATAACATTATCACACCTAATTTTGATGTCTCAAATGCAAAATTGATTATAATAATTATAAAGCTGCAATTTATTGAGCTAATAATAATAATTGGCACATATTGAATGCTTAAGCAGAATATAATTGACTTACATATATTGTTTTATATAATCATATCAATAGCCTTATAAAGTTGGTATTCACATATTAAAATAATGTGCATATGTGATTTTGACTACTATTTTTTTTAAAAAAATTATTTTGATGATCATTTTGAACATAACTTTTCCTATTTAAGACTGAATTATTATTAAATTAGTAAATTCATACAGTGTATATAATGCATGCTTATAAAAATCTCTGCTCACAGGTACATTTAGAATGGATTTCAATTATTTACTCTCAAGAATTCCCTTCTGAAGAGCTTATAGCACTCTACCACCAAACATTTAATGATAGATATAGTTTCCCTTTATATTCATGAGCCTATTAAAAGGATATATATTCACTACATGACCCTATCTATGATCAACCCTCTTTCAATATATTTTTTCCAATCCAATTTCTACTACACATCCATAAAACCTGTCTTCATAGTATTGTCAAATCTAATGACTATTATAGTACTTTGATCCTTATGCTTTTCTATTTTGATGAATAGTTTTAAATACTAGTTTAATTATTCTTTTTAAAAAAAAAAATCTAGCTAATTTCTTATCCTATTTCAGATCACAATTTAAGCCTTACCTCATCAGGAAATCCTTTCCAGACCTTTTATTCAAGACTAATTAAGTTTTCTCCATTATATGCTTTCATTATAACTTACATATTTCCTTTATACCACCTGACACATTATAATTAATATTCTGTAATCACTTGTTTATTACTTGTGGTAACCACCAAGTTATAAACTCCATGAGGGCAGGGCCATGTTTGTCTTTTGCAAGATTATATCCCCAGAGCATTGCTGATGATGACACTTAAAAAATACTTGTGGAATGAATATCTGCTTTTCCTAGTTAGCAATATATAATTGTGAAATGATCTAAAGCTTTTAAGTTAGGAAACCTAGGCTTGAACCACAAATCTGCTATTTATTATTTACTTAATCTACCTAAGACTCAGTTTCCCTTTCTATACAATGGGGGAAATCATATATGATGTTGGGTATTTTGTGAAATATAAGAGGAAAAATGAATACCTAAGTGCCTAGAACAGCCTAGGGCTCAAAGCTGATACTCAACAATGAAGGTTAACTTTCTCAAATTGTTAACTCAGAAACCAAGGGAGGTGATATTATGCTAATTGGTACACATCATAGAGCAATGTTGATGGTAACCCTTAAAAGCTTCTGATGACTAAAGTAGTGTCCCTTATCAAGTTATTTATTTTTATATCTTCATTTAACTGATACAGAAGAGTGTCACTAAACTCTATACTCCATAACACAATTAGACTTTCAAGAATTTATCTTGAATATTTTCCAAGGAATTATTTTGATGTATCAAAAATCCTTTACACTTTAGAATGGTCTGTGTTGCCAAAATGCCTTCATATTATTTATATTTGCTGATAATTTCAATATCTGTGAGAGGAGAGGTTAAATAAAATATACATCTTTCCATCCAAAAACAGGTGAACTTTAATTTGACTAAATCATTTGTCATGGATAGAGCAGTGAACTGAACATATAGGGCCTATGACATCTTTAGAGACGTGTTTTTAGTGCAAAATCTTCAGGCTCATTTTCCAGTGATCTTCTTAATTCAACAGACTGCCCACTTCAGATATTAAGTATTTGTTTTATTTACAAGCATGATCTCATGGCATAGATTCCAAGATTAGAACTCAAATAAGGCTGCAGTAATTTTTTAAAATTTATTTTTGCATTTTAAAAAATTTAATCAGTGCTCAACCAACAATATGGTGAAAATGATTTTAAAGTACTACCTCCCCCACCCAATACCATTTTAATCCCTGTATTATGGAGTATCAGATGACCATTTGTCCAGTTCTATAATTGTTTTATTTTACCCACTTAAACTTTTCGATCAATATATTGTCATCTGCTGGTGAAAGAAGATAAATGAAAGAAGAGGAAACACAACTCTGCTTTCAGATGTATTATTTGCTTCAGAAACACACAGAGGTAACAAGCACAAAGTGACTACCTTGCATGTACCTCTGATGAATTACACAAAAATTCTTCATTTTATTGTTTAAATCTCTATTTTCCTTAAGAATGATTTTATAATTTTTAAGCAAAACCACTATGCATAATAAACACTTAAAACATATGGTAATTATTAGTTTATATTTTGCTTTACTGAACATGGTTGGGAATTTCATTTTCCCTGAAATTCAAACTCTCGACAGCTGGTAGAAACAATGTCTAAAAATTAGGCTAACCTAGCTATTTCTAAAATCATTTTTATAATTAAAAGTTAATATAATTGAAAAGTTTAAATATGCAGCACTATTTATTTTTTAAAACTCAAGACTAATAAGTGAACGTTCAATCAGATTATAGTATTTTTTGATAGTGGCTTATATAATTCTTCAGTTAATAATACATCCTCTTGGCTCTACCTCTTAAAATGGACATAGGCAGCTTAGAAAGAAGTCTCGAATTAAAGGGTTGGGAGAAGACAAAAAACAGAATCCATGAGCAACGGTTATAGAATCAGGATCTATTAAACCTGAATGTGACATCTTAACTGTTTTCATGGATTACTCAGTCAACAGAGGATGATGGGTAGATGTTCTTACTTATGAAGGTAATAAACAAGGGGAAGCAACATTAGAAATTTTCTGAAGGTGAGGACAAGATACGTTTCAAAATTATATTCTTTGAGTTTCATTTTCAAACAGCCTAAATTTTTATCAGTTTATGGGTTAAAAATAATTGAGCCACAAGGCAGGAGATTAGATAATCTATTAAGAGTCCATCCAATGTTATTATTCATTCACTGTTTCACCTGATATATTTTCCATTTTTGCTTTAGGTACTTTGTTCTGGGAAACATTTGTTTGTTCATTTACACCAAAGTTAAATTTGAATGTAACAACTATTTAGAGCCTTTTTCTCTTTTTCCTTTTATTCCCTCACCTAACTGCTTCCTGTGAAATAATTTGGAAACTACTTTTCTCCTAGATATATAACTTTATGATAATTGAAGTCCTGACCTTAATTATTTTTTAGAGGGTGGAAAGGAGAGAAGTGGATTGATTCTACAGCCAAAGTGGTAGTTTCATTAAAAGTATTTCCTTTGTTATTACTATATCCAGGGGATTGAGTTCTTATTCATTTTATCAAAACTTATTAACCTCACCATCTCTTGCAGCAAATATTTCATCTATTAATCAAATTAATTTTTCAAAAAATTAGGTATTTCAAAAGAAACTTCTGTACAATTCAAAGCATTTTTTAAAAAAATGTTCAAAATTCATAGACAAAAAACTTGTATTGTTTTACTGAAAATACACAATCAGCTTATGTCTTAGATAAATAGTAAAGTGAAATATTAAAATAGAAATAATTAACCTTCATTATTGACATTTAAAATATTTTGAAAATTTAAGCTTATTATGTATTATTAAGGAAATTGCCTGCTACTTATTCAAACCATTTATATTTAGTAAATATTAGTCAAGTTCTTCTCTTTTCTATATTTGAGAAACCTAAAGCTGTTTTAAATTCGAAGGAAATATTTTATCTTTAAAATATATAACAAGTTTTATGGATGTCCGGTCCTCAATACATTTTTCCTCTATTAAACTGACCTCATATTTGAAATTAATCTGTGACTTTTTTAACTTGCATTAGAAAGTTTATACAGCAAAATTAATGTAAGTTTTAAAAACACTCCCAAAATTACTATAATCCCATTATAGATAAAAAGATAACAATTTCATCTCTGTATGCAATTGTAATGCATATGTGCCCTTTGTTTTTGTAAATCTGCAGATACATGTTATGAGCCATTTGATATTTTTATATTTTTGCTTATTATTGGCATTATATTTAACATTGCAGTGGTTTATAATTATTTGGTTTAACATAATGATATTGTATGAACTTATTAAGTGCACAAATGATAAATATCAAGGCAAAATGAGGACATATTTTATTTTTGCATTGCAAAGTCACTTTTAAGTTATTATTTTGTAAAAACTGTAGTTTTATACTCTTAACTAGCTTCCCTTAAAGTAACTACTTATGTAACCACAGTAAAATTGCCAAAACTAGGAAATTAGCATTTGTACAATACTATTAACTAAACTATAGATTTATTCAAATTGGAATACGTTTTATCTCTTTATTTCTGTTTGTATTTTCATTATTTATAGTATAAAGGTAATATAATATAACAGTAATATAATAGAAAACTTAGAAAACAACATAAGGAAAAATGACTTGTCCCTAATCTCTTTATTCTGTAAATTCTACTATTTTTATGTATTTTTTCATTTAAAGTAAAATTGGATTTTTTCTGAATTGAATATTATTGTAAAAAATCTCTTATGTTAACATACTTGTTTACTTTTAAGTATCAACTAACAGAATAACAGTATAATAGGTAAAATATTCTGATGTGTCAGGCATTTTCCAGGTATTTTGCATATTGATCTAATTAAAATGTTACAACTGTAGTGCTTAGCTTATTATTATAATTCTTATTATACATTCAGGGTTAATAACAAATAATAGAGCTAGAACTATAGCTCAATCTCTCTAACTTCAAAAATCCCATTTTCTGCTGCACTACATTTTTCTCAAATGAATGAAAAAAGTTTCCACCCTAAATGTGTATTTTACCAGATGAATGTCCATGGTTTAAAGTTAAGTAGAAGCATTAAAGTACTGGAGATCATATTAGTGAAAATGAATTTGTTTATTACTACGTCATCAGAATGTAACTTTGAAGAAGACACATAGGTGGTATTTACCTCAGTTTTATTTATCTGTAAGATATGAGTAAAATTAATTTCACAGCTTACTATAAGACTAAGTAATATAAAATATCTAAAATGTTCTAGCAAAAATAATAGTAAAATTTAGTTTCTTTCTCACACTTCACTGTTTATTGAAGTAGAAGACATTTCCTTTTTTGTGACTCTTCTCCAAAGAAATAAGGATATCTACATCTATGTATAATTTTATGAATCTAAAACAGTAAAATACGTACTAAAATAACTGTAAATTCTCCTTTTCCTCCTTTTCTATAGAATTGCAGAGTAGCTCTTGTGGAAACCCAGGAGTTCCACCCAAAGGTGTATTATATGGTACAAGGTTCGACGTTGGGGACAAGATCCGCTACAGCTGTGTAACTGGATATATCCTTGACGGCCACCCTCAACTTACCTGCATAGCTAATTCAGTTAATACAGCCTCATGGGATTTTCCTGTTCCCATTTGTAGAGGTAAAAAAAATCATTTTATACTGATTGAATATTTGTTTGACAAAATGAAAACATTTAAAAAATAAGAGTTCTAATTAGCCAGTACATTTGAAAAATGTGTTTGGTGCCTGCTCCTACAGAATCTCAAGTGTATATATATACATATATATATATATCATATACTATATGACAATTATATAAAAATACTAAATACTTGCTAAGATATGACAAGATTACTTATGAAATGAAACAGAGATCTACATCTGTATATTATATACATATTTATGCATACATGGTGTATTTATGTGTATTCATATTTATATTAGAAAAATATCTGAAGTTTGTGATGTTTAGAAATTTAATTAGGCTGTTGAAGTCATTATTTTGCTTTTATTGAGAAATATTGACAGGATAATTAACTTTTTTAAATA
This sequence comes from Daubentonia madagascariensis, assembly GCA_023783475.1. Classification (NCBI taxonomy): domain Eukaryota; kingdom Metazoa; phylum Chordata; class Mammalia; order Primates; family Daubentoniidae; genus Daubentonia; species Daubentonia madagascariensis. The sequence goes on along the minus strand of JAKFHU010000726.1, from coordinate 23,228,267 downwards.
TTTCTGATAGAAGGCAGCAGGGAAATTTGTGAAATTAATGCTGTATTGTTTATTACTAATACTGTAAAGACTATTTGTATTACAGGGAAAATAAATAATATAATATGGAAAAAGTTCAAAGGACAGAGGCTGGAAAATAGAACATGTTCAACATTAGCTAAATATATAGATGGATCTTGCCTATAGAAATTCTGAAGACCAACATTGTTATTATTCTGGGCTTTCTTTTATAACAAACAAAAGATAAACAAGATACAACATAACTCATTTATCTTTTGAAATATGTTTCTATAATTCTTTTATGAATGGGATGTGGGAATTACCAATTTCCTATCTAAATTATTTTGTATCTTCTTCCCAAACATGTGGCTGCAAATGCATGCAGTAGGAACCCTGGAAATCAGACACAGATAGCTTCTTAACCCAGCTTTGTCAATTATTATGTGAGTTACCTCAGGCGTATTAGTTCAATTTGAATTTCATTTATCTCATTTAACCATTGAGGGAAAAAACAAATAACAAACAAACAAAAAAACCACACCTCTTCCATTTGTTGAGAGGATGAAATAAGATAGCCTATACCTGCCACTTAGTAAAATGTCTACTATATGTTGGCATTTTTTCGATGTTAGAGTCCTTTGCTGCTGGTGCTTATACTATTGCTGCTACTATTATTACTACTACTACTGCCCCTGCTGCTGCTCTTGCTGCTGCAATTGCATGACTACTACTTTAGCTATCATTTATTTGAGCACTAAAAATGTGCTAAGAAATTTATAAGATTATTACTTATAAATTTCACAATAGGAAACTGAAGCTCAGATATTTAAAAATAATTGCTCAAGATTACTCAACTAGTCAACATCAAGAACTATGAAGAGGCTGAGGTTTCTCTGCCACAGTTTCACAGATGGTGATTAAGGGAAGGGAAAAAAAAAAAAAACCTTGTGTCAGAAACAAAGAATTGTTTATTACTCACAGCAGTACCAGGAGCCAGAGTATCAGGATTTGTGCCTGTTTCCCAAACCCTAATTTTCATAAAATGACATGACTAGTATGAGATACCTGCATACATACTAAGTGGTATTGAAAGAAATGAACCATTAGCTTAGGAAGCTGAATCTTTTATAATGGGCAGTAAGGATGCCTGTTCTTTTCTCTGAAGGGAGCCACTACTTGTATCTCCCAAGGCTGTAAGCAAACTTATCCTTCACTTGGGTGGAAGACACTATTTTTATTATCCTTGGATATTTTCTTTTCTTTTTTGGGGGGTAGGGGGAAGACATGGCCTCACTCTGTTGCCCATGTTGGGGTGCAGTGGCACAATCATAGCTCACTGCAACCTCTAACTCCTGGGCTCAAATGATACTCCTGCCTGTAGCTAGGACTACAGCTCATGCCTGGCTAATTTTTTTAAAATTTTTTGTAGAGACAAGGTCTTGCTATGTTGCTTAGGCTGGTCTCGAACTCCTGGTCTCAAGCAATCCTCCTGCCTTGGCCTCCCAAAGCACTGGGATTACAGGCATGAGCCACTGAGCCCAGCCTATGCTGCCTTCTATACAAATATCTTTGAAAAGACACTCTGGTACAAAAAGCAGAAGGACAGTTGTAACTGCTCACAAGATATTCACAAATGTGACAATCTAATGGAGAAATATCTCCCAAGAGTAAATAGGGTGTGGTAGGGAAGCCAGGTTTGAAACATTCTGTCTGGTTCCAACGTCTGAGCTTGTTACCATTTTGACACTTCACCAAAATAATTTGCATCTCTCTTTAAGAATATTTTTTATAAAGAGAGGAAATGGAATATTATATGTGAATCAGCCAAAAGACATAGTCATTTTTACATAAAACTCCCTAAATCAAAAAGACTTGTTAAAAATTTTAAAACCAAGTATTTTAAAAGGACTTAAGATACTTAAAACGAAGAAGTATTTTGAAGAGATTTCAATGGAATATTCTCAACAATACCTGAAAATTAATCTCTGTTGTGGGGCTTCTTCTTCATCTCAATTCAAATGATAACCTTTGGAGTCACAAAGACCTTATTCTAAATACTGATTCTTTCACTTACTAACCATGGCAGGATGAAGGGATAGGTGGAAATACCAAAACAACACCATTAGAGTTTAACGTAATAGCATAAATAAACGTGTTAGGTACAAAATAAGTAATTACTTATGTTAGCTCTATCATCCCATTTTTCCTTAGTACCTGTTACCATCTCCTTCCTAAAGAAAGGATATACAGTCAACAAAGACTAATTTGAAATGGATAATGTCAAGTACCCTTCTATCCAAATCTAATCCTAAAACCAATACTTCTATTGTTTTGTTGCTGTTGTCTTTTTTGTTTCAGGGTCAAACTCCATTGCCAGAATATATACTCCACTTCCCTACTCCTCATTCCCAGGTCCCTGCAGGCCTGTTTCCTTTGACTTCTATTCTAACTTCTACAATTTTTTTATCTATCAAAAAAGTGACACCCACTGTTTTTTGGAAATGCTGCCCGCTTAACTTCTGTCTGCCAAGCTCATATCTTTTTCTTCTTAGCAATAATTAACGCTAATGAATAAATTTACTCATTCAAGTGTATTTATTAAGGGCCTACTCTGCACAAAGTATTATTTCATGTGCTGAGGATCAAAAGATTGATTAAGAAACAATTTTTGCCTTTCAGAACCTGTGGTCCTGTAGGGCAGATCGTAATGTAATCGAGTAATTATTAATACAAGTACAGAAAGACAAATATCACATGTTCTCACTCACATGTGGGAGATAAATATTATAAATAATGTGTGATAATTGCTTCAATAGCAGAATATGTAGAGTATGCTAGGAATCTTGATAAGGAAGGTATCAATATCTCTTATTGAATGGAAGGAAGTTCAGCTAGGGACAATGCTTTAAGAAAAGATTTCACAGAGGATTGCTAAAAATACAAATTATATAGAGCAAGAATATTTTGAATGAGGCAATAATTCATGTAGAAAGTACAAATTTTTCTTTCCTGCCTCAAAAGTAGTTCTCATGTGTTACTAATATTCACTGGCTAAGGGTAGAGTCTAAGTCATACTTCATAGAGCACATGATCTAATTTTCTAAGGCACAATTTATCTCCCACTAACCAATTTTTCATTAAAACTTAAAGAATAGAGGACTAGGGTATTTTCAATGTGTGTGGTTGTCATTCATTTCAAAAGAAAAGCTGAGAGACTGCTCAGTCCATGCCTTCCCTCTTCTGCTTTTTGCCACTCGATGGCATACTGATTCTTTAATTTATAACTTTGCAGGGGGCTGATAACTCTGTAATGATCTGCTTCTTGCTTCCCCCAGAGTTTACATAGAGTCTCTCCTTGATGAAACCTTTGCTTTTAGAGAGTTCTTTTGATGCTTCCTAACAATGATAGTTTAATTTAAAAAAAAAAATGAATGCCACATCAACCTAGAGGGTATGGTGTAAGAGTTTTTCTGTTTGTTCACAGGAAGGAGGAATTTTATCAACACCATCTGCTAGTATTTTTAAAAAACAACTAGCTGCTGGGCTAAGCAATATCTTGTAAAAAGTAAAGCCTAATTCCTATGCTCCAAGTCTGGAATGAAAATACCTGGAGCATATGCCTTACCTGCACCCTCTCCTTTGGCAGACATTTTCATGACAGTTATTCCCACCGAACTTTGATGTAGCCTCAGAGTCCTTCTTAACCCAGTGCTCACAATACTCCTTACTAATTAAGAGCTGTTGGCACACAAGGTGAAATTGTTATGCTATTCCTAGATTTAACATTCAGAAATTCATAATTATTATTCTATATTCAGAATGGCATTCTGATATATGCATCCCGTGGCAAACTAATAAAAGAGACACATATGTCTGTAAGAGACAAATAAATTTAGAGGGTTATACATGAACCTAAACCTGGGTCCACAAAAAAAAAACAGACAATTTGATGGAAGAATGAACATATTAAGGTTTAAGGAGTGAGACAGTCATAGGAAATGTAAGGTTGTATTAGGGATGTACACATTTTAGATTAACTAGAGACAATTTTAAAAGGGTGTTTATGTTTTCTTGATGATTCAAGTACAGTTATAGAGAAAAGTAAAGATCTTGGAATTCATATGAGGTTCAGAGAAAGCACAGATCAAGAAGGGATGTGATGCTGTAAAATGTTGATGGAGTTTACTTTGATTTGACAGGTGAGATCCTTCTAGGAGAAGGCTTGGATGTCAGTGATGTAGATGTCATATAGTAAATTGGTGCCACGTGACCTAAACCAAATAATTGACAGTAAAGATAAGCAAAAGGGCTAATGAGAGAGCTGTTGCCTTTGACAAAGCAAAATAAATCTTCCAAGTTTTATTCTTGGAAGTAAGACTGCCTTCTCCTACAACGTGGTCAAGAAAATGACTGATGAAAAAGAATAGCAGCTTGTTTTGTCACCACATAATATTATTCTTATGCTAGAAACTTTGACCTATAATTTTCTGGATCAAAGTGTAAAGCTGAAACATGGAATGGGCTGAGCAGTGAAAGAAAATAGTTGGTAAAGGGGAAATAAGGTAGACGATTTAACCAATTATTTTTCATACTTTTTATACCAAAAGCGCTCAAAGACATAGTGACTTAGCTAATGGAAAGATGTTTATTATGTTTAAATGTCCCCATGCTCAGTCTGGAAACCACCTTACAAAAACATTAGAGAACAGAAAACGCCATTTATTCTATGCATAGCATGTCCCAATGACACATGAATAAATGCTGAGATGTAATATCAGAAATATGACACTACATTAATAAGAGATATGATTATTAATACAACTCAAGTAAAGATAATTTAAAATAAAGGAAAATGCAAAATATTTTATTGAATTATAAAACAAAACCCAAAAAATAATTCAATGGCATACTTCTATTCATTCCCATATAGTGCTTAAACATAGTAATAAATTGTATATTGCAAAAATGAAAATATATTCTAACATGAGATTTTAAGTACTAGGATCAAAACAAATCCAGTTTTGTCTATTCACTGTAATATTAATTTTTAATATTTTTGTTGCTAGAATCTGTAATTCTTTTAAAAAACATTTTATAAAAAGAAAACCTTGTAAATTGCCTTCTCCTTTTTCCTTAAAGCCACTCCCAAAGAGGAGAATGTGTTGTTGTAACTCCTTGAATCATAGAGAGAATAGTGGTGTGGTAAGCTGTTTTATGCCAAAGAAAAAAGAACTCAAATGCACTGTGGAGTATCAAAATGTCATGAACTGTGTATTAAGAATTCTTTTTGAGAACTGAGGCATTGATAGTTTGATTTAGTTCATTTTCATACATGTTGTTTTAAATATTATCTCACAAAATGTTTTAGTACAGACTTCATGTTTCACCACCATACTTGCCATTATTATCTGAGCAGTATTATCTAGGCACATTTTGCTTTTAATTAGCCCTATCATTTGATGTAGCGATCTAGTCTCTTAGTGTGAATGGTAACCTTTGATACTAATGTGCATGCCTGTTAAAGAACAAGCAAGTTAAGCATGAATCATTTGGTAAAGGGGTTAGTTTATCACCTCAAAGCTGGCCAACAAAATCCCAGTGATGTCAGGCCACAAGGAAAAATTTACAAATGTCACAGGTCACTTACTTCATTACTCCCTAGAAAATGCAGGCTATTCAATCAACAATCAGACCAACACTCAATCACTCTCTCATGTACCCTAATCTTGTTTTGAAAAGTACATTTGTGTTACAAAATGATGAAAATGTCCTGATTAGAATGTTTTAGTAGTATCCAGCACGATGGCACAAAGGGCACATGATTTGTCTTTAGGGGCACAAGATCTATGGGTTGATTTATCTTCTGCCACATAGTACCTGAGCATGTTGTTTCTTACATCAAAAATTGAGTATTTTTATTTTTCTCAGAATATTGTGAAGGTTAAAGAGATTAGACTGAAATAAGAGTTTTGAAATATTTATATAATGTTTAGCACATAGTAGGTGCTCAAAACTTACTAATTGGTTCTAAATATATAAAAGTAAAATATTTCTAAAAATCATGTAGAAGAAATAGCTATCACATTTTGTTATATGTGTATTCAACGTGGACTCTGGTTTGCTTCACATCTCTGCCACTGAACATATATAGAAACTTAATCTAGATATTTAATTTTTCAGACTCCAGTTTTCTCATCTGTATGAACGGGGCAGTCCTATTTATTTTATAGTATTAAGATGAGGATTGCATTAGTTAATGTATGTAAAATACTTAATCTATAATATTCAACAAATAGTAATTACTACTTTATTTCTATCATGGTCATGACCAAAACAGGACAAACATGCTAAGATTTATCTGTAAACATATATTTTTGAATATTATAATAGCATAGAAACATGAGGTATTTAAAAACTGATAACATCAGAAAATGAATATTTGTAGGTTCTGGGACCATACAGGCAGTGAAATTAATTTTTCTCAGAGTTCTAAGGATTAAGGAAGGGGAACTTTAAGCCCCACATTAACCTAATAAATTAAGTTGGATTCAGCAAGTAATGTACATCCTTGGTAAAAATATGTTTCCCAAGGGTAACATAGCATTTCTGAGTTATCTTTTTCTGGAAGTTCTTGTATTTGAAGTATATTCGATAATCAAGCATATATATTAAGAACTCACTATACCCAAGCCACACTTCTCAGTATAATGATGGATGAAACAGCTCCAGGCCTCAGGAAACTCATAGTCTATCTATTGAATATGGGAGCTTTGTATTTGACAGATGATCTAATTGGTGATCATCTGGGTTATTGCCCAAATGTGTGTTCCCTAATTTCATGCAAAAAGATAGAGTGGTACTCTTGTCTAAGCAACATGTACTGGCCTTCCATGTGTTTCTTATGTTCAGAGAAGAAAATCAAGGCCTCCTTTTCTTACCGTGTAATCACACTGTGCTCTGCTGCTGTAGCAGTCAGCCATGTCTTTGATATTCAACTTACACATTATTTTCCCCATTTTGTATTGTGAGTTGTATCTTCCTCCTTTCAGAAAGTTATTTACTTTTTTCCATCATGTATATAATAATTCAAATATTTTTGCTGGTTTACTCTATTGTTCAAGTTTTATGTTCCTTCATCCATCATTCTAATATTCAACTAATCCATTTTCTTTGACAATAAAGAGACAGTCTGTAAATTTTTCAGTATTGTATGAGAATGTATTGTATATTTGGAGGGTTTTTTTCCTTAATGGAATGATTTTTACGTCTTTCTCTTTCTGTACAATTCCTAGAAAAATGATGACAACATATATTTTGAAAATTAAAGACAAAAGTCAGTCTCTTTTTGAGACAACTAAGTCTTAATTGTTTATGCCAATTCTGTGTAACATTGAACCATGTGCTTTTATGAAGCCTTTTGTTTGTTGGGAATTTTTTGTCTATCTGTTTTGACAAAGAAGAATTTAAAAGTAAATTTTCTAAATGCAAAATCCATATTGTTTAGAAAAAGTTTATATTTTTGAAGAAGCTATAACAAATATTTTAGTCATGTTTTTCCCAAAATTAAAACAGAGTTTTATAAACATTAAGCAATATTTATTTCTAACACAAATCTACATGTCTCAACATGCAGAAAGAGAGAAAAATTATACTATCTTGGTGTCCACAAAGCATTCATATGATTATATAGGCCCATGATTTAAAGAAAAAATTGATGGTGCATGGTTAGCCAAAAATATATTATCAGCATCAGAATCCCCTGTGGTGAAATAGACTGTTCAATGCATGATAAGAACCTTGAAAAGCAATCATCTAACTTCCTGCTAGCATATAAACTCAGTGAACCACAGCAATGACCATCTGGTATTCTGTTGCTTTTTGTAAAGCCACCATCTAAAGATGAAACAAAATAATTTAGGAGAAATGAATGGAGGAAGGAGAATAGAAGACACCAAAGACATTGAGTAATGCCACCTGACACATACTTTAGTGTACTAACTCCACGTAAGAGTTCTTTGTGTTTTGTGCTAAGTAATAACAATTTTTATAGGAGTCACTTGGGAAGGACATTGTACATTTTTGTCTTGGGCTCTTTCTTTCCTGCACAGTTTTATTGATCCCACTAATTTAGGAAGTTATGTAAAGGATGTACATGCCATTCTATGAGGAAAGTTCTTCCGTTCAGTTAACAATAAAGAACAAAATCTAAATCTTAAAACTTGGGTGCCTTTAAAAACTCTACTTTTTAGTCTATTGATCAATGTGCTCAAAATATAAAACCTTTCTAGAGTCACTTTCCTCAGGCTTTTCCCAGTTGCATATCTGACTCAAAAAAACATAAATAATTTTTTTACTATGTAATTATATGTATGTATGTAAAACTGGCTCTAAATACCTTAAATCTTGAAGGATTCTTGGATAAAAAGTATTTTTCTATAGTTATTGTTCTTGTTTTTATGCACTAATTCCTTACATTTTTGACCAAGGCAATTTGCTATTTCTTTACTTTTCCTTATACTTGTTAAAGTTACCCTAGTAGTCAAAACTAAAAAATTAAGGCTACTTATTATAAATTAATAATTTATTTATAGCTAACTTTAAGAAAGCCATTGATGCAGCATAAAAACATGAATCACATAGCTAAATAACATAAATTAAGTGTAAATAAGGAGAACTATATTAAGAGAAAATAACAGGAGTAAGATGAAACCAAGAGCAAGGTTAATATGCAAAAATTAAATCTGTATTTTTATATGCTTGTTAGAATCAGCATTAAATTGGCCTTTTATTCATCTGAAAAGCTAAACAAATCTGGAAAACATGATTAGTTCACAGTCTCACAAAGGAAAAGGAAATAATCTGTGATGAAAAACCAAATTTACTGAACAGAAGGAGAAATTTCTTTTGTGATACATCATAAAGAAGGCACAGTATAACTTAATGGTCTACATCCTCTGCAATATCAATAATATAAACTAAAAGAGTGAGCTTTCCAGGGCTGCATCACATCTTTTTACTGATATGTAAATGAGGCTTTGATATTGAAAAGAAGATCGAGGACTGTGTTCATAGAATCGGTATAATCAAATCACACGTGCCTAATGTCACTGGCTATGTACCAGTGATGTACAACACAACTTTAGATTTAATTCTGACTCAATTTTTGCATATTTTCAAAATTTGAATTTTTTTGTTTGTTTGTAAATCTGGACTTTGGCCTACAAATTAATCATCTGAAAACAGAAACAAAAGCAGAATGTTTCTGCATTAATATGATCTTAATTTTCTTTTACATTTTATCCATCAATGGATGTTTAATTAATTTCCACAATAAGCTAGTTTTTTATATTTCCACATTTCATACAGAAAATTCAATATAAATATAGCTGACAAAGATTTTATACTTAGCACAAATTTGTAACTACTTTTTAGTCATAATATGGATCATTACACTTAATTCCACTTTTAAATTGGTACATGCCTTTCTTAACTCATTCTAAAATGGTATTGCTTAATCTTGTACTACATAAAAAAGTATCTAACAGACATGAGTCATTTAATGAATCATACTTAAAAATCATATACATACTATCCTCAATAAAAATTTGGACTTATCCATCTATCCTAAGTTTTATTAAAACAGCATATATGGCAACAATTTATATTAAAGAAGATATAAAACAATTTTTATTAAGGAAATATATATGTTTATTATATTATATTCACAAGTATGTTAAGGTAATGACATGATGTTTAAGGTACACTGTGATTTGGAAGGCATGGATAATAGGCATACTAATAATTACTCATAGTCCAAAGTCCATTCAAGAATCTGTGAAATAAATGTCATGAAAAGATTGGCAGTTGTGCAAAGTATTTTTTGGGGAGAGTTGATAAATTTTTTGGCGGTAGTTTAATTATTCTATTTTCATATTTTACCTTTTTATCTCTAATTTATGACAATTCTTGTCGGCAGAAAAATTTTAATCCTCTAATTACAATTATTAAATTCATACCTAGTATTAGGGCATATTATACTAGAGAATTGAGCCCTTTATAGAAGAAATTGAAACGTCACAGTTAAGAAAATTTAAAGTCAACAGCTAGGTAAAATTCAGAGCTAATTGGATCATCAATGATTTGCTTCCAGCATAATGTTCTTATTTGATATTTTCTCCTTTCCCAATGTCTTGCCTTTACAATTTTTTTTCCAATTTTTCCAAATATAGACATTATCCTAAAAATTCCACTAAATAAAACACAATTATAAATTTTAATTTATAACCGCTCTCTGAGCCACTCTCCAGTTTCTCTATTTTATTTCAATTCAACATTTATTAATAATACTTTTTTATTGTTTCTTCCCTCTTAACCAAACACTTTCTCAACCTTTCAAGATGGTAAATGGGTGAAAGTAGAAAAAGCACATTCTAGGATTAGGGAACAAATGTATTTAGTTATATATAATGCATAGAGTCACATAAATGTTTATAGCTGTAGTAAAGGACACCTTATTTGGGGAAACTAAGAATGAGTTGACTTTGGCTGGTAGAGATGAATGTAGAGAAGAGAGGTGACAATTTCAACCGAGAAGATTAGCTGCGATTATACCTTGGAGAGTTTTGAAGCCCAGACTAAAGAATTTGAAACTTGTATACTATTCAGGTGATAGGTACATTAAAAGCCTAGATTTCTCCACTATGCAATTCATGTATGTAATAAAAAACCACTTGTACCCCCTAATTCTATTTAAATTTTTAAAAAAAGTTATCCTCTAAACTGGTATAAGCCATTAAGTATATTTGAATTTTTTTTGAGATGGTAAGCATGTTCTTTTGACAATATGGCAACTACTGTTCAGGTAAAATTATCCATCATAAAGGAAAGACCATCACCAACAGGTGAGAGGTTTGCCCTCTATTTTTGCTCTCAAAAAAATTTTCACAGACATGGAGGATAGTTGAAGGAATTCCCTATTTGCCACTTCAACAATAATAATAACACAGCTTATATTTATTACATTCATGTTCTGAGCAATATATAAGAATTACATCATTTTACCTTTATAAAAATGAATCAATTAGATACTATGATTTTCTCCCTTACAAGTATCAAAACTTTGGCGTAAAAAACCTGTCAAAGTTCACACAAGAATAAGAATTAAAACCCAGTAAACTAGAATCATTTTCTGTAACACCTTTCTAAGATTCTAGAACATTTGTGACTTTCCAATGATGGTAATTATTCCTATGCACAATACTCTGAATTCACTGAAGCAAGACTATACCAATCAGTTGCCAATAGGCAGTCAGTCCACCATCACTGACTTAGACAAATAAAGATTCATCCCCTGGAACACCGAGGATGATGAAAGGATAGACTAAAATTCTCATTAGCAAGGAAAATTTTGAGTGGCTATTATATCGACCTTAGTAGTGAGTAAAAATTTAGGAAAATGCTGCAGTTGGCCGTTAAACATTGTAGCCTAAAGGAATCTTTAATTTCTTCTGCAACCACCTTTCCTTTGCCATAAATTTTAGCATTTTCAGTGAATGTTCTGTTTTGATTCCACATCCACCCCCTTAACATAGCACATATTTCAGATCATATGATCCTGGATCATATTTCAGATGACTTCTTTAAAGGTAAAAGAGAGGATTTCTAGGTAATGTTCAGAGAGAGACCAAAGGATATTATTTGGCATGTGGGAGTAGAATATTCAATAAGGACAGATTTATGATTCCTTTCCTTAGCAAGAACCAATAATCCCAAAGGGAAAGGGTTCCGTTGTTTGGGAATAATTTGTCTCTATGCATCTTTCTAAAATTTAACTAAATTTAACTTTAGATTAACAAAGTAAATTGTATGAGTTATGCTTTATTTTTATTTATATTCTGTGGACCCACAAGGTCCTGGGAAAATCAGTTTGTTTCACATAATGACATTCATCTACCAACTATCAAATCTTAGAATTCTTCCCAGTTTCAAGAATTCTTAAGCATATAACCCATGTATGAAGCAAGAGTTAAAAATAAAACTAAACATAAAAAATAAAGAAAGGAAAAGTAGAAAAGGGAAACTCTAAAAAATGCTTAAAATAATGCTACATGTCTGAACACCTTAACTAATTAGCTATTAATGTGTATTGAATTGAACATTTAAAAAGTATTGCTATCATCCCTGCTCTTCCAACTATGGAAATCACCAAATGTGTATTAATAAGACTTGAATTTAAATTTTTCTGAATTATAGAAGAAAATTTTAATAAGATTATTTCTCATGTTATTATAATATAAATTATGAATTTCCAAATTATTTCCCTGAAAACATGTTACAAAATTATACATATACACATATATAATGTAAAAACAATTGAAAGTACTTTAAAGAGCACTTATTTCTATCAATTTTTGGTTTTAGAAAAAGTATCATCTAACTCTTACCTACAGTCATTTACGAAAACGTCAATTTCTGTCATTTATCCACTCCCTCACATACGGCTTTTTTAGTCTTGCTTTTCTTGAGCACCAGTGGTTTGATTAGATTATGGGAGGTAGAGGTTTGTGTTTTTTTGGTTTGTGTGTTTCTCTGTGTATATATTCTGACTTAGTTGCTACAGGAGTAGTGAGTAGAGGCCACTTCCATTATTTTTTCATCATTTGAACAATAATGCAATCAATTTATATCCCACAGAATTAATCAAGTGACCTTTAAGTGTATTTTCTATTATATTGTTACAACAAATTATTATTGAGGAGTAATTTAATCATTTAATGAGAACTTCAGTCTGTTTCATTGATTTTTCTTAATTAAATGTAGGTTAACTCCTTCTACTTGCATGGATAATTCAGCTCAAGAGAGATATTATAATGGATTTCTATGAAGATGGTTAAGATAAAGTGACTTCAGTTTAGAAAAAAAGTAAAGTTTGAAAGTACATATTAAGAAATGTTGAAAGTCTTTTCATTTTACTTAATATATAAAAATCTTCTATGACTTATCAGTTAAAATATGAGAGGTCACATTGTGACAACAACATTACAATCTCAATTGCTTCATAAAATGAAGGTTTATTTCTTGCTCTGTCTATTTATCTAACACTGTCAGGCAGGTGAGCTCTGCTTACCATAGTCAGGGGTGAACTTGGGGCCCCATCTCAGGACATTTTCCCATAAATTCTATGGCAGAAAAAAAAAAATTACAAATGGGAATCAGTCATTACTTTTTAAAATTTGTTCAGGAAGTGCCACAAGATACATCCATTTATATTTTGTCAGCCAGAACAAATCACATGACTATAATTACTTTAAAAAGGGTACAGGAGTACAAGCCTAACACAAGCCCAGAAGAACCAGAATATTCATAAACATTCATAATACTTATCACATGGCTTTAAGGAACAGATGTTATGTCTAGAATTCCTAGTAAGGATGTTCTCTTTCCTTAGCCAAAAAGAACCTTCAGTATTGGATCACAGACTAAGGGCTCTTAAAGACACTTGAGTAATGTGGGAAAAATTCTTTAGAAAATCTTCCTCATTTTAAAACATCAATTGATGCCATCTTCTTCATTTTTCTTTATCATTTTCCCTCATAAATATTGTGAAAGAAAGGTTATTACTTATTGATAAGAAAAATTTCCACATCTTTTTATCATGTTCCCACTTAAAATCTTATACGTATACATCTATATCTATACATACACACACATAAATATATGTAAACCAAAATGTATTCTGATTGGGTATCTTTTCATAGTGTAATATTTATATGCTGTTCCCAAAGTGGATGGTTGTAAAGACCCTTAAACTTAGGTTTGCATTTTCACTCAGAGATAGGCCATTGGACTTTTGAAAGTATAAAAGAAAATATCACTACCTGTCTCAATTTGTTCCAAGAATGAAATTGGATGACTTGCATTTGGAAACAAGCTTTGATAGAGTCAATTCAACTGATGGTATTCAACTTTATTTTATTATATTCTCTTTTATTACTTGATAAAAGTAAAATTCAAAAGCCAGAAATAATCTATGGAGGGACTTGCCTTCTTGTACGTGTGGTTCACAAATGTACAAAGGTTTCTGTCTCTTTTTCCTGCCCCCGTGCTCATTGTGGGATCAGTGATGTCAGCCTTTATTCCTGCCAACATCTGCTGACTGCTTTTTTATGTTTTGTTTTGTTTTGTTTCCTTTTTTTTTTTTCGGTCTGTAAGTGTTGCCACCCTGTAGGGTTAGTAAAAACCTGACTATTCAATCATAATTTTCAGCATACCTCGTGCTGATAGCAATATATATATTTTTTTCTGTTTCTGTTCTGTTCTGATGTTTGTGAGCAAATACTTTCCATGTGAAATCCCACCCTCCTTTTCCTACCTGCTTATGTTTGGAAATGACTTCAAAATTCTTCATGATGAAAGGTGATTTATAAATACATTCTAAAGAATTGCATTATGCCAGGAACCTCACTAGAGGGAGAAATGTTGTGATTTAAAATTCAGAACAATGCTTTATTTAGCATTGTAACTTTTCAGAGAATAGCATAAATTTGATTTCTTTGCTTTTCTATCTGAGGTAGCCATTTTTACAGCTGTCACAAAATTGGATTTAAATTCAGCATAGCAAAGTTATGTATTCAGAGAGATCTCTGCTTATAATACATATCTCATCCTCCAAAAATTTAACTACCCCTGCATTTTGAGCATCTATTTCTGAAATGCTGAATGCAAACATAGAAAGTATATAAAATGCACCATTGTTTTCTTCAACTCCATCAATGCCCCATGGATTTAGTGTGAATTTTTATGAAAATACATCTAAGGACCTTTAAGTGTTAATATCACATAATGCTGTTATTAGTTTGGCATAATTAAACTGTATCAGATGAAAAATTGTACCATACTGTAGCACATAGAAATTTCCCAGATTTTCATTTACCTTTGAAGAAATCAAATAGAAAAAAAAAATAGGACACTTTCAAAAACTATGAAGGTTTTGAGTTTCTGCTCTGCTTGAAAGCTTAGCATTCAACCTGCTACAGTGTTTTAAAAGCTGGCAAAGGACTCCTGGGTCAGAGAAAAAGAACTTTATTAATCAAACCACAGCAAAAGCATGAGCTCCATAGTCAAATCAGTTTTCATTGCACAAGTTTCCCTTTGAGTACCAAAAGGCAATGTGAGGTACCATGTGTGGATTTTGTATATGCAGTGAGCTTGTGTCACAGCTAAGGAATCTGAGCTTAGCAAACCCCAATTTTCTGTGTTTAATTTTTTGAGGAACTACTATACCATTTTCCATAGTGGCATTTTACATTCCTACCAAGAGTGCAAAAAGTTCTAATTTCTCCACATCCTCACCAACATTTGTAATTTTTTGTTTTTGGGGTTTTTTTTTTTTTATAGTAAGCTACTGGGTTTGAGGAGATTCCTGAACCCTACCTAAATACAATACAAATAGACCATTATTCCCTCTCTAACATTCTTCAGAATGTGGTAACCCTTTATTAGGGTCAGATATTGTCAAAGTATACAGTAGTAAAAAGAGAAAGACTAGACCGGGGGTGTATTTGCTAGACACTGGAGATACAGCTATAATAAAGCAAACAACAACAAATATAGTTCCTCTATCATCATAAAGAGAACACTCTAGCAAAGAAGATAGGTATTTGCAAATTATCAAACATATAATTACAAATTAGCATGGGTGGTATAAAGGAAAATGTCTATTAAAAACATAAATTACCATTAAAACATACCTGCTGTTTGGCAGGCAAAACTTAAATTTAGTCTATATGATCATAGCTTATGTAGAGATACTGCAATTGTATCCAATTCGACTTACAACATACTGCTGCTATTTGGCACACTGGGAACCTGAATAGAGAGATAATGAATACACTTTGATTTCTTGTAAAGTTAATAAAGTAATTTTCCTTTCCTTGCAGTTTTTGCATTATCCTTCCTAATCTAAGCACCATTTATGCTGCCAAACTCAAAATGCTGGTTGTTGGCTTGCTGCCAGGTACAAAGTACTTAATGACAGGAAACAAAAGGAAAAAAATATCAAGCAACTGAGTGACCACCCATAACCCTGATTTTCTAACTCTTGATTCCAGGGGGAAAAAAGATTATTTCAGAGCTCATTACAGAAAACCACAGCAGCTGGGAGGCTTCATCTACCCACCTTCCAATAGTCTTTATATTGCCTACATATCTTCTGTTAGTTGGAGAACTGAGAAGCCTAAACCTTGACATTAATTACTCAGTATGTAGTCACATACTGAATATATCTGTATTAAACTTCCTACCATATGTCTTAGGACCAAACTTATTGTTAGAACCAACATGATCTCATGTATGCATTTTCCAAACTAATTAAGCTGATTTATTTCTAAAATTATAATATTCTCAGGATTGCCCAGTTAAAAGTGATTTTGAAAAGATAAATAGTCATAATATGATATAAAGATTTTTTTGTCCAACTATACTTTTACCTCAATTCCTTTTTTTCCTGTGGTCTTTTCCTTGAATACCCAACCCAGTGTTCTTGCCCAAAGTATGATACGTTAAAGTTTGCAGATGCTTTGCATTTCCCACACTCAGATAATAGTCTATTCTATTTGATTTTATGTCATTCCTTGTTTGCTTTATAAAACTGTTATGAGTATGTACAATAATTAATTTAACAAAAACAGAAGTAAAGGCCAAGAAAATGAGCTAATTTTTATTGAGTTTCTACTTATATGTCAAGCTGTGTATTTGGTGAAGCTGGTCCATGGTAGGCATCATCATCCTTATTTACAATTGAGAAACTGGGGAATGGTTCCTGGATCATCAAGTCCTAACAGAATTATTGATTTGGGGAACTTTTACAGTATACTTAAATTTCAACATTTTCTGGCTGCTTTATCACTAAAAAGGAAAGCTCTTTCCCCACTCCAATTATAACTCTCTCTCTTTACTTCTTGCTTTACCAGTAATTATTAAATTTTTTTCTTATTTTAATTGCAGTCCTGCTTGATCTCAGACAAAATTTTAGTAGGTAGTTTATCATATTTCATCTTCCATTATTATCTTCACTGCCAGTCCCCAAAGTAACTTGTTTATTCAAGGGAAAGTAAAAACATTTATTTTAACTCTAGGTTTCTGAGGAAAATGCCCTGATCATTAGGGCACAAGATAGACAAATTTTTATTTCTTAAGTTCACATGTGAGGTAGTTAGGAACCTAACCAGGTGTGGCAGAAGTGGGAATAGAAAAGAAGGATGTGAAAAATATTATACATTTCAAAATTCCTCCATCAGATAAGAAAAACATGCAGTATACAAAATATTTCAACATGCCTCATCTCTTTTCATCCTTTACCAAAGCTCGGAAGTAGGTATTGTATTCAGCATTCCTTTCCTTTATCCACTCCCTGTATTATTAATCTCTTCATTTTGCAGCAACTGCACAGTATGTTTACTTCTGTTATTCACTATATCCATTCTTTTACTACCCTGAATACAAGTATGTATTTACATAGGCAGCTCCACTGTAACATTTTGAGCTCCCTGAGATTGTGTTTTGTGTGCTCAAGGCTTATCCCATAGTAGTCATTCAATAAATATTTATTGAATTAAAATGAATTTCAAAGATCAAAAACATTGTTTTCAAAGGACACACGTTAGGTGACAGTGCTGCACTGTGGACTCAGGTGTTTTGAGTATAAATCTCAGTCTTCTAATTCCAATTTTGATGCTTTCTGTTTTGCTTTAATAAATTTCAGTGACCAAAGCTTTGATGATGTTCTTCAGCAAGGTATCACATTGGTCACACTCAAATATCCCATCAATAATCACTCACTATTAAACTGTTTTGGTTTGTAATTATTCAGTTATATAGGTAATTTTCCTCTTAAAAGCATTAAATCACTTCTTCATCTATATACATAAAATGTGTTCTGTATAAATTTTTTTATTTCAAAATATTAAGGGGGTACAAATGTTTTTGTTACATAGATACCTTTTATAAGGCTTAAGTCAGGGCTTTTAGTGTGCCCATCACCTGAATAGTGTTCATTGTACCCAATATGTAGTTTTTTAACCCCTCCTCTCCTCCCCCTCCCCCTTCTTGATTTCCAATGACCTTTACATCTCTTAACATGAAAACACAGATCCAAATGTAAAAGAACTAAAGAGAAAAATTGCCAGCAAAGCATACACTTTATATATGTGCACCAAGCTTAACTTTTATTGGAATGTAGTTTATCTAATATTGAAATTGATGTCTACTTTAGAATATAATCAGATTGATGATTTACTCATGCAATGGATAGGTTCTTTTCATACCTCTGATAGCATCACAAGGTTAACCAAAACCTTGTAATTCATCTAATTCAGTGTTTATGAACTTAAAAAATCTTGAAGGAAAAAAAAAGGACATACATTTCCTATCATGGACTCCAAGTAAGAAAGTAGAGGGGTATTCAATCTGAGTGAAAACCATTGTATAAGCAGCACCAACATGTAACTAACCTCTACTCCACCCCCACTACTTTTGAACACTTTAGCGACTGTGAATTCACAATCCTTAATGGCAGCTCTTTCCCTTTTCAGACAACTCTAAATAGACGCTCTCTCTTATGTTGAACTGAAATTCTTATAAATGCCATCTAGTGATTCAGATTGTTCCATTTGTTGCCAAACAAAATGTGTCATTTTTTTATGTGACAGAAGCTTTTCAAATGTTAGAAAACATTTGTCATGGTTCCACTGCCCATTACCAAGTCTTTCCTCCTCCAGAGTGATCATTGTTTGTTCCCTTAATTACGCCTCTTATAATAATTTTGAATTTTGGCATATTTCTCTATATCTATTGAATTCTCATTTAATAGATGAGATTCAACCAAAGAAATTGTCTCAAGCTGAAAAGGCAGTGAGAGGAGTAAAGACAAATTTTCTAGTCAGATGAAAACATACGTTAAGAAATGCTATCTAGAGAAAACAAATGCACAATATAAACTAGAAGGGACTTTAAAGACCAGCTATTCCCATCCACTAATTTTATATTGCCATTGTTAATACCATTTGGACCTTAGGTACAAAATAGTGGGTTAATCATGCTTCTTATTCCTGGAACACTGTCATCAGAATTCTTTGCAAGACTGAAAGACTTGTTTCTCATACAAATGCAAATATTGATGTATGAATATATGTATATTGAATTCTCTTTTGTCTGTATCCCATACACTCATGCATCTCCGCCTATAAGGAACTACTCAAATGTGTTTGTCACATATCCTTGATTTCGATGTATTCTTATAAAATATGCAGTTATTTTATGTTTATATGATTTTGAAATTTACATAAGTGGCATTATGCTACAGATGTCTTGATATTTCTGACCTTTCTCTCAGTTGTGTGATTTTAAGCTTTGTCCTACTCTCTCAACCTTGGTTCCACAATCTTGGATGAAACATCTAGTGTCCCCAGACTCTTCCTAGATGGACTGGATCAGAATCTCTGAGTATTAGCCTAGAAAATCAATTTTTTCAAAAAAAAACTCTTTAGGTGGTTCTAACACCATACTGTATAGTTTCACATATAGTGGTACCACTGCTGGACACCTATATTGACTCATACTCTCTACTCCCACAAATAATATTTAATCCATATAATTTTAAGACCTTCCATGTAAAAGTTACTCTGGATATGTACTCAGGAGTGTAACTGCTGGGTCATAGTTACAAATGCATTCTTGATTTGACTAATTATTTCTTAGCTGTTTTTCTGAATGGCCACATCTAGTTATAGTCACATCAATAGTGCATCGAACTTCCTGTTATATCTTGCCAAAACTTGGCATAATCAAAAATTCTACTATTTCCCAGAGAAGTTAAGCATTTTCCAAAGATTGTACTGTAAGATAATGGCAGAAATAAAATTCAAGTTTAAATATTCTTGATTCTAAAGTATAGACCATCTCATTATATCAAAGATCTATAAAAGAGCATAGTTTCTTTGTTTGATTCTATCATCAATCTTCTGTCAAAATGTGCCAATTACAAAACTGATTAAATTCCTCTACTGATGAGAAACTCCTGCTAAAATTATTATACTTTAAAATCAAGCAAATTTGTTGTCTCTTCAAATGTGCATTTCTTGCTATTTTATATTATGTCATTACTATTGTTTCATAGGATGCTGTACACATTGTGTGTATATTTCCTGTGTTTTGGCTTAAAATACAGTGATTGCAATGATTGACCCAAAGAGTTTCCACTGGTTTCCTTCTTTTCTTTTTTACTTTCTTTTTTTTATATCTTTGTCTTTTTTTTTTTTTTGAGACAGAGTCTCTCTCACTCTGTCACCCTGGGTAGATGCCACCCAGTGGCATCATCATAACTCACTGCAACCTCAAACTCCTGGGCTCAAGCGACCCTCTTGCCTCATCCTCCCAAGTAGCTGGAACTACAGGCGCACACCACGATGCCCGGCTAATTTTTCTACTTTTAGTAGAGATGGGGTCACACTCTTGCTCAGGCTGGTCTAGAACTCCTGAGCTCAAGCGATCCTCCCGCCTTGGCCTCCCAGAGTGTTAGGATTACCGGCGTCAGCCACCGTGCCTGGCCTCCACTGGCTTCCTAAGGGGACCTTACCACAATTTTCTCAGTTTTTTAAATTAAGAAAATATTGGTGAAGAAAGACCTGTGAGGGTAAATATTAAATAGAAAGCCAAGAGAATAGATAATGATAATATAAAGATGTGAAACAATGTATTGTACTTGCCCAAAGCAGAAATAAATGTGGTGTTTGTTACTGATGCACAGAGCATTGTGACAGTTTTGAGCCTATTAACACAAGAAGTTCTTCACCTACAACTATTAATTATTCTCTAAAGTTAAAACTGGCTTACTTTACTATGATTCCTAACATTTTATCCTAAGTAACTACTTATTTATTAATTATTGGGAAAAGATTCAGTTTTTCAAAAGAGATCATTTAAGAAAAAAGTTAAGTGTTACATACCCATAAATTATGTTTTTATGAAATCCTACATTTCCCCACACATTTTTCTTTTTAATTTTGCTATGGATTATGCTTCTCTGAGGGTTTATACTTGTTCAGGAAGCTAAGGTTATCATCCTAAATATAGATAAAAAAGTAGAAGAGAGAGACATCAGTTCTCAATTGTTTCTAACACTATTTCATTTCTTTACTTGTTATGGGATGATCTGTTCTTTCCTAACATAAAATCACTGGTAGTAAAAGATATAACATTGATTAATAAACTATGTATTTATTAATAATTAAAGGGTGAAAAGTGCAAAGTTTGTCCTTTCCCATATTAGTTTTCTATTGCTGCATAACAAAATACTACAAACTTAGCAGTTTAAAACAAACAAACAAAAAAATTATATCATAGTTTCTGGAGGTCAGGAATCTGGGCACAGTTTAGCTGGATGCTCTGTTCTGGTTCTCACCAGGCTGAATTAAGTGTCGTCCAGGGCAGCAATTTCATCTTTCAAGATCACTGCTTGTCAGAATTCAGTTCCTTATTGCTTAGGACGGAGGCTCTCAGATCCCAGCCCACCATTCTTTGTCACATGACATTCTCCATACCATGGCAGTTTACTTCTTTAACAGGAGAGCATCTGCTGCAAGTTATCACTTCTTAGAATTTGCCTGATTAGATCAAGCCCACCAAGGATAATCTCCTTTTTGATTAATTCATAGTCAGCTGACTAGGGGTCATAATTACATCTGCAAAACCCTTTTGCCATATAACACAAAATAATCACAAGAGTGATATTCCATCACATTGACAGGCTCTGCCCACCATCAAGGAGAGGGGATTATACAGGAATTATATATCCCTGTAGAATATTCTAAAAGAGCAGAACACTTATTTTGTGTGTGTGAATTTTGTTTTTATTGGGGTATGAGACATGGGGTGGGAAATGTCACCACGGGATATGGTATACCCCTCATCACAGGGAATGTCTCACAGGGCATTTTAATCTTCCTGGGGTGCTTTGCAGAACTTTTTCTTCTTGGAGCTGCTCTTGCTGCCAGCAGCCTCTTCAGGCCCACTGCTGACTGTCTCCTCCTTGGAAGAGAATTTCCCCTTTTTCTTAGAGACACTCTTGTTGTCTGTGTCTTCATGATCACTAACTACTGTTTCCTCCTTGGGTGAAGATTTCTTCTTCTTGGGAAGACTTACACTGCCAGTGGCCTCCTCAAGATCGCTACTAACCAACTCTTCCTTGGAAAAAGATGTCTTTTTCTTAGGTTTGGAGACAGAGATAGATGAGTGATCTCCCATTCCATTCTCTTGAGATACCTCCTGGGGCTTTTGCTTTTTCTTCTTTTTGGGTTTTTCAACCGTCTCTTCACACTCCTCCTGAGTACTACTGCTGTTTTCTGAAGAAGCGAGAACAAGCACAGCTAGTGGTTTCTTTTCCTTCTTCAAGCATTTCTTCTCCTGTTTCCCCAGTTTCCTAGTAATCTCAGCAGCCGCTTCCTCAGCCTGAACCATTGCTTCCTTCATGACATCCAGATTCTTTCGTGGAATCTCTCCAGTCTCATAGAAGGACAGCCACTCTTTAACTTGTTCTCGAAGCTTCTCCCCAAATACACTCGTGGGCACCTCAGAGAAGCAATCGATTTGTGAGGCAATACTGCATTTCTTTGCCAGGTATCCGGAGATGCAGCCTTTGTTCTTGGCATCTGCTCGGCCAATGAAGGTGCAGTTGAAAATGAGTCCATATTTTGGTGTGTTACCCCTTGTCTTCAGGGCTCTGGAAACTTAGTCCCTTTGCTGGGCCCTGGGAATCACTCAGACACCAGGACTGGCCATCTCCCCCATAGCAAAGGCCTGCATAGGTCGTCAGGGAGAAAATTTTTCTATCTTGTTTGTTATTATAGCCATGGTGCCTATCATGGTGCCAGCACTAAATATTTGCTGAATGAATGAGAGAATGAATGAACCTGCTCATAGCTAGGCAATTTTGTAACAACTCTATTAAAATATTTGTTGCACAAAAATATCTTTCTCACATAATGATTTTCAGAGTATTTAATACAGATTGACCTATTTGTTAGGAAGGCAGCAATATCCTACTAATGAGTTCTGACCCAATCCTAACTTGTTGGCTAATGTTCTATATTGATGGCATGCATTTGCTATTGGAACTTGATTCAGCTCACAGATGGCTCCACAGCTGTTACACCTTGGAGACTCTAGGAGCCTTTGAGGGATAGCATATGTGACAGCTCAAGTTATTTCCAAAGGAGTTTCCTCCCTCATAAATAGTCAATACTCTAGCTAAAAGTAGAGTTTGGGATTACATCATGTACAGTTACAAGACTTGGGACTGGTTGACATTACACAATCAGACTTTGGAAAATATTTAAATCAGTTCTCTGAAAAAAATATTGTGAAGCTATGGAAATGTGAGGAATTGCATACATGTCAAGGAAACCAAAATAATGCACTGTATCTTAAAATGAAGGACTTGAGTTTGATTAACACTATCTTGAGCAGTGATTTGGGATTTTTCTACAAGCAGTACGATTTTAGAAGTAGGAAAAAATTTATTGCATAGCACATCTATATTAGTAGGTAACAAATAAACAGCGAGGGAAGGCGATGAACCCAAAGGTGAGCCTACAGAGACCAGACCACATGTCCGCTATTAGGAACTTGGCTGTGGCAATAGTGAGGAAGCAAAATATAGTCAGAGGCTAGAAAGTTGTGGTTAGCATTTTCCATGTCCTCGATATTGGGATAATATGAATGAAAATATAAAATGTCCTTTTTAAGAGTTTAAATTTAGGGTAAAATTTTGGATTTTTATCTGTCTTTCATAAGTTTCATCATTCAATCAAATTCTGAAATATTAAACTGTTCCTCAAAATATTTTGATCTTGATTTCATAAAATACACATTTTCAGGATTTTGCATCATGCATCAGCAGACATGATTTACTTATTTTAAATATACACATACACACACACTGATCATACCTACAGAAATCTTTAGAAAACTATAATTAAAGTAAATACTAATACATCACAGGAGAACTTAGTGTTCAACTTAGTTTTAATATATTTTTTAAAAAATATACTACTATTTGGATTATTTTTATCAAGTTAAAATCTATTACTTTAACATGCATGAAGAAACCAAAAGAACTCTTTAGTTTTATTTTACATGTTGTTTAAAGGTATGCTTCTGTCAACACTTCCAGATAGGTAAATGCTAAGTTGGCAATATCAGGGCTGGCTGAGTGCTTTCTGTATTCATTCATTGCTCGTTCATTTAAGCCAGCACTTTTGCTGTATTAGGCCCTGGAAAGACACTTGTGAGCACAACATGCACATTCTGTGCCCTCATGGAAATAACTGACCTGTAAAATTTGAAGCAGATAAATGTATAAATAAAATAATTACACAGAAGATACAATTACAGTTGTCAGAAGAGGCACAAAGAAGCGATACATTGTTCTATGAGAGCATATAACTGATCCACAGGGTTAGGGATGGCAACCAGAGGGAATGATATTCAGGCTAAAACATCAAGAATAAATAGACAAAGCCAACACAACAAAAGCTGTGAGATCAGGAGGTAGGGTGATAAAGAGAATATTTTAAATAGATGGAACAACAATGTGGTTAAAAATAAGATAAAGAAAATTATTTGATACTTTTGAGGAACTAAAAATATCTGCTGCATTTGGAATAGTAAGTGGGAGGATGTGGAGTGGAAGATATGGATGTAAAACTGTTTAGAAATGAGATTATGAGTCAGGGCATTGCAAGTCATTTGAAAGATTTTTAACTTTATGCTAAAATCAATGGGAAACCACTAAATAACTTGGGAGAGAAGGAGTATGGTAGTGCTGTATATCAGAATTATATCTGCATTTTCTAAGAAGATTCTATGGCCAAGAGTAAAGGGGTCTAAGGGTCGAGAAGAAGTGATTGTAGCAGTCCAGGCAAGAGACACTAGTGGCTTAGATAAGAGTGGTCAGAGGGAGAAGTAGTGATGTGCTGGGTTTGAGATATATTTGGGAAGGTAATTAATAGAAATTAGAGTTTCTTATCCATCGGTGTTGTACATGAGTGATAAGGAGTTACAAAGGAAGAGAACACAGGTGGCGGACAAATGGACCATTCATTGAGTGGTGGAAGAGAAGCATATTAGAACCAGGAAGGATTAGTTTTATACATTTAAATATTGTGATACTTTTGAGACATCCACATGGCAAAGTAAAAAAAAATAAACAACAAAAAGAGTAAGTTATATTTATCTTGATTTCAGAACAGAAAATCATGAGCTGGAGTTATAATCTTGGGGAGCTTTTGAAACAGGGAATGGAAAGAGAAGCGAGTCCAGGACCACATCCAGAAGCACTGGAGTATGTAAAGACCAACAATGTAGTGTGGAGATCCATAAAATTAGAAATATAAAAATCTTCCAGAGACATGAGAAAGAGCTACAGAGTGTAGTATAATGAAAGTAAAAAGAAGATGTTTTGAGAAGAAATGTGTGGCAACTGTCAACTATTAAGTTTAAATTTTATAATTAAATAAAGGAGTGAGACCATGGAAAATTGTATACAATATATAGTTTTTGAGGGCACAGTCTATGTCTTATTTTTCTTTATTCCAATCATCTCTTAGGGAGTTCAATACATGATTATAATCTAAACTGAAAAAATAGCTAATAATCATAAAAAAGCTTCTCTTCAAATAATCTCTCCTTTGTTTCTCTGTAAGGAAAAGTACTAACATGCAAACTCTAGATTATTTATTTCATTAGTGAGTGGTTTTAATCATGCTAAAGAATTCACAATTAAAGATAGGCTTCTAAGGCCATAAAATATATGTGTTTCTTGTTGTATTTCTGTTCTATGACATAATTAAACACTCCAGTAGTACACAGTGCAAGTGTTCAATTGTGCATATCATCTTTTAAGTACAGTAAGCCCAATTTAGTTATTAATTAAATTCATAGCTGTTCTGACCCTGGCTGGTTTTATTATTCTTTTTATCATCAGGCAGGGAACACTGTTTATTGCTTATAAATTGGTCTTTAAGAAGACTCACAGACTGTATTTTAATAATCTTTTGCATATTTCTAACTAATGTTTTATATTTCTAAGATTTTCACATTATCAAAAACCAATAAATGTTTTCATGTATATAGTCAGTATAAATAAATAATAGCACTCAGCTTGCTGTGACAATTTCTTTATTATCCAGATCTTCTTTCCTAACTATATTTATTATTTGTCTACCCTAATTTGTTCATTCTGGCTTGAATATCTTCCCTACAAGGGTTTCTCTCTTTTCCTTTGCTAATCTATATTCTTTGAGTTCTTCCAAATGTTGAATAAAAGGTATCTCATTTTAGGAATTATTCAAATTAGGTCCCCAATCCTGACATTAATTCTTTCATTGTTTATGTACTCCAGTTAGGCTTTGAAAAGTGTATTCTCTGATATATTGAGCAAGAAAGTAAATGAAATGAGTTATTGATCAGTTAGAGTATGTGTATTTTGTCCCTGATACTGTTTTTACTTCTCCACAGCTTATGAGATGCAAGGATCCAAGGGGCACAATTCATATTACATGTAAACATGGTCTCCTATTACTGTGTTACTTCCTACCCCTCATGCAGCATGTAGTTGTATTGAGCCTGAAAAATACTGTGTATACTCATTTTTATATTTCTGAATGCTTGACTATAAAAAATACAACCAACTTTCACTGTTTTGATTTTGGGCCCTTCATTTTCTATGCACTAATATATTTTGAATTTATGTTAATAGATATTTAATTTTACATTAAATAAACCAAAGTCTGAATACCTTAATATATTTACATTTTATGGTGTTTTCTAGAATCTTCTACTAAGGAATAAAAGCATCTTGTCTCCTCATAGAATATGTGGCCATGGTGTTATGATATTTTGGTCACCTAATTTGTGATCAACAAATGCTTGTTGAAAGAATTAATAAATGAATTATTGCAATGGAAAGACAATGTATTATAAATCTAGTGTATGTGGATTCTAACACACTAATTATGCCCGTGGGACCGAAAGCAGTCATTTAATAGTTTAGGGACTCATATTTTACCATCAGTGAAATTAGGATGTTAATTTATTCCTTTAACACATTTTTATTAAGTACCTACTCTGGGCCATGTACTATTCCAGAAAACGGAGATCTAAAATTAACAAAACAAGCCAAGTACCTGCTTTCCTGAGACTTATGTTCTAGTCAGAAGAAATACTGGAAATTAATAAACAAGTCAATATACAATATTTTGGACTTTGCTTATTCATTTCAGTAAGATTTATTAGTGTCAGGTGGAAAAACAGCATTATACCTCTGGGTTGAATATCAAGCTAAATATGCTACTCCCATGGCTCCCAGTAAGTTTATATTTTAGTGGGAAATATTTATCCATAATTATATGACAAATAGTAAAAACTTCTATGGCAACAGTAAAGATAAAAGGTTGGGGGAATTCAGAAGAAAGGAGAGAATTCTTCTGACAGTTGAGAATAGGTTGTGTGATTTCATAGGCCCTTGTTACAATGAGATACTATGTTGTTGATCAACACTTGCATAGGTATTTAAAAGACTTGTGCTGAAATCATCACAAAGACAACATTCCATGCTATTACTATAATAAATTTGTAAGGCCACTAGATCTCAAAACCCTCTGATTGCATTGCACTTCACTTGGTAAAGGCCTAGGCTTTACAATATCCTTTAAATTTCTACATAGTCGACAGCTCCTGTGATTTCACTGGCCCATCTCCTACTACTCCCCTCACCCACTCCATTCCAAGCCACCCCACCCTCTCCTTTGGGATTCTTCCACTTGGTAAGTATACCTTCATGTCAGCACCAAGACACTTCCCTTCCCTCTGCCTGGAAAATCCTTTTCTAGACATCTGACAACTCACTCACCCATGTCCATCAGGGCTTTTTAAAATATCACCTCATTTGATAGGGCTTCTCAGAGCTCCTTATATATACAGAGCCTAGAATTATCACTACTCTTTTTTCCCAATCTCCAAATGTATTGTTTCTTACAGTCTTTATACTTTTATTTGTTTATTTTTCTTTTCCCCTATTAAGCTGCCCCATTAAACCCCAGAATTGCAAGACTTGGTCTGCTTTGTTGATTGTTTTCCTAGTTCCAGCATCTAGGCCAGTGCTTTACACATAAGCCTCAATAGATATTTGTTAAGTATGTTTTTATATATGTATTTTTTTCCCTAAATATAGGGATATAAGACATCAAAGTAAACTGGTCCAAATAAATTTTCTATTGCTTAGTAGGGGGCAGGGAGTGGGGGAGCAACAGAAATAAGTCTGAATAATTCAAATAAGAAACAAAAAATGTATCTCAAGAATATTGGATCATAAGTATGATTAAGGGCAGAGCTAAGCATCCAAGCCTGGGAAAAAGCCAGGCTATCTCTGGGAATGTGAGAAACAAGGTATTTGGGGAATTACTGAGTACTTCATATTCAACAACTTCTAAATCTGTGCATCTTTAATCGAAATTCAATTTCCTAATAGAGATAATTTGATTAAACAGAAGAGAGTTGGGGAATATTTTGATTGTCAGTCCCACCAGAACTACCTAGAATATTGAAAGTTCTAAAAGGAAACATACTGTTACCAGAGAGGAGGTTGCAGGGGCGGGGCGGGCCGGGGGGAGGGATCTGGAACAATGATGACCAGACCAATTTTACATGTACTCACTGCAGTCTCTGAAGCAGTGAAGCGTATTTAGGACTTTAATACTGTATAATAATGTATTATTTTACTTTATCTTTAACTTCTAATATTGATAGGTTAGATAAATAATAGGCCTTTTTAACTCAAGTAGTAAAAATAATTATCACATTTTATTTTTAATTAAACTTTTATTTTGAGATAATTGTGGATCTACATGCAGTTGTTTTCCAGAGTGGCTGTACCATTTTACATTCCCACTAGCAATGTATGAGTGATTGAATTTCTTTCTTTGCACCCTGTCCAGGATATGGTGTTGTTACTATTTTTTATTTTACTCATTTTGGTAGGTATATAGTGATATCTCATTGTGGTTTTAATTTGCTTTTATCAAATGGCTAATGTTGTCTAACACTTTTCATGTGTTTAGTTGATATCTATATATCTTTTCAGTGAAATGTTTCTTCATGTCTTTTGCCATTCAAATTGGATTGTTTTGTTTTGTTTTGTTTTTTAACTACTGAGTTTTGAGAGTCCTTTATATATGCAAGATACTAATCTTTGTTGGAAATATGGTATGCAAATATTTCCCAGTCTGTAACTTGTCTTTCATCCTCTTAATTAAAATTTTTCTTGCAAAGCAAAGATTTCTTTTAAATTCTGAAGTTCAATTTTTCATTTATACATCATGTTTTTGGTGTCATGTATAATAAGAATTCTTTACATGGTTTTAGAGCCTAAAGATTTGTTACTACTTTTTTCATGAACATTTTACAGTTTCATATTTTGCATTTAAATCAGTGACTCATTCTGATGGTTTTTTAAAAATGAAATGTCAGATTTAGGTTAGATTTTTGGTTTTTTTTCTGGCTATGAATTTGCAGTTGCTCCAGCACCATTTGTTGAAAGGGTTATCTTTCTTCTGTCGAATTACTTTTACACCTTTGTCAACAATCATTTGTGTGTATTTGTGTATGTCTATTGATGGATTCCCTACTCTGTTTCACTGGTCTCTGTATCTATACCTCTGACAACATCTTGCAGTTGTGATTACTATAGCTATCCAATTAAGACTTTAAATCAGGTAAAACAATTCATCCTTTTAATTCTACATTTTCAAAGTCATTTTAGCTTTTGTAGTCCCTTGCCTTTCCATATAAATTTTAGAATAAGTTTGTCTGTATCTACAAAAAAAAATGCTGGGATTTTGACAGAAATAGCATTAAACACAGAAATAAATTTAGTAAGAATTGACATCTTTACTATGTTGAGTTTTGCAATTCAGTTTTGCAATTTAATTTTTCTCTTTTTAATCTATATTTCTTATATTTCTGCTATTGCATTATTGCAGTATGTTGAATAAGAGTAAAGAGAATGGATATCCTTGCCTTGTTGCCATTGTTAAGAAAAAGAGTACTAAGTTAATGCTACCTGTAGGTTATTCATAAATTGACCTATATCACATAGAGAAAGTTTACTGGTATTACTCTTTTTTCTGAGACTTTCTTTTTTTGTCATGAATGGGATTGAATTTAGTTGAGTACTTTTCCTGAATCAATGAATATTATTACAGATAGTGATTTTTATCATTTAGTCTGTTAATATGTTGGATTACATTGATTGATTTTCAAATATTTTAACCAGCCTTGAATACCTGCAATATACCCCAGTTGGTTTATCATAATCTAAAAATATATTCCTGAGTTTATTTGCTAACATTTTAAAAGGATTTTTATATCTGTATTCATGAGGGATATTGATACATTGATCAGTACTTTCTTTTCTTTCTTATTTTCTGGTTTTGGTATCAAGGGATACTATCTTCATAAATGAGTTATAAAATCTTTCCTCCTGTTCTATTTTTGGAAAAATTTTGTATAATTGGTAGTATTTTTAAACATTTGGTAGAATTATCCAGTAAAATCATTTATGCCTGAAGAAGTCTTGTTCTGGAGTTTTTTTAAATTACAATTTTAATTTTCTTAATTGCTATAGGGTTATTCATTTTGACTATTTCATATCATGCAGTTTGTGGTAATTTGTTCTTTTTGAGGAATTAGTGAATTTCATTGAAGTTGTCAGTTTATGAATAAATTCATAATATTCTCTGTTTTCTTTTTTATATCTGCAGGATCTTTAGTGATAACTCATGTTCAATTCCTGATATCAATAACTTTGATTCTGTCTTTTTTGTCATGGTTATTGATTTTTCAAAAAACCCATCTGTTTCATTAATTTTCTATATTTTTTTCTGTTTTCAATTTCATAGATTTGTATTCTTTATTACTTACTTCCTTCTGTTTGCTTTAAGTTTTTTTTTTTTTGTTTTTGCTCTTCTTTTAAGTTGTTGAGGTGGGAATTCAGACTATTGATTTGAGACTTTCCTCTTTTTTAACATGTTCAGTACAGTAAGTTTTCCTCTCACAGTGTTTTTACTGGGCCTGACATATTTTGTTAGGTTGTTTTTACATTTTCTTTCAGTTTAATGTATTCTCTTGTTTCCCTCGAGGTTTTCTTTTTGACCCATGAATGATTTAGAAATGTGATGTTTAGTTTCCATGTTGTTGAAGATTTTCCTGTTATTTTCCCCTTATTGATTTCTAATTGGATTCCTTTGTGGTTATGGACATATTCCATATGATTTAGATTTAAGTTCTTTTAAATTAGTTTTGGTTTGGTGTATTGCCCAGAATATGATCTATCTTGGTATATGTTTCCTAGGCACTTGAAAAGAATGCATATTCTGCTGCTGTTCGGTGGAGCATTCAATGAATGCAAGTTAGATCTTGTTGACTGATAGTGTTGTTGAGTTGTTCTATGTTCTCATGGATTTTCTTTCTGGTTGTTCTATCAATTGTTGAGAGGGTGGTGCTAAAATCTCCAACTATAATTGTGGTTTTGTTTATTTCTCTTGTCATTTCCATCAGTTTTTACTTCACAAAAAAAAAAAAAAAGAATTGCAGCTTTGTTTTTAGGGTCAATACACATTTAGGATTAATATGTTTTCTTGGTGGATTTCCCCTATATCATTATACGTAATGTCCCTTTCTATATCTGGTAATTTTCTTTGCTCTGAAGTCTACAGATGCTCCTTCACCTACAATAATAAGTTGAAAATAACTATCTAGTAAGTTGAATATATTGTATGTCAAAAATGCAGCTCAGATAGTCTCTGATCAAAGAATCACTAGTGCTTAAAGTCTGAAATCCTGTTTTGTGTATCACTTTTGTATCATCATAAAGTCAAAAAATTGTAAGTCAAAGCATCAATAAGTCAGGAATCATCTGAATTTTAACTGATAATAATATATCCACTTCTGTTTTTCTTTGATAAATATTTCCATGATATAATGTTTTCTTTCTTTTCTTTCTTTTTTTTTTTTTTTGCTGTCAATATGCTTATATTGTTATATTTCAAATGAGATTCCTGTTGGTAGCATATAGTTGGGTCATGTTTTTTAATCTAATCTGTCAATCTCTTTTTTTTACTTAGTGTATTTAGATCATTTATATCTAATGTAATTGTGATGCTAGGGCATAAGTCTGTCTTCTATTTTTTTAGTTTTTTCTTGTCTTTATTTATGTTTTCTTTTTCCTGCTTTCCTGTGTTTTATTTGAACATATTTTTAAAACACCATCTTGATTTATATACTGCATTTCTGAGTTTACCTGTTACAGTTTTATTAGTGGTTGCTCTAAGTATTGCATTACATATACATATCACAGTTCACTGATGCTGTCATTTTACTAGGTCAGAGACATACAGAAAAGTTACCTCTTTTTTATGTCCTTTTACCCATACCCTTCTCTAAATCTTACCATTTATAATAAATTGTTGTAAATGTCTTATCTTCATACATTTAGAACTAGTTATAATTTTTACTTCAACCATCAAACTGAATTTAGAAAACTCAAGGTGAGAAAGAAAAATCTTTTGTAGTTGTTCATATTTTTGTTTACTCTTTTCTTTCTTCTTTCCTGATATTCAAGATTCCTTATTTTATTGCATCCTTTTTGCTAAGAGAACTTACTTGAGCCATTCTTTTAGGGTAGGTCTGCTACTGACAAATTTGTTTATGTTATATTTCAGTCTAGTTTCTCTCTATTGTACAGATTGTGTGATTTCTATTTCTTTATCTTCCAGTACCTTCATTCCTTTTTTTTTTTAATTCAGTCCATGCTTTCGTTAAACCCATTCATTGAGTGTTTTTATTTTGTTATTTTACTTTTTCAGTTCTAAAATTCCAATTTGGTTCTTTTTTATATTTCCTATGTCATTTCTGCATTTCTATTTCTTTGCTAGAATTTATATTTTTTCATTTGTTTCAGTAAGGTTCATAATTGTATGTTACACATTTTTACAATGGCAGTTTTACAATCTTTGTCAGGTAATTCTAACATCTCTGTCATTTTGGTGTTTGCATTTATTTTTGTTGTTCAAGTTTGAGATCTCCCGGGTTCCATATAAGATAAATAATTTTTTATTGAAAGATGGACATTTTTCATATTATAAGAATCTGGATTTTATATAAATCTTCTGTAAATATTAGCTGGCCTCCTCTGTCACCACTCTGGTGAGGATGGGAGGTACACCACCTCATTCCTGCCAGTTAGATTAGGAGTCCAGTTTACTCACCTGCTCTTTATTGACCCCCATAGAGGAAACTCATCATTATTGCTGATCATGATTTGGAGTTCAGGCTCTCCATTAGACTCCATTGATACCTCTCTGGCTGGGAGGGGTAGGAGTGTCTTGTTACTGCTTCCCATATGGCTTCCAATGGCACAAGAAGGAATAAAGGGAATGGTTGCCTCTTTACTACTAGGATGTGGTTAAATATCCAACTCTCCACAAGTTCTCCTCTGACACCACCTCAGTGGGGAAAAAGAAGGGTACCTTGTTATTGCTAGGTGGCAGAGGAAATCCAGGCATCCCAATGGACTCCACTAACATTTTAGGGGCTGGGGCACTCATCACTACCTGCCTGAATGAAAATCCCAGTTCTCTAGTCAGCCTTTTCTGACACCACCCTAAGAAGGTAGAGCCTAAGGAATGATAAAATCTCGGCTCACCACTTAGCTTTTAACGTGTGGGTGGAGGTGGAGTCATGGTTTTTTCTGTGGTATGTGACTGGAGTAGAGAGCTTATTGTCTAAAAGTTTTCTGTCTTGCTAGGCCACCCTTTTTAGCTAGAGAGTACATGCATTAGTTGGAGTTTTTTGTTTGTTTGTTTTTGTCTTTTGCTATGCCCGTTGACATTTCTGAGTAGACAGCTCAATCAAGCTCCAAGTCTGAATTATATAAGGGAAAAAAATTCCTAGATATCTCATAATCATATCATTTCTTAGATTCCAAAGTCTCTAGCCAAGCTGCATTCTTCTTTTATCCACCTTTTAGGTTTTTTGTTTGTTTTTTGTAATGTCCAGTGTTATTTGTTGTACTTAGTGGGAGCAAAAGGTAAAACTATGTCTACTCTATCTTCCCAGAAGTGGTCACATTGCATTTTCAACATTGATTACTTTAAAGTATGTCTTTAATCATTGGATGTGCTTTAAATGAGCATCATCAAAATTTTATCACTTAGCACGTACACACTGAATACCTATTATGTGCCATGTATTGTACTGAGAACTGGGAGAAAACAGCAAGCATATTAAAGGTAATTACTATAAAATGTGCACATATTTATTCCTATGCTAGTAATTTTGCTGGCATTCTACCTATTAGTTCCTGCTAAATAAGTCAGCGGGTTCTAGTAATAGCTAAAGGTCCATCTCAACCCTAAAGATGTATTCACTACATATCTTAACAATGAAGGCAATTTGAAATAAACACTCTAAATAAAAGGCTCATGCTTTCATATTTACCATAAGTACAATTATGCACCATAATAATAGGCATTATATAAAAGACCTGAAGGAATATTGCAAATTCATAAGTGATTGTGTTGTTGTGGTGGGATTTGGGACATAGGGGAAAGAAGACAGATTTCAGTGTGAGAGACAGCTATAGTTGGTTTTCAGCTGTGTGACTATGAGGAAATTATTTAGCTTCTCTAAATCTTAATTCTCTGTCAAAATTATACTCAGGACTAAATGTAGTTTCATATGTGTGTGTGCATGTGTATATATATATACGTGTGTGTGTATATATATGTGTGTGTATATATATCTATGACAGAAAGAGGGAATTAAAGGATTTCTTAAAAATCCTAGGTTATTTTTCTTTTCTCTATTTAATTATATTTCAAATGTAAATAAAATTAGTTGGATAGATTATAAAAGACTACACATTATATAATAATTAAATTTCCCTTAGTAGTATGTGAGCTATCCTCCTATGTCTGATACCAGTGGAATAAAATTTCAATAGACATAACTGTAGCACATGATAGTAGTTATCAGAAATGTAGGAAGTCATACATATTGGGATTGAGATAAAGTACTAAATATTTAACAGCAGTGATTAATCCCTAATATGGTTTAATTGCTTTTAGAAATCTGCAACAAAGCAATTAAGATGGTCAATAAAAAAGAGACATAAATTAGACTACTGTGCTTTTGTTCTACCTTTTTTTCCTATATAAATTCCACAAAGGTTTTTGTCACATAATATCAATATGGGTGACTGGCAATATAAATAATAATGGCTCTAAAAAAATTCACTAGAGTCATAAGCTTAACAATGGTACAGAGTTGCATTACTTAAAAAATGACAAATTTCACATTTTTTCAAGAAACTCTCAATTTTTGATTTCAGATAAAAATGTGAACGCAAAAATTCAATTTTAGTTATGCTATGTTAACTTTTACCATAAATAAAAAGTAGAGAAAAGCTTAAAATTGAATTGAATTTCTGGTTTTAAAAATCTGCTTGGCCTTCTCAGTGTAACATTGATTTATTTCACACATATATATAATAATATATATGTTATATTATATATATATAATAATTCATTAATTTAATGTATTTTGTGATGGCTGGGCTTACAATTTTTTATTCTCACATATAATTTTTAGACTTCAATCATGTTTATATTGATTGCAATTAATTTGAGTTTTTGTTAATTATGTTTACCTATTGGCATTTTTACTACTTCCTTGTTAATGGTGTTTGGTTGAACTGTTCATAACACTTTGCATTCTTATCATTGTTGACAAGGAAAGAGCTGTTTTCATATAAATGGTCTAAAAACAATAAGCCTATTGCTACATTGCCTTGGTATTTTCAGTTTATATGAATATTATTAACAAATACCATACAAATAATAAAAAGTTCATTATTTTTCTGCTTATAACAATTTCTCATACCAAATATTGTTCAATACTTTAGACCAGAATATGATCAGATTTTGATTCTTCACATAAAATGCAAAAAATATTAACTGTTCTGAAAAGACTGAATTTATAAGCATTTATAAGCTAAGGAAAATTACTTTTTATTTTGATTTTGTGCCCTTTTATTGGTAGTTATAGAAATTTAAATATTTTAGTTACCACTAGTAACACTGAACCTCAAATAGCCTACAAACCACTAGAAAACTATTTAAGAAATGTCCACAGTGATAGATAACATACTTCAAGGCAGTCTATAATTACCACAGGCTTAGGGGAATATTTAGGATAAAAAAGAACTCTAAATTGAGTGGCCTTTGGATATTTTGAAAAATGTGATTTTAGATAGAATTAAATGATAAGTATGATTTTGATAAGGGAAAAGTAAATTTGGAGTTACCTTAGGAAATAAATAGAAGAATAGTGAATACCTTATTTCACTTGGCTAATTTTATAATAAAGCTTTAATATTACACAAGTGCACAAACTTCTCTATGAAGCCTCCCTGAGATAGCTGCTTGTCTTCAGTATTCCCATAATGTCCTGTGTTTTTTACAAGCAATTTCAGCAACTTCTACTGGACATGGAGCTGCTTCTTGAGAGTGTCATACTTCATTTATCTTTCTATCTTTAATGCCTAACACAGGCTGCCAATAAATATTTGTTGAGTGAATGGGAATTTCATGACAAATCTCCACCTGGTTCCCTATGTTAGTAAGGTGTATGGGAAGTGTTTGAAGAATACTTACTTTAAAATATTCATAGCTTAGTTATAATTCTTCTTTTGAGATCTTAAAATTTAGAACTTTTAAAAATATATCAAGAACTGTGAAAAAATCCCCTTTTTTTTTTCCAGAAGTGAAGATTTAATGATCTGTAGCTATTTAGTAGGATTTTCTTTCTTATTTTAATCAACAATTTTAGATAATAAGGCCCTTAGGGAAATGATTTACTTCTTCAATATTTGTGTTTTTTGGTTATTTGGTTTGGAAATTTTCAGCCATTATATAGCATTTTTGAGATTAGAGCCCAAACCTCTTCAGTCTCAGATTGAGAAAGAGACTAAACTGTTGTACTCCTTAAGAAGGCCCCTGGGTGTAGGTCTGGGATTAAATAGCACAGGGCATTGAAGCTTTTACTTGCCCACCCCATTAATAGCATTTAAAGTAGCAGCAATAGTTGGTTCTAACAAATCTATCTTCATAGAAAACAGTGGTACACTCAGAAGCACATAATAATACATGCTGGAAGCACTAACACTCCACCCCTGATAGCCTTTTCCTGAAAGACAAAAGAAGCAGATGTTTTTTGTTTTTTTTTCCCCCCCCAGTATTTAACACAGTTGATTGTGCATGACTAATTCTTTTGCTAATCTTGTCTGGTGTCAATCTTTGGTTTTTAGTGGAGGTTTCCTTTGGGGATTGAACAGCACACATGGCTGACCTGCACGCTTCTTTATCTCCAGGGTTCTAGTAAAATATTAGCACACAAAGCTAAATTGATTTGGAAACATAAGGCACAAGAAAGCTGGTTTTATGCAAATGTTAACACTGTATAAAAAAGCCCTTGGACATCATTTAAAGTGCAGCTTCACTTCACTAACTGGCTAACTGACATTTGGATGGATGCTAAAATTAACCATTTAGAAAAATGTATGCATTGTTGTTCCTGGGGCCCTGCATGTAAATATGGATGTCTTATACCCCTGTTCATGTCTTATATGACTATGCAGCCAAATTTTTATTTATCATGCCAAGAGAAAAATTATCCAAAAGGGCTGAGTATCCAAAATTCATTTATATTTGGCTTTGGACTTACCTTCCCAGTTATAATTGGCTTTGGACTCCGTAAAATTAGTTTGTACTCCCTAACCACATGGCAACTGACATCCTGAAAAGGTGACCCAGATAAGTACTAAGTGGCAAGGTTTTAGATGAAAAATACACAGCTCAAAATCTACAGTTGGGCTATCAATTAGCTATAATTTTTGACAAATACATTTTGCTATAGCAAGTTTTGTTGTACTATAATCTGATACATATTTCTTATAGTAATACCTTGCACAAGATTGGTGCTGAAATTATCTACTGAAAAAATGAAAATATGGCTTACTTTTATACAGCATGAGTCATTAATTATTGGTATTGGAATTTTCATTTCATTTCTTCATGATTTTAAATTTTAAAATGTGCATATATGGATTTGAGGATAAAAAATACAAATACTCAGTTTAGAATAAATAATAAAATATGCAGAAAAAATCTATTTTTGAAGGACAAGGTTTATTCAATTCATTTAATTTTAGAAAAATGAATATACTGGCTGGGCGTGGTGGCTCATGTCTTTAATCCTAACACTATGGGAGGCAGAGGCAGGAGGATTGCTTGAGGTCAGGAGTTTGAGACCAGCCTGAGCAAGAGCAAGACCCCATCTGTACTAAACAGAGAAAAAATTAGCTGGGTGCAATGGCAAATGCCTGTAGTCCCAGCTACTCAGGAGGCTGAGTCAGGAGGATTGCTTGAGCCCAGGAGTTTGAGGTTGCTATGAACTAGACTGACACCACGGTACTCAGCCTGGGTGACACAGTGAGACTCTGTCTTGCAATTGTTAATGAAATGAAAATAGTTCAACACGTTATAAATTTTGTCAACAATGCTATAGTACAATCATGAATTTTCACAATAGTCTTCTGTATTTCATATTGGATAATCTCATTGAAAACTTTTAAAAAATCATGATACTTGAAGCAGATTGTAGATGAATCCATTATAACCTCATTTTTGGATTACATGCATATATATGTGTGAATGTATACACACAGATTTTACACTGTTTTTAGGCTAACAACTTTCTTAATTGTGAATTTAAAAACAATTAGAAAAAAACTTTTCTATTTGTTTAATGAATATGAATGTCTTATTTGAATTGTTAAATAATTTTTTAAAGTTTAACATACTCTCTTTAAATCCATATTTTTGAAAAAAATAAATCCAGGCAAAAATACAAAAATACAATAGAAATATTACAATGATAGTTTTACTTTCATAAATCAGTAATCCTGTAATTACAATTTACTAATAAAACAAATCTAAAATTTAATATGCATGCCGCATTCCCATTGTTTATTTAATATAAAATTTTGCACTGTATATATAATTATTTTTCCTACTGATTCTATTTCAAATATAGAAGATGGCAAATTTACATAGAAATTTGTTATGAACATTTTTATTGTTGTCATGTGTGCTTTGGCGTAGGAAGGAACTTACTAGTAAAAGTAATGAAGACAATGCTTGTTTTCTTTTTGTCTTTTGTTTGGTTTCCTTTCCTCCTTTGGGCATCTCCTTCCATATCCCTATGTCATCTCTGTCATTGCGTATGCTGGTGTGCTATAGTCTTGATTTTTTATCACTTTTTAAAAAATATCAAACTGAAGCATATTCAGTGTTTAAGGCTGTTCTCTTAGATGACTTTTTTTGAAACTTGACTCCACCACTTTTTAACTGCCTGATCTTGGGCAAATTACTAAGCTTTCTGTGCTTCCATTTTTTTCTCCTGAAAAATAGGAAAAATAATTGCTTTATTTTTTTTTCTCTTAGAGTTATTCACATAATAAAATCTGATGATCTATTTTAAGGGCTTAAAACTACCTTTGTGTGCACAATAAATATTAGCCATTATTTACCAAAATTGTCTAGTCCATATTATGTTTCATTAAAAATCTACTTTCTCCTGCATATCATTGGGGAGAAATAGGTTCAGAATCAAACTGATATTTAAAATATAGAATTAAGGAGTAGATTGAGAGGAAGCCTGTTTTTAAGCAACCAGACTCTAGAAATCTTCAGAGTGAACAAGAAGTGCTCTCATGCTTT
Source organism: Daubentonia madagascariensis (assembly GCA_023783475.1). NCBI lineage: Eukaryota > Metazoa > Chordata > Mammalia > Primates > Daubentoniidae > Daubentonia > Daubentonia madagascariensis. The sequence continues at coordinate 23,188,317 of JAKFHU010000726.1, read as the reverse complement.
CCCCTTCTCACAGGGCTTCCCATGGACAAGGGTTTGCTACTTTTGTTTCTCACTTTCTATTCTCTTCTTTCTACTCTATTTTGTAGCAGAAAAGGAGAAACAAGCAGCGGGCAGTGAATCTGTCATTTCACTAGTAGAGATAGCAAGAGTGAAATGGGACCTCTGGGACTGAGAGCCTTCTGAATGCCCCTGCTGGGGCAATTTTGCCAGAGGGAGTAACACGTCAATTGCCATCACCTTGCTGGAACCTTCTCCTCACCTACAAAAATAAAACTTCTAGGATATTGATAAAGAAGACAGAAAATCTGTAACTGAGAGACTACTGGCAACATTTAAGTCAATAAACATGCACTATCAAAATAATGATAATTTTACCAAAAAAAAAAAAAAAAAACCCAAAGTCCAGAAGTTTAAGTAAATTGATTTAGGTCACACGATTAGTTAGTGTCAGATTTGTCCCCAGATCTCTCTGATTCTAGAGGCCTCACTTTTAAGCTCAACATAATACTGCCTCTCAAATAATTGTCCAAGAAATTTTATAGACATATTGGTAAGTAAAAAATGTATTTAATCAGGTAATATATTCTTTAGATACCTACCATAAGTCAGCCTTCTTCTAGGTCCTTGGGATAATGCTGTGACCAATGTATCAGTAATGTATTAGTAATGTAGTCAAGGTCTTATGGCATTTATATTCTAGAAGTAAATGAAAAAACAATAACAACAAAAAAATACTGGCTAGTGATATGTTGAATGATGAAAATATAATAGGATATTGTGATAGAGACTGATGGGAGGACTGTTTTGGCTGATACAGTTATTAGTCTAGGAAGGCCTTATTGATGTGAATGGAATCATATAGCCAACCACAAGAAGTTCTTTGGGAAGAAGACACTGGCCGCCAGGACCAACAAGGGTTGTAAAGTGGGAAGAAACTTTGTTAAATATAAGACAATGAAAAATGAGCAGTGTACCTTGAGTTTACTGAAAGACTTGTGGATTAAGATCATGATAAGGACACTGTTTTTATTCTAAGTTCAAGGAAAGTCATTAGAATGTTACAAACAGGAGATTGTATGTGATATAATTTTCACTTAAAAAAATACTCTTGACTTCCCTGTAGAGAATAAATTATAAGGGGAGAAGAGAAGAAAGAGAGGTTGAAGTTGATAGAATATTAATCTGGTCCCACTGAGAAATGATGGAGTGTGGATAAGTGAATAAAAATTCAGAGAGAAATAGACAAATGTTTGTATATATTTAAAGTTGGTAGCATAATCACTGGCACAAAATGAATACTCAAATAATATATCTACTATTAGTTATATTAAACACGATCCCTACCTTCAAAGAACTCAGTATCTATCTGAAAGATTTGAAAAATACACATACTCTAAGTTTAATGACTGTTTATTATCATTCTTAGAAGAACAATGTTATACGAAGTTAAAAGTGTTTCCTTCTTTCCACACTTGAAATGATAAAACCAAGAAGTCACTAAGCTTGAATTGGAGGGGGGAAATAATCTAATTTTGTTTTTTTTAAAAAATTCAACGTCCATGTGAAAGCCAATGATATTTTTCCAAAGCCCTCTACTTAATATCATTTAAGATAGATATTTTGGTTAACTATTAAATGTTAAGTATATTTCTAAGCAGTAAAAATATAAAAGTGAGAAGGATAGATGTTTCTGTCCATACAGGATTAAATTCTTGCTGCTTAAATGAGGCTTACCTTTCACAAAATAAATAAATAGATTTACACAAATTTTCAATTTTTTTATTTCAAGTAAACTGGGCTCAAGCTCTGTAATTTTTATATGCTAAAATACTGCATGAGATTTATAAAAAATAAACAAAAGATAAGAATGATTGTTTAGTAATCTGGTGTGTGAAGTAGAACAGGGAGAAAGCTACTCAAACATGCATCAAATATAAATCCTAAATTGGGAATTTTTATTCCTGGTCCTGCGAATTTTTTATAATCCACTTGACATAATAAGTTGCAATTGGAGAAATTTTTACTTCTATATAACTAACTGTCCATGCTGCAATAATTAACAAACCTTGACATTCAAACTATCTAACTCAATAAAGATTTATTTCTTATCCATTAAATATTTATTGAGGTTTGGGAGACCCATCTCAATCTTGTACCTATTGCCATCTGTTGTCAGTGCCATTTTAGTGGGAGGTCTATGGATTAAGATCATTTAAAGTTATGGTAAGGACATTGTTGTTATCCCAAACTCAAGACGCCATTAGAATATTACAAACAGAGAGTATGTGCGACCAAGATCTGATAACCACTTTTAAAAGACAGTTTCGGCTTCCCTGTAGAGAATAAAGTACAATGGTGTGTTAGTCCATTAGGACTGTTATAAGAAAATACCATAAACAGGCTACTCTGTAAACAGCAGAAATTTATTTCTCACAGTTCTCAAAGCTGGGAAGTCCAAGATCAAGGTGCCAGCAGTATGGTATCTGGTGAGGGACTGGTTTCTAGTTCATGGATGGCTCCTTCTTCCTGTGTCCTCATGGACCTATTTTATAGGTACTAATCTTATTTTTGAGGGCTCCATCCTTATGACCTACGCATTGGCTAAAGGGCCTCATCTCCTAAACCATTGCCTGGAGGGATAAGATTTCAACATACGAATTTTGGTGGGATACAAACATTCAGACCATAGCACATTACTAGACTAGCATGTTACTAGTTAGTAGACATTTACTCAGATGTGCACCAAAAGACATGTATAAGAATGTTTAAACACATTATATAATACCAAATCTGGAAGGAACCCAAATGTTCCTCAGAGATAGTACGTATAAATTAAATAATGACATGTACCACTATGAAGCAATGAAAATGAATAAATTATGATTACATGCAACAATATTGATATATCTCACAAAGAAATGATTGAAAGAAGCTAGACACAAAAAGAGTATGATTCCATTTTATAAAGTTCAAAACATGCAAAAACAATCTATGGTGCAATAAGGTAGAAGAGTGCTTATCTTCAGGATGGAAAGAGTAGGGACTGAGAGGGAGTGTTTGGGTGATTTCTGACATTCTGGTAATGTTCTGTTCTTCACTTGGGTGTTAGTAACGAGGCTGTGGTCATTTTGTGAAAATTCATCAAGCTATTTACTTATAAATTATGGACTTTTCATTATCTATGTTATATTTTAATTTAAAACATTACAAAATAAAAGGGAGAACATCTAAAAAGCACACATTCTCCTTTCAACTCAGCTAATATATTGTCAGATATCTCACAAATCTCCAAGGGACTAGTCAGATCTGCTCCTCCTCTCCCTGAATTGCCTGAGATGGTGATTAGAATCTGACCATAATCAAAACATTCAGGATTGTCCTAGGTCAGTGGTTCTCAAAGTTTAACATGGATGACAATCACCTGGAAGTCTTGTTAAGACACCAGTTGCTGGACCCAATCCCCAGAGTTTTTGAATTAATAGGTACAGGGAAGGGCCCGAGAATTCACACTTTGAAAACTATGATTTAGATAATAATAGTAGCCATCATCTCAGCTCTTTGTTTTATAAAATTCCTGTGTATATTTGTACCTAGTTTCATTTCTAACCCTCCTTTATCTCCTTGAGTCCTTACTACACTTGATGCTTTTTACTCTCAGAAAGTAAACTTCAATGCTACTTCATTTAAGAAAGTAAAGGTAATCAGGGCATAATTTTCTTCCAAATTTCCTTTGCTACCTTTGTTTCAAGCTAGGCTGCCATTGGAAACAACTGAAGAGCATTTAAAAATACATATAAGTCATCTCAAACCTTAAGATTTGTACAGTGGGTTCTATAGTAGGGTGCTTTCACAAAGTTCCCTAAGTGAAGCTATGCTAATTGTATAGTCAGAATCAAGAATCACTGTACTGAGGTTCCTCACCAAGATGATGGACGATCGGCAAGTTGCACATGCCACTCTCTAGGTGAGGATTGAAAACTGCAACTAGATGCTCACCTATGGATGGACCCTCTTGGAGACAGCATTGTAAATCATCAGAGAACTGACAGCAGACACTCAGAGTGAAGGAGACAGGGACGAGGAGTTCCGCTCACCAAGATCAGAAGGTACCTGTGGGACACCCCTACATGTGGGTAAGTGATAAAGGAGAGAGCCCCAGGGCCCCATGCTGCCCCACATGGACACTGTGACTCAAGCTCTAAGGGACCTCCCACCACCACCATGGGCCTCCATGCTGGTCAGGGAACTGGTGGAGACTGTATAGGGAAGTCACATTGGAGAGCAGGCTCAGCAAGGACAAGTATCACCTTGATACCAAAGCCGGGAAAGGACACAACCAAAAAAGAAAACTGTAGAACAATATCCCTTATGAACACAGATGCAAAAATCCTCAACAAAATACAAGCAAACCAAATTTAACAATGCATCAAAGAGATAATTCACCACAATCAAGTAGGTTTCATCCCAGGGATGCAAAGATGGTTCAACACACACAAATCAATAAATGTGATTCACCACATAAACAGAAACAAAAACAAAGACCATATGATCATCTCAATAGATGCAGAAAAGTTATTCAATAAAATCCAGAACCATTTCATGATAAAAACCCTCAACAAACTAGGTATAGAAGTAACATACCTCAAAATAATAAAAGCCATATATGACAAACCCACTGCCAACAAGACAAGGGTGCCCACTGTCAGATTCAACTCAATCCCCATCAAAATACCAATGTCATATTTCACAGATTTAGAAAAAATAATCCTAAGCTTCATTTGGAACCAAAAAGGAGCCTGAATAGCCAAAGCAATCTTAAGCACAAAGAACAAATCTGGAGGCATCACATTATCTGATTTCAAATTATACCACAAGGCTATAGTAACCAAAACATGGTATTGGTATAAGAGTAGAGATGTAGACAAATGGAACAGAACAGAGAACCTCAAAATAAAACCATCTACCTACAACCAACTGATCTTCGACAAAGCAGACAATATACAACAGGGAAAGGAAACCCTGTTAAATAAACGGTGCTTACAGTGACCTCCTGCTGCCTGAATTCTGTCTACTGAGCTCAGAAAGAACACCATGCTCTACTTGTAATCTCACTCCTTGTTCTATGGTTCAGAATGTGTCTCTAGAGAGAAAGCTAAGTGATTATAGGGCTCCCTCTGTTCCTATCCTGTCTGGGATCACAGTTCTGTGTGGCCCTGGTCAAATGTTTGAAAAGAGTTATTTCATATATTTTTCTCAGTTTTAAATTTTTTGAGGGCAATAATGTAAATTTGCTCCCTCTTGCTGTGTTATGGCTGTTCTTTGATTTAATTTAATTATTATTCTCCAAATTTTTAAATAATTAAAATTTTATTGAATGAATTCTTGCATGTTTTTTCTTGTTAGAGATTCTGAGAATTATTTTAAGATAGATGTTTAAAAGACCCCACATATTTATCAATTACTTCCTCAGTGCATTAACTAACTCCTTATTTTCTCAACATGTCTCTTAGGAAGATAAGTGGAAATTAATGTAGTATAATTGCTTAAAAGCATATTTAAGTATGCTTTTAAATACATAAAAAGTATTTAAGAATAAATCTTCAATACTGAATTGCCATTATACATAGCTATTTTTACTTCTCAGAGGTGTTCATCTCAATGAATAGTGAATGTTTTTCTTTGACCTATTAAACATCTTTTTCTCTTTAATGTCATCTGTTTCATTATGAAAGGAGCTGAAGGAGCTGGACTGAGAAATGAGAGTTATAAGAATCCTTAGGGTTTTTTTCAATCATTGAAAATCTACTTTTCTTTAAAGGAATAATACTTTTCTTTTAAAAGTATTATTTGTTGTGCCTTGACAAACACAAAACTAGCAATCAATCTAGAACGTATGCTATTTACCTAGTTGCTCAATTTTCTTCTCCCTGAGAAGAGTTTCTCCTTAAACACAAAGACGCATAAGGTTGAACTATTAAATATAAACAGGGACTGTTATACAATATCAACCACAGCTCCATATAGATATAATAGAGTGTTTAATTAATAACAGTGTAATATTTAAATAGTTTGTCTAATTAAGAAGTGCACAACAGTGAAGCATGTCCTGAGAAGAAACAAGAAGACCCACATAGACTTCAGTTTCACTTGAGTGCTGATGGAAGTTTGAGATTTAAAAAGGGAGATTTGCAGAAAAATTTCCCATGATAAAGAGATTGGATTGAATGCTTAGCATCTGGAATTGACCAAGTGTACTCATCTCCTACAATTTACAGTTCATTTCTCTTTGGTAATAAACAAGTCTATTTCCTGTACCCCACCCCCCAACCGTAGGCTATTTTGGAAAGAAACTAATAGCAAGGCAGAGCGCAGTATGAGATCAGTATCTGAAAAGATGTGTTACAGAAAACTATTTCAGGTGGTTTTTGAAGCTGCATTCAATTTTTTTTAAACAAACATGCTTTGGAGGAGTTCCAATTTATATAAATGAAAAGTATGGTTTCATACCCAGAGCCAAAACAAGGTCATATATTTTCAGTATCTAAATAAGTGTCACAGAGATTAAAATAAATACATATTTAATTCTAGGAAAAGTAATTTGTAGAAAAATATTGAACTATTTTTAAAATTTTTTTCACTTACATACAACTAATCTTTATTTTATTTTGTTACTTTTCTCCCTGTTCTATAGGTAAGAGATAAAATAGCATTGTTTATGAAGTTTATGTAAATCAGTTAAACTATAGAAATAGATGTTATTTGATGTTAGATTCATATTATAATATTGTAAGCAATTAAAATTAGATTTAATAACATTTTAAATTTAACAGCCATCATTTTTATCAATTGATTTAAATATATTAAGAACTTAAGAGGAATTGGTAGAACTGCTCCAGAAAACTGGAATAAGTCCAAAGTCCAAAAGGATTTTTTTTAATATTTATTCTTAAAAGTCCACTTTGTCCTTATTGATTCCATTGGCTGAATTGGTGGTGTTCTTCATGTTTTATTACAAAATGACCTTTCAAGCTTCTTAATATGCAATTTACCAATATTTTGCCTATGTAAATGTGCATATGTATACAGATATAAAAAATTTCAAGGAAATCATGTAGAGAAATTGATTTGTTTGCCCTGGAGCTTGAGGGATGCAATATATTATTATTTAAATGATGGCTGAAATACTTAAATGTCTGTTGCAAACCCAGAGGGCTGTATTTTGGATGAAACTGCATTTCTGCACAGAATAAATAAATGGGTGTATTTTAATTTGACCAAACGTGGGATTTTTGTGAGGGAGTTCTGGCCTGGCATTATCTTAGATCCTGCCTAAGAGGCCCACCTGGGAAGATGAGGAGACATAGTTGGAAAGATGACAGAAATGTACTGGGATATTCCCATGATACGGGAGAAGAATGTAAGCATCCAGCCTGAGAGACATACTTACCTCAGCAATGGAAATAATGGGGATGCCTTTGAGGATCTCATGAAAGGGCCTGTGAGCAAAAGAACCATCTTTCTTCAATTATCTGCCAAATCCCATAAAAACTGGTACCAAATCAGTGCCAGGCAAATAAGAGGATTCATGTCCCCTGATCCTTTCTACTTGAAATCCCAGGAGGATCATAGAGAGCTCATTGGGAAGGGGAGGATGAACAAAAATACTAGCAGGGAAAACAAAGAAGACCACCTCACTCTTCTGTCTCACCATTACCTTATCTGCCACAAACCCAAGCTATGAGGAGTAAAGAAGCTTCACCAAAAATGAAGTTGATTTATTGTTGACTACCCAAGACTGGACATATTAAATGATGGATTGAGATTTTTAAGATTTACTACTTTATTTTTTAAAATTGACCATACATATATATATTAATATATAATATTAATATTTATCTTGTGCAATATGTTTTGAAATATGTATACATTGTGGAATGGCTAAATTGGTCTAATTAACATATATATTAACTCACAAACTTATCATTTTTTGTGACGAGAACACTTCAAATACGCCTTTTAAACTGGAGGAAATTTTCTTTAATCTGAGTGTGAACCAAAATGTTGTGTGTCAACCTCAGATTTTATCTAGAGGTAGGAAAATAAAGAGCTCATAGAGCTGGTTTAAATAGGTTGTGGGCCAATTACACTATGAATATATGCTAATGTAATATTTTACAAAGCAGTATTCAATCTTGGTGTTGGTACTGAGAAGGCAAAGATTAGAAGTGATTTATGGTTGGGGGTGGAAGAAGCAGGACAAGTTTACTAGAAAGTTAAGGTATTGAAGGCATTGTGGGTTCTGGCAAGAAAATATTTGTAGTAATATGCCATGTAGTCTAGACAAAACTACTAGTTCATTTTAATTATCTAACAAACTTAAAAATAGAGAGGGAATGCAATAAACATTTTAAGAATTATATCACATCTACAATAATGTGATGAAAGTTAAATATATTTTAAGAGGAATATGTTTATGATTTCAATTTATGGATTGGGGAGTTAAATGGATAAAGAGCAGGACAGAAAAAAGTTAATGTATTTGATAAGTGCAGTATAGTAATAAAGTTGTCCCTAATAAGAATGCATTTTGTTACTCTCTACCCATCATGAAATTCCATGGAAAGATGTTGCCCATCTCTATTTATTAAGGTTCTGGAGCTATTATCTATCACATCAAATAATAATAGGTCCTTATGGAACCAAATTTTTCCTCAAACAACTTGCATTCAAGGAATTCCCTTAGTGGATCAAGGTAACAACATAAATAATGAAAATTTATTGCATAAGTAAACTTGTAACCTGTTAGCTGACTGGCCTAAATAATGTTATAATAAGGCAAATGTTATAGCTTTGATTTATTTATGAAAGAGGAGCTTTTTCTTATGTTTTCATACTAAGCACACCTGTTCATGTAACCACTCTACTAGCATCCACCATCAGCCAAAAGTAAACTAATGGAAAATCTTTGACCCCTATCTGGAAAATCTGAAGCTATTTATAATATTATATATATATATATATACACACACACACACACACATCATATGAATACTTAGTAAAAGATATTTACATTGTTTGATGAAGTCATAGGTAATATATTCCTAAAGATATATTAGTTACATTATTTCTCTCTAAATAAAGTATCCTGGATATGTGATATGCTTTTATTTGAATTGTACTCCCACAAATATTTTTCAGTAGCATTTGAAAAATACCACTGACGCAAACTATATTATATTGTCTCTTAAATCATGTCTTTATATTGTACATACCTACATTAAAAAATAAAAAGGTCCTGCCACAACCAAACATGCCCAAAGTGATTAAAGATTTCCCAGCACAGATTTTAATAAACATATTTCTTTTGCTTAACTCATTTTATCACTTAAACATGAAAAGATAATCTTGGTTCTATTATACTGAGATTTAATTTTGTAGTGTAGATTTTTACTTACTTTTATTGCTATTTCAACCATTGGTTATAAAGTTGTCAAGATATCATTTCGATTAATATATGTGCTTATAAATTTTTCATAAACTTCTCATTTTATTTAATCTCTATTAGTATATTATGCATTTGATATCACAACATTTGGACTGTTATTTTTATTCAAAAATTTTGAGTTACTTTGATTGCATTTCTCTTAATAACTTACAACTGAACATTTTGTCTTTGTTTTTAACAGCTGAAGATGCTTGTGGAGGAACAATGAGAGGATCCAGTGGCATCATATCCAGCCCTAGTTTTCCTAATGAGTACCATAACAATGCTGATTGCACTTGGACCATTGTAGCAGAGCCTGGGGACACAATTTCACTCATATTTACTGATTTCCAAATGGAAGAAAAATATGATTACTTAGAAATAGAAGGTTCTGAGCCACCTACAATATGGTAAGTAGATAGTTTCTATTAACCTAGCACTGATGTCACTGTCTGAAGCAAACTGGGAACAAAGAACAAATGTATGTGGACCTTTAAAAGTTTGGATATTTAAAAGATCATATAGTTATAGGAAAGTTATGAGGGGGAGTTGTTAGAGCTGAAGGATATTTTTGAGTACTAGAGTACTAAAATGGCAGTAGATTGAAATTTTTGAAATATGGAGTTTCCATCAATATTATTTTATCACTTGATCAGTAAAGAGTAACGTGACTTTATAACAACTTGTATAAAGAAATAAAAGTTGTTACTATTGTAATCTATAGTTGTGTTTCTTAGCATGCTCATCCATACTCGGTGGTTTCTTTCAAATTAATTGAATAGTCTTGGAAGTAATTTGCCTTTGTTTATGTAGACAGGTCTTCTATGTAGCCTGCTGTCTGAAGACCAAAATTAAAATACCATCATCTGGGTGAATATGGTTTATTTCTTTAGAAACTCAAGTCATGGTCTCATGAAAACTGTAGAGTATTCAGAACATGCTTTTAGGGCATAATATTTTTAAAATAAAATGTTTCTTTATGCTATTTAAAAATTTTTTATCTACTGATATTGTTGAGTAGATTATAAGTCAATAAGTGAAAGAAAGAATGATAAGATGACACTGATGAAGGGAAGAGATAGATAAACAGTAGACTAGGAAGGACCTTTTAAGCCATCTAAAGATTGCCTAAGAACAGTGGGGATTTTCCATAACAATTACATGAAGAGGTCTGAATTTCTAAATGATTATTCTTACTAAAATGTAGATATTCATTTGAAGTGGGACTCGATTAGCTGGAGGAAGATCATTTAAGAGGTGATTGCAATAATCCAAGAAAAGATCATGGTATCTTGGATTAGGGTCATATTAATGAGATGAAGAAGTAGGCTGAATTGAAAGATATTTAGGAGATATAATCAAAAGGACCCTGTAATGGATTGAAGGGTAATAAAGAAAGTAGTATTAAAATAAAACTTGGTTTTCTGTGATATTCACTGATTTGGATAATGTTGAAGGAAGGCCAAGTTTGGAGTGATAACCCTTTAAATACTGAGGTTTGTCTTGGATACATTTTGTTTGAAGACTCTTTGAGACATGCCTTTAGAGACATCTAATAGACAATTATATCTACCTATATGATTCAGGAAATTAAAGTAGAAGCATAACACTGATATTTAGTTGATATTGATAGAACTGAACCAATAAGCATCAATATAATTGGCTGGGTAGAGACATGATGGAATAAGAAGACAAGGGGGCCTAGGATTGAATCTGAGGATCAATAACATAATCAAGCCCAGGCTTAGAAGGGTAATGCAGCAAAGGAGACTGAGGAAATGCATTCAAAGAGGAGGAAATCTTAGGGAATAAGGCATCACACAGATATGGGAAGAAGTGTGTGAGGAAGGATGCAAAGACAACATTGTGGACTGTTTTTGCAAGGACACTAGGTAAATGTTTAAAAAAAATTCACAGTTCGCTGGGCTTCAGCAAAAGTACAAAGCATTTCTATCATCATAAATCCCACCTTTTAAGATAGGACAAAAGTAACACCCTTAGTTATACCTACTTTTTTTCCCTCTCTACCTTTAGACCCTCAATACTCAGGGTTACAGACCTTTAGCTCTTCCCAGGATAATTGTGTACCAGAATACAAAGAAACTCAGCAGAATCCTAGTTTGAAATGTTAAGAAAATTTAAAAACTATTGTTTTAGAAATTGCTGCTCCTATAGTGATTCATATTTGAGTTATATCAAGGTGGATGGTAATGACATGAATTTCTCAATAATTACATCTTTTGGCATGTAAATGATCCCATTAAAATGGCAGTTTTTACCTTGCTACATATTTTACTGCTGTTAATAGAGATAATGAAGAAAAATAGAAACATTGTTTTATAGCACCAATTCCTTTGCTACCACTGAACTCTAGAAACACAACCTAACACATTTACTCTGTGGATCATAATATATCAATTTATTTTCATATAGTCACTTTATTGTTTTAGATTAAACATTCTTATCAATGATTATATGTTTTTGATTAGTTGGAGTTTTTAGAACAATATAGCTTGTCCAATAACAGCACCAGATCCACACATTTCTCTTCTCTCCATTTTCTCCTTTAAATTATACTCTGTCATTTTGTTTATTTCCCTCTTTTTCAGAAAGAAAATAACATTTAAGAAATCCACTGTTTTATTGTCTTTTTAAACTGATGTTACAGTAAATGTTTAGGTAGACTTGTCAAAATCTTTGTTATATAATAAATGAACAATAAGGTATTTGACACATTTCAAGAAAGCGATACAAGTGTTCAAACTATATTATATTTCTATAAATGCCAATTAAAGGTATATATTGTTGGTAAATTAATAGTATTGTATATAGTCACTTAAATATTGTAAAATAGTATTCCTTGTAAATTCTATTAGTTACAAAATTGATGTATAAAATGATAGTAAATAATTAAGATAAAATTTTATACATAATCCTGGCCTTTTAATCCCTTTAAATCCTTTAATATATCTTTTAAAGATATGGTCATTAAAATGACACATTTTATTTAAGGTGGCATTATATGAAGTGTTCTTCCTTACAAGTATGCACTGTTCATATAACATTTTGAATTCATAATAGAATTCAAAACAGAGATGCAAACAGGGAGATCTTCACATTCTTTTGATTAAAATGACAAATATTTCCTTTGACTTCACATTTGTCATTCAGAGATGGGGAACTTGCCACTAGCTACTATACATTATAGTTTTTCTAATGAAGTACAGGCAGTGAGGCAAGGCTTAATGTAGCCTGTGTTTGACTTCGGCAACACAGACTAAACCAGTCCAAAAACCATGCTGCAAAAAGGATATTAACAGTTAGCCAATGTGTCACTTGTAAACTGTATATGCTAAAGTATTAGGTTCTTGTTTATTACAAAACAGCAGCATCACTGCCTAATCCAATAGGAATGCAATGGATCCATTCAATGATGACTAGATGATAAAACTTTATGAGACCTGAAGACTGTCAACTGATTCCACTATAGTAAAATGAACAATGACATAGGATAAAGATGCTTGTTTTCCAGTTTCAGCTTTGACTCTGTTGGTGGATGACAATGGGTAAGTCATGTCACCTCCCTAAATCTCAGGTTCCTCACCCATGACATTCACGGGCTTCTCTTAACTCTACTATTGCAGGCATTATCTGCTTAGATGCGATGGTAGGGGCGAAGAGGTGGAAAGTAACTAAATACTGCCTTATTTACAAAGACTCAGATAAAGAGGTGGATTGGATGTTCTTTAAAATGATTTCCAAATTTAATTTGGTTCTTACTAGAATTCCATTTGTTCAATGTTCAATGAACAAGTACTTATTAGGATGCCTACTACATAACTGCATTGTTCTAAGTGCTTCCATGACTAAAGCAACAAAGAGAGCTGCTCCTATAGAACTTGTGCTGTATCAGGGGAGAAGGACAATAAACAGTAATCAACATTAATAAGGTAAATGACACACTCTTTCTGGAGAGCAGTAAGAAAGAAAAGGCAGGATAGAGTAAAAGAGGTCAGGAGAACAGGAATGTTGTGATGGGTGTGTAGCCTACCTAATCTAGAAGTTGAGAATTGAGAAAGTTTTGAAGAATGTAAGGAAATTAGCAAAGCATATATCTCAGTGATGCATATTCCATGTAGAAATAACATCTAGAGAAAAATACATAAAGCAGAGTGGGCCTTACTGTGTTACAGGAACTCCTAGAAGGCCATTGTGGCTACAAAATAATGACCATGGGTGAAAGTAGTAGGAAAGAAAGACAGAGAATTAACGGAGCCCAGCTCAAAATCCATCTTCGGCTCTTACTCTAAGTGAAATATAAAGTCACTGAAGTGTTATGAGCACAGTGTCTTTTTAAAAAAATGACTATGGCTGCTGTGTGGAGAATAAAATATAGGAGGGAATGGTAAAAGAACAGAGATTATTTGTAGTATTTAAGTGAGAATTTATGATTGTTGGAATAAGGAAATAGCAGTGGAGGTGATAAGAAATTATTGAATATTCAAGGTAAAGTTGACAGAATTTGCTAGCTGAGATGTGTAGTTGGAGAAAGATAAAAGAATAGCTCTAAGTTATTTGGCCTGAAGAACTGAAAAAATGCAATTTAAAATAACTAATATTGGGAAGGCTACTGATGAAATATTTTTGGAGGGATGATCTGGAGCTGAGTTTTGGACATGCTAAGTTTGAGATGGCTTACAAACATCTAGGCGAAGATTTCAAGGAAGCGATTGCATAAACAAGTCTTAGGTCAAAATCAAAGGTGTGGACTGGAGATCTAAATTTGGAATTCAAGAAATAGAACTGATTATTCTCGTTTCTGCAAGTAGAAGTGATTATTAAATTTTAAAAATAGAAACGGACTAAGAACTGAGCCCTGGGGCACACCAACACTGAAAAATCGGCACAATTAGGATGAAAGAGAAAAGGAGACTGAGAATGAGAATAAATGAGACAGGAGGGAAAACAAGAGAGTATCGTAGCCCCTAAGTACCTGCAGCAGATTGGTTCCAGGACCACCAATCCCAATACAAAAATCCAGGGATGCTCAAGTTTCATACATGAAATGGGATAGTATTTGCATATAACCTATGCACATGCTCCTATATACTTTATTATTTTTTTATTTCAATAGATTTAGGGAGTACAAGTGTTTTTTGTGACATGCGTGAATTGTATAATGCTGAAGTCAGGGCTTTTATTGTACCCGTCACCAACATAGTGTACATTGTACCTGACAGGTAGATTTTTCTCTCTCTCTCCCCTCCCCACTTCTTAGTTTTCAATGTCTGTTACACCACTTTATGACCATATATGTCACTCATTTAGCTCCCACTTATAAGTGAGAGTATGTGATATTTGTTTTTCTACTCCTGAGATACATCACATAGGATGATGGTCTCCAGTTCCATCCAAGTTGCTGCAAAAGATATTATTTCATTTCTTTTTTTGGTTGAGTAGTACTCTATGGTTTATATATCACATTTTCTTTAAGCACTCATCAATGGGCTCCTGTATACTTTAAATCATCTCTAGATTACTTATAATACTAATTACAATGTAAATGCTATGTAAATAGTTGTGCTGTATTTTTATTTTTATTATTTCAATTGTTTTTTTAAAAATATTTTTTATTTGTGGCTGAATCCACGAATGCAGATCTTGCAGATACAGAGGACTGACTGTAAAAGGTTTCCTGGAAGCCAAATAAAGAAATTATCAAGGAACTGCCCAATTATGTCAAATGTGGATGATAAGCTAATAAAATAAGTCCCAAAACTGCTCACTGGATTTAGTAACATGGAAGTCATTGGTAACACTGATGAAAGTAACTTTGTAGGTGATAGATTGGAGTGGTTTTAAGAGGGAGCCAGTAAAGAGATATTGTAGACAATATAAATAAATCTTTTGGGGAATTTTTAAGGAGAGCTAAATAAAGAAATGGGATAATAGGTAAAGGAAGAAGTAGGGACAAGAGGAGAAATTTTGATTTGGAGGTTTTTGATTGTCAATTGGGAGAATTAAAACCATATTTTTATACTGAAGGGCATGACCCACCAGAGAGCAAAAAATTGGCCATAGAGAGAGTGAAGAGAATCATATGAGCAAAGTGAAGGAGTAGAGATAGTGAAAGTAATCTCCCCTTTCAAAATCTGTTTGTGAAAGGAAGAAGGAGAAAAATTACAGTAACTAAAGAGTGAGACAGATGAAGAAAGTGAAAATTAGAAGACCATTTGGGGGACTACTCTATGCTAGAGGTTATATGAGGGGTTTAATTAATTTGAAAGCTCTGCATATGGAAATAAAATGGCAAAGGCTGGTTATCAAAGACTAGAATGAAGAGGAAAGAGTGACTGAATATTATAGACAATGATAAAGGATTCTATAATAACTGTGATTTTTTTAGATTGGATAACAGAAAAGATGTAAATTATAATAGAAAGGTCAGGAAGACATTAATATATAAGGTCCAGAAGATAAATTATGAGTTCAATTTGTAAGATGTAGGTAGAGGATAAGCAGGATTTCTACAAGAACATGTCCCATCAGGTGTGTGACTTAGTTATGACACATAGGTTGAAGTAGGAATAAGAATTTGTAAGTTGTTAAACATGAAATATTGGCTAAAGTCAAGGGAATGAATACAGTTATCAAGATCAGAATATTAGTGAAAACATAGCATGGAAATCGTATGTTATAACATAAGAAAACCTGTTTAAATAAGTTGTATTCAAATTAAGAATGCAATAAGATATGTAACATATTTTATTTAAATTATTTTGCACATTTATTTATATTTATTAGTTGGTTAAAATAATGCTAAACATTTATACTTAAACTAATAAACCTAGTCATAAAAATTTCCAATGAAGGCTGGCTTCCCTTTAAAGCCAGTTTCTTCATTTGTGCATGAGATCCTATTCCTTCTCACCAACTAAGAGTTTCATGCCCCCAATTTTCTTAATTCTCTTCTATACTATCTATTTTTGTTCTTTGAACAATCACTCTTTATCTAGCTGTAACTTGGTTTGTCCCACCATTTCTCTGGAACTGCCTTTTACAAAATAAACAATGACTTCTTAGTTCTTAATTTAATATTTATCTCACTTGATTTAATTGCAACATTTGACTTTGTTGGCCATTTCCTCTTTTTCAGAACATCCTTCACCCTTGGTTACTGTGAAGTACTTTCTTCTACCTTTTCCTAGTACATGCTGACTATATTTTTTCAGACTTTTTCTGGGTGGTTTTTCTTCCATCATCCTTTCTATATATGTTGGCATCTGCCCAGCCTTTTTGTGGTCGTCTTTTTTATTTTTGTCCACTCTACTTTAAAATTTGCATAAATTCCCACAGCTTCAACAATCCTAAGACTTTGCAGTTTTTCTCCTTACTAATTATTCCTTCTCTTGTTTTGTTTCTATTTGCCCACATATCCTTAATAAAATAAAAGAATTTTAATAAGAGCTTGGATGTCAAGTTATGCATAATATGTAGCACTGCACATTTCCCACCTTAGGTATTTCATGTACATTTGCAAAATTAATAAATGATTTTGGTCCCTTACAAAAAATGACATCAATTGACAATCCGCTTTTACATCTTTTTTCCAGTGATTGTACTTGATTTGATAGAAGCAACATGAATTCGTTTGGATTAGGTTCAGCTGTGAATAAAATAAAAGTTAAGCAAAACGCAAACAAAAACCAAGAGTCTTGAACAAACACAAGTTTTTTTTTTTAATATAAAATTCTGGAAGTAGTTGGACAAGGCATTTATGGGACCCTCACATCCTCAATAGCAAACAGGATCATTTTATATTATTGTTCTGCTTGTAAGTAGCCTTGATTCCCAAGATCATATCTTATTAAGCATGGGCCATCAAGTTTACAGTCTAGACAGCAGGAAGGACAAGGAAAAGGAAAGTCCAAAGGAAATTCATCACCTGGCTCTTAAAGAAGGTTCTGGTTGCTTACCTACATTCTCTATTTCATTTTATACTACTTCTGCTTATATCCCATTGGCCACAATGTAATTACCTGGCCATTTGGCCATAAGAGACACAGGGAAAAGTAATCCTTATTTTGGATAGTCATTGGTCAGATAAAATCCTATTTTTATGAAATAAAAGGAGAAGAGGTATTAGGAGATAACTAGCAATCTCTGACACACTGTTTTTATTGATCACTCCCACCAAGGAAAATGTATATAATGTATATTCACTAGTATTTTACATATTATAGAAGTATGTGTTTATGTTTATGTCTATACTGGCATGTATAGGCACAGGTATATAGACCTAGATACACTATATATGGGTATATATTTATAGATATGCATGTATGAATATATGTGTGTGTGCATATATATGTTATATGCATATAAAGGTATAGATATAAGGATACACACATGCATATATCTATATATCTATATCTATGCCTGTGTGTCAATGTATATACATATATGTGTATATCTTTCATATATATGCATATACATGTATATATGTGTATGAGTGTGTATATATCTCTCTCTCAAAGATAATATATCCACACTGAGCAATAGTTTTCAAATGGTATTCCTGTAATATCTTTATCGGAAGCGCCTGTGGTGTTTATTACAGTGGAGTTTCCCTAGCTCCCACACAAATCTATTGCTTTATATTTTACAGGCATGGATTCATGAAATCTGCAAATCAGGTGATTCCAAAACATATTAAAGCTAGACAACTATTGCTATAGAAATTAATGCAATAAATTTTGTTTCATCAATATTGCAACTGTCACGTAACTATTCAATGAGATTCCCTCAAGAACTGAAATATTTCTTATTATTTAAAAAGTTGAAGGACAAATTAACATGATCTAGCAAGGCAATCAAGCTAATTACATAATATGCACACATATATTTGGCATAAATTTACGTAACAAATAGAGCAAAGATTGTGCTAGTGGATTAGAAAATTGTCTAACTAAATAGGTAAGTTACCTAGAGGAAACTGGCCACAATCTTCATTCTGCAAAATACCACAGACACTAATCCTATCAAATAGGTGCTACTGTTAACTCCTTACTCCTGATAATTATTTGAATAAAACATGTAATGAAGCTATGGTTCTGAAAATTACTACTTATCTATAGCGGTAAAGTAATTTGATTAAACATCTATTATGATTCTATAATTCTGAACTACTCCTCTTCACTAAGTTTGCCTCTCTTTAGATAAATCTAATAGGGTACTAAAAAAAATGATAAGATATTAGAGCTAGAAGAGATTTTAAGGATCTTGCTACCCAATTTTCCCTTTTGATGGAGAAGAAACCAGAGAATCAATATGTGTATTGAAAATCTGAGATGAGAACTGAGATCTTTTAATACCTGCTTTGGTGTACTTTTTCACAAAAGTACCCCTTGTTATTATGCATAAAACCAGGGCTTTCTTAAAAATATATATTGTATCTCAGTTAAAAAAAAAGAATTAATGACCTGAAACTTTGATATATAAATATAGTAAGGATTAATGTTTTTAAATATAGCCTGAAATTGCTAATATAGATTGTGTTTATACTTAAATCTAATTTTTCTTCATAGAGTTAGACCTTCTCCCAGATAACTGAGCATTTCTAACATGATTAATCTATCATTTTTAGTATCTTTAAATATTTTTTTCTGCATTAAGGAAAACCCACTTGGCAGTGTGGCAAGGAGAGTTGGTAATGTGTGTAAGACTTGCTGATCCATGAACAAAGAGTTACAAAATGGAAGAAATTCGAATTAACATGAATATCAGGTGAATACTGAAAGAAGCATTCCTAAAGGTTTCCAACCAGGCCAGTTCCATTTAAATATACAATATTTATTCTCTGAGATTTTAGGTGCAAAATTCTAGTTACTAGAAAGTATACCTCACATCTTTGATATAAAAACAATTATACAAATATATAAATAAAATATATTAATATAATTTTCACATATAAGTAATCTATATAACTTTCATATATGTTATATATGTAGCTGTTTATGATAATTTTGAAATCATTCTTCTAATTATTAATGTGAGAAAATCCTTTAGGGATGTTTTCACACTTTTAAGAACCAGAGCTTAAATTCACTGTTGCATTTATATTAAATACATTGCATTTCTAAAGAGTTCCTAGAACCATAGAAATCAATGAATGCCTGTTCTGCTTTTAAACTGAAGAAAGTAATTTGCCTATATAAAGTATTTTAATTAGGGAATACAGTATTCAAAGATATGTTTAAGTTTTAAGGGAAAAAAGATGTACACCTGATTCTATATTTTTTATCTTGTGTGTTTTCACAAAGATATATAAAACATTGCAAAACTCTTAAAATAAACCAAAGCTATAGTATATTCAATATATTACTAATTATATGGCCTCACTTAACCCATATAAATCAAATGTCAACTTGTGTGTTATCATGATCATGAGAAGGCTCCAATATGCACTTTTCATAATAATTCCTTGTTCTCCTTACCTCAACACTATTTTAATAAAAAGTATTCTCATGAGTATTGCCCAGACCCATTACAGCTCTGACACTCTAAACTCCAATATTATTCTTATTTAATCCCTTCATCTGCTTTTTAAAATTTAATCACAAATTCCAATGCTTGACAATTTTTCTGCAATTTATTAACCTATGACTTAGTCTTAGAGAAGAGGAGACATCATTTCCATTTTGATAGGAGAAAAGTATGAAATAAAAGATGTATTTTATTTAAGCTTATAAGTGCAGTGACATTCTTTCTGGTAGTTTCTATTTACTCCCTAAAGAAAGAGGCAAGATCATGTGCTGAAAGTATAGGAAGGTGGTAGGTTAGAATATTTTAGGAGAGTGGGATTTATTTGAAATATCTTCTGTGGAGAAGGAGGGAAAAATAGGGGCAGGGAAACACAGGATTGCTGGGCAGTAGTCCAAATACAGTTGGGATTTCACAACATGAGTTTGTAGTGGCAACAATTGATAAGCTTGCATACTATTTCTACAAAATGGCTTAACAACTTGGACGTAAGCATAACAAGACAGGCAATGGCATTGGTGGGCCATGGACTGTTAGGACAGTGGGGAAGCAGGTTGAAGATGCTGATAGAGCACAGCATGGATAGGGAAGGAAGGGATTGCCAGTGGAGTTTGCCCCTTCTGAGCACATTAATCTTTATCCATAAGTTTTATGTATAAGTTAGTATATACCATTTATTCCTGAAAGTTTGTGTAAAAAGAAAAAAAAAACCTATTAATCAAGAATCTAAAAATCTCCAAAATATTAGAGAATATATGGTTTTAATAATATATAGGTTATCTTACACTGGTGTGTATATATTTCTAATATGTAAATACCCTAGACTAAGTTTTTAAATCAACTTTTAAATATGTCAAATTTTGTTCCTTTTAACAGGACAATTTTCTGAATAATTTTGCTCATTCATTTAAATTAAGTCAAACTATAATTTGATTTAATTATTGCTTTTGAAACTCAATTTTTGTAATTCCCCTCTGTTAGCATAACAATTTTTATGAAACTAGCTTATACCTAACTTGACTAATTTCCCTTATATACTAAATTCATTTTTGTCCCGCAGAAACTCTTATAGGCAATTTTTTTAATCCCCAAAGTGGCATGGATGCAAAAATAATTAGCCAATTCATATAGAAATATTTTCATACAAACCAAAGCATAAAAGTTAAACATTAAAATATCTCTTTAAACTCACTTCTAATTGAGCAATGACAGACTTTGTTTATAAGTCCTTCATCCCTTCTATAATTCCTTTCTCTGCTACAATGGCTTTAACTTTTTCTCTGAACACTCATTTGCGGTTCAACATACCTTCCCACATTATCCTACATTTTAAAAATACAGTCAACAATCATAATGATTCGGAAAGGCAGGTCTTGTCTTGTCTTTTCTTTCTTTCTTCTTCCTTTTTTTTTTTTTTTTGCTTTGTTTGTTTCCAAGATTAAGCATAGGACAGTAAAAAGAATAGAACTTGTGAACTGATAGGGGTTTTTCAATTCAGGAGAAAGCAGATGACAGACTCTTGAGAGGAGCTGCAAAGTCATATTACAAAGAGCATGGTAAAGGAAGGCAAGTGATACAAGTGATAAAGGAAGACAAGCAGAGACTTACAGCCATATTTGCACTATACTATGTACAAACAATTTTAAAGAGATTCAGCGTCTCCTATATTTGAAAATAATAGGTATTTAAAAATTAATTTTCATTGATTATTTCTCATGCAGTAAAACATTTTCAAGGTTTTTTCATCCATATATTCAACAAGATAATTATAGATTTGTTTTACTATATAGAAGATAACATGTCAGTATTCAGTATATTGCTAACTCTATGATTTAGAATACATAATTTGTGTTCTCAGTCTAAAATTATTTTGGGGAAATGAGAAAAAGGAGCTATCTTAAGAGCTTACCTGAGAATTCCTTTTGAGGAGCAATTGTCTTTGTTTATGCTTAAGTGATTGGTTAAAAATAACGTTCTTTTCACATAGAAGGGATTGGCTGGTAGTGAGAAAAAGATTACAAGATTGTTCTGGGAATAACATAACCAAGAATAATATGAAAGAAGAGCAGAAGAAAAAAAGGTGATACTGAGTGAAAATTATGTATTTAGGTGGGAGAGTAGAGGAAGCTGAGAAGGAAAGTAGGATATCAAAAAATTCTCTCAGGAAGTCATGACTCAGGGAGTTATCAGGAAAATACATGTTTAATGTTTACTATTAAGGTATATACTCTACTAGGTTAAACTTTATACCCTAATCCCAGTCTGGTGGAGGAACTGTTCACATACATCTATCACATATTGCTCACCTGAGTAAGTGGTTGGTGGATTCAAGAAAAAGGTGTCTCCTTGCAGGTATGTGATTTGTGGTGGGTCCTTTGGAAAGATAAGAACAGCCATAGGAGATGAAATATGAATGAGATCAAGAATTTAGTCAGAAAAGAAATTTGGAATGGAAAATGACCCTGAAAAAAATAAACCCCCAGGAATTGTAGAGGTGTCAGGGACTCAGATGTCTCTCATTTGATGTGGGCCAGTGTTCAATCCAAAGATATTCAGATAATAAAGGATATGACCTAGATAACACCTGGGTTACATTTGCTTGTTGAAATAGGCACAAAGAATTAAAGCCATGTATAATCAAATGTTATAAAGATTTATAAAGATCTGTGATTGGGAAAAGATTGTTGAAAGATATTTTGTTTTGTTTGTTAAGCAATGTTTTCAATTAAATTAAAGTTCATGAATGTCCTCAAAAGGATACTGATCAAATTAGAAACTCAATTATTAAGGAAAATACAGGACATACTACCAATTTGCTAAAGGAGTAGAACATCACTCAAGAAAAACCAAGACAATATTCTATTTTAAAAGTAAACACCTAATTTTCAATGTCTTTTACAGATGCTGATATTCTTAATCAGCATAAGTAAAACCAGATTCACCACCATTATATTCAGTAGATATGCATTGCTGAAACTCAAGATATATTATAAATATTCATGATATATTTTCTTAATAGTAATGTAATAAGTTAGAATTATACACACAAGCACACAAGCTCCCAATAATGTGTTTTGGATTTATTTTCCCTCTGTTATATTATTTTCTATAGAGAATTATTATTTTTCTCTCTCCTTTCTTCCACAAGCCCAATTTATCAGTGACTATAACCTCTTGGATTGATAAATTTATAAAACATCATGGATTTCACTGTTGGAAATTATTCTCTATTTCTATAGATTGTTTGAAGGAGCATGAAAGGATGGGGTATTGCCAGGAATTATTTAAGTACAAGTTGATTGCCACAAAGTTTTGCAGAATGAGAAAATGGACTTTTTTCCCTTAATTTTTCATTGACACATAATACTTGTACATGTTTATAGGGTACAGAGGGATATTTGGATATATGTATACAATGTGCAATGATCAAATCAAGGTAATTAGAATATTCATCACCTCAAACATTTATCATTTCTTAGTGTTAGAAACATTCACAATCCTCTCTTCTAGCTTTTTGAACAGACACAATGAATTATTGTTAACTATATTCACCCTACATTGCTGTAGAATGCTAGAACTTATTCCTCCTAAGTGTAATTTTATATCTGTTAACCAACCTCTTCCTATCCTCCTCTCCTCCTATACTTCCCAGCCTCTAATAACCATAATAATCATAATTTTACTCTCTGCTTCTATGAGTTCCAGGTTTTTTTTTTTTTTTTTAGCTCTCACAAATGAATGAGAACATGTGGTATTTATCTTTCCGTGCCTGACTTATTTCACTTAACATAATGTCTTCCAGGTTCATCCATGTTGCCATGAATGACAGGATTTTATTCTTTTATGTGGCTGAATAGTATTCCATTGTGTATATATACCACACTTTTTTAATCCATTGATCTGTTGATGGACTTCTAGGTTTATTACACATCTTGGCTATTGTAAATAATACTGCAATAAACATGGGGGTGTAGATATCTCTAATATGCTTAGATCATTCCCTTCGAATAAATAACCAGTAGTGGCACTGCTGGATCATATGGTAGTTTTATTTTCAGCGTTTTGAGAAACCTCCATAATGGCCATACTAATTTACATTTCCACCAACAGTATATAAGACTTCCCTTTTCTCATTCTCTCCAGCATTTGTTACTTTTTATCTTCTTGATAACAGCCATTCTAAATGCAGTAAGATGACATCTCAGTTTGGTTCTGACTTGCATTTTCTTGACGATTAATAATGTTGACCATTTGTTGATATACTTTTTGGCCATTTGTATGTCTTCTTTTAAAAAATGTTTATTCAGATCTTTGACCATTTTTAATTGAATTATTAAAATTTGCTTTTTGGCTGTTGAATTGTTTGAGTTCCTTGTGTATTCTGTATATTAGTCCCTTATCAGATAAATAGTTTGCAAATATTTTCTCCCCTTCTACAGGTTGTCTCTTCACTCAGCTATTTGTTTTCTTTGTTGTCCAGAAGCTTTTTAGTTTGATATAGTCCCATTTGTCTATTTTTATCATTGTTGCCTATTCATTTGTAGTCTTAAAACTCTTGCCCAATCCAATATGATGGATCATTTCCTCCACGCTTTCTCCTAGTAGTTTTATAGTTTCAAGTCTTACATTTAAGTCTTTAATCCATTTTAGTTGGTTTTTGTGTATGGTTAGAGACAGGGTCTAATTTTATTCTTCTGCATATGGATATCCAATTTTCTCAGCACCATTTATTGAAGACGGTATCTTTTCTCCAATGTATGTTCTTGACACCTTTGTCAAAAATGGGTGGGCTCTAAATATGTAGATCTGTTTTGTGTCCTCTATTCTGTTTTATTGATTTATGTGTTTGTTTTTATATCCAAACCATGCAGTTTTGGCTAGTATATCTTTGTAGTATATTTTAAAGTCAGGTAGTGTGATGCCTCCAGCTTTGTTCTTTTTGCTCTGGGCTATTCAGATTCTTTTGTGGTTCCATACAAATTTTAGGATTGTTTTTTCAATTTCTATGAAGAATTTCATTGGTATTTGGGTAGGGATTGCATTGAATCTGCAGATTGCTTTAATAATACGGTCATTGTAACAATATTAATTCTTCCAATCAATTAGCATGGGATCTATTTCCATTTGTTTTTGTACTCTTCAATTTTACTGATCAGTGTTTTGTAGTTTTCAATGTAGAGATCTTTCACTTCTTGTGTTAAATTTATTTCAGGTATTTATTTTTAATGTATTGCAAATGAGATTGTTTTCTTAGTCTCTTTTCAGCTAGTTTATTATTAGCAGATAAAAATGCTACTGATTTTTGTATGTTGATTTTGTATCCTGAAGCTTTACAAAATTTGTTTATCAGTTCTAAGGATTTTGGTGGAGTCTTTAGGTTTTTCTCTATATGTAAGATCATGTCATCTGCAAACAAGGATAATTTGACATCCTCTTTTCCAATTTTATGGCCTTTATTTCTTTCCCTTGCCTAATTTCTCTGGCTAGGATTTCCAGTACTATGTTTAATAAGACTGTTGAAAGGAGCATCTTCCTCTTGTTCCAGTTATTAGAGAAATTGCTTTCAGCATTTTCTCATTCAGTATGATGTTAGCTATGAGTTTGTTATATATGGTCATTATTATGTTGAGGTATGTCCTTTCTATGCCTAATTTGTTGCGAGTTTTTATCATGAAGGATGTTGAATTTTATAAATGCTTTTTCTGCATCTATTGAGATGACCATATGGTTTTTGTCCTTCATTCTGTTGATATGATATATCATATTTACTGAGTTGCATATGTTGAACCATCCTTGCATCCCTGCCATGAATCCCACTCGATCATAGTGAATGATCTTTTTAATGTACTGTTGAATTCAATTTATTATTTTGCTGAGGAATTTTGCATCTATGTTCACCAAGGATATTGGCCTGTGGTTTTCATTTTTTGTTGTGTCCTTGTCTGGTTTTGGTATCAGGGTATGTTGGCCTTTTGGAATGAATTGGGAAGAATTCTCCCTTCTTCAATTTTTTGCAATAGTTGGAGAAGAATTGATGTTAGCATTACATGAAGTGTTTGACAAAATTCAGCAGTAAATTTATGAGTTCTTGTGCTTTTCTTTGTTGGGAGAAATTTTATTAATGATTCAGTTCCATTA
Source organism: Daubentonia madagascariensis (assembly GCA_023783475.1). Taxonomy (NCBI): domain Eukaryota; kingdom Metazoa; phylum Chordata; class Mammalia; order Primates; family Daubentoniidae; genus Daubentonia; species Daubentonia madagascariensis. The sequence continues at coordinate 23,162,153 of JAKFHU010000726.1, read as the reverse complement.
CTCATTATTGGCCCATTCAGGTTTTCTCTTTCTTCCTGGTTCAATCTTTGTAGATTTAATGTGTCCAGAAATGTACCCATGTTTTCTAGGCTTTCCAATTTGTTGCTTTATAGTTCATAATATTCTATAATGATCCTTTATATTTCTGTGATGTCAGTTGTAAAGTCACCTTATTTTGTTTCCAATTTTATTTATTAGGATCTTCTCTATGTTTTTTAGTTAGTCGAGCTAATGGCCTGAAGATTTTTCTTATCTTTTCAAAAACAACTTTTTGTTTTGTTGACTTTTTGTATTGTTTTTTGTCTTTATTATTTCTTTTCTTCTACCAATTTTAAGTTTGGTTTGTTCTTTCTCTTCTAGTTTCTTGAGGTACATCATATTGATGTAGGTGTTCTTTGCTATAAACTTTCCTCTTAGTACTGCTTTTGCTATATCCTATAGGTTTTGCTATGCTGTGTTTCTATTTTTATTTATTTCAAGATTTTGTTTACTTCTCTCTTAATTTCTTCACTGAGTCAATTGTCATTCAGGAATATGTTTAATTTTAACGTATGTGTATAATTTCCAAAGTTCCTCTTGTTACTGATTTCTAGTTCTGATCCATTACCATCTGAGAAGATATTTGATATGATTTTGACTTTTTAAAATTTGTTTAGAATTTTTAAAAATACCCTAACATATGGTCTTTCCTGGAGAATGTTCCATGTGCTAAAGTGAAGAATGTATATTTTGCAGCTGTTGGATAAAATATTCCCTAAATATCTGTTAAGTCTATTTGGTCTAAAAACCAACTTAAGTTCAATATTTCTTTGTTGATTCTCTGTTTACATGATCTGTCCCATGTTGAAATTAGGGTGTTGTAGCCCCCAAATATTATTGTATAGGGGTCTATCTCCTTCTTTGGCTCTAATAACATTTGCTGTATATATCTGGGTACTCCAGTGACAGGTCAATATATATTTATAATTATTATATTCTCTTGCTGAATTGATCCCTTTATCATTATATAATGACATTCTTTGTCTCTTTTTATGTTTTTTGACTTAAAGTTTATTTTATCTGATGTAAGTGTGTCTATTTCTGCACACTTCTGGTTTCCACTTGTGTGGAATCTTTTTCCATCCTTTAGCTTTCAGTCTATGTGTGTCTTTACAGGTGAAGTGAGTTTTTTGTATGCAGCATATAGTTGGGTCTAGTTTTTTAATCCATTTAGCCAGTCTATATATTTTAATTGGAGAATTTAAATTTTTTACATTCTAGGTTATTGATAAGCAATATGTTATTTGTTTTATGATTGTTTTGTATATCCTTTGTTCCTTTCTTCATCTATTATTGCTTATCTTTGTAGTTTAGTGGTTTTCTGTAGTGATAACATTGGATTCCTTTCCTTTATGATTTCTGTATCTGCTTTACTAGTTAGTTTTATACTTTTGTGTGTTTTCATAATGGTAGATATCATACTTTTGCTTCTAGATGTAGGACTCCCTTAAGAATTTTTGGTAGGGCCAGTCAGTGTAGGGGTGGTGAATTTCCTTAGTTTTTGCATGTCTGTGAAAGACTTTATTTCTCCTTCAGAGAAATAAACTGTAGGATAGCTTTTCTGGGCATATTATTATTGGCTAGGAGTTTTTTGTTTGTTTGTTTAATTTCAGCTCTTTGAATATATCATCCCATTCCCTTCTAGCCTATAAAGTCCCTTCTAAGGCATCTGCTGTTAGTGTGATAAGAATTCCTTTATATGTGACTTGACACTTTTCTCTTACTGTTTTTAGAATTATGTCTTTGTCTTTAACTTTTAACAGTTTGATAATGTGCTTCAAAGAGGACCATTTTGGGTTGAATCTATTTCTGGACCTTTCAGCTTACTGGATCTGAATGTCTATGTTTCTCCTTAGACCAGGGAAGCTTTTTGTTATTATTTCATTAAATAGTTTTCTCTGCCTTTCCCCGTATCTTCTTCTTCTGGAACTCCCAAATGCAAATATTTGTTTGCTTAATTGTGCCTCACATGTCATGTAGGTTCAATCATTCTTTTTAATTTTTCCTTTTTTTTCTTTTTTATCTGACTGGGTTATTTCAAAAGATGTGTCTTTAAATTCAGAAATTCTTTCTTCTGCTTCATCTAGTCTATTGTTAAAACTCTCTGTTGTATTTTTTTTTATTTCATTCATTGAATTCTTCAGTTACTGGATTTCTGTTTGGTTTTTTTTATGATATCTATCTCTTTGTTGAATTTCTTATTCAGATCAAAAATTGTTTTCCTGGTTTCTTTGTATTACCTATCTGTTTTCTCTTGCATCTTGCTGAGTTTCCTAAACATTTTTATTTTTAATTCCTTTTCATGCATTCCACATATTTCCTTTTCTTTGTGGCCTGTTACTGGAAAATTTTTGTGTTCCTTTGGAGGTGTCATGTTTCCTTGTTTTTTCATTTTTCTTATGTCTCAACGCTGATATGTGTGCTCCTAGTGTAACAGTAGCATCTTCCAATTTTATGTAGTAGCTTTCATAGGGTAAGACTTTTTCCTGTAGATATATCTATAGTGTCAGGTGGGTAAGGTGCTTTGGCTTTGTTTCTAGATAGGCACAGTAATGCAGTCTTCATATGATTTCTTCAGCTATAATCAACATCAGCAGTGTCTGCAATTTCCTCAGTAGTTTAGGCTGAAGTTGTTTGTGGAGACTGTGGTACAACTTTGCTGGAGAAGGTGACACCAGGCAAGCTGTTCCTCAGGCCCCTTGGGGGGATGTGCAAGACTGGCAGTAGTGGTGGTGGGCCCAGGCAGGTATGTCTTCACACTCCTGGGAAGCACACAAAGGCACATGGTGCCCCTATTGCTAGAAGGGGTAGATTTGCCAGGCAGTAGCAGCAGGTCCTGGGTGGGGCAGTCCTTAGGCAGCACACAAGGGCACTGGTAGTTGTGGCAGCAGGCCCAGGTGGTGGTGGTGACGGTGGCCCAGTTGGGCCAATTCTCAGCTCCCCAGAAGGCACAGTGGCCCCATTGCTGGAGTGGGTGATGTTAGCAGTGACGGGCCTAGGTTTGCTGCTTTCAGGATCTGAGGAGCATGCACTTTGACTCCCTATGCTTTGGGGCAACTTTCTTGATGTGTTGGATCACATGTTCTCCAGGGTTTAGGGAACAAACCCTGGGCTCAAGTCTGGGGATACAGCTGCACCACTTGGTCAAGTTGGTATCATAACCCTGTAACCTTCTGGGTGGCTGTGGGGGAATGTCAGCAGGGCCCCAGGGATGTGGAGGTGCAGGGACTATTGTGCTCCAGGGCAGAATGTAATATGGTGGTGGCTCTACTCTCAAAATGGCACTGTGATGTAGTAGATTAGATCCTAGGGGTTTGGGGAGACCCAGTGTGGATTCCCTTTTTGGAACAATGCTATCACATGAACTCCAGGAAATTCCCTATACTGGGCATAGGACCTGTGAGAGCTGAGGGGCTCTTCTGTAGCTAGGATCACAGGTATCTGTGGTGAGAATGTGGACTGCTAGGATATTCAGCTTGCCTTTTTTCATCAGTGGGGAGTCCCCACAAAGACACAGGGAAGGCCATATCATCATGGTTGCAGAGATTGGAATTACACAACTTCAAGCCACAGAATACTAAGAATTGCCAACAACCAGCAGAAGCTAGGAGGAGGCAAGAAAGAATTCTTCCCTAGAGCTGTCAGAGAGAAAAAGGCTCTGTGGACACTTTGGTTTTGAACTTATGATGTCCAGAACTGTGAGAAAACAAAATTCTGTTATTTAAAGCCACACAATTTGTGGTACTTTGTTATAGCAGCCCTGGAAGCCTAATAAACTAATAATAATTTTCAGTAATTTGTTTGATTTTTCAGAACATATTTAAAGGGATAGCTAAACTCTTTCATATAGTATACATTAGTTGTCCAAAGATTCTAAGAAAACAACAACAATATACAAAAAAAATAGTGTTGTTACTATGTTTCCATACTAGTCATGCAAGATGAATGTAGGAGAAACGCAATTTAAATTTCCTAATTCTAACAGTAGAGAACTGGAAGGTATAAAGGTGGTTTTTACTCATTTTGTCTTTCATTGCTTATAAATAACAGAAATATTAGCACAGATGAAAATAGCTGATATTGAGAATATGAAAATATGACCATGGGTTTTTATTGTGTTGAATCTTAATTGGAACTGAAGGAAATAATATTTATATGATCTGAATTATATATTTCAGTCAAATTTGGTTTGTCTGGATAGAAACTACACCTAGGGAAATAGCTCTTCTGTAAACTTGATGAATAATTATGTAATTTTTCACTGACCAATTGTTTTTTGTAATGAAAATATTCTTAGTAGTAGAAAATCTTATTGTGCCTATAGAATTAATGACTTTCTTATCTGGGTTTCCATTACATTTCACACACACCTGTATTGTATTGCGTTAGGGTGATTTTTTGTCTATCTCTTCTGCTAAATAGTGAGCTCCTCAAAGATAAATAAAATTATTCATTTGCATGTGAATTTCCTGTTCCTAGCATAGTGCTTGGTATGTGGTAGGTATACAATAAATATTTGTTAATTGAAATAATTATTAAATTTACAGCTTCCAATAGTTATATCCATTCCAAATATCATTTATTTTAATGGCAATTTCAAATAATACAAAGCTTAAAAAATGTTATTTATGAACATTATATCATTAAGAAAGGCAGATATAATACAAATTAATTAGTCATCTATCATGAGGTTTTAGTTCAGTCTTCCCCTATAGTTTAGTGGGTTGACAAAGTGTTTTATTTTATTTCAGAAGTGCTGAGGACCATCTACTGAGCAAGCATCACTCAGTATATATGCCAGAGAACATGTTAAGAGCTAAAGAAAAAAAAAAAACAAGTAAGACTCTCTTCTTGCCCATAGGAGAGAGAAGAAGGTGCTATGCACTTTCTTTCTTAGCACCAGAAAAAGAGCATCTCAGCTTAGGAGTGGTGGATTGTGGTGGAAAATAAGCTAACCAATACAATACCAAGGCTATGTATTATCAGTTGAAAGCATTTTAAGATCTTGTCTCTATGGCTTGGAAGATAACTACTCCATCTTTCATTGCAACAGTGCACTTAAACAAGAATGTATCGTTGCAAGTCATCAAGAAGTCAGAATATTACAACAGAGTACAGAAGCAGTGGTTTCAATGACATCTCCAAGAACTCCAAAAAATAATATTAAATGGAAAAGCACTTATGAATTTTAACTTCAACAGTCAAATATTTGGGGTTTTTCCTTAAAATGTGCCATTCCTTCGCTATGTCCTATCTGTATAATTTGTCCTTGTCTAAGTTTGTACAAGAAGATTGAGGTTCCAGCCTTAACACCCAAAGAGTCTTCATTTTTCTCTAACATATTTACCAAGTCCCTTAAACTTACTATGCTGCCTCAAATACAGTCATTATATGTTGAATTTTGAAAGCACCTATGTATATTATTCTCTCTTCTTAAGAACAACAAACGTAAATAAGCTGAATGGGAGAAAAATCAAAGTGTGATACTTGCATAAATTTGTCTGGTCATTGTCTCACTATTGACAGCAAGTTCATTTGGAGAATAAGAATATCTGGGGTAGAAGTATTAATGTAGTTTTTATATTAATATAGGAATTTTAAATTTGCTAATCTTAGAATTTGTTAAGAATATATTTTCCAACTGCAATTTTACGTGTTATTATGTAGTCAACAGTGACATTTATTCTGAGAAATTTCAAATTATTTTTAATATTTCAATTATCTGTTCAATTTTACTATTTGATTTTGAAGGCTAATTTAGGATAATTAAGGATAATACATATTAAGAAAAAGGTGAATGGCAAAAATTACGTTTAAGTATATATACATTTTTTCTAAATCAGGGTTACTAAAAGGTAATACTCTGTGAAACAAAAGGTTTTCTCACAGGTGTTGCTTTAATAATCTTAGATGTTTCAGAAATTAACAGATACAAATTAACTGGTTACTCCAACTTTCCTAGTGTCCTCTGCTCCAGGAGCCCTCAGTAGGTTTCCTAAATGCAATGTTCTGGCAATGAAGACATTCATTGAGCACTGCTCTCTGCAGCATTTGCATGTAGATGGGATTCTTAGGAGGATTCTGTCCAGCTGTTACTCTGTGAATAGCATACTAAAATGATGCAGTTCCTTTAGCAAACTCATGATATTTTCAAACTAATTTTCCCCAGAGGAAAAAAAGAGGACTTTATAATGAAGATTTCCACCTTTCTTAAAGCTAACATGAGTATTCAAAGATTAACCACAAGAATTGAATCTATTAAACCCCTCAGACTTATATAAAAGCAAAATGACTAAGGTAAGGCTAAATAAAGTCATGATACAATTTAAGTTTCATGCTCATGTATTTTAATGAAAGGTAGACTGAGTTCTCATATGATTAGCTTCTAATATTTTTTAATGTAAGAGTATTTTAGGGCATAGGATATGTTTCATGTTAATTTACTAAATTGAAATTATTTACACAATAGAAGAGACATACATGGAAATGGGTGTTCATAAGGATTAATAGCATAAGAGAAGGGATACTTAAGTCTTGCTAGCTATTTAATCTTTAATTTGTTTTAACAGGATCTTTGTGGCATTAGGACAAAAAAAAAAAAGAGTATATCCTCTACTCCCCCTCTACTCCCCAGAACCACTAAGTACAGCTGTGCAGGTGATCCAATGTACAACACCAGGGGTCTCAAATCACATCCCAGGCTATTGTAAATAGCACTCTTGTGTGTTGTACAGTACATAGCCTGTGTGACTGTAAAAGGCATCCTGCCCTGGCATTGAATATAGTTTGTTATTTCAGCCTGAATTTTCCAGTATGGTCTTTCCATGCCCTGGCTATACACGTGTGAATAAAAAAAGTTTTATTTCATTAATTCATTTAGTTATTTTTGATCAGTAATTTCTTTTTTTTCATGTTTTAGTTGACATTTAATTATTTAATTTGATTTTATTTTATTGCAGTACAAGATCATTTGAAGAACATCAAAATAATCTACTTATTTTCTTTAAATATGCTGTACAAATCAACTCGTTTCATTTTCACACTGTCTCTCTCGCCAGAAATAATCTTCTTCCCTAAAAAACCATATTATTTTGAGAACAATTCTGCTCCTATTTTAAACCCTGACTATTAGCCTTCTTCAACTGGAAATGTATCTTATGGCTTTTTGTACATATTTTGCTAGCACAATGCTTTTGCTATAAGTGGTTGGATTTTTTAGTTTTATTTACTTATTTTTTGTTTTAGTCCCTTTTTTTGGAGTGTTTTTATGCTTTACTTTTTATTCTGAGATAATTGTAGATTCAAATTTAGTTGTAAGAAATAATACAGAAATTCTGTATACTGGTCGCCCAGTTTCCCTAACGGTAACTTCTTGGATAACTATAGTATAATATTACAACCAGGAAATTGGTAGAATACATCAAGCTTATTTGGCATTCACCAGTTATACATGCACTTGTGTGCATGTATTTAGTTCTGTGTAATTTTATCACATGTGTAGACTTGTCACCACCACAACAGTCAAAACACAGAACAATTCTATCACATGGATACCTCATACTACCCACAGCCACAACTCTTCCTCTCCTCTCCCTAACACCTGATAACCCTCTCCATCTCTATAATATTGTCATTTCAAGAATACAATAACAGCTTTTTCAAACCATCTCTTGATAAATAACATGATAAATTATTAGCTGAATTATTAAAAATTTGACATCTTTTGCTTCCAGTGACGTCATAGTTGTAATTTTTTCCCTAAACTTTTCCGTATAATACAACATTGCCCAGATTATCATAACCAGTTTTATAGTTATATTACCATCTCTTTATTTGGAATACATTTTGCTCTTGTTACTTAGAGTATTCTTTAATGAGATAAAGTTTTCTTAACTTTTATTTATAAAAGGTTTATTAAACAAGACCATTTAAATATTATTTAAAATAAAAAAGCATTTTTATATGCAGCATTACTAACTTTATCACTAAATTATTGGTATTAAATTAAAAGATTTAATCTTTCTGGGTTTTACATCTCACGTTTTTTTCTTATTCATATAGAGATTTAATCAAAAGAAGGTTTATATTTTAAGATGGTAAAACTGCCTCTAACTGAATAACTTTTTAGTGTTGCTCTTCTGGGTATTATGGCATTATCCTTTATCTTTAATTTATTATTTAAATAAATTCATAATATAAAGTAGTAAACCAAAGTTACAATCAGTTCATAAATTTGCCCTTGACAATGGCAGCAAAGGGTATATTACGGACAAGCTTGATGAATAGGCATTAACTTCAAAAATTTAACTGTATCTATTAGAATTCTTATCTAGATATCTATGTAGATAACTTCCTATTTATCTACTATCCATTAATTTATCCTAAATTCTAGGTTGGACAAGTTTTTATTACCATGGACTTATTTTCATATCACAAATGAGACCATGAGTTTACACTTCACTTTATAAAGTAATACTGTTTCTTGTGCTTTGTTTTCCTATACTTTTTTCATTTTAAAGATGATTTTTAGTGAAAATGCTCAATATAAACACAATGGTTGAAGATACCAGAAGAAATTATGACTGCTTGATTCAATATTTTTTATATACTATTTTCCCCTGTTGAATCATCTTTGATTAGGTAGAAGAATTTATAAGAATATTCAGCTTTTCTGTTACCATTAGAAAATTTTGACATTTGCAGGACATCACTGCAACATTCTCTAGGTATATTATCATTTATAACAGTGACATACTCTGCAAATATTTTTTATTTACTATTTGTTTGCATGTAAGGGTCAATATCAACATGTATCCGTCTTAACTATTCTAACAATGTTGGATCATACTTAAATAGGCTGAGATAGAATAGTTACCCTGAATAATATAGAATGTTTCATCACCCTTAATCTTTAATAAGATTCTTTCAAATTTGTGATCTTATGTCTCTCTGTGGATAAGAAATAAATTAGTCTAGGCCTCACTAGGTCTTATGATACTGACTACATGCGTATATTGAAGCTATTTCATGGTGATCTTTAGCATAGAAATTTAACTCTTCAGATGGTCATATGAGATCATTTCAGATATTTAAAGTATTTATAATATAAGAAGGATGATACTTAGTCTGTTTGAATAGATGGGAAAATTAAGGCCAATAGTTAAAAATTATAAAGGGAAAAATTTTGACAAAGATAAATAGACATTTAGTATAATTAATGCTTTCCCAAAAATAAATGATTGCTTATGAGGTAGCGAGATCCTTTCTTTGAAAAGACGCATACAGAGGGCAGACAACTGATTACTGGTAATAAGGGATTCACGAACAATTCAATAATCATTGTTCTAGGTGATTATTAAAATATCTTTTTAATGCCAGGTTTCCCTTTGACAATCTCATCAGTATTTTCCAAGTGTTATTAACATTAAATGGCATATTAATCCAAAAAAATTCACCTAGCCTGCATTTTGCTTAGAAACAATGCTTACTACAACACCAATCATTTAGCAATATATTGCTCATTTCAGCCACAAAAATGTAGGCAATTATCAAAAGCAAAATTATAATAAATATTACATAAATATATAAAAATAATAAATAAGATGCAGTAAATGTTTGAAGGCACTGTTTTAACATAGATTTTGAACTATCTGAACATAACATAAAACAATATTTAATTTTTACTCCCTCTAAAGATATTTCCAATTATAAAATAATTCTGTTTTCATATATGAAGCCATATCTGTAGCAAACCACTCATGCCCTTGGAATTGACTTTTCTGGAGAGGTTAGAAATTTTTAATGGCTTTCTTTTCAGATTAAGTATGTGACTTAATAAAAACATAGTTGTGCAATATTTGTCATGGGTTATAGGAAACACCAGAGTGATAAAACAAAGTAAATAAAGCTATAAAGAGTGCCATAAAGGCATGTAAGATTATATGATACAGAATTTTATTGATTAAGCCTCTGATTGAAGTATTCAAAAAATTTACATTCTAATTTTCTAGTTATCTAGGTTTCTGCAAATGACATACTATTAAAAACCTGGTGGAAAGGTCTACCTTAAGGTTATACATCCCATAGCTCTTGATAATATTCAGTTTCAAAATTGAAATAAGTTAATTACATTCTCCAAGGATCCATTTTCAGAGTAGGTGCAGCTGTTGCATTTTCTTTTTTAGAAAGACAATTATAATTACAGGAAACTTGCTTAAGAAATGAAATTAATAATGCATTACAATTTTAGAGAAACAGTGAGAATGAAGTTTTGGTTCATGTAGGAAAAGGACATAGGTGATGACAGATCAATAGAACAAGGTATTCTATGTGTGTGTGTACTTTAAGTCACATTTCTGGAAAGAGCACATGCAAGATAATCTTCTACCAATGATTTCATAACGAGAGAGTCATCTTGTGTTTTCTACAGAAAGGACATTGCCCAAAACAGGCATAATATTTAACAAGAAGATCACAATCTGGCAAGGAGGACATCTCTAAACAAATAATTCCATGATATGCTTATAAAGCTATGTATAAAGCATATCTGGAACAATATAGGAGGAGAAGACTGGCTCAAGGATTTAAGGGAAACTTCACAGTGGGAGTATATTTCAGCTAAGCCTTTAAAGCAAATTGTATAATTAATTAGGATGACAAGACTTGGGAGTATAGGAATTAAAATTAGGCAATATTCCTAAAGGAGAACACTGTCAAGAACTGTGAAGGGTCACATATTATGTCCTACTTGTCAGCCAGCAAGTGAGCCTGCCACATGTGCAAACATGCAGGAGAAGGAAAGAGACACATGAGGTCAGAGGCAAAGGATTTTATTAGTTATGGTACAGTGAGCAGGATGAACTTCAGGTTTGTATCAGTTTTCCTTACCCCATTTTCCACAGAGTGATATGAAGATAACCAAGTAATATCTACATGTCCAGTGGGTTGCATAACAAAAGAGAAACCATGAGCTATAGTGAACAGTAAGAATTGACTGTCTATTCCTCTAGGGTGAAAGACTGTCCCTTTTTTTTCAAGAATCTAAGGAAGCCTAGCCTTTCCACCAAGAAAGTCACTAATTCCATATTCCAAGCCTGTTTGTGATTTAAAAAGAAAGCCTTAAAAAGATAGTTTGGAAAGAAGGAAGTCAGTGCATCTACTTAGAAGATGTGCAGAAATGAGTTAGACCCCTGAAGAAGTGCCACCCAATAGAAACAACCAATTGTAAAAACTTTAAGAGATAAAATAGTATGTGTATCTAAAGAACCTCAAGAAGTCTCATATGGATAAATGATGGTATGTTCTTTGGCTCATCAAAAGAGAAAATTCTAGAAAGATTACCAGATTATGAAGAGCTTGGGGTAGCTTACTAATACATTTGGCTTTTACTCTGAAGGTTAATTGGGGGTGGGGGAAAGGGAACACAGAATGATTCTAAACAGGTGAGTAACATAGTCAGACTTGTAAGAATCATTGCAGCTGTTGAGTGAGGATGGCGTGAATATAGGCAGAGATGCCAGCTCAAAAGCTCTGAAAATTAGTGTCTAGGGGTGATGACAAGAATCAATCAAGTTGTACCCAGGTTGAGGATGAAGAGAATGATTTAAATCTAACTTAGTAAAAAGTCTTTGGAATTTGCAAATCAGCTAGAAGTAAGATGGGATAAAGGAGATGGAGAAACTGGATATATCTTGAAGTTCCTGATTCTAAAGGAAATGAAGAATAGAAAAAGGTCAATTGGATAGGAAAAAACTTAATTATTTTACTATTGACTTTCCAAAGGATGAAGAAAGAAGTTGTTGGTAGAAGATATTTAGAATTTAAGTGAGACTGAGAATAATTGTTAGGAATTATAAATGAAGCTATAGGAGTAAATGAAATCAGGGAAAATGAGTACACATCCATTCATAATTAAAATATATCTAAACAAAATAAATATAGAAGGAATTTACCTCAATAAAAGAGTAACTATCTATAAAAACTCATAGCTAATATCATAATCAGTGGAGAAAAAAAAACTGAAAGCTTTTCATCTAAGATCTGGTACAGGGCAAAGATGCCCACTATCATCACTTCTATTCAACATTGTACTGGAAGTCCTTGACAGAACAATTAGACAAGAAAAGGAAATAAAAGCCATCTAAATCAGAAAGGAAAAAGTAAAATTAACTCTCTTTGCAGAGGACATGATTGTATATATAGAAAACCCTAAATTCTCAATTAAAAAAAACCTGTTAGAGCTAATAAAGTCAGTAAAGTTGCAGGATACAAAATCAACATAAAAAATCAGTGGCATTTTTATATATAAACAACAAACTATCTGAAAATGAAATTAAGAAAATGATCATTTTTACAATAGTAACAGAAGAATAAAATACTTAGGAATAAACCTAACCAAAGAGGTGAATGATTTTTACACTGAAAATTATAACATTTATGAAGGAAATTAAAGAAGATACAGATAAATAGAAAGACAACCTGTTTATAAATTGAAGGAATTAATATTTTTAAAATGTCCATAATACCTGAAGTGATCTACAGATTCCATTCAATCCCTATCTTTACAGACATAGAAAAAAGATTCCTAAAATTCATATGAAACCATAAAAGACCTCAATTCATGAGATTGCTTTGAATAGCCAAAGCAATCTTGAGCAAAAAGAGTTAAGCTGGAGGTATCAAACCTTCTGATTTGAAAATATGTTACAAAGGTATAGTCATCAAAACAGCATGGCATTGTCATAAAAACAGATATATAGACAAACTGAACGGAATAAATAACCCAGAAAATAAATTCACACATTATTGGTCAACTGATCTTTGACAAGAGTGCCAAGAACACACAGTGGGGAAAAGAAAATCTCTTCAATAAATGGTGTTGAAAAAACTAGATATCCACATGCAGAAGAATGAAATTGGACCCTTATCTCACATCATATACAAAAACTCAACTCAGTATATACTAAGGATTTAACTATAAAACTTGCAACCATAAAACTACTAGAAGAAGACATAGGGAAAAAGCTTCTTGATTTCGATCTGGGAAATGATTTTTTGGATATAGCACCAAAAGCACAGGCAAAAATAAACAATTGGGACTATATCAAACTAAAAATTTTCTCCACATTAAAAGAAACAATCAAAATGAAAAGTCTACCTATGGAATGGCAGAAAACATTTGCATGCTATATTATCTAACAAGGAGTTAATATCCAAAACATATGAGAAACTTAATTCCAAAGAAAAAAACAAATAACCTAGTTAAAAACATTGCCAAAGGACTTGAATAGATATTTTCCAAAGGCATACCAATGGCCAAGAGGTATATGAAAAGGTGTTCAACATCATGAATCATCTGGGAAATGCAAATCAAAACCACAATGAGATATGACCTCATATTTATGGCTATTATAAAAAAGACCAGGTGTGGTGGCTCATGCCTATAATCCCAGCATTTTGGGAGGCTGAAGTAGGAAGACTGCTTGAGGCCAAGAGATTGAGAACAGTCTGGGCAATACAGCAAAAAATAAAAAAAATTAGCCAGGCATGGTGGTAGACACCTGTAGTCCTAGCTACTTGGGAAGATGAGGCAGGAGGATCACTTGAGCCCAGGAGTTTGAGGTTGCAGTGAACTATGATTATGCTACTGCCCCCAAGCCTGGGAAACAGAGTGAGACCTTGTCTCAAAAAAAAAAAAAAAAAAGGGACAAAATTTAACAAGATAGCAATATTGGCCAGCCAGGATATGGAAAAAAAGGCACACTTGTACAGTGTTGGTGAGAATGTAACTTGGTATAGCCATTGTGGAAAACAGTATGAGGGTTCCTCAAAAAGTTGTAATTATCCTTACTATATTGATCCAGCAACCTCACTTCTGGGTATATATCCTAAGGAAATGCAATCATATTTTAAAGAAATATCTATACTCCCATGTTCATCGCAGCATTACTCACAATAGCCAAAGTATGAAAAATTCTAAATGTTCATCAACAGATGAATGGATGAAGAAAATGTGGTGCATACACACACACACACACACACAAACACACACACTGGAATATTATTTGGCCATTAAAGAGAAGTAAATTCTGTCATTTACAACAACATGGATGAATTTGGGGTACATTATGTTAAGTGAAATAAGCCAGGCACAGAAAGACAAATACTGTATGATCTCAGTCATATATGGGAGCTAAAATAGTTGAGCTCATAAAAATTCAGGGTAGAATGGTGGTTGCCAGGGATTGAGAGGTGAAAAAATTGGGAGATAGTGGTCAAAGAGTACAAAGTTTCAGTTATGCAAGATTAATAATTTCTGGGCATCTAATGTACAGCATGGTTAGGATGGTTGACAATACTATTGATATATTGTGTACTTCAAATTTGCTAAGAGGGTAGATCTTAAGTGTTCTCACCACACACATATACATACACACACACACACACACGTAACTATTTTTTTTTTTTTTTTTTTTTTTTTTTTTTTTTTTTTTTTTTTTTTTTTTTTTTTTTTTTTTTTTTTTTTTTTTTTTTTTTTTTTTTTTTTTTTTTTTTTTTTTTTTTTTTTTTTTTTTTTTTTTTTTTTTTTTTTTTTTTTTTCTGTTGATATCTTGTACGTGCAATTACAGCACATGCCTTCTAGGAGATCAATTTGAAAAGGTATACTTGGCTAGAACTTCCTTTGGCTATTTCTTCTTCACTTCCCTCCTCCCCCTGCCCTGCTTACTGCCTGAAATGTGGTAGTGCTGGCAAGAAGGGTAACACAGTTATCTTACTGCAAGAATGATAATGAAAGCCATCATCATGCATCAGTCAGGGTCTGGGCAATGGACTGAAACAAATTAACCCTGGCTTCTGAGTGGCTTAATAAACAAACATATATTTCTCACTCAACAGAAGTGTGTTGCAGTATCAGCTCCTCTCTCTGGCAACTGCCTTTTAAGCAGTGACTCACAGATCTAGTCTGTTGCTATCTTGTACGTGCAATTACAGCACATGGCTTCTACATCAGGGAAGCAGGTGGATAGTGCAAGAGGGTCATAAAGAGGCTTTCTATTGCCTTAGCTTGAAAGTGGCACAAGTCTTCCCTTCTTAGTCTATTGGCTTGAACTAGTCACATGAACTTGCCTACTTGCAAGAGGGCAAGAAATTACAGTTTAATGTGCCCAGGAAGGGGAAGAGTATTAGAAAGTAGGAAGCACTCATGCAATCCTCTAAGACACTTTGAACAATTATACCAGCCTTTTATGTCCCACCTCTGGACATCTTGCTATATGAGAACAATAAACACCTATTCCTTAGAGCCATTCTAAGTCAGATTTTTGTCTGAAGTCAAATAGAATCCTAACAATTGAAAAATATTAAATTTAAATTACTTCAAATTAGTTCTGAAAATGAATACTGGTTTACACTTATGGAATTTAAAATAAATAAGATCTCTTTGGTTCAAATCCCATATTACTAATAAAAAACTAAGCAGACAGGGATCGTACCAGAACTGAGTAGGCACTGAAATAGAGGACATGGTGTTCCAGACTTGAAGACAGTGGGACCCAGAAGTTTGCTATGCTGTGCTCTGTTTCTTTCTTTCACTGTTAGATCAGAAGACTTCCCTGGAATAGAATAGGCATGTATTTATACTCTCAACTACTAGGTGGCACAGTGAGTATGTGCCAAGTTTAAAGCAGCCTATTCTAGAGTACAAAATTAAAGCCCATTTTGAAGCAAATTAGGAAACTTAATAATATTTACTTTATTTGGTTCTTTTGGCAGGGAGGTAGGAAGTTCATATATATCAGAAAATTCTTTGTCTTCTCCACTCTTTCTTTTATTTTTTTATTTATTTCTTTATTTGCTTGAGACGTTGGTTAAGTTACTTGACTTCTTTTTCACTGTTTCCTTATCTGATAAACTAGAATTAATAGCAAGACCCACATCACAGCTGTTAAGGTTTTAGGAGGGGTTTTTCTTGCTAGAACTTTTTCATTCACACTTTTTTACCTTTGGATTTGTCAGCCGTAAAACCATAAATAGCAAGAGTATTAATAGCCAAACAGGAAATAAATTATGCTTTTTTTTTTAACAATTGGGAAAAATCAATGCTTCCATTGTAACAAGGAGCTTTCCTGGTACAGCAGACTTAGTTCTGGAAGTCTAACAGGACCTTGTAATTTGTACTCCCATGATATAAAATTGGTAGATACTGCATGATCTCCACTGGCATGGAGAAGGTTGTCAGTTAACTTTTCTAAACAGGCACAAAAAGATGGTTGACACAGTCCTAAGATTTACCACATGGAAATAGACAGGGAGCATGTGAAAACTGGTTTGGTGCCCCTACAGTTACCATACCCATTATGGAGACTAGCCCAATAAATGGCTCTGGATATGACCAATCACAATTAGCAACATTTCTCTTCTGTAGGAGATAAAACTAAGTAAGAAGGATCTCTAAAATGAACATATTAATGCCTACCTTATAGGAATATGGGGTTATATAATAAAGAGCTCAGTGAGTGCAAGAAGTATGTGATGGGTTGAATTCTGCCCCCGCAAAATTCATAGGTTGAAGTTCTAGCCCATATTCATATGCTGAAATTCTAACTTAATATGTTAAAGTCCTAAAGTGAATGTGATCTTATTTGGGAATGGGCTCTTTGTAGATGATCAAGCTAAAGTGAGGTCATTAGGGCAGGCCCTAATCCAGTATGACTGAGTACTTACAAAAGAAGATTGGGGTGATGCCTTTACCTGCCAAGGAACACCAAAGATTGCCAGCAACCCACCAGAAGCTATGGGAGAAGCATGGAAGAGATTCTTCCTGATAGCTTGCAGAAAGAACCAACACCACTGACATCGTGGTCTTGGATTTCTACCTTAAAGAACTGTGAGAAAATAAATTTCATTTGTTTAAGCCACCCAATTTGTTGTACTTTGTTACAGCAGCCCTAGCAAACTAATACAAAGTGTAAGGGGAAATGATTCCTGTCCTACGGGCCAAGTAAAATGTAAAGAGAAGGCTCCCTGTGCATATTGGAAGACTTAAGGTTTAAAATGTATTTACTAACGTGCACCACACATAGCAAGCAGGAAATGGTCTTGTCATTGCAATTTTCCATATTTTGCTCTTGGTTTTGTTAATAATGTAATGGTTAAAACCAACTTTGCTTTGAATCCCAGTTCTACCACTTTCTAGCTGTGTGGCCTTGAACAACTTACTTAAATTTTCTATACTTCAGTTTCCTCATCTCCAAAATGAGCATATTAGTGCCTACCTCAGAGGAATATGAGATCATATAACGAAGAGTTCAGTATGGGTCCACTTTGAATCCTCACTACATTTTAGCTGTTATCATTTTTTTTTTTATTTTCAATTGTTCAAACATTCCCTTTTACTGCTTGACATTGAGGATTCACATTAGGATTCACTAACTATGCCTTGTGAATAAAGAATATTTTACTAATAATTCATCCACATTTTTAACTTACTCTACTGTGAAGTTGGGGTATTATACAAAACTTATTTTAGATAGCATTTTCCCCAGAAACAAGATTTCACAGGAACAGTTTGTTTAAAAACATTGGAACACCTCACTGAACAATAATTAAGGTAATGAAGTTTTATTCAAAGTGCTAAGCTGGTCCCTTGTAGTCAATTAGGTGTCCAGAGAAGTGCATTTATGTTTCAAACCACCAGGGCACATTTAAACCACTGAAGTACGATGTTGCCCTGGTGACTTTAGGATAAAGCTGCGGGAGATTTGCTCAGGCCATTTATTATCTTCAAGTTAAAGAGCCCTATTAACTTGTTCAAACACTAAGCATATCACGTATCAACTAGTACTAGTACTCTTTTCCTGCTGCTGAACTTATAAGAAAAAGGAAACATATCAGAAGTATTTTTTAATATGTTAGAAAAGCAGCCAAATAAATCAGAAATTTTTCAGTGTTTCTCCCTCCTATAAAATTTTCTGTCAACTTAAAAATATTTCAGTGTCCAGTTTGCTTGAACTGTGCTAATAAATGCATTCAATTAGGATACATTTTATCTATTTCAAGCTTTAAAATATACAAATTTCAGAACTTAAACTTTACAGACTGGGGCATTCTTCTTAAATTGATCCTAAATCTCTCTGCTGCAGTTTCAGTCAGTTTTATACTATTCTTTCCTCAGTATGGATTGATAATTACTGATGGTCATCTGTGTAGGGTACAGGGTCCATTCTTTTGTCTGAAGACATTTTGTATATCTGAGAAGTCTGTAATGTAATTAGTGCATTTTTTTTTCTATTTCAAAAACAAAATCTTGCACTGTAGTATGTGCATAGTTGACAGTAAAATGAATCAGTGAACTTGGGAGTATTTATTTCTGTCTGAATAATCTTTACTAGTTTATCAATAACTGAGTATTCTGGCAGCTTAAATTGAAGTAATGACTTACTCCAGTTGGAGAAGTTATACATTCAAAGAGTCTTTAAAGAGTCCTTACCTTTTCAGTAACTCACTTCAGGGATTAGATATTCTCTCTTTTATAATATCTAACCTAAAAAGCTACTCTCTTCTATAATTTTACCGAACTATATTCACTTTTGTTCTAGGAAACTTTTTTTTTTGAGACAGGGGTTGTGTTATGTTTCCCAGGATGCACTGGAACTCCTGGTCTCAAGCAATCTTCCTGCCTCAGGCTCCTGAGTAGCTGGGACTACAGGTACATGCCACAGCACTGGCTTCACAATAGGTTAACAATAACAATAGGTTGCTATGTTTGCTTAAGGGCCATTTGTGTATTTGTAGATCATGAGTCAGTAATGTCTTAGCATGCTACACTATGTTCAATAAATATTTCTTACACTTAAAAATCATGGTATTTGATATATGTTATATATGTAATATCAGATACAGTGATATGTATTAATATATAGAGAGGTAGCCAAAAATTATTAAAATTGGGTAGAAGAAATAGGATTTTTAAATGACAACTTTGTCTTCTATTTTACTTTTCAAATAGGTTAGTGCTTTATTACCTTCCTTTTATATTTATGTGTTATCAAACAACTATTTCAATCACTTTTATTTTAACTTTTTGTGGATACACTAGGAAATCATATGATTTAAAAAATAATTGTTCCATGCATGCTTAATTAAAAGTATGGAATTATACTGCTTTAAAACCATTCAAGCTAAATTTATCATGGTACTGATCTATGGAACATGATTTTGTCATATTAAGCAACATTTTGTTTATATAAGGGAATTGATCCAGAATATTTTCTGGTAGATATTTGCAGAAGTAGGATGGCTTCAGTGATGTGCTCCTAAACTCCCTCTCTCAAAATGAAGAAAAGAAAAAAAAAGTCCAAACTTGTGGCATGTTTCAATTTCACAGCCAACCAAGCTATTAACCTGCTATCACTGAACATGGAGTTGTAGGGAGATGTACAGGATTAGCTTCCTCAACCCAGTACCAGGCAACTCCAGCTCACCACTAGATGACTTTATCTTGTTCTCCTATTAATTCTCCTTTACTAATTTCCTCAATATCTTAGTTTTATCCTGTTGTATTATTTGTGTTTTGGTTAAGAGTCTCAAAAACTTTTGAAGAGTGAGGTGGATCTTAAATAAATCAATTATAAGGAAATATGTCCTTTTAAAGAATCCCAAGTTTTACATACCCTCATGGGTTGCTTGCTCTGTGAACATGTTAAGTAAGTCAGATATTAAACTTAGAAAAAATAATTTATATATATTTTTAGTTAAATGGACAAAATGGGGCTTTAGTGGTACATATTAATTGTATTTATAAATTCATTTTTAATTTAATCTGTCAATTCAAGCATTTCTTAAGGTTAAGTAATCACCTAAGCTACTCAGCAATGTTTGAGGATAAACACAAAGCAAAAGTGTGTTTTTTTTGAAATATAAAAAGTGTGTTTTTATATTTCAATAATATAAAACTATTGAAATGATTTTAAAATATACTAATTATAATAAGCCTCTACCACTGTAGCTATAATCGAAATATAAGCAATGGATTTTAGGCAAGTCCTTTAATATATTGAAAAATTTAACAGTACTGTACCACCTATTAATATGCCATTTTCAAATAATCATTATAACATTACATTTACTGATATTTACTTTGTTTTAAATATATAAACATAAATTTCACCTAAAGTAAGCAGGAAATCTTCAACTTAACAAACTGAATGGAACAATGTTTGGTTCATAGGTACATGTTTTCAACAAAGAGAGAAGTGAAAATTCTGTGACATGGGTCAGTAGTTTGCAGCCTGATTTATTGAGAACAGCGGGTGGCTAACAACTAAACTTATAAGATGGTGTCTCTGAACAGTATGCTTGTTTTCTAGGTCAGGGTTTTAATTTTCAAAGGAAACCAAGTGTATAAGTAGTGATCCTGACATGGATTGAGTTGCTATTTCATCAGCAAATTAGATATATACCTGAAAATGCAGTAATAAATTAGATATTAAAAATTGAGGATGCTATTTTTAGTATAAAATGTAATATCTATTTTAAATCAATATGGTTTTCAAACAAATATCCATGAAGTGAGGATATGCTTTGAATAAATAACTGGTTGACACAGCAGTGACTTAATATTAGTTAAATACAAATTATCATGGAAGAAGGCACAATGTTCCATCCCTCTATTGCAAATTGAAAGGATATCAGGCAACCTGAATTCTAATCTCAATTCTGTCACTATAGGGTGTATAGTTTTATGTTCTTTTGCTTTTTATTTTTCTAGTTGTATTCTTTACTAGTAAAATGAAAGAAAATTTCAAATGTAAAATGTTTATAAGGAAAATACGGTTGAAACATTTGAATTCCTTTTTCTTTCTGGAAACATTTTAAAAGGAAAAAATGTTTATGTAAACAAATTATTATGCAAATTAATTCTTACTTGTAAGTTGGCCTTTAACAAAATTGCAATCAGAAATCACTATATCTATAATAAAATATAACTCTTTTCATATTTATATATGTAAACCACCCACAAAAGCAGAAAATACTTTTGTGTAATTTAGGATAAATTAAATGATAATGTAATATTAGTATAACTTTGCAAAGCCAGATTTCCAGACCATAGGTTATACCACACTTAGTATTAAATGGCTTAAATAATGTCAGTAAAATATGCAATTTAAGAAGAGACATACAAATATTTCTGGATTTACATAAATAATTATACCTAAATTTTTTTCAAACAAAAGGGAATATTTGAATATGAAGTAAATATACAATATTTTAATGATGTGGTCCATTTTGCTAATCTGTTCATTTTCAGGACACATAGAAGAACTGGGAATAATAAGTAGTTATAGGCCCATTCAACTGCTTCTTGATATCTACTCCTTCCTTCCACATTTATATATTTGTATTTGTTTGTTAATAACACCAATCATTTTAATTGTAGAAACTATCAGACAGAATAAAAGCTGCCTTTCATTAATCCTCTATTTAATCAACCTCCTAGCTTAACAAATACTTTCCATTTCTTTGACTGAAATACTCTGAACTATTTCTATAGCACAGTAAGCTCTTTTGGTTAGCAGGCCACTATGCAGATTGTCTGAATAATTTTGTTCCCAGCGGGTCAATTTCATGCTTACCTAGAGACAGTTGTAGTTAGTCCCAATAACACTAAATAAAAGTGCTTCTACTGTAAAAGCATACATACAATTCTAGAAGTATAAATTCTAGAGTTATAGCAATAAAATATCAAAAATGCCAAAAAAGGGGGGATTAAGCCAGCTATAAATCAAAACAATTTTATGACAAAAGTCAATTTGAAATATGTGAACAGTTAGTTCCATGTATACCTTTCTCTTATCAATTGCGAAACACAGGAAAATATCAGGGCTTTTTTTTTTTTTCTCCCTCAGCCTCATATTTTCTTTCCTCTACTCAGTTGTCTAGGTCATGCTCCTAGGTCCTCACGCAGGATTTAACTTTCTAACTCACAAATTTGCTTTGCATTATAATTCAAACAATTGTCTTGGATGAGTTTAGTGTCTATGTGGACAATGATTCTTCTAGCACCCAGTAAAATTTATTTGATACTAAAGCTGACACTCCTTTTCTATATAATAGAACCCTTTAAAGTAGCTGAGATTTTTCAGGGAGATTGTACCTTCCCAAACACAAGAGTGATGAGCATGCAATTGCAAACAACACCATAGAGCAGAGAAATATGGGATTATAAAGGATCTGAGAAGCAGCAGCCACAGAGGTGGAAAGAGATAACAGTTATAGCCCCTGTGGAAGAGAAGAGAAGGGTGTGTTCCCCAGAAGCCAACTGCTCTGAGAAGCCAAGGAACATGGTGATTAAAAATCTCTAAGTGATTTGTGAGATTAGTGATCAGACTACACCTCAGTAGAGTGCTGCTACTTAAAGTCAGATAACACTGAGTTAGAGAGAATTGTATAAAAAAATAGAGATGATGAGTATAGACCATTTTCAAGGGTATCATTGGTATTGGCAATACTGGGATTGCTATTCTTTTTGATATAGCATATGGAGAAAATTCATTTAGTATTTCCCAAATCTCACCTGATTTGTGGGAAAGGGTAGCAGGTTATGCTTTTCTCTAATTTTTAACTGAGTTTTACCCATTTCTGTATAGAAAGATACACAGTTTCTGCAATATCTTTTGATACAACCCTCTTTTCTTTCTTAGCTAATTTTTTTCTTCAGAACAAATACATACACTCATTGACATTTCTTTACAATATAGAGTACTTATGAAATATATGAATATTATAGCTTAAAAGCAAAAATTTTGAATAAGAAACAAATAGAAAGGAGAAGTATTACTATCTTTGTTTCTATAATTAATTGTGTTTTGTTACCAATTAAGTAACCTCAGGTTTATGGTATTCTGTTCCAAAGACCCACAGCTCTACAGAGTCCCACATAAACCTAGGCATCAAAATAAGGCCCTAAAGTCCTCAGTACCTACTGCAAGTTTAATTGCCCTTAATTAATTTGCATATCTTATTAAAAGAAAAAAAATGTTACACTTGCCTCTGTCTTCTGCTAACTCTCTTGCTGCTTCCACTTTCCTCCACAATTCAAATAGAAAATTCTTGGGGTTGTTTCCAATGAAAATCCAGAAGCAAAGGAGGCAGCCCCTTCTCTACATCCCTTTCTTTTTCTCTTCTTTGTTCCCAATAGATAAAACTTTTTTTAATAACTGATGTCTCCAAAGTGATTCATGGTTCTGAAACTCAAGTTAATTACCAAGTGATATCTGCATCTTACATACAGCTACAATCTCAGATTCTTTTCAACATTTTAGCCACTTTTAGAATTTATAAAGGAATAAAGCAATTTTAAATACAATTTTGAAGAGTAGTTTCCTTTTAGTGAATGAGTAGTTAGCAAAATTATTAGCATGGAAAGTTGTATCTGATTTATGTGTTAGTATTTATTATTCTACATCAAAGGCAGTATCTAAAAAGTAGGAGGGAAAATGCTTTATTTCATGCATTGATAGCAATGTAAGTTTTCGGTTATATAATCTAATTTACACAAAATAAAATCATCCAAATTGCTTTCAGATGCCTAGAGAGATGAGCATTTGTATGTGTTTTTACTGTCAGTTTCTAAACTGTTTAGATTTTTTTTTTTTAATTTATTTTTTTAATTTCAGAATATCATGGGGGTACAACACTTTGGCTATACACATTGCCCCTGTTCTGCCCGTGTCAGAGCCACAATCGTGGTCGTCTCCCAAACTGTGCTCCCCACATCCATTCAGTGAGAGTTTTTCCCATCCCTTCCACCCCCCTCCCGCCCGCCCGCCCTCTGATGAATGTTATTGCCCTGTGTGATGTAAGTGTTCATCAGTTAGTACCAGTTTGATGGTGAGTACCATTGATGCTTGTTTTTCCAATCCTGTGACACTTCGCTTCGAAGAATGGGTTCTAGCTCCAACCAGGATAATACCAGATGTGTTAATTCACTGTTGTTCCTTATTGCTGAGTAATACTCCATGGTATACATATACCACATTTTATTGATCCACTCGTGTATTGATGGGCACCTGGGTTGTTTCCACAACTTTGCAATTGTGAATTGTGCTGCTATGAACATTCGAGAGCAGATGTCTTTATTATAAAATGTCTTTTTTTCTTTTGGATAAATACCCAGTAGTGGGATTACTGGGTCAAATGGTAATTCTACTTTTAATTCTTTGAGGTATCTCCATATTCTTTTCCATAGAGGTTGTACTAATTTGCAGTCCCACCAGCAGTGTATGAGTGTTCCTACCTGTCCACATCCCCGCCAACATTTGTTATTTGGGGATTTTTTGATATGAGCCAATCTCACTGGAGTTAAGTGATATCTCATTGTGGTTTTGATTTGCATTTCCCTGATGATTAGAGACGTTGAGCACTTTTTTATATGTTTGCTGGCCATCATTCTGTCTTCTTTGGAAAAGTTTTTGTTCATGTCCTTTGCCCATTTTTTAATAGGGTTGTTTGATTTTTTCTTGTTGATTTTCCTAAGTTCTGTATAGATTCTGGTTATAAGCCCTTTATCAGAGGTGTAGCATGCAAATATTTTCTCCCATTCTGTAGGTTGTCTGTTCACTCTAGTGATAGTTTCCTTGGCTGTGCAGAAGCTTTTCAATTTGATCAGGTCCCATTTATTTATTTTTGTTGCTGCTGTGATTGCTTTGGGGGTCTTCTTCATAAATTCTTTGCCTAGGCCAATGTCCATAAGAGTTTTTCCAACGTTTTCTTCGAGAATTCTTATGGTTTCATGTCTTACGTTTAGATCTGTTATCCATTGTGAATTGATTTTTGTGAGAGGTGAGAGGTGTGGGTCCACTTTCAGTCTTCTACATATGGCCATCCAATTTTCCCAGCACCATTTGTTGAATAGGGAATCTTTTCCCCAGTGTACGTTTTTCTGGAATTTGTCAAAGATCAAGTGACTGTATGAGGTTGGTTTTATATTTGGGTTCTCAGTCCTGTTCCATTGGTCTACGTGTCTGTTCTTGTGCCAATACCATGCAGTTTTGGTTACTATAGCCTTGTAGTATAGTTTGAAGTCTGGTAGACAGATGCCTCCCAATTTGTCCTTTTTGCTTAAGATTGCTTTGGCTAGACGGGGTCTTCTCTGGTTCCACATGAAGCGTAGAATTATTTTTTCTAGATCGGCAAAAAATGATGTTGGTATTTTGATAGGGATTGCATTGATTCTGTAAATTAATTTAGGTAGCAAAGCCATTTTTACTATGTTGACTCTGCCTATCCAAGAGCACGGTAAGGCTTTCCATCTATTTACATCCTCTGCAATTTCCTTTCTCAGTGTTTCATAATTCTCTCTATATAGGTCTTTGACCTCCTTAGTTAGATATATTCCTAAATATTTAATTTTCTTTGTTGCTATTGCAAAAGGTATAGCATCTTTAATTTGTTTCTCGGCTTGGTAAACTGTTTAGATTTTTAACCATTACAAATACATGTCTTTGGGGAGTCATGAGTAGACTTTGTGCTATATATTGTAAAGCATTAATGTAACTTTATGTAATTTCTTGAATAAATTTGCTAATTTCCAGATGGTTATAGTACCACTTACCTTTTGCCATGCTAGCTATAATGTGATTTGTTAGTTATTAATCAAGAATAATTATAGTCCATTTGTTGAAGTCTATATTATCTCCAATATGCTTTTTAAAAATTTGTGCAGAACTTTTTTAGTGGGTAGCATTGAATTTTTTAATTAAAAACCAAACTCAGAGCCAAAATATAATTTGGGCTCTTTCAGGATTTTAAAATAACTGAAGCCATAAAAAGTTGGGTTATAGGTATCACTAGGGAAGCTGCTTCTTTAGATTTATGAAATAATTTTAATTAAGGTAGAAACAGTACCTAAGGGAACATTTGACTATAAAATTGCAAAATAAATACTCCCATGTTATTTTTTATCAGTTTAGTATCTTTAAATGTATGACTTTAGTTATGCATACTTTTAATATTGAACTGAAATCCATATAGATGAATGGACTTATTCCATATCATTTATCAGTGTCAGACAAAACTAAACTTAACTCAAGGGCTGTATTTCCAATATTTTTCTGAGTTATCCTGGATTAAAGGTTTATTTTTTTTCTTGTTGTTTTGAAAGAAAAAAATCCCCAACCAGTTTAGGGACTGATAATAATAAAAATGTTAATATTTTAGGCAAAAAATATTTAAAATTTTAATATTTTAGACAATTTTGATATTTAATATTTTAGGCAATACAAATATAACACTCAAACTTTATCTAAGGTATAGATATTTAATTTACCTTTAGCTGGAAATATTTAAAGATCAGGCCATGTTCTACACAACCCACAAAACTTGATGTTCCAAACTGGCTAAAACATGGAAGAAAATAGGTTGCTAATTAAAAACAACAACGAAAAACAAAATTAGATCATGGTTCTCAAAATTTTTTCTGATAAAGTAATAAAATTTATTTACAAGAAGCTTGTGTACCTACTGATGTGAACTGTCGGTGGAATTTTATTATTTTCATTAAAACATTTCCATGTCAATATTTTTTTCATTTTACCAAGAACAGTGCATTCAAGTAAAAAAAAACCTCCCAAATCATTAAAATATTCTGATTAAAAGTTAAAAATAACTGATATTTTTCTTTAGTGATTCTATAATAAGAAAAAAATGTTTTGAGTAACTTCTATTTTGTTTTTTAAGACATGTGTATTACATTCTAGTCCAACACTATAGCTGTCAACCAAGGTGAGCACTGTTTTATAAAAAGAAAAAAAAATTCGTATCCTACATGTCTAATTTTGGAGTGCTTAATTCTATTCATCTCATTGCTTCTAAAAGTAGTAGTTGTTTCGAAGCCAATTACTATTAAAAAAGAGGATAGAATTTTAAGAGGAGAAAACATTACATTTTTTATATGAAATATGAGAGTGTTGGTAGTTATATGTAAATAGTTTTCTTTCATATCTGTTATTACTAATAATAAAATTCCCTTATGACTATTTCAAATACAATTATTAAATACTAACTTCATTGTGAGTTTTGTAAATTTGTGATGTGGTGGATGATAATAATATAGCCAAAGTATAAGTTCATAAATATTTATGAATTGTTCTAAATCCATGTTCTGGTAACTTTTTGACTGTAAGGAGATTTACATTGGTGCCCTAAGATCTCCGATGGAAGTATGTTTTTTGACCAAAACAAAAGAGTTAAATTTTCTTTTTTCAAATACAAATTGATATTAAAGTTTTTATTCAATCTAATTTTTAGAAGTTTATCTAAATTAGACTCTATATTATTCTGCAGTTCTAAGATAGATTAGTGAACAAGGCAGAAAAGGTCTCTACTTGCATGAACCTGACATTCTAAGGGCAGGGTTTCTGAAATTACTAAATTAATAAATAAATGAATAATTTCTGAAACCGAAAAAAATTATAGATGTTAAAATAGCATAATGTACTAGAGTAAGGTGGACTTATTTTAGATCACACATTGCAGTATAGCCATATGAGGAATAACCTTTTGACTGCAAATTGAAAGATGAGATTAGCTATCCAGAGCACATCTTGAGCAGGGGCATTCCCAGCTTAGCAAACAGTAAGTGCAAAGGCCTTGTGGTGGCAATCTTTCTCATGTTTAAGGAGAAAGTAGTGAAGATAAAATTGCTTTATGGGAGATGAGGTAAGAGATTATACAAAGATCAGATGACACAGGAAAAAAACAAAGGCAGGAATAACTGAAGGAGTCAAAAATAGACAAACATATATAGGGAGTTAGTCTGGATAAGTGTATGGACAATTTTTCAATTGCTACCAAAAGCAAGGCAAATAATAGATATACAGATGCAGATGGATTGTAGATTTCTTGGTAGAAAAATGGAGTCTCCATGTGATTGTTTGCATTTTCTTAATAAAATGTATTGAGGAATCGGTAGGTACACTTATTAGAGAAATTGTTAAGTACCTCTTAGCAGTGTTGAGTGTCCATGTATTTGTGATCATGAAGTTAAAATTAAGCACATACTCCGTAATGTGATTTTCTTTCAAAATATTTAGTTGTAAGAGCCTGGATATGGAGTAGACAAAAATTTTGTTGTTTATAAGACTGGAATTTTTGCTGAATAGAAGGAAAATGGGACAAGAAAAATAATAATGTTTTTGAGGGAGGAAATATATAATTGTACCATGAAATCTAAGCCAGATTAAAATGACAGAGAGAATATAAGAGGCATGTGAGTAATGTAAAATGTCATAGGAATAGTGAACTAAAGGTACCCATATAGTTCAAGAGTTGTTTGATAAGAAATCAATTTGAAGAACTAGGCAAGGGCTAAATAATGTAGAGGCTTGCAGGTCATGATTAAGGGGTTGAACTAAGGTCACAGAAGAGTATACAGAGACAGACAGATTTTGCTGGAGAAAAAGCACACAACCATGGTAATTGCTCTCACTACAAATTTATGACCATGAAATTTAAAATTCAGGTAATTGATAATTCCACTCATTCTTCTCTATTCTGGAGAAATCCTTGCATATATGCTTAAGGGTACTTACATAAATAAACCCAGATACATTCGTTCTGTGAAATACTACATAGGCAGCAGTCAATTCTACACATACTGAGGTGTAAAGTTCTACAATACATATTATAAGGTAAAAGAGACACATTCTAGGACAATGCATACAGTAATAGCCCATTTATATAAATTTCTTACTTAAAAAACTTGTGAAAGGTTATAAATCAATTTCTATATGTACATACATTAGTAGATACATAAAATAAATCAGTTAGAATATGTGTAAAATTAATAGTAATGATTACCTTTCGATGGGTCACAGGAAAGTTTGTGATTTCATGGATCAAAGGTCAGCAAGTCAATGAGACCATTAGGTATTTAACTCCACATGCTAATTATTCTATTAATATACGTTTTTACAACAAGAATATATTCCTAATTAAATTACATAATTTTAACATGGACAAAGCTAAAATTAGAGAAAGTTTAAGAATACAACCTGGCACTGTCTACTGGACAGATGTTGGGAAGCTTCCTATGGCTAGAAAGAACAAAAGAACATGGGTGGAAGGACAAAGGGAGATATGCCCATCTTTTGCTTTGATGTTCCTCTTTTCTTTACCTTTCCTGAGAAGGACCTGGAATAATATCCTCTTTTACTGAGGTTCGTGGGTTGCGGTGGCAGTGAGGCAAGGGGAGAGGCCTATTTAGTGGCATTAGTCATTGACTTGGGGGAAAAAATAAAACCTGCTCTATTGATACCTTATCAGAAATGCCACTTAATTTTAAAATTAAATAGCAACATGAACTTAAGGAAAAATAATATGATTCAGCAAGTCATGCAATCAACTGATTCTTGAAACTTATATAAGGATAAGGAGAATGTTGATTGCACATCAGAATTTTCTATTATACCCATATTTAATTATATTTTATCCTAAAATCCACATGCTCTAATACCTCTTTTAGTTATGTAAAAGAGGTATTAGAGGTATGTAAAATGTGAATCAACAACATAGATCACTAGAACACTATTATCTTGATTAATAACATTTTTTATTTTTCTTATTATACAGTAAGCATATTTGCAGAATTGCTTTTTAAAAAAAATTGAATAAAATACAATTGATGTATATTTTCACTTACAGATACCTAATTCCTCTTTTCCCATAATAAGAAGTAAGTTTTTAAGATTGAATAGTAGAGGAAAGTCTTCTTTACTTACTCCAATAGAAATTGCTATCCCTAATTTAACTGGGCAGCTAAAATATTTCCACAATTGTCCTTTAGGCAGAATTTTAAAGAACTAAAAATTCACAGAAAAATCTAATTCTCATCTGTGGTGGGGGAAAATCCAGTATTTTAAAACTCATAGACAATATATTTTTAAATCTTTACTTGGTTACTTATTAAATATATAGCTACACTGTATTATAAAATAAGTGTTTATTAAAATTTTGCCAGGTGTGTGAAAATATTTTCAAAATCAAAATATCCAAACCCTATTAATAGGTAGCCGAATAAAATTTGAAAGTTACCAGAAACAGATCTCCAAATTTATTATAATGTAAATACTGAAGGTAGGTTTAGAGTGAAGTCCTGAAAACATTCCCTCTTTCCGTGGTTTGTTATTGACATATCATCTTGTCACATTTGCTCTTTTCTTTGATGGGAAAAAGTTATGGCTTTTTCTTGAAGGTTAGGCGTTGACATTTAATGCAATTCAGCACGCATTTTCTGAGCACCTGTTATGTGCTCATATTGTAAGCAATGTGATAAATTTCAAATGAAGATCTGACCTTCATGAAATTATAATACAGTTGAGTGACCAAAGTGGTTGGCAGTGTCTTTATCACAAATGCAGCAATTTTTGCTAAAGTTGATGTATTAGACTTTAAAAATCTTCAAATATTATTTACATTGCAGGTGGTCAATAAATATCTGTTTATAAATTCTATGTATAAACCTTTTTGTGTGTGAAGTTGAATAACTGAAGAAGATTCAAAATGATAGTAAAATTTAGGAATTTTTAATTAGAGCCTTTTAGAAAAAAATCCATCAAATTAATTTCTTTAACATGAAAAAATAATATAATCTTTCTATAGAAGACCTTTATTTTTGACACAATGGACAGACTTAAAATGTATATATACTTTGACAAATACCCAAGGTATTAAATTTGGAGATATCAGCAAGTTTTATTTTTAAAAATTACCTCATTTGGAAATTAGAATAGACAATGGTTTGTCTATCGAGACTGTGTGCTTTTCTCGCTGGAAGCAGCAGGTGGAATGAAATGACTCAGAATAGCCTTCCAGGCTAATGTAACCAACAGCATATTTTTCAGTGTAAGACAGAAGAAACATACCATTTACTTAGTAAAGCAACAGCTTCAAAAGAATTACCACATTTTCAGTACATTATAGGAAAATTGTTAGAGTATTTATTCACTTTTAATGTTGAATCTTTGCGAAATTGTTGAAATGAAATTGGAAGATGACAATGTGGAAATAATCCCAATTCACAACACCCCCTTTCTCACTTCCCTTCTCCCACCAAATGTTACTGCACTGTTGTTAGATCTGGAAGCTTCACTTTTGCAGAATTTTAAATTGCTAAAAAATAAGAATATATAATTCTATTCCCAAATTATATAGTTAAAAGAATAGGTAATCCTGGATCTATATATAAAATATTTTGATTTGTATGAGATGCTTAGATCAGTTCACATGCTTAATACTTCATATTTAAAGTGACTTCATGCACATTTATTTAAGCAATTGCCCCTTAGACAACCACGGAAAGCAGCCACTTCTGGGCATAAGTCATGAAACAAAAATACTCTCTCAGATTCTATAAGCTTAAAATAAACATATTGATATGTACAAATATTTTTAAATGTTTCTTTTCTTTAATTTTCAGCACTACTTTGTAAAGCTTGATATAAAGCTTGATATAAACTTATTCTGGAGTTGACATGTGTGATTTTTACATCACTGGAATAGTTGGCAAATTCTTCAGTGCCATTTTCTTATTTAAGATGTGGCAGTCTTTTTGTTTCTGATACAGTGCCTCTTAACTCTGTTGGCAAGCTTATAAATCAGATCACCAACCATACATAATTTATTTCCGTAGGTGCAGAATGGAATAAAAATGGCTTCAACAATATTTCTACACATCTTAAATCTGATAGGTTTAAAAGTTTACTTGATAAATTAATATTTCTTCTTTTCATCATTTTATTATTACTTTTCCTCTTAGGAATCATACATATATGTATATACACACATATACATATATATATTACATGCAATCAAGCAAGCCAGATGTATACATTGCTCAGATCTATGCCTTTTAAGATGTCTAAAACTTGCCTTACTTTACTTTAGAAATCTTATGCTTTAAATATCTATTTCAAATTTTTTGATTTGCATTAAAATTGAGAGTAATTTTCTAAATGAAGCAAAAATGTTTCCATTTCCTCCAAAGATAACTGATTGTATCTACTTGCTAAACAACAAATTCTCTCATGAGAATGTCATTTTGGCCATTGAAAATGTTTTTTAAGGTGATGAGATGAGCTGTAATGTTGGACATCATATGACGCATTCTATAATGTTTAACATATGGGTATGGATATATCATACACCCGTATAATCCCTGAAAACATTCTTTTAATCACAGTGTGTGTGGATTATAAACAGAAAAGGAATATTCCAAACTGCTTCCCTTAAATCTTTACATTCCTTCCTAAACTCACTTTTAAAAATGTGCTGGCATAAAATCTTGCTTATTTAAAAAGCTTTGTACAATTGAAAATGTCAACATAAAAACATGACAAGTAAATGTACCATAGAATATAGTTTGCCCTTTTATTTCCGAGATCTTCATATTTATTGATCTGCTTTTGTTTTCTGTGTGTGTTTGTATGTTTCTGTTTTTAAAAAATATCTTCTTGTCCATTGGTCTGCCAACATTATTGTAAAAGCCAATTCTGTACTGAGCACTGGATGGCTCATTATTAATAATAGCACAACTGACTTGCATGTTACAAGCCTGGAGCACTTTCTTTTACTAGAATGGAGAAAATCAAAGAGCGCAATTTAGTAGGCAGAGATGCCTGGGATACAGGCTCCCAGGCATTTTGGTTGCTGCTTTCAGGTGTACATGATACTTCTGCAGAGTTCACACATGTACAAAAGCTGAAAAGCATATGACTTCTATCAGAGACTTCTAAATCATTAAATGCTGTATACTCACTAGTTCTAAGAGTATAATTAAAAAATTTGGATAGAGAAAATCTTTAGACTTGTAGAGTTTGAGGATCATTAATTCAACTTAGTGTAATTACGTCTTCACATGACCTGAGTTTGCTGACAGAAAGTAAGAAATGAAAGTAGACACAAGGTAAGGAAAAAGAACCCTGATAAATTTATCATGGTTTTCATTTCCCTGTTGTCATCTTAATACTATATTACAAGGATAATACAGGTCCAATGACCTTACCTGACATGTAAAATCATTATAAATAAGTAAGATCACATGTATTAAAATGTTATAAAAACTTTAAGAAATATATAAATATTAATATTAATCATCTTTCTTTTTTAATTGAGTATTCTTTAAAAAAATGTTGTTTCATGTTGTAAAATACTGTTTGAGACTTTAATGTAACTGAAAAAAACATAAATTCTTGTGGACTGTAAAAAAGAAGTATCCATAGAAAAGCCATATGTACTCACTTTATACCACTTTTTTGCCAGTAAGAATTGCAGTTGCATCAAACTATTTTACAGTACATGTTCCCAAATTGGCTGTTATTTCAGAGTTGCCTTATTTCCTTAGGAAATCTGTCTTTCCTCTTTGGCACACTAGAGAAACATGAACATAAAACAAGAGAAAACTCTTTAAAGATACAGACCTAGTTTCAAAGAAAGTTACAGTAGTATTCAGAAACAATATTGCATCAGTTATAGGTCCTGTACCATTTGGTTATGCCTGCCAAGGTACATATTACATACACCCATAAAGTCAAATGCACACCACTAAGCAATATCAGTAATAATGTGTTCCACTGTTCTGTAACTGTCTGGAGCCATGTACTTAAGCACTCATGAGTTCTCAAAAAAAAAAAATCATAATTCCTGAAATAACTACAAATAATTTATTTAAATTTTCTAGGATACTTATCCTGATTGTTAGCACAAGATACTTGCAATTTTTCTTTTCTGAAAAATTGTTCTGATTAAGGTGATTTGGTGAACATAAAATGTGGGATTTAGTTGCCTGACATTTTAGGCTTTTCATTACGGCAAATTCAAAAACTCCTGATTGTTCAGGAATTTTTTGACAAGATTTTACAAAGAATATACTGTTGGTGGTTGACTTTGGATATCTGGAGCCAATTATCACTTTTGTTCTTGACTTCCATGAAAACAAACAAAATATTAGAATTAGTTTAAAATATTTATTATTCACATTCTGTATGCCAGAATTGTTCTATATTTTGGGGATACATAAGTGAACAAAACAGACAAAATCCCTACCTCATGAAGCTTACATTTTAGGTTAGAGATAGACAATAAACATCATAAATAATTACAGAAATGGGTAATTACATTTACGTAAGGTAAATAATAGTATTAATGGGGAAACAACAGAACTGGGTAAAGGGGACAGTCATCCATCTGGGACCAGATCCCTGAGTATTGTCCAGTCTCCCTCAGACCACCCAGAACTTTTGCTTCTTCCTGGAGACCCAGGAAGAAGCTGTGCCCTTTCTACTGATCTCCAGCATCCCGATGGCATATGCCCTGGCCCTGGCTAACTTGTATGGACGCCTCATCTCTGAGCTCAAACGCCAGATAGAGCAGAGACGCAGGCGCAGAATAAAGTCTTCTTGGCACAGCGTGCTGTGACACTGAGCTCCACCAAAGGGACCTTTTGACCTCCCCAGGCCTGTTCGGCATGATGTCCCACTCTCAGACCTCAGACCTGCCCCCAGACCCTTTGTAAGTTTCAGTTACATCATCTATAAAAGGTGAAAGCTGGAGAAGATTCCATGCCCTACCAGCACCGGCATTCGGAATTTTCCAGGGCCCCTCGTCTCCCTCGCCCAGCCAAGTCCCTGACTCTAGTGAACTCCTTCCTTGTTTCAATAAACACAGCGAAGGCTCCTGAAGCCAGGGGCAGGGCTTCAGCAGGACATAAGCCAATCAAATGTATAGGATGTGTGCGGGCTCTTCCAGGAGAGGACGTGACAGGAGCGCCAGCCAATCGAGGGCCGCATCCTCCAGCGTCAGGGGCGGGGCCACTTGTGATTGACACAGAATCTTAAAAAAAAAAAAGGCGAGGAGCGGGTGGATCTAATGTTTCCTCAGGAGAGAGGGGCCCCAGGTGCCCAGACCCTTTTCACAGAGAGACACTTGGGTGGCAGCTGCTATGGAGAAGGAGGCTGCGACTTCAGTGAAGTCATCTCCACACTCGGGGCACTAATAGGGCTTTTTTTCTGAGAGGGTTTTGGGGCTTTCCCCTTGGCTGTGGCTGCTGCTGCCTGTGGAGGTGGGGCTTCTCCCTCAGGCCCGAGTTCAGACATCATGAAGTCAGGGTCAGCCTAGTTGTACCTAAGCAAAGGTTTGAAGGAGGCAGCTGGGTGAGCAATTAGAACATTTGGTGGAAGAGCTTTCCAGACTGATGGTACCCATAGACCAAATGTTCTGAGGATCCAGAATTTCTTTCCTGGAATGACTTCAAAAAAAGGTTTGTTTATAAAACATTGAAAGTTAAATCCATTCAGTCGTTTCAAGGCAGGTAAAAGAAAGAATGATCATTTACAAAAGTTCCAGCTGTTTTGGTTTAAAACCAAGAATAGTTTGTGGAAAAAAATATAACTTGTCTTATGAAAATAATTATTTTCAGGACTTACGGTAAAAACTTAATATTTAGAATTTGCGCTCTTCCATCTAATACTTTTTTAAATTAGTGTGGTCAGCATTTTCTGCTGGTGACGTGCAATTAAGTTGAAATTTAGCATGAGGAGGAACATGGAAATAGTTGTAATTTTCCATATTGGCAGAGGTATGTGCTCTCTGAACCACATTCCTGTTCCCAGAGTCTAGTTCAGTTCAAGTGCTAGAAGTCTTCATGGTCCAACATATAATTTTTAAGAGTGGTAGATTTATAGTTGCTTTATTTAATAGTTAAAATTGCTTTATGTGTTTTTGTATGAATTAGAGGAATGGAATCAATGATTTTAATTTAGAAATTATAGACTAGAGTAAAATTAGAGTTTAGTGGCATATATACCAGCTGCTTTTACATATTTAAAGGCATATATTTAGAAGAAGAGTTAGATTTATCCCACATAATCCCAAAGTTTGCATTAGTACAAAAAGATGAACAATAAAGTGAGACATTTTGGTTGAAATGAGTAAAATTATTCAAAATTGTACAACTGTGGAAAAAGCTGTGTCAGGAAGGATTGAAAAACTTGTATTTGCAGGTGTGAGTTTGTATAACTGTATTAGGGTATTTAGATGGTGATTGATCTCAGTGTCATAAGTGGTTTTTTAGACCCTTAATTAAACAAAGATTTAGAGAGTGCAAACACTGTGTACAGGACTTTGTTTCTTTACCCTTAAGGAATAATAGTAAGACATGTAGACAAATATTTATTTGATTCTGATATCATTGCTCATGATAGAGGCAGTATAAAGTGTTGTAGGATCAAGAAGAAACACAAGTTTCACAGAAAAATGACATTTGAGTTGAATTTTTAAGGATAAGTAGCAGTTTGCCAACCCAGTTGGGCAGGTCTTTAACATATATAATCAAAATTATTACAATAGCATCCTACCTAGTTTCACTATCTGCAGGCAAAATTCTCTGCACTTTCTCTTTTCAGACAGACGAGACTATAGCATAAACAAAAGTGGATGAGAACAAAATGCAAGAAATGTTTGGGGAGAAACTGGAGAAGTGAAAACGAGTTAAAAGACTGATAGGATTGTGCAAAGTGTTTAAACTTTGGTAACACGTGGGGCACATTTATGTTGATGTATTCACAGTTATGTACCAGTTCGAAAACACTAGTGCTAACTCCAGCATTGTCTTTGTTACTCAATAAGGCTTACAAGAATCCACTAAATTTTTTGGAAGGAAATTACCTTAAACTTTGGCTATTTCAATTATTTGTAGAAAAAAGTTACTTTACAGCATATTGTACAATTATAGCCACACTATGTCTCAAAAATTGGGCTGTGAGCCCCCAGTCTAGGCTATGGATGGTAATAGGGTCAAAGTAGGAAAAAAAAAAAACAGTTTAACAACCATTAATGCGTTCACTGAGCGTCTGCTACATATTATGGACTGTTCTAAAACCTGAAGACAGTAATATTCCTTTAGAGGGAGGTTAATTCCCATTAAAAATTGAAATTGAAAAAAAGAAAGAAAACAAACTTCGCTGTTTCATGTTTCTTATTCAGATATGATTTTCTGCTCTCTTTTATGCTTATAAAACTTCTTTTTTTTTTTTTTAATTTCAGAATATCATGGGGGTACAACACTTTGGCCATACACATTGCCCCTGTTCTGCCCGTGTCAGAGCCACAATCGTGGTCATCCCCCAAACTGTGCTCCCTGCATCCATTCAGTGAGAGTTTTTCCCATCTCTTCCACCCCCCTCCCGCCCACCCGCGGTTCTCAGTCCTGTTCCATTGGTCTATGTCTCTGTTCTTGTGCCAGTACCATGCTGTTTTGCTTACTATAGCCATGTAGTATAGTTTGAAGTCTGGTAGATAGATGCCTCCCAATTTGTTCTTTTTGCTTAAGATTGTTTTGGCTAGAAGATGTCTTCTCTGGTTCCACATGAAGCATAGAATGATTTTTTCTAGATCATCAAAAATTGATAATGGTGTTTTGAAAGGGACTGCATTGATTCTGTAAATCACTTTAGGTAGCAAAGATATTTTAACAATGTTGATTCTACCTATCCAAGAACGTGGTAGGGTTTTCGATCTGTTTACATCCTCTGCAATTTCTTTTCTCAGTGTTCCATAATTCTCTCTATAGGTCTTTCACCTCCTTAGTTAGATATGTTCCTGAATATTTAATTTTCTTTGGTGCTATTGTGAAAGGTATTGCATGTTTAATTTGTTTCTTGGGTCAACTTATATTGGCATATATGAAGGCTATTGATTTGTGTGCATTGATTTTGTATCCTGAGACTTTGCTGAATTCATTTATCAATTCCAGTAATCTCTTGGTTGAATCTTTGGGGTTTTCTAGATATAACATCATATTGTCTGTGAAGAGTGAACGTTTGACCTCTTCTGCCCCCATTTGGACACCCCTGATTCCTCTCTCTTGTCTGATTGCTCTGGCAAGGACTTCCAGCACTACCTTGAACAGAAGTGGAGATAGTGGGAAACCTTGTCTGGTTCCAGTTTTAAAGGGGAATGCTTTCAATTTTTCCCCATTCAGTATGATATTGGCTGTGGATTTATCATATATGGCTTTACTAATTTTGAGGTATGAGCCATCTGTGCCTATATTGTTAAGAGTTCTTATCATAAAAGGGTGCTGGATTTTGTCAAAAGCTTTTTCTGCATCTATTGAAAGGATCATATATTCTTTGTTCTTGCTTTTATTTATGTATAACACATAACATTTTAAATACAAATGTTTATAACATGCTAACTATAAATATAAATGCTTGCATTCAAATTTATAAACACATATATTATCCTTAACTCAAACTGATTGAAGGAAAAAATGCAGATACAATATGCTTAAATTTGTTTTACTATGGTAGTTATATGATGAACATTACTTATTCAAAGAAATTCATAGACCTGTATACTGTGAAATGTTTCTACTATGATATTAATTCATTGAACATTTCTAATTGAAAAGATTTCATAGAACAATACACCATAAAAATCAGTTTTAAAATGCATTCTGTTTTTAAAAATATATTTAGAAAACTCTCAAGGAACAAAATTGTATCTGGGTTGAAATATGATACAGAAGAGGAGAACCCATTCTCAATTTGTCATATTAATAGTTATTAGCTTTAAAATTGGATAAGGAGATAAAATGGCATGAAGAAAAAGGAAGAATTCCCCCACTCCAAACCAATACTTTTCTGACTGTAATCATTATAAATTTTGTCTGTTTGGAGCCCTATTTGTGGGGGAAATCCAGAGAAAAGTGCATGTTGTGAAGTAGGGATTTTATGTTACTCCCCACCAGCAGAGTTGTTTTTCCTGGAAGGACTTACAATTAGGAACTCCTTTACTTGATGAGAGAAAAAAACTATTAGGTTATTAATATGAAACATCCGATTTCCTTAAGTGCTAAGTTTGACAGTTGATATCTGTGACATTTCACTTTGAAACTTCTTGTTTTAATTTTTATTGTAAAGGTACATCCTCATTCTTTCAAATGCTCTTAAAAACAGAGCATGTTTTTACTTGTGATTATCTTTCAAATTTTTTTAGAACAATTTTTGTACAACCCTAGATAAGTCAAAAATTTGTATTATTTTCAAATATGAGCTCAGTCATAAAACTAATGCAACAGAGACAGCTCAAAATATCAACAAAGTGTTGGGAAAGGATGTGGCTTATGAACACATAGTATGTAAACGGTTTAAAAAATTCCA
Source organism: Daubentonia madagascariensis (assembly GCA_023783475.1). Classification (NCBI taxonomy): domain Eukaryota; kingdom Metazoa; phylum Chordata; class Mammalia; order Primates; family Daubentoniidae; genus Daubentonia; species Daubentonia madagascariensis. The sequence continues at coordinate 23,122,899 of JAKFHU010000726.1, read as the reverse complement.
TTCTGGTAATTTTAACCTTAAAAATGAGCCATGTGGATGACCTAAGACCAAGGTGGATAATGATAAACTAAAAACTGTAGTGGAAGTGAATTCATCTCAACCTATGCATAAATTAACAAGAAGGTTTGACGTTACTATTCCAACAATATTAGACCATTTAAAACAAACGGGCAAGGTAAAGAAACTACATAGATGGGTTCTGCATGAATTAAACGTGCATCAGAAGAGAAATCACCTCGAAGCTTGCCTTTCTTTGCTGTCACGACATAAAGGTGAACAATTTCTACACCGTATTGTTATGTGTCATAAAAAATAGATTCTTTTTGAGAATCACAAGCATTTGGCACAGTGACTAGACAAAGATAAAGTGCTGAAACACAGTCCAAAGCCAAATATTCATCAAAAAAAGCTAATGGTGTCTTGTTTGGTGGTCCAGTGCTGGCATTAGCCACTATAGCTTCATGAAACCTAGTCAATTGATGACAGCCTATGTCTACTACAGTCAGTTGGAAATGATGAGGATTCTTGTGATTAAGAAGCTGAGATTGGTCAATAGAGACAGGCCAATCATCTTACAAGGCAACACTCGACCACATGTCACACAAACAATGCTGCTCAAATTACAGAGACTAAACTTGGAAACTCTCTGTTGTCCACCATATTCACCAGACCTTACACCAACTGAGTACCACTTCTTCCAGACTTTGGGCCACTTCTTACAAGAAAAAATATACAATTCTCAACAAGCTGTGAAAAATACATTTTGAGATTTCATCTCCACTCGCTTTCCAGGCTTCTTCACTGCTGGTGTAAGCAAGCTGCTGTTAAGATGACAAAACTGTGCTGATAGTTTAGACACATACTCTGATTAATTGTACTCCTTCTTGTTTGATATATAATAAACTAAACTTTTGATTCAAAATCGGACATTTCATATTTAATAACCTAATATATGGATACTTTTGCTAGATACTTCCTGGAGCTGCGAAGAAGTGTACCCTCACCTTGTCATAATATTTTCCCTTCACTAAGAGTATAAGAAGAGGTGGGAAAATTTACTAGGCCATGCACCCCTTCATTGCCCAGTCCCTTTACTCTCTTCTGCTTCATTATGCATGCAATTTCCATTTTTGCTAGTAATTTTGCTAAACTCTATAACATGATGTTTCTCTATTAGAATGAAAGAGCTGACACTCATCTGTTTTGTTCACTAATATATTGTCAGCAAGAGTGCTTGACATATAGAAGACATTTGACAATTATTCAATAAATGGCTTTTTAGCATAGGGAAAAAATATCTCAATATAAGCATTATTTATCTTTTCGTGATGATTTTTATACTACCTTTATGAATAATGCCTCACTTAAATGTTCTATTACATATATAGTGTATATTCGGTGTAAACAGTTTTCATCTGTTACTAGACAGTCTTTCATCTTTGATATCTTTAAATAAGCAATAAGCATGTTTACACCTGTGCTGGTTGTTCTCTACCCTCGCCCTTCACCTTCAGTCCATTTTCAACTGCCCTGCTCTGCCTTATTCTCTGCAGACTCCCTTGCCCTCTGGCTTCCTTTGGGTTTTAGCCATAGGTAGAACTGACTTTGTCCCTATAACAGTCCCCAGCACCAGCTCTCACTTTGCACAGGTATCCCCATTTTTTTATAGGGTGGAAATCAATTTCCATAGGTACTATGGATAACATGGAAATGTATAACACCTAGTGCCCTAGTATTCCATTTTGATTTATTTCCTGAAACTCTGAAACCATCTCTTTATTACATTATCTTCAATATTCTTCCTGAGTGTGCTTGCATATTTTGCTGGGAAATTAATAAAACATGAATTTCAGTTTTTGTTTTGTTTTGCTTTGTTTTTGCCCTGAATAATAAATCAATTTGATCCTTTTCTGATGTCCTAAGCAAAGGTAAGTTGAGATCCTGGAGTTTGGCGGTTTTATAGATACTGATGTACAATTAAAATTTTTAAAAAAGATAATTATACTCATATCTCTAAAGGAATCCCAATATATTTATTATTTTTTTCAAATAAAATCATAGTTGTATCATAAAGTCTCCAATCTAGTACAACATACTGGGACTCAAGGTAATCTAAAGCCAGACTCTGCTTGTAAAATAGATTGAGAGAAACAAAAATCAGTAAAACTAATATAGGAAAATAAAAAGGTAAATATTACAATATAGAAAATGACATCTCTTCTGTCAGGCATTCTTTTGAGATGTCCCAGTCTTGGTTATGACATAATAAAAGTAAAACAAAAGTGTAATATATAAAATAAAACAATATTGAACATACATAAAGTAATTAAATTGAAGACTACAGATATTAGTGATTTCAAGATTCTTGATATCTGTTTATAAGGTTTGTACTTAAACTACCAGCCACCATATAAATAAAATAAAGTTAATATTCACTGGATTATGTCACTAGAAATTGTAATGCTCCCTTCTCATATAATGACTAGAATAAAAACCATGATAGTTTTCTTATCAATAAAATAGCAACATTTGCAATGTGTATCCATTTCACCGCAACCCACTATATTAAAAATTTCTACTTCTTTGTATTTAATACTACATAGATATTATTTTGTGGAATTAAATAAAATGTGCTTAGAATACTATGCAGTCCATAGTAAATAGCTCTCAATAAATGTTGTACATTATTATTACTAATATCAACCTGACAAAAGGTTTGAGTAGTTCAGTTGCTAAAATGTTCCCTTAAATATTTTAGGTAAAGAAATGAGAAAACCAGGGAATTTCTGAAAATTCTGATATTCTCCATAAATTAGATTTAAGAAGTTTGACAAGTTATATAGTTAACTATTTACTTACTTATTTAGAAATATGAGCCCTAAATGTGAAATAGAGATAATCTATACAAATAAGAGTGTTAGGTCTGTCTCGATGTTTCCTGGTCCTCGGTTGCCAATGTCAGGAATGAATACTGGTACCAAGTGGAGCTGATGACAGAGTGATCACAAATACAAAGCAATCGCACACATGTAGCATTTATTGCAAAGTGAAAATACATCTCAAAGGGAGAGATGGGTCCTTCTCCACGAGTGGAGAAGACCCCAAAGTCTTAGCACACATTGTCTTTTATATGCTCACTAGTTTGTCTCACCTCTCTCCTGGGTGGGATTGGTTGCCATTTCTTGCCTTTGGGTGATTGACAGACTAGGGTTATATAACAGGTTACATAACATGTTACATACCAGGTTGGAGTTATATAACAGTTTCCTTTTTACACATGTGTCTTCCCAGAATCCTTTATGAAAACCCTACGGGGGGTGGGGGGAGGGTGGGATGGTGTCAAAATCATAATGCTAATTAGATGGTAATAAGCCCCAGGTCAGTTAAGGTCATTAGGAGCTCCTCACTGCTCATGCTTCATCTAGGAAAAAGTCTCAAGCCACAAATATCTGATATTGCAGTTTCTTTACTGCATTCTGATTGGTTCCTACTCTTTACCTTTAGCCATTTTCTCTACCTGCCTTGCCAACTATTTGCCCTCCACCCAGAGCTAACAAGAGTAATATTTGTTTTAAAAAACTGTATCCAAATCTTTGTTTTGTTTGTTTTATTTTGTTTCTGTGATTTTTAGAGGCAGAGAGAGGGAAAGGAGAATGGGGTTGAGTTGCACTTTCCCTAGATTTCTCAGCCACATTTTTTCTCAGCATATATTGTTCTATAATAATCTTTAAAATTTCACACATTCTTCTTATAAAATAATTTACATATATATGGTATTGGGGGAAACAGATCAGTGGTGCTCTTGAGTAGATATCTGAAGACATGTATGTCTAACTTTGAGTAAATTTGAAGCTGTTAAATTTCTATTCCTAGGAATGTAAAAATAAAAGTTCTACTTAGTGTTGAAGGCACAGGTATTTAAAATTTAACTGTGGCCAGTTGCGATGATATGCACCTGTAGTTTCAGCTACACCAGAGGCTGAGGCAGGAAGATCACTTGAGCCCAGGAGTTTGAGACCAGCTTAGGAAAAAGAGTGAGACCCTCATTTAAAAAAAAAATTGTGAATTCATAGGTCATATATTGTTGTGCTTAAAAGAAAAGTGATGGGAAAGTAAGGAATTATACTTTACCATCCCTTAACTAAACATACACAGATTATGTATTCCATATTCAACATTTACTATGTTCTTTAACTACAATGGCTCTAAAAATTGTGAAATGAGAAAAGATGAAGTCTAGGGCTATCATAAATATTAATTGTATTTAGTCAAGTCAGTGAAAATTACAAATGAAATTGTTGGTCTCAACTAGATAAAGTAAGTGATTGGCTAATTTATATATTTTTTCCTTTTAAACATTTGCTTTTGAGATCATTCTCCTAGAGTCTGTATCAGTTCAAGAGGCCTAAAGAAAAGTTGTAAGCAATAGTTTAGTTATGGCAGTGGAAATATATTGCGAATGTAATTATGGGCAAATAAAGAAAGTATTTCTTTACTGTGCAAGAAAAATCAATTTATAATGTTTATAGTTTGTATATTTACATATGTATATAATAATAGTTGAGGTTTAAATCCTCTAGCCATAAGAAGGATGATCTTTTCCAGAAAATTTAAAGTACTTCCTACCCTTTCACTTGTGAGAATAAATTTATTTTGTTCCAATTTTATGCCTCCAAGCACAAGAAATATAGATATTATTTTGTTAATGTTATTGAATGGTAACCCATAAATCTCTTAGAATTAATTTTGCTTTCTAAAAATCAGGTTTATTGAGGTATATTTTACATATAGTAAATTACATTCTTCTTAGGCATATGATTTTACGTATTTTGACAAACATATACAGTTGTCTAGCCATAAGAAAGATATTGAAAATTTCTCTCATCCCAAAAAATTTGCCTTTGTAGTAAAAAAGTTACTTCCCTCTCATTACCTCCAGGCCTTAGTAACCATTGTTCTGATTTGTTTGTATAGTTTTTCCTTTGTTAAGAATTTCATTTAAAAAACCCCACAATATGCAGCCATATAGTGTGTAGTATATGGATCTTTCACTTGCAACACTTTTGAGATTCATCTGTGTTTTTGCGTATACTAGTAGTTTATTCATTTCCATTGATGATTAGTATTCAGTTGCATGAATGTGCCCAAATTATTTAGCCATTCACCAGTTGTTGTCAGTTTTTGGTGATAATGAATGAACGTGACATAAACATTTGTGTACAAGTCTTTGTATGGACTTACATTTTCAATTTTCTTAGGTAACTACTAGGAGTGTCATTGCTGGGTTAAATGTTAAGTGTATGTTTAATTTTATAGGAAGTTGCTAACCTGTCATCCAAACTGCCTGTACAAAATTACATTCCCACCAGCAATGTATAAAATTTCCATTTGCTCTTTATCTTTGCCAGCCTTGCGCTTTTCAATTTTTTAAATCACAGCCATTTTCACATGTGTGAAATAGTTCTCAGTGTGATATTCTAATTAGCTATTCTCATAAGTGGATAGTGGTATTTCAGTTTGCCTTTCCTTTAAGACTAATGATGTTGAGCAACCTTTCATGTGCTTTACTTTCTGTATCTCCTCCTTAAGAAAGTGTTCAAAAATTTTTGCTTACTTTTTGAGTCATCTGTTTTTGCCTTATTGAGTTGTGAAAATTCTTTCTATATTACAGATCCTTTGTTATCATTTCAGCAATGTTTGCAGCATCTTCACTAAGGATAGATTCCATGTCAAGAAACCACTTTTTTGCTCATTCATAAAAAGCAACTCCTCATCCATTCAAGTTTAATCATGAGATTACAGCAATTCAATTACATCTTCAGGCTTCACTTCTAATTCTAGTTCTCTTGGTGTTTCCACTACATCTTCACTTACTTCCTCCAGTGAAGTCTTGAACTCCTCAAAGTCATCCATGAGGGCTGGAATTGACTTCTTCCAAACTCCTGCTAATGTTGATATTTTGGCCTCCTCCAATGAATCATAATGTTCATAATGGCATCTAGAACGGTGAATCTTCCAAGAAGGCTTCAATTTACTTTTCCCGTATCCATCAGAGGAATCACTATCTGTGGTAGCTATACCCTTATAAAATTTATTTCTTAAATAAGACTTAAGAGTCAAAATGACTCCTTGATCCATGGGCTTCAGAATGGATGTTGGATTAGCAGGCATGAAAACAACATTTGTCTGCTGTACATCTCCATCAGAACTCTTTGTTGACCAGATACATTGTCAATGAGCAGTAATATTTTGAAAGGAATCTTTCATTCCAAGCAGTAGGTCTTAATAGTGGCCTTAAAATATTCAGTAAACTATGCTGTAAACAGATGTGCTCTCATTTAGGCTTTGTTTCTCCATTTATAGAGGATAGTGCAGACTAGATTAGCAAATTCCAAGGCCTAGGATTTCAGATGTAAATAGCACTGGCTTCAACTTGAAGTCATGAGCTGCATTAGTTCCTAACAAGAGATTCAGCCTGTCCTTAGAAGTTTGAACCAGGCATTGACTTTTCCTCTCTAGCTATGACAGTCCTAGATACATGCTCCTTCCAATAAATGTGTTTTTTCCTTTGAAATCTAGTTTATGTACCACCTTTAGCTAATTAATGTTAGCTAGATCTTCTAGATAACTTGTAACAGCTTCATGATCAGCTTATGGTTCACCTTGTACTTTTTTGTTATGGAGATGTCTTCTTTCCTTAAACCTCATGAAATAACTTCTGCTAGCTTCAACGTTTTCTTCTACAGCTTCCTCACCTCTCTTAGTCTTCATAGAATTGAAGAGAATTAGGGCATTGCTTTGGATTAGGCTTTGGGTTTAGTGGGATTTTTGTGAATCTTTCTCTTTCCCACGCATAAAGCTTTTCTTATCAGCAATAGCTTTGTTCTTATCATTTGTGTGTTCACTGGAGTAGCACTTTTAATTTCCTTCAAGAACTTTTCCTTTGTATTTACACTTTGGCTGACTGTCTGGCATAAGAGGCCTAGCTTTCAGCCTATTTCAGCTTTGAACATGCCTTCCTCACTGAGATTAATCACTTCCAGCTTTTGATTTAAAGTGAGATACATGATTCTTCCTTTCACTTGAACACTTAGAGGTGATGGTAAGGTTATTAATTGGCCTCATTTCAATATTGTTCTGTCTCAGAAAATAGGGAGGCTCAAGGAAAGGGTGAAAGATAGAGGAATGGCTGGTCAGTGGAGCAGTCAGGACACACACAACATTTACTGTTTAAGCTTATGGGTGCGATTCATGGCACCCCAAAACAATTACATGGGTAATATCAAAGATCATTGATCACAGATCACCATAACAGATACAATAATAATTAAAAAGTTTCAAATATTGTGAGTATTATCAAAATGTGACATAGAGACATGAAGTGAACACAAGCTGTTGGAAAAATGGCACCAATAGAATCGCTCAATGCCGGGTTGCCACCAACCTTCAATTTGTTAAAAAAAAAAAAAAACCCCAAAACACAATATTTGCAAAGCACAGTAAAGCAAAATGCAATAAAACAAGTTATGCCTATAATACTATTCAACCTTTCCTTTTAATCATGATTAAATTTTGGTGGTTGAATATGCACATATTATATCTAAAATATAAACAGATTTTTATGAAGCGTATATTTAGATGAAAGTAACTCTATTCTGTAATGTCCAGTTTTTATAAGGGAGTCTGTCTGAAGGATAGATCATGGAAATGGGTGATAAGTGGGAAATCAGAGTGGAATTACAAATGAGGGTAAGTGTGTGAGGAGGTGTAGGTAATCGGGAGGGGGAGAAAGTGAGGGAAGAAAATTGAGCATAGCTACTTCTCTGCTTTGCTGTGTAAATACTTTATAACATCTGGCTTCTGAATAATTGGACCGCATAATGCAATGCTTAGCTTTTTAATGCTCTTGTTAAAGCCATGTAGGATTGTGTGCCCCGTAGTACAGCTACTTTTGAATTATCTGACAAAGAACACAGTCAGACATCTGTGACAAGAAAACACAACCTGGTCTGTCTAGATATCTATACACTCCATATACATTTTATTCATGACTTGTGATGGTATGGAGGATTATTATGTTTGATGTTATCTCATAAATTGATTCATTTAGTTGCTAAAATAATTTTCTAACCTACTGCACCCTTCACAACATAATAGAAAGTTTTTATTTTAAATTTTTGACTATTTTTAAAGATGCTGGTTTTTCCTGGGACTATGAAAGGCATTCTTATCCAGACATAAAGGAACAAAAAATATTTGTGGTTTAGAAAAAACTCTACTGCATGTTATTTGATATTATGGCAATGCATGAAAATGGGAATGTATTTATTCACTAAGTTTAGGAAATTCTGGGCTAAAACATATTTAAGTACTACAAGAAGAGTATATGTTTACAAAATATACTTGACTGGTATACCTTCCTGCATTCCCAAGGCATTTTGGTGGCTAATGCTTACAACACACCTTAAGAAATTATGTAATATTATATTACTTCACTTAATTAGCAGCATTCATTTTCAATTTGAAATGTGCTTATAGATTTGCTAAATCTAGTGTGGATCCTGTTCTCAACTTCTTATAATCTAGAGAATGTATACTATAACAAGATGAAAGCAATGAGACATGTCATAGGAATAGTTTTATGAAGTACTTTTGATATTTAAGAACAGAAAGATAACTTTCAGCCAGGGGAATTGAAGAATACTTATCAATAAGATAGAATTTTTGATTGGTCTTGAAAAAGAAAAGAACTAAAACATTTAATAATGACATGAAATGGAATTATTAATATAAGTTATAAAGAGTATGAACATAGGTACTGAAAGTTAAGGCATATACCCAAACAACATGTCTTCATTTATTTTCTTGATATATAAAGCCAGCGTACACCTCCTGTACAACAATCATTGTGCTAAGCACCAGGGATTTGATAGCCTACCTTCAAAGAAAATGTAAAACATTAGGAAAGAGAGAAAACTCACTACTATATAAAGTCGTAAACCTCTAGACACAGATTTTGAGGTCAGAGCAAGATGGTTGATTAGAAGTTCCTGGTGCTTGTCCTTCCCCCAAAAATGGACGAAACCAATGAATAGATGACTACTTTCTCACTAGAGTAACTGAAGAAGTACACTGGGTTACCAAAACAGAGTGGCAGAATCCCTGTGGAGCACAGAAACCCATGGTGGAAGCATAGAGGGGAAGTGCACCACCCTCTCTCTGCCACCCCATCTTCTCTGCTGGGATCAGCTTAGGGATGGAAGGGGTTTCTCCTTGCAGGGAAAAGGTAAGCTGGAGGGTCCTGGCTATCCCCATTCCTGACACACACACCTGTAGCTCTTGCTACAAGAGTGACCTGCAGTCCTTACCATCTCTGAACCCAGTTTGGAGAGCTGGCTCTACCTCCACCCCCCTTTAAGCCTACCCTAGATCCAGGTGACCCACCATGTTGCATGCATTCACTTGGAACAAGAGGCAGTCCAGTTGCTGTCCTATCACAAGTTGAGCCCTGTCCAGGGCCAGGTGACCCACTGTGTCTGAGTGCACCCAAGCCAACAGCTGGTTCAGTGGCACCTCTGCACTACAGTGATCCTGCCCCAGAGCTGTCCAACCCACAGCATCCAAACGTGCTCAACATGAAACTAGCTTAGTTGCATGACCCCAAGCAAAACTTCACCACCATCACCATAAACTCCTGCATCCTAGACCACTGACACACTTGCAGACATCACTGATGTGCATCACAGGTGCAGGAACTGCACAGATAGTGCTGTGTCCACCCAGAACTAAAGCCAAAGCACCCTACCCAAATGATACCCTAGGATCCATCTATAGGAAAAACTTTCTACCAAAGCTACTTCATAAACTTGGAAAAGCTGACTGTTCCAGCAGGTGCACAATATCAATGTAGGGACACAAGAAACATGAAAAAGCAAGGAAACATGACACCTCAAGAAACAAAAAATCTCCAGTAGCACACCCTATAGAAAAGGAAATTTATGAAATGACTGAAGATGAATTCAAAATAATGGTCTTAAGGAAACTTAGTGAAATACAAGAGACTACAGATAGACAATTCAATAAAACCGTGAAAAAATTTATAATTTGAATGAAAATCTCACTGAAGAGATAGATATCATATACAAGAACAAAACAGAAATCTTGGACCTGAGGAATTAGATGAATGAAATAAAAAATACAACTGAGAGTCTCAACAGAATAAATCAAGCAGCAGAAAAAAAATTGAACTTGAAGACAGGTCTTTAAAAGTAACTCATTCAGAGAGGAGAAAGGAAATATGAATAAAAAAGAAAGAAGAAAGCCCATGGGACCTATGAGACCCATTAAGCAAACAAATTTTTACCTTATATGTGTGCCAGAGTGAAAAGAGTTGGAAAAAGGCACAGAAAACCCATTTAGCAAAATAGCAGCTGAAAAATTCCCGAATCTTGGGAGAGATATGGACATTCAGATTCCAGAAATCTCAAAATCTCCAAGTAGATTAAACCCAAAAAGATCCTCTCTGAGGCACATTATAATTAAACTGTCAAAAATTAAAGACAAAAAGGGAATTCTAAAAGAAGCAAGAGAAAAGTGTCAAGTCTCAACACTGGAGTATGAATATATACATATATTACTAGATCTAAAAAGAGAGAAACTGTAATACCATAATAGCAGTGGAATTCAACTCCCTATTTTCAACAATGGACAGATTATCAAGAAATAAAATCAACAAAAAACCATTAGACTTAAATTGCATTGTAAATCAAATGGTTTTAACACACATTTACAGAATATTCCACCTAACAGCTGAATAAATATGCATTCTTTTCAACTGCACTTGGAGAATTCTTCAGGCTATATCATATGTTAGACCATAAAAAAAGTCTTAAAAATTTAAGAAGATAGAGATCATATCAAGTATCTTTTCTGACCACAATGGTATAAAACTAGAAATAAATAACAGGAAGAACTTCAGAAAAAAGTGGAAATATGTGGAAAGTGTATAATTTCCTCCTTTATAAACAATGGATCAATAAAGCAAAGGAAATTTTTAAAAATTTGAGAAAAATGTGTGAATGGAAACACAACATACCATTTGGGATACAGCAAAAGCAGTTCTTAGGAGGAAGTTTGTAGTAATACACACTTACATTAAAAAAGAAGAAAGATTTATAATAAACAACCTAACACTGTACTTCAAGGAACTAGAAAAACAAGAACAAACTAAACCGAAAATTGGTAGAAAGAAGGAAATAATAAAGAATAGAGCAAACAATGACATAGAAACTAAAAAAAAGTAAAAAAGAATAACAAAACAAAGACTTTGTCTTTTGAAAAGATAAAAAAAATTGACAAACCTTAGACTAAGAATAAAAATAGACAACCTCAAATAAATAAAATAGGAAATGAAAAGGGGAACATATGACTATTATGAACTATTATACACCAACAAGTCTGATAACTTAGAAGGAAAGCATAAATTCCTAGACACATACAACCTACCAATATTAATTAGAAATTCAATAATGAATAGAAATAGAATTCCTATTAAAAATAGAAAATCTGAACAGACCAATAACTAATGAAGAAATTGAATCAGTAATACAAATTTTCCCATTTAAGAAAAGCAATAAAATTTATTTTTTAAAAAATCCAAGGACCTGAATACTTCACTGCTGAATTCTAACAAAGATTTGAAGAATACCAATTCCTCTCAAACTATTTGAAAACACTGAAGAAGAGGGAACACTTTCAATTTTATTCTATTAGGCCAGCATTACCCTGATGCCAAAACCAGAAAAGTGCACAACAACAACAAAAGAAAACTACAAGCCAACATCCCTGATCCACAGATGCAAAATTCCTCAACAAAATAATAATAAATTGAATTCAAGAGCACATTAATTTGCTATGATCAAGTGGGATTCATACCAGGGATGCAAGGATGGTTTAACATATCAATAAATATGATACATTTCATTAACAGAAAGGACAAAACCGTATGATCATTTCAATAGACACAGAAAAAAACATTTGAGAACATTTAACATTCTTTCATGATAAAAACCCTCAAAAAATTAAATATAGAGGACATGTACCTCAACACAATCAAAGCCATATATGAGAAACCCACAGCTAACATTTTACTAAACGGGGAAATGTTGAAAGCTTTTCCTCTAAGATCTGGAAAAGGACAAAGATGTTTACTTTTACTACTTCTCTTCAACATAGTAGTGGAAGTCCTAGCCAGAGATGTTAGGCAAGAGAAAGAAATAAAAGGCGTCCAAATTGGAAAGGAGAAAGTCAAATTGTCCCTGTTTATACATGACATAATCTTATATATAGAAAGCCCTAAAGACTCTACCAAAAAACTGTCAGAATTAATAAACAAATTCAATAAAGTTAGAAGACACAAAATCAATATACAAAGATCAGTAGTATTTCTATACACTAATGGCAAATGATCTAAAAAAGAAATCAAGACAACAATTCCATTTATGATAGCTATAAAAACTTAAGTTTCTTAGGAATAAATTTAACCAAGGAGATGAAAGATCTCTATATTGAAAACTATAAAACACTGATGAAAGAAACTGAAGGAGGAGACACAAATAAATGGAAAGATATCCCATGTTCATTGATGGGAAGAATTAATATTGTTAAAATGTCCTTACTACCCAAGGTGGTCTACAGATTCAGTACAATTTCTATCAAAATATACCAGTGACATTCTTAACAGAAATAGAAAAAAAAATCCTAAAATTTGTATGGATGCACAAAAGATTGCAACAGCTAAAACAATCTTGAGGAAAAAAAAAACAAAGTTGGAGACATCACACTACCTAACATCAAAACATACTACAAAACTGTAGTAACCAAAATAGCATGGTATTGTCATAAAAGCAGACACATAGACCAATGAGAATAGAGAGCCCCAAAATAAATTAGACCCAACAGATTTTTGACAAAGGTGCCAAGAACACACATTGGGGAAAGGACAGACTCTTCAATAAATGTGCTAGGAAAATTGACAATGCAGAAGAATTAAACTTGATCCTTATCTTTCATATCAGCTCAAAATGAATTAACAGCTTAAATGTAAGACCTGAAACTGAAACAACTAGATGAAAACATAGAGGAAAAGTTCTATCACATTGTACTGGGCAAAAACTTTTTGGATAACGCCTCAAATGCACAGGCAACAAAATCAAAAATAGACAAATGGGATTACATGAAACTAACTTCTGCACAGCAAAGGAAAACAATTAACAGAGTGAAGAGATAGCCTAAAGAATGGGAGAAAATATTTGCAAACTCTATGTCCCAGTTCATTTTGTGTTGCTATAAAGGAATAACTGTAGCTGGGTAATTTATAAAGAAAATAGGTTTATTTGGCTTATGGTTCTACAGACTGTACAAGAACCATGCCACCACCATTTGCATCTGGTGAGGGCCTCTGGTTGCTTCCATTTATGGCAGATGGCAAACAGGAGTTGGCTTGTGCAGAGATCACATGGTGAGAGAGGAAGAAAGAAAGAGAGGTGGGGAGGTCCCAGGCTCTTTTTAACAACCAGCTCTCACAGGAACTAATGCAATGAGAACTCACTCACTCACAAAAGACAGCATTAATCTATTCATGAGGGATCTGCCCCCATGACCCAAACACCTCCCAGTAAGCCCCACCTTCAGCACTGGGGATCAAGTTTCAACCTGAGGTTTGGAGGGGACAAATAGTCATACTTGACACTATATATCTGACAAGAGGTCAATATCCAGAATACATAAGGAATTCAAATAACTCAATAGCAAAAAAACCCTGAAATAATTTAATTAAAAAATCGGCCAAGGACCTGAATAGACATTCCTCAAAAGGAAAAATACAAATTGCCAATATGTATATTAAAAAATGCTCAACATCATTAATCATCAGGGAAATGCAAATAAAAACCACAATAGGATATAACTTCTTTTTAATTAGAATGGCTATTATCAAAAAGACAAAACATAAAGGTTAGCAGGGATGTGGAGAAAAGGGAGCCCTTGTGTGGTGTTGGTGAGAATGTATATTAGTAGAGCCATTATGGAAAACAGTATGGGGGTTCCTCAAAAAATGGAAAATATAACTACCATATATATGATCCAACAATCCTACTACTGCTTATATATACTAATGAAATGAAATCAATATTTTGAAGAGATATCTGAATTCCCCTTTTTTGTTGCACAATTTGCAATAGTCAAGATATGGAATCAAGTGTCCAACAGTGGATGAATTAATTAAGAAAAGTTGATATATATATACACTGGAATAATATTCAGCCTTAAAAAGCAAAGGCATTTTTAAAATTTTGGACAATAGGGATGAACCACAAGGAAATTTTGTTAAGAGAAATAAGCCAGACACAGAAAGACAAATACTGTATGTTCTCACTCATGTGCGGAATCTAAGTAAGTTGATCTCATAGAAGTAGTGAATAGAACAATGGTTACCAGAGACTGGGGAAGGGGGGAGTGTATGGGGAGAGGTTGGTCAACAGGTAAAAAAATTACAATTAGAAAGGTAGAATAAGTATCTATGTCCTATTGCATAGTAGGGTGACTATAGTCAACAAAAGGTATTGTATACATCCAAATAGCTAGCAGAGAGGATTTTGAATGTTTCTACCACCAAGAAATGATAAATGTTTGAGGTGATGGGTATGCTAATTACCCTGATTTTATCATTACACAATGTATACATGGATTGAAACGTCACATTGTACCCTATAAATATGTATAATTATTGTGTCAATTAAATATACAAATAATTTAAAAATGAAGTGATAAGAATATATGTAGGTGCTCTGTGGGGATAGAAAAGGAGATTGGGCATCTCTCTTAACCTTGGAACTTTAAGTTTGGCTTCCCTGAGAATGATTGAGAGTAAGTAAATAAAAATTAAGGTATTATATTTATTTCAGCCTTAAAATGAAGTGCATACAAAGGCCCTGAGAGTAGATGAAATAATAAATTTGAGGAACTAATTGCAACTTAACATAGGGCAATAATCTAATGAGGTCATAGAGAACAGGAGATGCTTGAAGGATGTTTTATCTCAGTGCTAGAGCAGGAAGAAAGTCAAACAAGTTAAAGAGTAAGAGAGCAAGAGAGTGAGAGAGAGCAAAAGAGCACTCCCAACAGAGGCAGAGTGATAGAGACAATTAAAATTAGAAGAGAGTGGGAGAATTGTGGGAAAGTGAGATATGAAGTCATGAAGGTCATAATGTGAGTAATTCTGGGTTTAATGTTTGACTCAGCCTATGGATACTAAAGGTGAGGATATATAGATAGGTACTTACATTTGAATGATTTTAAGGGATTGGAAAGATTTAAAAAAAAAATATATGTCAGAGCCATCAAAGATGATACCTATTGTTGCAAGTGCTAATTTTGAGAAAATTGAGGAACCAGCGATAGCTGAAATGAAGATCTGACAGAAGAGTTATGACCCAAAGGAATAGGTTCAGAATAGTTTTAGGAAATTTTAAGAAAATGGAAAAGACTTGTGGTTCTCTTAGATTTCTTACATTTAACTTATTCTTAAAAGAATATTGTAAAGATTATAATCATATTCTCTGAAGGCTAATTACAACAAAAAATATTGCATCTGATTTTAAATATCAATTTATGAGTTAGTTATTTTTTCTACAGAAAATTTTATAAATAAAATATTTTTGTAAAGATTAATTATGGTGAGTTGCACTGTATTATTGTCAATATTTCTTCCTTAATCATTGAATATGCAATGAAATTTGATGTCATTATTTATTTTGTCATTCCATTAAAATTTATTCATTACTCAAAAGACATGTCTTGAATTCTTCGGTACAAATAATTGTGGAAATTTTTTTTCCATATTTTTCTTTGATTTAATTTTCCTAAAATCCTGTTAATTATAATAATTTAAGAGTTACAGAGCACGGACATTTTGAGGATAATATAAAAAGATGAGGGTAAAATGGAAAAGTTGTTTCATTAAAACAACTGAAACCTTACTTTTCTAGAAATTCTTTGTCATGTATCTGTGGATTTTTTTTGTGTGTGTATATCATTTGCTACCATCTGAAATTATATTAATCATTTGTTTATTTAACTTGTTTATTTTCACTGTGGAAGACCATGGTCTTTGTCTTGCTTACTACTATATTTCCAACCTTTAGCATCAGTGTTTGTCATATAGTAAATGTTGAGTAAATAATTGTTGAATAAATGCACACTAAATCTCTTCATTATTAAAAAAGTATTCTCACTGACTTTATCCTAGAATGAACTCAAATTTGCTTACTCTTAAATGACCACAGTGATTTGATTAGGGATAACAATGAGTTATATTTTAGAAATATCTCCTTTAGCATTTAAGAAATTATTGATCTTAATTAATTAGTTTAATGGAATCTTTCTAGGTGGCATATATTCTCAATCACCCATTTACAGTACTCCTGATAACGTGTTAAATATGGGGCAGAGATATGTGGATTCATTTATGAGATTGCTCCACAAGCCATAAACCATGCCATATTATGTAGATTGTATTTAAATAATGAGCAGTATTAAGTTACTACAATCTGCAAAGCCCATGTCAGTCCCCTATAACCAATGACTGTATATTTCTTCTCTGGTAGCAGAGGGGTGCTGTGGTGCAAGTGCTTTCTACTTCAGTTTCTTGCCTCTTGCTTCTGTAGTTCTACTTCTTCAGGTCCATCCTCCTAGATTTTTGAAGGTGAACTCAAGTTGCAAACTACAGTTCTAGAGTAGCTATCACTTGCCTTTATAATACTCTATTGTTGAAATTATCGTTGATGTCCACGGAAAAGATGGGAAGTTTATCCCTTTTATTATCTATTTCATCTTTTCTCACATTTCTTAATAGCCTTGTGGAATTACTTCTCATTTATTGGCTCTTTTAAGAATCTATTTCTGAACTCTGTGGTTCAGTGTATTAACAATCATCCATGTATTCTAGTTTCATTACAGTTAGAAATGTGTGCAGCCTGTCAAACTCATTTAAACTTCCCTAATGGATATTTGTGCTCATTGAATCAGGGAATTGAACAGACCAAATTGTGAATCAAAATCTGGCATAAACCATGCTACTCTATTGAAAATATAATTGAACCAAATCCAAGTATTTTTTCACTGAATTGCTATTTGAACCAAAGTAACCAATAAACAAAAGCAAACAAAACCTGGGTATTTTCTAAAAGTAATGAAGTCAAACTTTAAAGTTTGACTCTTAAAATTATATAGGTATATGACATATATTTATTTACTAAATTCAGATAAGAAACAATTCAGCCAGCTGTACCAATAGAGTTACCCCAATGAGGAGAGAAAATAGGGGATTAATAGGGAAAAGTTAAAGAAAATGCATTTCAAACCAAGAATAGAAATGAGAAATGTATGGGATAGTGCCCAACTTATTCATATTGGAATCTAACATTCTATACATCAGTGGAGATAATAATACAATAAAGCTGATTTTATATTTCATTATGCAGGTGGTCATCCACTAAAAGTGGTGCCTAGCTTCCAAAATTCCTTGGAAAGGCTGGTTTTCAGGAGTGAGATGGGAGGGTATTGGATAGAAGGTCTGTGCATCTCTGTGCATATATCTCACCACTGATTACATGTACAACCATATACAACAACATATTTTTCATCCTCTGCCTATGGTTCCACTAGCATGATTGACTGCCAAGCAGTAAGAGAAGAGTTGTAACACGTCTTCATACTTCCACCCCCACAAACACAAATCAGCTATCTATTTTGCCTTCTAAAGAAAAGTATGAGCTTTGAAGAATAGTAAAGATACGTCATACACTATTGTTATGAAACTTTAGTCTAAAACTCTCCTTCACTATGTAACAGTCTTGCTTTTGAGAATCTTTTACCTTGGCTTTATATCACATGCCTAAAATTTAAATAGTTAGATATATTGTGGAAGTATATGAGGATGGTATTTCTTTATTGAATGAAATCAGAAATACTGCTTCACTGGAAATCTTCAAAAGATTATAAAGCTTGAATTACTTAGTATATTAATCATGAACAATATCTGGAGTGTAGTTTTAATGTTTTGCTTTAAGTGACTTGTTTTAAAGATATTATGTAATGGTATCTTTGTGACCAAATATGTGAAGATGAAATATATATCCAAATATATCCAAAAACAGGATATATATAACTTGTTTTCTGCCTGTCCTTTGGAGCAGGCCTCTAATGCATTATAAAAGTATATATTATAATGAAAGCTAATCACGAAAATATTTAATATTATGAAATTACATAAAATAGTGTTTGTTCTATGAAAAGAAATTGTGAAATTTGCTATCCCATATGAAATATTGAAATATTGAAATATTGAAAATAGATGGGTAGCAGGGAGTATAAGAAAATAACTCAAATCTCATTCTGGAAATAAGGATATCAATTTCTTTGAAGATTTCCTATTTTCTAACTATTGTATCAGTGCATACATGGAGAACACCATTAGCTCAATATTCATTATGTTTATTATTATCAATGCAATAAATAATAGTGTAATAAATTTGTGTAAATCAAAAATTATATGCAGTTGTAGTTTTATAGTTGATAATATCAATATATACAACCTGATTGCAACAGCATGTGTTTGGAATTGTACTATTCTATGATTGACTTTTCTATGCATAAAGTAACTATTTCATTTGTGCTTAAAAAGCTGAAAGTGCAAAGTTATGAATATTGTATGCAGGTAGACACATTTTTGGTTCCAAAACAGTGAAAAAGTTTACTGCTGAAAAGCTTTTTAAATTTTTTTGTTGTTGTCTTTATAATTCAGGTTATCTGGAATGAATATACCACCACCAATTATCAGCAACAAAAACTGGCTCAGACTTCATTTTGTTACAGACAGCAATCATCGATATCGTGGATTTAGTGCTCCATATCAAGGTATATTTAATGAATACCTCTCCCTCTTTTGATGTGCAAAATGATTTTGGTATACACAATTGCATTTTGTGATAGAAGAAAAATATCTGTAGCATTTAGAAATGGTAATTTGAATAGGCAAAAATGGTCATTCTCTTGCTGAGGCAATAATGTGATCATAACTAAATTACAGTATTAAAGTTATTTGATTTTTATAGCACAATATTCAAAATAAAGAATATTATGACTTCTAAAAGGTAATATGTAACATATGCAATAGTTTGCTTTAATAAGGTGCTTCAGCAATTGGACATGATACCTAAAGCTGTACTATAAAACACTGCAAAAAACCTTCAGTTGTAAACAGGATCTTCATCAATTGAAAGCCATTTCCATATACAATGTGTTTGTTATTGCTAGTTTAATTAAACTGGTTAGGATTTTCACCTACCAATTTTATTAACAGGAATAATTTTGAAGAAGTAGGATATAATATTTGATTCATTAACTTGAAGAAACTCTGTGGAACAAGATTATGATGAAGATAGAGTACTAATGAAAATGTAGCTTCTACAATATTCAGTAATATTATGTGAGCTTGGTGTACTTTATCCTCAGACTACTTATGTAAATAATTCATTTCATTTTTGATAGTGTATCAGCTACTCTTCAGGGAATAGTGAGCATTGCCTGTTACATTTTTCCATTTATCTGTTTTGTTTTGTTTTTTAATGCTTTCCTCTTCAGTCTTCAGTCTTAAGCACTTTGCAGATTTAATATGGTGACATCAGACAGCTTATGTTTAGTACCTAAAATGGCATTAGACCATGTATTGTTTTTTGGTATAGAAATGTCAACAGTCAATTTATATTTTGAAGACCAGTAACCTCTCAGCAGCTGTTCTATCAATAAGATTTCTCTCAGTAACAGAAACGGATTAATGTGATTTGTAATTTGACTTTCTTAATGGTGCATTGGGTATCATTGTAATAAAAATCCTTAGGATAGTAACTTAAAGATTTTGAAGAAAATCCACTGTGGAAAATCTACAATAATTTTTATTTCTAAAGTAGTTAATTGGAATGGAAACATAAATGCAAATATATTTTTAAAGCTGAATAATTTATTAACATTTCTCATAATAGAAAATATTACCCATCATAAATCACTAAATTTAAAAATTTTTAAATGAATAGTCATAGAAAAATAATTTTCATATATTTTATTAAAAATAGCTGTATAGGCATTGTCATTTGAATCCTACCAATTTAAGCCAGTATCACTTTTAAATTTGCAAAATATTTTATCCAGTTTGCAATTTCAATTTCTAAAATTTTTGTGCACTTCAAAAACCAGAGGACTTTTTACTGAAAAGAAATAATTACCATGAAGTCTCTTTATCTCTAGGTTTCCCCTTCATTTTGGAGGTTTCAGCCACATGATTTTATGGCTCTGATTCCTCTCTGTAATGAGTTAAGGCAGATGGCATGGCAGAAATTCAAAAGACTATCCTCTTTGACTCATGTGGTGATCTTTTCTACTAGATTCATGGAATTTGTCAGTCGAATAGCTTCTGCTATTTTTCTGAATAGAAATAAAGTAGCAGTTATTTTGTATATATAAAATGGAGAAAAAATAGATCTCCTATCTCAAACATTAACTTTATTTGCTTATGCAATATAATTTCATGGAACTGGTATCTTCAGATAGGGTTCTTTTGCATTATAAGACAATAGCACAAAACTGCCAGGAGATTTGTGTATTTAATTATTATTTTCAATATTTTGCTTGTTGGCCTTAAATTGACTTTTATAGTATTTTTAAGATTTAATTTGATTTTTCAGCATTGCCTGTTTTCAGCACTGAAAAATAGCATATCAATGAATTCACCATAGTAAATGGAAAGGATGTGTTTTATGGGGTACACCTTATTTCTATTTTCGGCAAGAAAGGGGCTCAAAAGAGGATAATTTTTGGTGTGATCTATATCTACTCAACGCAGAGGCAATAAAGTACCTTAAGAAAATAGAAGCTATGATTTTATAATAAGATGAAGGGAAAGTTTTATTGTATAAAAATATCCCTTTGCATTGTATCCTTTTTTAAACTTTCCTGATTCAGGCTTAATTTTTATACTTGCATTATATCTCTATATTTTACCTAGCCAGCATAAATTCACTTGGAGAAGTAATTCCTGAAAACATAATCAAATGAAGAAATTTCAATTAAAAAACACTAGTAAGATAACTTAAATGCCTGCAGAAATAGCAATTCTGATATGTAGAAATGTATTCCCTAGCATGAAATGGTAATCATGCTTTTTATATTGTTCCATCCTACTATTTAGTTTCAGCAGTATCTAAATTAAAACCAATTCAAGATGGAAAATGTCGTGGAATATATTATTCAAGGTTAAAACCAAGTCTTCATGCAGCTCAGTTTCTTGACTCAAATACTTACTGAGTACTCAGTAATTATTATTGATTTATCTATAATTTTGAATCCATTTAATGTTTTAATGGAACTTCAGGTTTCCAAAGACAGATTATTTTCCTCATAAAATTTCTATTTAATCTGTGTCCTTTATTAAATACCATGAAAATTAACTGCAAAGTGCTAAAAGGTTCATGGAATGCCATTAGCTACTTTTTACAGTTAGTTCCGTAATTGATGGAGTAGACACATAGACCCACACAAATGTGCTTTCACAAATAGAGACACCTTTAAGTTGTATTATAGGCTGAGAATAACATGCTAACAAATAAAGGTTCTTTTCCAAATCAAAACTACTAAAAACAGTTGTGATTTAAATAAAATGCCTTTGATATATAAAATGCTTTCCCTCTCTGACATCCTACATTAAATATGTCCACTCCTATCTAAAACAAACAAGAGCATCTCTTTTTTATCCCTAAGTTTATTTATAATGGAAATCTCTCATTTTAAAACTTTATTATTCCTTCTTTGATGTAAAAAATTTCCTGTTTAATTTTCAGCTTTCTCCAAAAGAAAATAATTTCAATATTATTTTTATTATATTTGCCTTGTTTTTTATAGTTCCTACATTCAAGTTTCATTAAGTCTCTTTTAATGAGAATTTGAATTGTGCTATTGCTCACATAAATAGTAAAACTTTTTCTTAACTGTGGTGTTTGGAAATCCTCTTACTTATTTGTTGAAACCTCCATGTTATTGTCACTTGACCATTAGTATAAAACTAAAATCTACTTCTTTTCCATTTCCATGAACACATGATCATGTTTTCTTATTTTCTAAATTGGAAGGGGACTTTTAGAGGACACCCAACTGTTCAATGCAGAAAATCTTGCCTGTAGAAAATATATACATATGTACTAGTTTTTATCCATAAGCTTCAATCATTTAAATATGAAATATTATTACATTTTTATTTTAAATTATTCAACATTCTGCATTTTTTTTTAATGTGCAATCATAAATGCTGGAGCTTTAGGCATTCATAAAATTGTCTTTGGCATGTAAGTTTAGAAACTGCAGTGTTTAATGAATTCCAAATATGTACAGATATGAGTAATTCTATATTCTATATTCAGGGTTCTAAATCCCTTAGATTTTATCACAATTCAGTTATTACCTTTTCTTCCAAAATTTTGTTGTATGTGAGTCTTATGCAGGTAAATATTTTGTACACTTAATTTAATTTAATGAAAATATATTAATAGCAATACAAAATATTTTAAATTTATGAAAGATAATATTTTACATAGATTCTCAAATAAATTATCATCATTTTGGGATCAGCTGAGCATCTTTTTTGGTAAGAAAAACATATTTAATAGACAGAACTTTCAAACCATATCAAAAATATTCTTCCATAAACCTCAGTTATAAAGAGTCCCCTGGCATTGTAGATGCCCGTTGTTTGAGTCAAAACAAATAACTTTGGAGTAGTTACTCCATTTCTTATACTTTGGAAGTTTTTGACATAAATGCATGTGCACAGTTACTCAACAAAGGTAAATGAGATTATTGGGGATGCAGCATATTATATTAGGGAAAGAATAGGACTTGGAGTCAGAAGATGAGGGTTGAATCATAGTTGCTATTAATAATTGCTAGATGAATTCTCTGAGCCTTGGTTTCTCCGTTAGTAAAAAGAGTCACAATAGCTAGACACAATATTGTTTTGGAAATAAAAAAGTATTAAGACTTTGTATAGTGAAAGTCAGACATGAAGTAAATAAAGATGCTTCAGTAGAAAGAGATAATTAACCATATGGAATGGGTGAGAAAGCACACATTCTAACTATGAGGAATGAACAGTTTAAATATTGTGATCAAACATAAAATTTGAATCTAGGAGCCATGGTTAAAAAGCTAAAACACTAAGCTTTATATGTCTCACTATCACAAATGAGGATGCCCACGTTTCTCAAGGGAAAAGCACTTTTCCTTGGAACTGATCTTAAAATAGGATATTTTGTAAGTCAAACTGAGAAGCAGTTTCCTTTCTATAACATTTTCTGAAATCATAAATATAGTCCAGGATTAAAAATAGAGCACGGTTTCAAAGAAACCTTCTGTAAAGGTGATAGATAGTGTTCTAATCTTTGCTTTCACCAATATGTTTAATTATATATATTTTTCTAACTTTGTTTAGACATCAATTTTTCTTGTGTACTTTCATATATCCATTGTTAATAAAAGACAGGGAGTCATATATGCCATTATTTTAATCAGAAAACTCCTGCTCTAATTTGACAACTCTCAATGTGAGTCATATTTATGATTCTAAGGATGGTGTGGTGGAATGTGATATGGTTAAGAGAAGACTAATACTTTGGTTTGGACAATTAGGATATACTTTATGTCATGGGAGTGTTGGACATGGACAAATAGATTTCTTTTCTGGTAAAGGTGGTGGATGGAGCTTTGTTAGTACAATTCAAGAAATATACAATGAATATACATTGCTTCATATTATAGTAGGTTTTACTTAATTTTTAATGAGTATATGCTATGGGAGAATTCATAAAAAATATTTTTGAGTCTTTATCTCCAAATATTACTTTTCTTACATAGGTAAACTGCATTATTTTAAGCTTATGAAGTAAGGTACCTATTTTTACTTACTGAGTTTTGAGAGAATAGAAATTTGAGTTTCACTGGTGTATAGTGTTTGAGAATAATTTCTAATCTTGTAATTTGTTTTGTTCTATTTGATTTTGATATTATTATCAACTTTCTTTCTTCAAGTTTTCTCAAATCCTAAATAATTACTTTCACTATGAAATTCTTTTTTTTCAAATTTTGTTATGGATCAAAAAAGAGAAAATTATTTTACTTCTTGCTTTATGGACCTGTCAGTCTATGAGATGCATCTTATTAGTACAATGTCTACACAAACAGCAGAGATAATCAAAAGATTTTTAATAGTCTCAATGGTATTTAGATAATCACTCATCTTTCTAAAGCAACCATTACAACCTCCCTGATATCATTTATTTTGTGACATAAATAAAAGTGTCACAATCGTGCCAGTGTAAGGTTCAAGTCCTTTCATCATATTAATCAATAATGATATTAGAGTTAAATTCTTCAATACCTAAATATATTTTTTCATTTCTGTTTTATGAAATTCATTAATTTAGTTTGAAATCAAGTCAATAATGCTGGAAATTTTCTAAATGTACAGAGGAGTTTTAGTTATTGTAATATTGAAAATGAAAATATCGACTACATTTTTAACTAGGTTTTATAAGAATTCTAAAACTTAAAATTTATTTGCCAATCTTCTTATATATCTTCCACCCCAAAATTCTTTTAATAAATGTGGATGTGTTTGACAGCACACTGGCTAATTATTGTTTCATCTCACATTTCCCTGAAATAGAAAGTCCACTGTGAAACACACCCTAACAAACTAAGCAAAGTATTCCACATCAGAAACACAATGCTAGTGATTCATTTTTGTTTAACTCTAGTCAAATATAACAATTTCTAGTAAAATATTTTATCCTGATAAACATTTCAACATTTATGAATTAAAAATTAGTCCATGTGACGATTTAGAGTTGGGATATAGTTTTAATTTATAAAATGAGGTTTTAAAAATAAAATAGAACGTTAGGAATAATGTTGATTATTTCTTTTATCTTGCCTAGCTATTTTATGGTCCTTTTTTTTCCTGGTTATGAGTTAACAATAGGTATCAACATTGAGACTACCCAGAATTATTAGTGGACATCAAGAGAAAAGGGTAGTTGTGGAAACATTCATGTTCTGATAAAAAGGATTACTTAAAATCAGATAATAGTGGATTTTGGGGCAAAGTACAGCAGGAAAGTATGAAGAAAAAGAATAAGTGTATTTAAGAAATAGTCATAGAATTTATTATCTTAAAGATTAGACATGGATTCTCTTATAAAAGTTTTGCTATTTTCTAAAGAATTGAGTCAGTCTTCAAAGCAGTGACCCTAGAGTGACTTTCATAATCAAAAGGAAAATATCCTGGATACATTTTAAACAAAAACAAAAAACTTTCATGCTTACATTTGCTAAGTAGTCCTTTTAAGCCAGTGCTTTATGTATATGGGTTTTGTTTGTGTGTGTGTGTGTGGTTGTGTGTATCTTCTTTATTGATATATCTTGAAAAAGGCAGATTATATTAACCTCATTTTACAATATCATGAAATTTTTGAAAAATCCAGAAACAACTTAGTAAAATTATTGTGATTTGGATTATTATCTTCAAATATACCAACTACCATAAATAGGAGATAATCTTTCAATATTAAATTATAATATAGATAATATTTTCCAGAATATTAGGTTCAAATGTAGTACTTGGCAGTTGTAAAACTGAAAAACAACAGATCATTGTGTATAATTTTGTTACATGGTTCACACATTCCTGTTGATGATTGAATATACTTAGAATTTGCCAATCTTTTCTAACATAAAAGTCTCTTTGTGTTTAGTCAAATTCCTTGGAGTATATGCTCAAACTTTCAGGGTTTAGATGACCTCCTCTTTAGATTATCTCCTCTCTCCTTTTCCAAGAAAGCTTCTAAATATAAGGGACACGATATAAGCCTATGAGTCTTAATAGTGATGGGATGAAACCAACTTGTCCACATATAAACCCTTGTTCTCATTTATGAATATTAGCTCATTTCACAAGAGATATCACTTCTTGGTAACTGAGAATTCTGCAGGCTTTCACTGTTGGTGTGCTTAATCCATATTCTTAGCATGGTTAGTTGCCCACCTTGTACTCCATGATGCTTCTTGCTGAGCCTTAATATAAGTTTTAATTTGTTGATTTTTTTAAATAAAAAGAACTCAATTATAGGTTTTTATATGATAGATATTGTAATAAAAATCATCCCCATTGAACCATTTAACAGACAAATGTCTTACAAATTAACCACGTGAGATATCAACAGCGTATATTCATTGCTACTGTATGTGTACTGGTGAAACAAATAATAACACCATTTGCTGTTACAGGCTTATTTAACCTTTTATTAGTTCAGGCCTTACTGACTGTTACTGTAAATCCCAAGAAGGAATCTGTAGTTACAAAACAGCTTGAGGTGAAAGGAGTATAAATAAGATCCTTATTGGGAAAGGTAATGATTTCATAATACCCAGTGCACTTTTGTCAAAAAAGGCCAAATTAAAACATTATATTATTGATTTAACAAGAAGATAATCTTGTTGTGTTGGATTATATCCTCCCTTGCTATGGAAAATGTAGCAATCACTGTTTACAGTTTCCATAACTGGCATGAGTCACCAGATTTTGTGGTCATGGACCATGTCAGATTTGCAAAGGGACACATTTTTCTAGTTTTCCAATACAGTAAGAAGACAGTAAACTCTTTTTCAGATGTCTAAATAGTAGGAAATGGCAATAGAAGCTAAGATTGAAAAAGTAGAGAGAGCGAGCGATTCCCAGGAATATATTTTCCTTCACACAGTATTGTTCTGGAAAGAGCACTGGATTAGATGTTAATAAATCTGGGTACAGTTTCGCTGTGAACTTGAATGGATTATTTAACATCTTAGTTCTTTCTAGATCTAAAATATTTTTTACTTAATCTACTCCTCCTCTACTCTCATCTGAGTTCTTTCTAGAGCTAAAATATTTTTACTTAATTTACTCCTCCCAACGTCAGTAACTCATGAAAGTTACTCTGATGATAGCATAGCTTTGCAGTGATAGGTAGTGTTCACACTGACCATTCCTGTGGAGGGCCTCAGTCTCCCTCACCTTCTGTTTAATCTCTGCCTGGTCCTCTACCCCTTAGCACCGCATTAGCCAAATAATATGTAACAAAAAATAATAATGTGATATATACACACATACATATGCATAAAAATTTAAATTTTCTTGTAGCTATGTAAAAAAGTGAAATAAATAGGCAAAATTAATTTTTATTATATTTAACCAATATGTCCAAAACATTAACATTTCAACTTGTAATCTATATAAAATATTAATGATATACTTTACATCCTATTTTTCATAATAACTCTTGAAAGTTTAGAGTGTTTTATACTTACAATATATCTCATATTGAACATTAAATTTCTTTGGGAATCGTTTATCTTTTTATAGACTAGGAGAATAATTTATTTGTAACTAAAATAATAAATATTTCAGTTCATTAGCAATTATGATTTACTTAGGTATCACTGTAATTATTGCTGTCTTTATAAAATATTCAAATAAACACATTTAATGTTATATTAATATTAGTGTAATGTACTGGAAAGAATTCATGCTCTCACCACCTTCACTACAATACAACTACATCTTTTTTTTTATTATGTCTATTTTACTTTTATTTTTATTTCTTTTTGACTGTTCATATACTGTTCATTTATTTATTCATTCCACAGGTATTAATTTAATAAATACCACCTTAGGTTCTGTGCTAATCACTGGAAATATGTGGCGAACACAGTCTGGTGGGTACCTCTGTGGTGCCTACAGTCTGGTGGGAGAGATTTTTTTTTAATTTCAAAATATTATGGGGGTACAACACTTTGGCTATATATGTTGCCCAAGCACTGCCTGTGTCAGAGCTACAATCATGGACATCCCCCAAACTGTGCTCCCCGCATCCATTCAGTGAGAGTTTTCCCATCCCCTCCACCCCCCTCCTGCCTGCCCGCCCCCTGATGAATATTATTGCCATGTGTGATTTAAGTGTTGATCAGTTAGTACCAATTTGATGGTGAGTACCAGTGGTGCTTGTTTTTCCATTCTTGCGACACTTTGCTTCGAAGAATGGGCTCTAGCTCCAACCAGGATAATACGAGATGTGTTAATTCACCATTGTTTTTTATTGCTGAATAATACTCCATGGTATACATATACCACATTTTATTAATCCACTCATATATTGATGGGCACCTGGGTTGTTTCCACATCTTTGCAATTGTGAATTGTGCTGCTATAAACATTCGCGTGCTGATGTCTTTATTAAAGAATGTCTTTTTTTCCTTTGGGTAAATACCCAGTAGTGGGATTGCTGGATCAAATGGTAATTCTACTTTTAATTCTTTGAGGTATCTCCATATTATTTTCCATAGAGGTTGTACTAATTTGCAGTCCCACCAGCAGTGTGTGAGTATTCCTATCTGTCCGCATACCCGTCAACATTTGTTGTTTGGGGATTTTTTGATATGAGCCAATCTCACTAGAGTTAACTGACATCTCATTGTGGTTTTGATTTGCATTTCCCTGATGATTAGAGAAGTTGAGCAATTTTTTATATGTTTGCTGGCCATTATTCTGTCTTCTTTTGAAAAGTTTCTGTTCATGTCCTTTGCCCATTTTTTAATAGGGTTGTTTGATTTCTTTCTTGTTGATATTCCTAAATTCTGGATAGATTGTGGTTATCAGCCCTTTATCAGATGTGTAGCATGCAAATATTTTCTCCCATTCTGTAGGTTGTCTGTTCACTCTAGTGATAGTTTCCTTGGCTGTGCAGAAGGTTTTTAATTTGATCCGGTCCCATTTATTTATTTTTGTTGCTGCTGTGATTACTTTGGGGGTCTTCTTCATAAATTCATTGCCTAGGCCAATGTCCATAAAAGATTTTCCAACGTTTTCTTTGAGAATTCTTATGGTTTCACGTCTTAGGTTTAAATCTATTATCCATCGTGAGTTGATTTTTGTGAGAGGCGAGAGGTGTGGGTCTAGTTTCAGTCTTCTACATATGGCCATCCAGTTTTCCCAGCACCATTTGTTGAATAGGGAATCTTTTCCCCAGTGTCTGTTTTTCTGGAATTTGTCAAAGATCAGGTGACTGTATGAGGTTGGTTTTATATTTGGGTTCTCAGTCCTGTTCCATTGGTCTGTGTCTCTGTTGTTGTGCCAGTACCATGAGTTTTGGTTACTATAGCCTTGTAGTATAGTTTGAAGTCTGATAGATAGATGCCTTCCAATTTGTTCTTTTTGCTTAAGATTGCTTTGACTAGACGGGGTTTTCTCTGGTTCCACACGAAGCATAGAATTATTTTTTCTAGATCAGCAAAAAATGATGTTGGTATTTTGATAGGGACTGCATTGATTCTGTAAATCACTTTAGGTAGCAAAGCCATTTTTACAATGTTGATTCTGCCTATCCAAGAGCATGGTAGCGTTTTCCATCTGTTTACATCCTCTGTAATTTTTCTCAGTGTTTCGTAATTCTGTCTGTATAGGTCTTTTACCTCCTTAGTTAGATATGTTCCTAAATATTTCATTTTCTTTGGTACTATTGTGAAAGTTATTGCATCTTTAATTTGTTTCTCAGCTTGATTGTTATTAGCATATATGAAGGGCTATGGATTTGTCTGCATTAATTTTGTATCCTGAGACTTTGCTGAATTCATTTATCAATTCCAGTAATCTCTTGGTTGAATCTTTGGGGTTTTCTATATATAAAATCATATCGTCTGCGAATAGTGAAAGTTTGACCTCTTCTGCCCCCATCTGGACGCCCCTGATTCCTCTGTCTTATCTGATTGCTCTGGCCAGAACTTCCAGCACTATGTTGAATAGAAGTGGAGACAGTGTGCAACCTTGTCTGGTGCCAGTTTTAAGGGGGAATGCATTCAATTTTTCCCCGTTCAGTATGATATTGGCTGTGGGTTTATCATATATGGCTTTAATAGTTTTGAGGTATGAGCCATCTATGCCTATATTGTTAAGAGTTATTATCATAAAAGGGTGCTGGATTTTGTCAAAAGCCTTTTGTGCATCTATTGAAACGATCATATAATCTTTGTTCTTGCTTTTATTTATGTGGTGAATTACATTTATAGATTTGCATATGTTGAACTATCCCTGCATCTGGGGAATGAAGCCCACCTGATCATGATGAATTATTTTTTTGATGTACATTTGAATTTGGTTTGCAAGGATTTTATTGAGAATTTTTGCATCTATGTTCATAAGGGATATTGGTCTGTAGTTTTCTTTTCTTGTGTCCTTTCCTGGCTTTGGTATCAAGGTGATATTGGCTTCATAGAATGAGTTTGGGAGGATTCCATTCTTCTGGATGTTTTCAAATAATTTCTGCAGTATAGGCACCAGTTCTTCTTTGTAGGCTTGGTAGAATTCAGGTGTGAACCCATCTGGTCCAGAACTTTTTTTGTTGGAAGATTTTTTATTACTACTTTGATTTCGGTGGTTGATATTGGTCTGTTTAGAAATTCTACTTCTTCCTGGTTGAGCCTAGGGAGGTAGTATGTTTCTAAGAATTTGTCCATTTCCTCCACGTTTTTGTGTTTGTGGGCATAGAGATTTTTGTAGTATTCGAAGATGATATTTTGTATTTCCATGATATCAGTTGTGACCTCTCCTTTTTCATTTCTAATTGAGCTTATTAGAGTCCTTTCCTTTCTGCTTCTGGTCAACCTGGCAAGTGACCTATCTATTTTGTTTATCTTTTCAAAGAACCAACTTTTCATTTTATTAATCTTCTGTATTATTCTTTTGCTCTCAATTTCATTTAATTCTGCTCTGATCTTGGTTATTTCTTTTCTTCTGCTGGCTTTAGGATTGTTTTGCTCTTCCTTTTCCATTTCCTTAAGATGATTCATTAGTTTACTGATTTGTGACCTTTCTGTCTTTTGGATGTGGGCATTCAAGGTGATAAGTTTTCCTCTCAGGACTGCTTTTGCTGTATCCCACAGATTTTGATAACTTGTGTCCCCATTATCGTTTAGTTTGAAAAATCTTTTGAATTCTATTTGAATCGCCTCCTTGAGCCAATACTCATTCAGCAACAGATTGTTTAATTTCCATGTTTTTGGATGAAGATGTGAGTTTCTGTTGGAATTGATTCCTAATTTTATTCTGCTGAGGTCTGAAAAGATACATGGTATGATTTCTATTTTTTTGGATTTGTTTAGATCTGTTTTGTGGCCTAGGATGTGGTCAATTTTAGAGAAAGTTCCATGACCTGATGAGAAGAACGTATATTCAGTGTTATATGGGTGGAGTGTGCTGTAGATATCTGTTAGGCCCAAATGTTCTAGAGTCCTGTTTAGGTCCGTTGTTTCTTTGTTTATTTTTTGTTTGGAGGATCTGTCCAGTTCCGTCAGTGGGGTGTTAAAGTCCCCTGCTATTATGGCATTGCTATTTATTATGTTGTCTAGAGCAAGCAGAATTTGCTTTATGCTCCTGTGTTGGGTGCATAAATGTTTAGGATTGTTAAATCCTCTTGTAAGATTTTTCCCTTCACCACTATGTAGTGTCCATTTTTGTCCTTTACTTGTGTTGCTTTAAAGTTTATATCATCTGAAAGAAGGACGGCTACTCCAGATTTCTTTTGGTTTCCATTAGTCTGGAAAATTGTATTCCATCCTTTCTCCTTGAGTCTGAATATGTCTTTGTGTGTAAGGTGTGTTTCCTGGAGACAACAAATACTTGGCTTGTATTTTTTAATCCATTCAGCCAGCCTATGTCTCTTCAATGGGCAATTCAAGCCATTCATATTTATTGAAAGAATTGATATTTGGGGTAAATTTCTGATTATTCTATTGGGTGTTGTCTTTTGTTTTACCTCTTGCGTCATTGTGGAATCTGGGTTCTGGAGTTTTAGCTTGCGTAGTTTTACATTGGTGGGTGTCTATTGTGCTGGTTAGTGTACAATGCAGGTCTAAGTACTTCTTGCAAGGCTGGTCTGGACTTCGCAAATTCTATCAGTGATTGCTTGTCTCAAAAAGTCTTTATTTCTCCCTCATATAAGAAGCTTAGTTTGCCAGGATACAGAATTCTGGGTTGACCTTTGTTTTGTTTTAGGAGACTGATGATGGCTCCCCATTCCCTTCTGGCTTGTAAGGTTTCAGCTGAGAAATCTGCAGTTAATTTGATCGGTTTCCCTTTATAGGTTACCTGCTCTTTCCGTCTTACAGCTCTGAGGAGTGCCTCTTTTGTGTTTACTGTGGTCAGTCTAATAATTATGTGGCGTGGTGAATGCCTTTTCACGTTGAGTCTCCCTGGAATCCTGTGTGCTTCTTGCACTTGGATATCAAGATTTCTGGCTAGGCCATGGAAATTTTCCTCTATTATTCCTTCAAATAGATTTTCCAGCCCACATGAATTTTCTTCCTCTCCCTCAGGGATGCCTATGCTCCTTATGTTTGGCCTCTTTAGATAATCCCACATTTCTTGTATGCTTTTTTCATGCCTCTTTTTTTTGTGTTCTTTCTCTTTCACTGATTTATTTAGCACATAGGAGTTGTCTTCTAGCTCTGAAATTCTTTCCTCTGCATGGTCCAGCCTATTCTTAAGGCTTTCCACTGTGTTTTGTAGATCCTTGAATGCTTCTTTCATTTCTAGGATTTCTATTTGATTTTTCCATAATACTTATATTTCTTTGGAGAATTTTTCATTCATTTCTTGCGTTTTTCTTGTGGTTTCTTTGTGCTTGGATTCAATTTTCTCTTGAATTTCATTGAGCTTTCTTATAATCCATAAACAAAATTCCTCTTCTGTCATTCTACCCATGTCATTTGAGTTGGTATCCATTGCTGAGGAACTGATGATTTCCTTTGGGGGTGACTTTTCACTCTGATTTTTCATGTTCCCTGAGTTCTTTCACCGGTTTTTTCTCATCTGACCTCTTGGTTGAGAGCTGGAGGTGTTAGGGCTAGTTTATGGCCCTGTCTCCAAGCCCTCGAGGTTCGTTCCTTGGCAGAGCCAGGGAGAGAAGTAGTGGCTTGTATTGCCTTAGGTGTATTTTAGCAAATTTGGTGGATCTTGCGTTACCTCTGACCTGTTGTCTTCTCCTCTTCCAGTTGGAGTGTAGTGAGATTGTCCTCCCAGCTTGAGCTCTAAGCTTGTGGATTGTACTTGAGGGTATGAATACACAGCTCCCTAATAGCTATGGATCCTGTTATGTCTGTGGCAGACACTGATCCCCCAGTTGGGGTATGTGAGAGCCCCATGCTTTGGGAGGGGCCTTGTAGCTCCTAGGGGTTACTTTGACCCTGCTTCTCCTGAGGTGTGGGTAGAAACACAATTTCTTTTGGCTGCAGCATGACAGCTGGATTGGAAACATTCTATACAGCTCAGAGGTGGCTTATCTAGCCGCATGTGTATGTTCTTCTGATGTGTGTCTCCATGTGATACTGGCTGATAGGGGAATCTTCAATTGTGCACCCCTTTTCCACTGCTAGACCCCAAGGCAAGGTGGGAGGGTGTCTCTATCCCCAGCAGTCTCAGCCAGGGGGATGTTCCCACAACGGGGAGAATAGTGGCTACTGGAAGTGCTCTTGGATGGCATGAAATTCCCTAATGAAGTGGGCAGGGTTATGGGGAGCTGCTCTGGTTCAGCCTATGGCTCTTGAGGTATTCAGTTGTTATGAGAACCGGCAGTTGTACAAAATGAGTCATTATAACCAGCAACCTTCAAAATGACCGATATCTGGGGTAGGGAGGGTGGGACCTGAAGAGTAGGCACTAGGACCAGCACATAGCAGACTTGTCGGAGGCCAGAGTGGGGGTAGCAGGACCAGATGGATGAGCTGCAAACTGTTTCCAATACACAAAGGTCCTGCCACTACAGTTCCGGGATCTCATCCCACCGGGAACCCACGGATGTAGCTGTCCCTGGCCATCAAGGGAAAAGTCTGTCTTGCCCCAGCAGAAGAGCCCCCGGGCCGGGGCGGAGCTAGAGACCCGCCTCAAAGCTCCAGGCGGGCGGCTTTAAAGATGGCCACCGCTGCCAGCCTGGTGCACAGCAGGGCTCCGATTGCGCCCGGGAATGCAGCTTTTCTCAACTGGCCTGTGGCCCATGGAGGCAATTGCCAGCAGCCCCTAAGTGTTTGTCCCGCTCTCCGTTAAACTCCTGGGCCCGGTCTCGCTGACTTCTAGTGGCGCACTGCGTGCAGGTTCCCGCGCACTGTCCCGGGAAGCTGTATCTCCGCCCAGTCCCTACCTGGCCTTGAGCAGTCCCTGTATATTGAAGCTGAGAGTTGTGTTTGGCTCTCGCGATTGCTTCCTCTCCACAGAGACTGCTGTCTCGAGCAACAGCTTTGCCTCAGCTCTGGGCTTGTCCCTGACTGAGTGGATGGGGAGGTGTGTAACCGCTTGGGAGACAGGTCGCGCCGCAACGACCTGGTGAGCGCGTCCTTCCCGCGCTCTGGGCTCTATTGTACTCCGGGCGCTCTCTGATCTTTGTGAAAATTTTGTACCTGTTTTCTTGGGCTGGGCATTCCGCGTTGTTTCTCCGTAATTCACAATGCTGTTTTTGGAGTGAGCGGTCCGCGCTCACAGGCAGCCGATGGCGTTTTTCACCCCCTTCCCTGGGAGCAGTGCAGTGGGAGGACTCTATCAGACCGCCATTTTTCCTCCTTTCTCACAACTACATCTTACATGATACAACAATTAAAATAAAATGTAGAGTACCAAAACAATAAAGTTTTGTTTAATGGAAAAAATATTTTGCACTACCTGCTCCTAAATTTAAATTAAAATGAATTACAATTAAACAAAATTAAAAATTCAGTTTCTCAGCCACACTAGCTACATTTCAAATTTTCAAAAGCCTGAAGTCATGAGTGGCCACCATATTGGACAGTGCAGATAAGTTAAGGTAAACAGATAGGTGAGTAGCCCTCTTGTGGCAGCTAAGCTAGTGCTACTCAATTATAAGAAAGCAGGAAATTTGTTCAAAAATCACACAAATACACTGAGAGAATATGACATAGTATCATTTTTCTCATTACATCTTTTTTTTTTGTTATTATTCACTAACTCTTTATGATTTATTCTGTATGATCACTGTATTTCAGGGTCTGCCTTATTTCTATACTTTAGAAGGCATAATTAATTTAAAAATTATTTTCCTCCCCATGATATGCAATTTAAAATAAATACATAAAATAAGGGCATTCAACAAAATTCTGACTTTCCCTTTCTAATAGTTTTAAAAATATTAATTTCTTTAAGAACTATTTTTTTCTTTCTTCTTATTACCCCTAAACTCATTCTTACTCTGTCAGATACATAGCACAGATCTGTGTTTTTCCTACCACAAAGATACTGAGAAGGTATTGAGATATTTAAGAACTACTGCTACCATCTAGCACAGGCCTGATTTTATACATTCCATTATGCTTTATTTTCTCCATAACCGTATTTATTCTTTGATTCAGGAAATGCAGCAACTGTATGCACAAAGCAAAATATCACTTTTAGTAAAAACCTTAGATATCTTCTAGTTTTTCTATTTAGATATACTGACAAATTCTAATAAATCATTTCACTTTTATAGAAGAAAGTCATCTTCAATAGAAACGTTCCCCAGGTTTAAAACCCAGCTAGGTCCTGGGATCACTTTAAATTTGTTTGCTAGGGATGTGATAACAAAGTACCATGGACTGAATGGCTTACCCAATACAAATTTATTTTGCACAGTTCTGGAGGCTAGAAGTCCGTGATCAAGGTGTCAGTAGGTTTTGTTACTTTAGAGACCTCTCTCTTTGGCTTGCAGATGGCTGCCTACAGATGCTGTCCTCACATGGTTTTTTTCTGTGCACACATGTATCTAGTGTCTTTCTCTGTGTGTCCAAATTTCCTCTTCCTATAAGGACACCATTGGATTAGGGCCCAAACTAAAGACCTCATTTTAACCTAATCATCTCCTTAAAGACCTTATGTCTAAATATGGTCACATTCTGAGGCACTGGGGGTTAGGACTTCAACATATGAATTTTTTTTTTGGGGGGGACACAATTTAGCCCATAACAATTAGAAAAACAGTTTCAATTCTATAGTTAGAATGTCAAGCCCTGGATAGTAATCAAAATACTAAATGTGATTGAATATCAAATTCTTCTTCACTCTCTCCCATTCCATGCCTTGTCATCCAGGAGCCTGTATGAAGAAAGAAGAGGGGCAAGATCATCTTTTTTGGTCTCTCCACTTTGTATTCTCCTCCTTTTCTCAAACTCCTTACTTACTACTGTGTCAGGTCTCCGTAGGATCTAAGGGAGGGTAGAGAAGATGTAAAGGGACTGGCCTGGACCTAAGTTCTAAGCTGGCTACATGTTCTCTGGTCATAATATTTAGGCTGACACTATCACGGGAAGTCCAGGGCCTTTTAGTGATCCAAACTGTTCCTCTCTCTTCTGAAATTCCTTATTTCAGATGGATGAATGTATACTCTAAATGGATACTTGCCTGAATTGATCCCCTGCCACTCCATACCCCTAGCCTCCTCTTTCTGCTGAGGTATTTTTACCTCTCAAAGGGCCTGATTGGATAGACCTACAGATGACCCCATTTTGGATCTCTGTAACCCATCCTTGATAGAAAAGAAAACACATTCTTGCTCTGAGAAACATAAAAAGATCAGGCTTATCCCAACATAAAAGTTCTCTTCTCTCTCACCCTCTAGATTTCCTCAATAGCAGGCTTATTCCTCTGTAAGTTTGACTTAAGTTTTCTCAGACATGAGCAGATACTAGTCCTTTTTGTATACCAACTTCACAAAACACATCTTATAGCTGGGTGATCTAATTTAAGCCCAACCTGCAAGGCTAGCACTAGAAGATATCACTCTTCCACTACTTTCTCAGAAATGCTGTGAGAAGGGTCCTCTCCAATCTGTAAGGGATCTCACAAAGGAAATGTTTTCATCAAACTTCTTCTTTCCTCTCTGTTTTTTTTTTTCTTTTACATCCTCACTGTACCTGAAGAGTCCAAGAGTCTGTCAACTTGAAATAAAAATATATACAGACAAATCTCCAAGCAAAAAAAAAAGTTATTTGGGAGTAAACAAAGAAATAGGGTTGCAATCTAGGACATATGCACAGACTGGGGTGGTCTTCAGCATATCTGGAAAACAAAGGAAGGTTAGGGAGTTATTGGGGAGAGAGGAGGTTATGCAAGTTGTTTTGAAAGAAAGTTCATTGGCGAGTGTCAGTAGTTGCTAGGTAGGAATTGTAATCTTGGAGTTGTGGTTAGGCTCTTGCAGTTTTGGATTGGCTTTGTGAGACAGTTTTGAAACAGGCAACTGTTCTTTATAAGTGGCTAGCTGTCCTTGTGCTGCTAGCTGTCCTTGTGTGACTAATGTAATAAGCTACAATTTAGAAACATTTCCTGTGATAGTTCCTGTTGTTAGGAAAAATGGTGTATGAGAGCCCTTTCTTCATGGCCTTCCCTGGCTGCATTTTGTCAGGGTTTGACACAGTGACTCTATTTTGATTCCAACAACTTTCACATGTCACAAAACAGATTCTCCTACATTTCATTGAAAACCATTTGTATAAGTAGCTGAGTCTGTCACATATTTACTTAAATATCTTAATATCTACTGGAATAATGCTTCCATTGAAATTGAAACAGGAAGAGCCCCATTCTAACCCCCTGATACACACATCTCCCTGTCCCTCCCACACACATGCACATATGTGGAAATATTTACACACTTGCTGAAATGAATTTTTAAATAAATCTTTATACTTTGCCAGAATATTTAACAGCCAATGGGAGCTATATATATCATTTTCAATACTTTGTACTTTGTACATATAATTTGCATCTTTGTCATTTAGTTGTAAATTTTCTTTCCCAATGATCTCTTTGCTGCATTGAGATTGAACTTCTAAAATATTATATAGTTCATAAACTAAATCTGAAAAGCCAACAAGGAATAGATAATATAAAATTAATGAATGGTTGGGAATTTCTGGAGGCTAGGCTGAATCAGAGGTAAATAGAAAACTGCATACCTCAAATTTATTTCTTATTTTTTTTAATAAGAGAAATTAGGAAAGACACTAATATTAAGCAGATAATCAGAAGTTATGGATTGGAATCCCACTTATGTCACTGGTTATCTATATAAAAATTGCTGAAAATATTTGAATCTTAATTTACTCATAAAGTAAATGAATGGAATGGATTATATAATTATTATAATTATATAATACTCCTTTTCAGGTTTTTTTTTAATCTTGAGTGATTTCATTTCTTTTAAATGGTATGTCAGTGACTTACAATGAATTACCTACAGCTAAAAAATATTTGAGAGCATGTTTAGATTTTAGGTGTTTTTGAAGTCATATATAAATTGTGAAAATTAATGTTTAGGAGAGCTGTTGTGTGGCTCTGACTCTAAATGAGAATTAATCAAATAAACTTAATTCTATATGGTTTTAATTCAAATTACATAAATTCATGTACTATGAATATGTCAACATATAGAGTATTTTTGTCCTGAAATGACTATATTCATTTATGTGTTTATTTTTAATAGTCCTAGGTCATCTAAACCATGGTTATGTAGCCATTGTTATTGGTTAATTGTGTGATGTGAAAGTTGAAGGTATGACTGAGAAAATGGATGATTTGTTCTTTCTTTATGGTTTACAAAATGACTCAGTACTAGTTCTTGATTTAGGTTTATTTTGGTCATATCTTTCTCGCATGCTTGCACGTGCTCTCTTTTTCTCTCTCTCTCTCTCCCCCCGCTCCCAACCCTGTGCACGCGTGTGTGTGTGTGTGTGTGTGTGTGTATAAATATATATATACCAAGTAATATATATCACCTGATACAATGTAATTATTCATCAATAGAAATATAAGCAGGGCATCAAGTATATTCTACCATTATATTTTTAAAAAGGTGTGTTATAATTTTGTTATTAAATTATTTCCATAAATTTCTGCATAACAAGTGCTAAAATAAACCAGTTTTTTCACAGATGTTAATTTTTCCATTGAGTTAGACTATTAATTCCACAGTTATCAAATTACCTTAGAAAAAAGACAATCCCTAATCTACTGCTCAGTGCTCTGAAATGGAATGATCTTCCCACAACCACTGATGAGGGAAAGGAAAAGAAGTCAAGGTCCTTTGTTACGACAATCTTATTTTGCAAATAAAAACA
The DNA here is from genome assembly GCA_023783475.1 of Daubentonia madagascariensis. Taxonomy (NCBI): domain Eukaryota; kingdom Metazoa; phylum Chordata; class Mammalia; order Primates; family Daubentoniidae; genus Daubentonia; species Daubentonia madagascariensis. The sequence continues at coordinate 23,083,557 of JAKFHU010000726.1, read as the reverse complement.
CAATATTTTAAGCCTGCTCTACATTGTTCAATAACTTTTCTATTTTCTCTCATGTTTTCTTTGGATGTTGAGTGCTTTTTAGTATACCTTTTTTGACCTTGCAATGCTCTTACCTTCCTGTGAGAATTCTTCCTATATAATTTATAATGTATTTTCATGCTACATATTTTTGCTTTTTAAACTACACAACTTAATAGCTCTGCATAATGCATTCCCATTTAATTAAATAATAAGTAGGGCTGTAGGCCAAAATCAATCTGAATCTGAATGGTACCCACTTGTTTCATATCTTACAAAAGGATTTTATTCCTTAGTATTTTGTGAGTACTTCGAGAATGACACGTTTAAAAATGGGCAAAGTTACACTCTTTTAACTTAATAGAAAATGTTAAAAAAAGTCTATATATGAGGGCCTCTTTAATCAAGATAATGTCATTCAAATAAAAAAATTGGCATCTCTTTCTAAATAAGTTATGTTGTTACTATTTTTGTGATTAGTTTTCATTGTGTTTTTTGAGTGGGGATTGCTAATTATATCAGTTGGAAGAACAAACTTTTTTTAAATCTTTTGAAGCCAATGTTTCCACAGAAGTGATAGAGATACATTGTCAAGGCTGTACCTGTATGAGATATGTATTTGACCTGAACATTGTGGAAATATGCAGTTTCTTGTATGGTGTAATTTGAAGATAATGGCAATACTGGCTTCCTTAGCATAGTAGAATAGTGTTTCTGGTATCAGATTCTCTAGGATCAAATTCTGGTTTTTAACTTATTCCAAAATTATGCTTTTTCTTCATTTCCTTTCCTAAAAACATCTCATTAAAAAATTCAGATTACTGAGTTTGTTCTTTTCTCCCCTTCCCTCAAAACTTTCTTCTTCTGTATTCTATTTTCTTGGTGTCTATTTTGTTTTTTTATTAAACAATAAAATATTACTACTAAGGTATTCTAATCATTCTAATAGCTTATTTTCATTTCCAGAGCAAATGGATATTATCCATATTTTGGGTTAGGAAACTAGCAAAATCATACTTAATAAAAATATTACAGAGAAAATGCTAACAAGGAAAGTATTTGCTAGAATATCATAGGTTGCTCTCATCTTTAATAGGGTGTGAAATAAAGGATCAATCTTTTGAAGAAAAAAATATAAAAGAAAACTAAGCAAACACAATGAAGAAAAGATTAGTAACTTCAACACAAGTTAGTTTCATAGTAAGTGGTTCAAAATAAGTGCATGTTCTGAATTCCCAGTCTCACATTTATCATGATTTATAACCTCATGTAATTATTTAAACACTTTTCACAAACTTGAAATCTATTAAAACATTGAGGTCAATTGTGGTAGATGTCAGATGAGTAATGACATGTTCCTTAGTAAAACAAGTTGACAGGAAAGTCCATATCTCTTTACAATAAATGTCAAAAACCTAAGAAAGAAGATGTGTAACATATGATAAAATTTGTAACCTAGTCAAATTAAATCTTTCTTCAGACCTTAAGCCCAATTTGATAAATGAGTAAGATGAGTCTTTACTTAACTCTAAATTCTGACCTCCAGCTTTCTCATTAACACAGCAAAGGCATATTCAGTATGATACTTGAGCAAATAAAGATATTTAGATCCAAGTGATTATTTCAAAATTTATTTATAATCAACGATGATGGCCCCATTAAAGGAAGGCTCATAGTTCTGATTCTTCATTTTCCTCTCTCTGTGAGTGAACTTTTATTTGTCGTTGTTTTTACAAAGATTTTTTTGAAAAATACAGTTTAGCACAAGTCAGCAAAAATAATAAATGTATTAGCAGAAAATATAAAATAACTTAAATAAAATATGTAGGAGGTAGGGTCTTTTATAAGATTTGTGATTATGAGTATAGACCTTAGAAGAAGGAGACTTAGGTTCAGATGTTGTTTTCACATTTTAGCTGCCCTAGGACCCACATAAACCTAGTTTCTTCAACAATAAAATAGAGATGTTAATAGGACCTGTCTCAAAGAGCTGTTGTGTTAAATTAAATTTATACAAGGAAATTAGCACATTGGTTCACACAAAGAGCTAAGAAAACTCAGCTTTTATAGTTATAAATTTCTACCCAAATAGATAAGTTATACTTCTATGGGCCAGCTAAAATATTTTGTCTCATAGTTATCTGTATGTTTTTCTCTTATTAAGGAAGTTCCTTAAGAGCCCACATTGAAATCACTCCCACATTCCCACTGTGACCTGCCCATAGTAGTCATTCATCTATCTTTCCATTCATTCAACAAAAATTTGTTGAGGATGTTTCATGTACTTTGCTAGGAGACAGGATGTAAAGGAGAAGGACAAGGTCTTCACCTTAACGGTTCTTGCAGTGTTGTTGAGGAAACAGTCAAATAAAAGTAAACATATATGTACACACACACTATATATAAAACATACATAAATACTATATACACAGTGTATGTGTGTGTGTATATATGTAGTGTATATATGTGACATATACAGGAAGTCCTCACATAATGTCATCAAAAGTTTCTTTGAAACTGTGGCTTAAAGCAAAACAACTTACGGCAGGTCTTTGAATAATGTTGTTTCCTTATAGTGTTGATGAGAAAAAAATTGTTCTCCTTATACATAGTTTTGCTTAAAGCTGCAGTTTCTAAGAATCTATCAACAATGTTAACTGAGGATATATGGGGTGTGTTTGTGTGTGTGTATACATATTAAACAAACAGACCAAAAAAAGAAGGAACTCTAAGTGTGAGACTGCTATAAAGGAAAAAGTGGAGAGAGCTGGAATAGAGAATATGAAAGGGGATAGAGGACCTAGATTAGGTAGATAGCCAGGGAACCTATTTCTGTGATGAAGGGAATACAGTGCACACTATCTGGGTGATGGGCACACTTGCAACTTTGACTCAAATGGTACAAAAGCAATTTATGTTACCAAAACATTTGTACCCCTATAATATTCTGAAATAAAATAAAAAAAAGAAAAAGAAACTTGGCATAAGAAGAGTGGAGTGAGGGCAATTGTAGAACAGCAACGTTGAGGAGAACAGGCCAATCAGAATAAACAAAGGCCCTTCAGAAGAAAAAGCTTAACATGTTAAAAGAACCTAAAAATACTCAATGTGGCTAAAATATAGCAGGATTAAGGGAAACTGATCTGAAATAATGTTGCAGAATCATAGCCTCAGGTCAGGATAAGGAAGACATAGAAGAATTTTAATCAGGAGAGAGTGGCAATATGTTTAATTTTTGAGGATTTTATATATATATATTTATATATATTTATATATACACACACTTTTTTTTTTTTTTTTTTTGGAAAATGTACCATAGAGTGGCAAGAAACAGGATTGTGTTGCACTGTCCTGGTGAGAGAAGATGATTGCCTGGATTAAGATGAGAGGTAGAAATGAAGAGAAAGCAGACTTAATATACATTTGAGTTGAAATTGACAGGATTCACTGATTGATTAGAGGTTGATATGATGAAAAAGAAGAAATTATGAAAACAATTCTGAAATTTCTGGTTGAAATACCTTAGTAAAAGACTCTAAGGAGAAAATGTTTTATAGGGGAAAAAAGAAAAACAAAGCCCTGTTTCAGTTCTAGAGCATATTTATGGTGCCAAGAAATTATCAAGTAAGTAACTGCAGAAGGAAGATGGATACATGTGTCTGGGGTTCAGGGAGAATTCTAAGCTGGAGTCATATTTTGGACTTAGCCCATAAAGATAGTATTTAAGTCCATAGAATTAGATGAGTTCCCCCCAAAGATTTAGTGTAAAAGTCACAGAAAAAACAACCTAGGATTAAACCCTTAGAAACTCACTATTTATTTATTTATTTTGTGCCTTAAAAAACATTTTTTTTATTTTAAAAACCATTGATTCTACATTTATTTACTTATTTATTTTTAACTTTTTATTTTTAATTATTATGGGCATGTAATAGTTGTATATCTTTATAGGGTACATGTGATGTTTTGATACAGGCATACAATGTGAACTAATGAAATCAGGGTAATTGGGGTATCCATCACCTCAGGCATTTAATATTTCTTTGTGTTAGGACATTCCAATTCCACTATTTTAGTTATTTTAAGGTATATCCTAACTTATTATTGATTATAGTCACTTTGTTGTGCTATCAAATATTGTTCATTCTAACTATCTAATTATATTTTGGCACCCATTAACCAGCCCCACTTTATCATCCCTTTCCTACTACCCTGCCCAGCCTCTGGTAAACATCATTCTACTCTCTGTCACCATGAGATCAATTGTTTTTAACATTTAACTCCCACATATGGGTGGGAACAAGTGAGATTTGTCTTTTTGTGCTTGGCTTATTTCACCTAACATAATGTTCTTCAGTTCCATCCATGTTGTTGCAAATGGCAGGATTTCATTCCTTTTTGTGGCTATATAATATTCCATTGTGTATATGTACCACAATTTCTTTATCCATTCATCCATTGAGTGATGCTTAAGTTGATTCCATATCTTGGATATTGTGAATAGTACTACAATAAACATGGTAGTACAGATACCTTTCCAATATACTGAATTCCCCTCCTTTGGATATACCTAGGTATATACGTAGCAGTGGGATTGCTGGCTCATATGGTAGTTCTAGTTTTAGTTTTCTGAGGAACCTCCATCCTATTCTCCATAGTGGTTGCACTAATTTACATTCCTACCAACGGAGTATAAGGGTTCCCCTTTCTCCACATCCTGGCCAGCATTCATTATTGCCTGTCTTTTTGATAAAAGCCATTTTAACTGGGGTGAGATGATATCTCATTTTAGTTTTGATTTGCAGTTCTCTTTTGAGCATTTTTTTCGTATTCTTGTTGGCCATTTCTATGTATTCTTTTGAGAAATGTCTGTTCAGATCCTTTGCCCATTTTTTAATCAGATTACTTGATTTTTTCCCATTGAGTTGTTGGAGCTCCCTATATATTCTAGTTATTAATCCTTTGTCATATAGGTAGTTTGCAAATATTTTCTACCATCTATGGGTTTTCTATTCCCTTTGTTAATTGTTTCCTTTGCTGTGCTAAAACTTTTTAGCTTGATATTATACCATTTGTCCAATTTTGCATTGGTTGTCTGTGCTTTGGGGGTATCACTCAAAAAGTCTTTGACCAGACCAATGTCCTGAAGCATTTCCCCAATGCTTTATTTTAGAAGTTTCATATTTTCAGGTCTTAGATTTAAGTCTTTAATCAATTTTGATTTGATTTTTATGTGATGAGAGATAAGGGTCTAGTTTCATTCTTCTGCATATAGATATCCAGTTTCCCCAGCACCATTTATTAAAGAGACTGTCCTTTCCCCACTGCATGTTCTTGGAAACTTTGTCAAAGATAAATTTACTATAGATGTGTGGATTTATTTCTGAGTCCTCTATTCTGTTCCATTGGTCTATGTGTCTGTTTTTATGCCAGTATCATGCTGTTTTGGTTACTAGAGCTCTGTAGTATAATTTCAAGTCAGGTAATGTGATTCCTCCAGTTTTGTTCTTTTTGCTCAGGATGGCTTTGGCTATTCTGGGTCTTTTGTTGTTCCATATAAATTTTAGGAATATGTCTTCTATTTCTTTGAAGAATGCCATTGGTATTTCGATGGGGATTGCAGTGAATCTGTAGCTTGCTTAGAGTAGTATGGACATTTTAATAATATTGATTCTTCCAATCCATGAGCATGGAATATCTTTCCATTTTTAATGTTCTCTTCAACTTCTTTCATCAATGTTTTATAGTTTTCATTATAGAGATCTTTTAATTCTTTGGTTAAGTTTATTCCTAGGTATTTTTTTTTATTTGTAGCCATTATAAATGGAATTATTTTCTCAGTTTTTTTTTTTTCAGATTGTTTACTGTTGGCATATAGAAACGCTACTGATTTTTATTTGTTGACTTTGTATCCTGCCAATTTACTGAATTTGTTTATCTGTTCTAATAGCTTTTGGTTGCAGTCTTTGGGTTTCTCTAGATATAAGATCATTGCAAACAAGGATAACTTGACCTCTTCCTTTCCAATTTGGATGAACTTTATTTCTTTCTCTTGTCTTATTGCTCTAGCTAGAACTTCCAGCACTATGTTTAATAACAGTGGTGAAAGGGGGCATCCTTATCTTGTGCCAGATCTTAGAGGAAAGGCTTTCAGTTTTTCCCCATTTAGTATGATACTGGCTGTGGGTCTGTCATACATGGCTTTTATAATGTTGAAGTAAGTTCCTTCTATATCCAGTTTTTGGGGGAGTTTTATCATGAAGCGATGTTGAATCTTATCAAATGCTTTCTTAGCATCAATTGAAGTGATCATATGGTTTTTGTTGTTTGTTCTGTTGGTATGATGTATCACATTGATCGATTTGTATACTTTGAACCATCCTTGCATCCCTGGGATGAATCCCAGTTGATCATGATGAATAATCTTTTTAATATGTTGTTGAATTTGGTTTGCTAGTTTTTTTTTTTAGGATTTTTGCATCTATGTTCATCAGAGGTATTGGCCTATAGTTTTCTTTTTTTGTTGTGTCTTTGTCTGGTTTTGGTATCAGGGTGATACCAGCCTCATACAATGAGTTTGGGAGTATTCCCTCCTTCTCAATTTTTTGGAATAGTATAAGTAGGATTAGTATTAGTTCTTCTTTGAATGCTTGGTAGAATTCAGCAGTGAAGTCATGGGATCCTAGGCTTTTCTTTGATGAGAGACATTTTGTCACTCCTTCCATCTCCTTACTTGTTATTGGTTTCTTCAGGTTTTGGATTTCTTCACAGTTCAATCTCAGTAGGTTGTGTGTGTCTAGGAATTTATCCATATCCATTTCTTCTAGGTTTTCCAATTTATTTGCATATAATCTCTAGTCTCTAAAGACTCTAGTCTTCATAGTCTCTAAAGTTTCTTTGGATTTCTGCAGTATCAGTTGTAATGTCTCCCTTTTTGTCTATGATTTTATTTATCTGGGTCTTCTCTCTTTTTTTCTTAGTCAGTCTGGCTAAAGCTGTGTCTATTTTGTTTATCTTTTCCAAAAGCCAACTTTTTTGTTTCATTGATCTTTTATATTGTTTTTTTGGTTTCAATTTTATTTATTTATGCTCTGATCTTTATTATTTCTTTTCCTCTCCTAATTTTGGGTTTGGTTTACTCTTGTTTTTCTATTTCTTTGAGATGTGTCATTAGGTTGTTTATTTGAAGCTTTTCTACTTTTTGTAGGCACTTATTGCTATAAACGTTCCTTATATTACTGTTTTTTTCTTTATCCCACAGATTTTTATCTGCTGTGCTTTCATTCGCATTTGTTTTAATAATTTTTTAAAAATTTCTTTCTTAATCTCTTCATTGGCCCACTGGTTGTTCAGGAGCATGTTGTTTAATTTCCATGTGTTTGTATATTTTTCAATGTTCCTCTTGTTATTGATTTCTGGTTTTATTCCATTGTGGTCAGAGAAAATACTTGGTATGATTTCAATTTGTTAAAATTTTTTGAGACTTATTTTGTGGCCTAACATATGTTCTGTCCTTGAGAATGATCCATAAGCTGAGAAAAACATGGATTCTACAGCCATTGGATGAAACATTCTGTAAATATCTAGTAGGTCCATTTGGTCTATAGTGCATACTAAGTCCAATGTTTCATTGTTGATTTTCTGTCTGGATGATCTTGCCAGTGCTGAAAGAGGAGTATTGAGGTCTCCAGCAATTCTTGTATTGGGATCTCTCTCTCTCTTTAGCTCTGATAATATTGGCTTTTTATATGTGGGTGCTCCAGCATTGGGTGTATATATATTCAGAATTGTTATATCCTCTTGCTGAATTGACCCCTTTATCATTATATAATGACCTTCTTTGTCTCTTTTTACAGTTTTTGTCTTGAAATCTATTTTATCTGACAGAAGTATAGCTACTCCTGCTCATTTTTTGGTTTCTATTTGCATGGAATATCTTTTCCTGTCTCTTTATTTTAAGGCTATGTGTGTCTTTATAGGTAAAATGTGTTTCCTGTAGGTGACATATAGTTGGCTCTTGTTTATTTATCCATTCAGCCACTCTGTCTCTTGATTAGAGAGTTTAGTTCATTCATATTCAATGTTATTATTGATAGGTAAGGACTTACTACTGCCATTTTGTTATTTGATTTCTGGGTGTTCTGTGGTCCTCTCTTTCTTTCTTGCCTCCTTTTTTCTTCCTTTGTTAAAACTGATTTTCTCCGGTAGTGTGTTTTATTCTCTTACTTTTTATATTTTATGTATATGTTGTAGGTTTTTTGATTTGAGGCTATAATGGAAACTTGCTATGTAAATTTTAGGTAGAGGGTCCAGAACCAACAAAAAATTAGACAGACTCTACCAAGTATCAATAAGGTAGATGGAAAGCTAGAAGACAGTGATTTTTAAAAATTTGATTATTTTTACATTGACAAATAAAATTGTGTATATTTACTGTGTACACCATAATGTAATAAAGTATATATACATTGTGGAATGACTAAATCTGGCTAATTAATGTATGTATTACATCACATGGTTATCATTATCATGGCAATTTTGTTAAAGTCCAGTAAACAGAATGTTTTAAGAAGAAGAGAATGATCAATATGTAACATGCTCTAAAAGGCTTTCTGTTTTTCTTTACACTAAATTTGGAGGAGAATTTCTTTTATTTTAATAGTCATTAATTCCAACTCCTCTCCTCTTATTCTTTTCTGGACCAGTTCCACATTCATGATCAACGAAGATCAACATTTCTCAGTTCTTATAATATTTAACTTATTAACAAAATTTGGCACAGTTAATTTTCCCCTCTTTCTTGAAACACATTCTGAATTTGGCTTCTGGAATGCTACCCTCTTTCTTTTTCCCTACCTACCTGGTAATTCCTCCTCAGTCTGCTTTGCCATTTTGTCCTCAGATTTCCGATCTTCATTTAGGCTTCTGCACAAAATTATTAGTCATCTCATGTGATCCTGTGGTTTCAAATGCTTTATGCTGATGACTCCCAACATTGTATCTCCAGCTCATGTCTTCTGACCTGAACTCCAGTTTCACATATGCAAGTGCCTGTAAAACACCTCCATTTAGATTTCTAATATGCATCTCAAATGTAACATCTCCATTACTGAATTCGTGATATTTTCTCAAAGTCTGCACTCCTTCCAGTCTTTCTCATATCAACAAATGACCATTCTTTATTTCCAGATATTGAGGACAAATTTTTACAATCATCCTTGACTCCTCGTTTTTTCTCACATCTCATATCAGCAAGTTTTGATCAGCTCTACCTTCAAAATATCCACTGTGGACTACTTCCTTCCTCCTCCACTGAAACCACTCAACTCCTAGCCACCATCTTCTCTTGCCTGGTCTTTGCAACTTCTTCCTAAATGGTCTCTCTGCTTCCATCCTTGGACTTTTATAATCTAATAGCAATAGAACACCCAAAGTGATATTTTTAAACCCTAAGTCATACAGTGTCATCCCTCAGCTCAGAACCCTCCAGTGGTCCCATCTCACTCAGAGTGAAAGCTTGTCTAATTTACTTATATTAATATGATTAGACAATTTACCTCTGAACCCATTCCTTCCCTACCCTTCCTTTCTCTGGCCACAATAGCATCCTGGCTGGTCCTCAAAATGTCACACCTGTTCCTGTCATAGGGCCTTTGTATTTGCTGTCCCTTCTGTCTGGAAAGTTCTTCCCTCAGATATTTATGTGTCTCAGTCTCTGTTGCCCTTCATATCTTTGCTTACATCTCAATTTTTTAGTGAGGTCTTCTGTACTACCCTATTTTAACTTGCATCTCTTTCCTGATGTTCCACACCCCACTCTGTTGCATTACTTTTCCTCATAGTGCTATTCATCCTCTCAATATTACCTTCATAAATACAGGGATATTTAACTGTTTTATACACTGTTATATGCTGAGTGGACTAGAAGGGTGCAGGCATGTGGTCTGTGCTTAACTAATATTTTGTCAAATGAGTAAGTTGAGGATATAGAATGGGATTTGGTAACACGCACACTATTGCAGTGACAAAATTTGGGCAAAACTCTAAACAAACTTGCTTGAGGTTTGACTGTGAAGTAAGGTAGTAAAAATAAGTTGTGAAGACTGTGGAGACAATGCTTTCAAGAAATTCATCTAAGAGGGAAGAGAGAAATGTGAAGGTGGTTAGAAGGGAAACATAGGGTCAGGAGATTATTTTACTTTATTGTTTGTTTTTCAACCTTGGAGATTGAGAGCATATTTCTGTAGTAATGCAAATGGCCATATAGAATAAAATAAATTAATGATAGAGGAGAGCAAAGAAGATAACTTAGGGCCAAGGTCCCAGAGGTGTCTTAGGGCGTGATCTAGAGCACAAGTGGGTAGATTATTTTTGTTTCTTTCTTTGTTTATTTTTGATAAGAGGAAGGATAATTCTTCCAGGGTAATGAGAAGGAAAAGGGAACTAAATGTTTACTGAATAATGCCCATTAAAGACAATACTTCTTTATTAAAGTTGTTCTCAAGGAATGGTAGCTAACTCCAAGGGTATTTTTTCAATGTGGGAAGAGTTACATATTTCACCATCATAAAAAACTAAAATCATTTAAGTTATAAAATCATTCAGTAGAATGGAATGAAAGATAAAGGCAAAAAATCAGGTGCTGATAGACATGAGTAGGGCCCAAAGTAAAGGCAGTAGTTTAGAAAATTAGGAAAGAAATCCTGAATGAAATCACAACACATATAGACAAAACTTGAATCTAAGTCTTCTTATTCCAAATCCTATGCTATAATATAATTCACTATATATTTCTCTTAAAACTTTTTGTATGAATATTGTAATGTAAAGAGAGATGGATTAGGAAAATATATTTTAACTTCTGTGTTGAGAGTTTACAATTTTGTGACAACCAAAATGGCAGGAGAGATTCAGTATAGGAAGTAAACTATCAAATTTGTTAAGATCTCCAATTAATTAGTATTTTGGTCTCTGATGATGTCAATTGATATAAAATTAAATAAAAATGGAGATATAATATCCCTTTGACCACCAAATTCCCATCCTTATTTATATTTTAGGATTATGATATAATTATTATGATGACTGTAAATACCCTAGTGAATAATTACCTGCCTCCTGATTATTAGCTATTATTCATACAATAAATATAAGTACAACTAAATTTTATAAAGATAGTTGCATGGGGAGAACAGATATTCATTAAGGAATAATAAATCATTAATGTACATTACAACTTTGAGTGAAATGGCTGACTACTTTAAAATGTGGGTGAAACATGTTCAAGAACAAATAATTTAGAAATTGAGTTTTTAGTTAATAGAAATACTTTTAACTGTGTAAAAAGTTTATTGAAGAGCTGGAATCTAACTTTTGGAAGAAGAAAATAACTTTGTCCTTTCTTATTACTAACTTTGAATAAGCTCCATCACCATTAACACTGACATTGATTATCTGCCAGGTACTGTGCCAAATATTTTATCCCTTATATTTCATTTTGTCATTGCAACGTATGATGTGGTGACTTTCTTTACTACATATTACAAATTATAGATTATAAAATTCATAGATACTAGTCAATTTCATGAAGGTTTCCCAACTAATAAGCCCCAGAGAAGGGATTCATAGCCCAGCCTGCGTGATGTCATAGTATATATTCTTACCTAGTATAATAGAACTGTAAAATAGGGAAAAAGTGTTGTGTGACTTACATGAGAAGCCAATAGTATTATTTATTATACTATAATATTATCACTGTCTTGATTTGCTTTTCCCAGGATCCAGAAATATTGACATATTTATTTTTATAATTTAGCAGAATAAATTTACCTTTTTAAATTTATTTTTTCATTTCAAAGTACTACAGGAGTACAGATATTTTTGGTTACATGGATCACTTTTATAATGCTTGAGTCACAGTTGTAAGTGTGCCTGTCACCCAGACAGTGTTCATTGTACCCGTTAAGTAGATGATCGCACTTCCCCTCCTTCGCCCTCCCCCCTGCTTGATTTCGGTTCAATTTTGCTTCCCTCTATGCACATGTGTGCTCATTGGTTAGTTCCAATTTAATAGTGGGTACATGTGGTGTTTGTTTTTCTGTTCTTTAGATACTTTACTTAGGATACCTTTTTGGGTTAGAGTTCATTTTTAGCCAAAAGTACATCTCCTTTTTTTTTTTTTTTTGAAGGCTGCTAAGATATCAGTACACACACACACACACACACCTTTCATGGTTGTCTACTCTCTAAAATTATTGGTCATTTTTCATAGATCTTGAAATAGCTTTCTTTCTCAAAACCCCCTTCAGAATATCAAAGTGATAGCTATATCCAAAAAACTGCTTCATTAATTAATTATTCTCAGTGAGTGCCCCATACATTGAATTGCCCCTACACATGTATGTTTTCCACTGAATTTGAATTAATGTTTGGTATTTCTCTGTCTGTGCCTACATACTTCTCTTCCAGAACTACTAAGGCACTGCACTGTCACTTTAAAAATTCCCTTTCTCATCACAGACTTCATTAAATTAGATCCTGAATTTATTTAAATGAAATAAGGCAGGTACAGAAAGACAAATACCTCATGATTTCACCTATATGTGAAATCTAAAAAAAGTTTTACTCATAGAAGCATAGAGTAGAATGGTGGTTACTAGGGGCTGGGGCTGAGGGATGGGAAGATGTTGGCTAAAGGGTATAAAATTTCAGTTAGATAGGGAAAATAAGTTCAAGAGATCTATTGTGCAAAATAATGACTATAGTTAATATCAATGTATTATATTCCTGAACATTGCTAAGAAAGTAGATTTTACATGTTCTTACCACAAAAAATGATAAGTATATGAGAGAGTGCTTATATTAATTAGCTTAATTTAGCCATTCCACAATGTATACATATTTTAAAACATCGTGTTGTATGATAAATACATAAATATAAACACATTTAAAAAACAAAAAATAACACACAAAATCTCCTTTCTCATCACAGACTTCATGGAATGAGATCCTGAATCTCACAAGACAGAATGGTAACTTAAACTGCTTTATCCTTCAAAGAGACAGGATATCATTTTTTCAATATTTAATTTTAGCTAAGAGTAGTAAAGACAACTGTAAATACACCCATTTAGTCAGATATGACAAAATTCAGGGAATAATTAAATTACATTTTACAAGCCAAATCACCTTAATTGAATTCTAGTCTTGGAAATGTTAAAGATGTGAAAATTAGAGACAAGGACTCCCTTTTTCTATTTCTGCTTCTATATGTATGATTTCATTAAATGGTTTATAAATAAAAATTCTAAGACATGGTTATACTGGTTATTTTAGTTATTTATTTAAGGAAACTTATTTAAAACTTAAATACTTAAACTCCTCAGTTACTTAAGATTTCCTAATGTACATGTTAAATTAAATATTCATCACACCTCCTAGTGAGACTTAGAATTAGAAACCAGAGATAAAAGCTAAAAGATGTGAAAGGTTAAAATCCTTCAAATAAATCTCTGATACTGGAACTATGGTTTCTGGGTGTCCAGACAGCAACAAATGTCTGCTTCAAACTGTTGGATATCTTTGCAGCTATGCTTTATAGATTCTCCTTTACTAATTCTTCTCACATGATGACACCAAAACTGAACTTGCTGTCATTTTCTACATTTTTTTCTCATACCTCGTCATCTTTGCACAAGCTTCTTTTTTAATCTGAATTGCTCCCTCTCACACTTGCCTACATCACTCAGATGCAGTCTTCTTCATATTTTTCCTTACATAGCAGTTTATATGTGATCTTTCTCCTCTGTCATTCTTCCCTTAATTGTAGCTATTTTGTATACAGCCCATAGCTCCTTTAAAGTAAAATCTATGCCTTATTAATCTTTATAGTTCTCTTCAGACTGGGACTAGGGCTTTGGGAATTATAAATCTAGAAGATATCTTTTATAGAATGATATAGAATGAGTGCATTCTGTAGAATGTGTGTATGGAAAAAATTTCATTTATTAATTTTGTTCGTAGAATATTTTATACTGGTTCATGTAATTCTAGACGTTTACATTACATTACATTCGCTTTTGAAATGTAAGAGTAGAAGGCATTCACACAACTGGTGATATCTAATTCTATTATTTTTAATTTGCTGAATCAATCTTCTTCACCATTTGGGAGGAAATGAACTGAGTTGCTTGTACATGTATTCCAATTTCTAAATAAATATGGCTCACAATCACACAGATCTACACTGATCTGCATTATAATGTGAAGAAGGGCTGGCTATGAAGATGTAGGATGTCAATGTAGCATAGAACAAAGATTATTTATTAGACTTAGAGCCAAATCCATGAAATTCCCAGCCCTTGGAATCTCAGTTTTATCATTGATAACAGAGAAATAGTTTTTTCTAGCATGTAATATTATTGTGATAATTATATCCCACAGTATTTTTGAAAGCACCTATTACAATACCTTGCTATTGTAGACATATTGGGAACTTACATAGCTAATTTCCTATATGATTATTTTTCATGAAAAATGTTTGACAAAATAGCATTGTATGTCTTTTTTCTTTATTGCAGTTATTTATTCTTTTCATTGAAAATAATAATAATGAAGTGCATGGATTGGGTCCTTTCCAGTCTTCAGTTGCCTTTTGCATCTAGTTATTCTTCACAACAGTCCTGTTTCTGCTAGTAACTCTGTACATGTTCACTGAGCTGGACATGTCTGATGAAAAATATAGAACATTACTTCACATATTCAGGCTGCTTGCTTTTCAAATTTTCTTGTTAAGTATAACCAGCACTATCACACATCTGTAATTGATATTTGGAAGAAATCAAGTAAAATATAATCTTATTTAAAATTTGTTAGTTTTAATCATCTTGTGATCATTGATTTGCTTTTTGTGTTAACCCAATTTTCCCAATCATCAAGAAATATTATCTCTATCCTTTATAACTTCACTTCAGGTGTTTCCCCTGACCCCATTGCCTCTCTATAATCCATCCTCTGCACAGTAGCAGACCAGGTCAAGTTCAACGCATCACCATAGATTCTCAGCACACACAGGCACACAACCACACTATCCATTAACAGTGAAGTGGTTTGTTTTAAATTTAAATTGGATCTTCTCTCTCCACTGCTGACTTAGAATAAATTAAAAAAATTATTTACAATAAAACTTCGTTGATACAGCTGACTACTTGGCTCTACATGATTAACTTCTACATGTATCACCAAACTCATTCCTACCCTTCCCCTCTCTGCCTGATGTCTCAGCAACACTGATCTTCTTTCTGGAATTTTTTTGCCCGGCCTTCAGCGTTCATATGATAGGCCTTTTTTGTATTTTAGGCTTTAGCAAAAAGTACTTTTCTCAAAGAGGACTTCATTGATCAGGTACCAGTCATTCTCTATTTTGCAAGTTTTAAAAATTTTATTCATGTCATTATTGGATATTTTCTATCTTTGTTAATTTATTGGGTTTTTTTTATCTTTACCCCTCCAAAAGTGTAAGTTTTTTTCAGAGAAGATGTTATATGATTTTTCCCTTTACCTCTTCAGCATAATAGTGCATAGCACAAAATAGCCATTCAATAAATATTTGTTAAATGAATCACCAAAAAATGCGTACCTTTCATTAGATATATAAGACCATTTTCTTAATTCAAGAATTAATACAACCCATGTCATTTTGTAGAATGCCATAATCTCATTTTATTTTTACGTCCCATTTTAGCTTTGACATCCTTCTTGTTCCTTAAAACTTCAGAGGTTAATTTTTTTCTGAATATCTTGGATATACTTTTCCAGCACGTATGATAGGCTTTAAGGGTCATGCAAGAGCATTATTCACAGTCACATTTGTACCAGTTACTCTGGCATCTCCCTGCTGCTTGCAGCATCTGTTTCTTTCAGGGACTGTGCTCCTCAGATTTTAGCATTCCAATCACTTGTTCTGTTATTTATTTGGAACATTGGTTTCAATTAGCCATTTGGATATTTGTTAAATCTCAGTACTGATTATACTTTCTGGATCATCCCAGGCAGTTCCTCATTCTGCATGGATCCTGATCTTGGCTCTTATTATGGAATCTCTGGTCTGATGTACTTACTTTTTCAGCCTTTGCAAATGTGCATTCTGGTGCAGAAGCTCTGTAATAGCGATTTACAAACTTTTTCATCTCTGGGATGCTGTCATGGGGAAAAGGGCCAGGGAATCTACCTCATTTTTTTTCACATGCCACTCTATCACATAGTTCTCCTTGTAGCAGCAAACTACCATCATCATCAACTCCCTACACATACACACGCGCACACACCCAGGCACATACACAAACACACACACATACAGGCACACAACTATACTATCCATTAACAGTAAAGTGTTTTTTAAAAAATTTATTTAAAATTTAAATCTAAAAATATTACAGGGGTACAAACATTTAGGTTAAATATATTGCCTTTGTACCGCCTGAGTCAAAGCTACAAGCATGCCCCCCCCCCGACAGTGTGCAGTGTACTCATTAGTTGTGAATATACCCACCCTCACCTCTCCCCCACCTGCCTGACACTGGATGAATGTTACTTTCGTATGTGCACATAAGTGTTGATAAATTAGTACCAATTTGATGGTAAGTATATGTGGTGCTTGTTTTTCCATTCTTGTGAAACTATCACTAGAGTGAATAGGCAACCTACAGAATGGGAGAAAATATTTGCATGCTATACATCTGATAAAGGGCTGATAACTAGAATCTATATGGAACTCAGGAAAATCAGCAAGAAAAAATCAAACCCCATTAAAAAGTGGGCAAAGGACATGAACAGAAACTTTTCAAAAGAAGATAGACTAATGGCCAAGAAACATATGAAAAAAATGCTCCACATCTCTAAATCAGGGAAATGCAAATTAAAACCACAATGAGGTATTACTTAACTCCAGTGAGAATGGATTTTATCAAAAAGTCCCAAAATAACAAATGTTGGCATGGATACGGAGAGATAGGAACACTCATACACTGCTGGTGGGACTGCAAACTAGTACAACCTCTATGGGAAGTAATATGGAGATACCTCAAAGAACTAAAAGTAGAATTACCATTTGACCCAGGAATCCCACTATTGGGCATCTACCCAAAGGAAAAAATACATTCTATAATAAAGACATCTGCACTCAAATGTTTATAGCAGCACGATTCACAATTGTAAAGATGTGGAAACAGCTGAAGTGCCCATCAATCCATGAGTGGATTAATAAAATGTGATGTATGTATACCATGGGGTACTACTCAGCCACAAAAAACAATGGTGAACTAACACCTCTTGTATTATCCTGGATGGAGCTGGAGCCCATGCTCCTAAGTGAAGTACCACAAGAGTGGAAGTGTTTTGTGTTAAATTTAAATCAGATCTTCCTTTTCCATTGCTGACTTAGAATAAATTAAAAAAAAAAACATAAACTTCTTATAATAGCCTATAAGCCCATAATTTCCTAATACTTAACTTCTGTCATTCTAACTAGCTTCTTAGATATAGCATGCTTTTGTTCTGCCTTAGAGTCTTTATATTTGCTGTTCATTCTGGGTGAAAAGTTATGCCCTCAAATCTTTTCATGACAGACTTTTTTTCTCATTCTTCAAGAGTAAACACAAATACTCCCTTCTTAGAGATAAGCCAGTGTGAATTAGGCTACCCTCAACAACCCAGGTATTCACTATCACTGCCCTCTATTTATGCCTTCATGCACTAACATTCTTGAAATCACCACGCTTATTTTTTACTTTTGTTTTCTTTTTAACTCTTTCCTTCATTTGATCATTTTAGAACTCAGTGGAATGTCTAGAGCATATTAAACACTTAATACAGTTTGTGGAAGGAAAGAAAGAATAAAAAGAGATAGAGGGAGGGAGGGAAAGGAGGGAAGGATGAAAGTAAGAAAATATATTAAAATAAATGTATTTATAATTATATTAAGTCTTATTCTCATAGATTTGTAGAGCTAGAATGGACTTTAAACATCCTCTAGTCCAGTGGTTTCCTTTCTGGGATTTCCTGAAAGAATAATGATGATCCACTATTTTCACTATTTCAAAAATGCTTAATTAAAATCTACCCATTATAGGGCCTCACATGCTAACTAAAATATGAATTTTCTTTACTTAGCACTATAATTAAATTAGCAAAGTGATATATTAGGTACATCATGGTGATTAAAAGTGCTGACTGACAGGTGTCAGGATTGATTTTTTAGGAAACAGGTATGCCTTTCTTAGTATGAAAGGGATGCATTTATTTGTAAGATAGAAGATTTCAAAAAAAGATAACTTTTTAGGGAACTATAGTGAAATTATCACTTCATGATGAAGAATTTTGTTACCACTAATTCTGCCCAAACTCTTCATATTGTAGGTGAGGAAACTAATGCAAATTGAGCATGATTTTATTTCTAGTTTCAGCATAGCCAATATTGAACCCAGAACTAATTTCAAACCAGTGTTCTTTCTCATGTGATATCCAGCTCATCTAAGAAATGGTATTAAAAATGATTGTAAATAATATTTTGCAAAAAAGCAAAAGTGTACATGTGGTCACATTATAAATAATTTTGATTACTATAGATTACTGGGCCAATCCAAGAAAATGCATTATATAATATATATATATATATAATCTTAGGATCACATAATACTATTTTCTGTATCTCATCTTTTGTTTTCCACACATAAAACCACAGTTTATTTTATTGACTTACTGGCATATTATTTTTTCATTCCACTTTCCATTTCTAGGAACGTCATATTGAGTTTCACCTTAATTAAATTCTAGTAGTTACTCACCTGTATATAAAAGTATTTATTATATCCTCTATTAGGAAAGCCAGAACTGCACAAATGTAGTGATATTTAGTAGCAGAAATCATATTTCTGAAAGGAGAATGCAATTTTGCAGAACATATTCTGAAATGTAATTACACATAAAGATACATGCTCGCTGACCATTTTTGCAGATAGACTCTGTAGTTGACCATATGACATGACTGGGGCCTCTAAGAGCTCCTGGTGTTTCACCAAATCCTATGCAACCTTCTAGTTAGTGGTTGCAATTCTACAACAAGAGTTTCATCCTCTAAAGACCTTGATTGACTTTCCTGTGAAATATATTTTTATCAAGAATATACATTTTTAGCTCAGCAAATAATTCTGCATACCGTTTCGGGAAAAAAAAAGATGAAGAAGGTCCTCCTAGGTATGGCATTGGAAAACAGAAAAATGACAACTGGGAAAAATGAATACAGATTTTTTTATGGGTTTAAAAAGTCTTATATTTTTCAGTTTTCTTTAGAGATGACCCCAGGTAACCACACTTAGGAATAACTAAAATTTTGCTTTGTAATCCCAAGAATGTTTTTATGTTTTCCATCAATGGAAACAGAATTCATTCTATCACAATACTATAGTACTTTCCTTTTAAGAAACACATTTGGTTCTGAGAAGGGATGAAAAAAAGTGGTGCTAACTACAGTGAGTAGAGTTGTAGGATTTTATCTGTTGGCTTCATTATGAAGTCCAAATGTCTTTTCATGGCTTGTATCATAATCTGTTGTACCGTGTTTTCATAGTATGTCCTCTGCCTATATTTTCAGCCTAAATTCCTGTGACTTCCCTGCTTGAAATCTTTGCTTTACTCATAATAAGTGGTCTGTAATTCCTAGAAACTAACAAAATCTGTCTTTATTCAGAGCCTTAATACATAGAAGACACTCTGGACTATTTCTTTCCTTTCTGTTCACCTTGAAAACCCCTACTCATCTTTTTGGTTTTAATCTAAACATTGGGAAGCATGTGTTCCTGGCTTGTGGCTGAAAGCCATGTTTCCCAGCTTAAAAAAAAAAAATCTAAACATCACTGTCTTCATAAATTCTTTCTTTATTAAGTTCACCTCCAAGACCAGATTAGTGCTTCTATTATATTCTATTTACTCCTATAAAACTCTGGCAATTAACTCATTATGTCAGTTAACCATGGCTTGTGACAGTCATCCCAAGTCTTAGAGGCTTTAAACAGCAATGCTTTATTGTTTCTCACAATTCTGTTAGTTGGCAGGATGCTTCTGTGCTCACTCATGTAGCTACGTTCAGCTGAGGGATGAGTGGGCTAGAAAGCCAGGAAGGCCTCACTCACAGTACCATCAACTGGGGCACTTCAGATTTCCACCTTGTGCTTCTCATCTTCCTACAGGCTAGGCATACTACCTTATATGGCAATCTCAGGGAAACATTCCACAAAAGCCAATGTGGAAGCTACAAGGACTCTTGAAAGTGAGAGGTCACACTTCTGCCCCACTCTGTTGTTCCTAACTAGTCATGAGGATAGCCCAGACCCAAGACAGGGTGGGAAATAGATTCTACCTCTTGATGTCAAGAGTTACAAAGAATCTGTAGCCCTATTTAATCTAACACACCAACACAGCACAGACACATTCTGTTATGTATTCTTTAATTGTTTCTCTGCTTACATTATCTCCTTTGCTCACCATCATATCCTAGCATGCAACAGTGGCTAGCAAAGAGTAAGAACTTAGTATATATGATATGTGTTTATTGAATGAAAGAAAATTATTGATGCTATTGCTATTATTTTATTTTTTACTTCTGAAACATGGGATTTAAATATTTAAATTTTGTTCTCAAAATATTATATTATTTTGACTAAAAATAAATATTATTTCATAGAAATATAGAGCACAGGAGACTTTGGAACATAGGTATAGAAAAATACAGTGAAATGTCCAAGTGATAACTGAACAGGAAGCAGTATGTCACCAAGATTAAGAATAAAATCTGTGGCATCTGACAATCTGAATAAAAGTTCCAGATATCAGGTCTTTTTTTATGTCCTACTCTTTCATTTTATTTAGGTTTCAGCTCAAAAGTCACTTTGTGTTTCACTACCGGCTGTTATATTAATCTGTCCATTCTTTGTCTCTCCCATTTGAATTTAATCTTTCTTAGGAAACATACTGTCTGCACTGTTAATCGCTGGATCATCAAAAGTCTGGCATAGATTAAGCACTCAATAAATTATTGTTGTGTAAATACTCATACTCAGATGAATGAATAAATGACCTAAGATAATCAATGCTTGAGTGAATACACAAATGAATGACTAAATCAACTATATGAATCATCATAGTATCATACTGCCCATAGTTGCTATGATGATTAAATGTAAAGTGTTGATCACTGAACTCACGAAGTAAGTGGTCAATAGGCTATGATTATTGGACTTTGAATCAGTGGGGAATAACTGCTGAGGACCAGTTGAGTCTCTGGTGCAAAAGTCCTCTATGAACAATAAAATTGATGTTTGACTGAGAAAAAGGAAGATTGCTCCCATGAAATTTTCTGAAGATTGGAGAAGTCCTTGTAGGTTAAAGTAGGGAACCAGAAATTTACAGAAATTTTATTCATGGCAAAAAGGGAGAAAAAATGATTCAAATTAACAACATGGTAAGAAGCCTCAGGGATGATAATGTGAGTCTTGTAACTATTGAGCAGCAGATAATTTTCAACGATAAGTGAAAGGAGATTACTAAGAACTGTTTTATGAAAGAAAAACTCAAATAGAAAATAGTAAGAACACAGAGGTACCATAAATCATGCCGAAACTAAATTATTAAAAAAGTATTAATAATGTGTTGTAAACTTTTAATGTATTTACATATTAAACAAGTATGAAATTTAATCCACAGACTTGGATGGGCAAGAAATGTTACTTTGTTCTTTTAAATTCAAATACATTTGAGAGCACCCATCATACTTGACAGGACGAAAATTTTATCCATGTCATTTTGTGGTGAGGGTAGAAGAAACATTTGGCACATTCCTCTTCTTTTGAACTGTACAAGAATCCAGGAGGCCTTTGTAGTGCCTAGACAATGGGGAAAAAGACTTCCAGTCACCATTGTCCAAACCCACATTTTCCTTTTTTTTTAACTGTAATTTAGTGACCGTTTCATCAAATAAGATATGAAACATATATAGTAAAATATTATCAGACATTATATTTGATAATAGAGTTGAATATATTAAATAACTTTCTCACTATCATATTGATTTTTCCCCATAAAGTCACATGTAACTATGAAATAATTAAACAGCTCTTCAAGCATGCTGCAAAAATAATAAAAACACTATTTGAATACACAATTGAATCTTGTATATCTGGAATAGGTATTCTAAATTTGTGAAGTTTCCTACAAAACCCTATTACGGTGTGATGGCCTTTTTGTCAAATATTGTAACACCATTTAATACAGTTTGGATATTTGTCCCCTCAAAATCTCATTTTGAAATTTGATCCCCTATATTGGTGCTGGGCCCTAGTGGAATGTATTTGGGTCATGGGGAAGAGAATCCCTCCTAAATGCAAGCCCACGTTTTCTATGAAG
Organism: Daubentonia madagascariensis; assembly: GCA_023783475.1. Classification (NCBI taxonomy): domain Eukaryota; kingdom Metazoa; phylum Chordata; class Mammalia; order Primates; family Daubentoniidae; genus Daubentonia; species Daubentonia madagascariensis. The sequence goes on along the minus strand of JAKFHU010000726.1, from coordinate 23,061,084 downwards.
GCAGATGATTCTGTTCTTTCCATGACAAACCTGAGTGGGGAAATCTTAGCCAAATGTGAGAATCCAGGTTCCCAGACCCTTTCACTTTTCTTAGATGCAGTAGGGAGGGTGTATATATCATCTTGACTGCCTCTTCCCAACCCCAATATGTGCCCAAGTCACCCCTGAAAAGACCTACATTGTCAGGAAACAAAAGCTGTAGAGGGATTTAAGAGGGAGCAAATTTTCCTTTTAGCTCTGCAGAAAAATTCTTGCCTGGGGCAAGGGAATTGCAGGAAGAACCTGAAAGCAATCAATCCTATATTGAGGAAGGAGGTGATAAAAAAGAAATACAGTGAAAACAAAACATAACCAACTAACATGTTGATTTAGACACAAGTCTTTACATGCTATATTGTATTGGGGAGGCTAAGTAGAGGTACTGATTTCACAAGAGTTAGGATCATGGTTTTGGGATTACGCAATTTGGGTCTATATCCTGGCTTTACTACTTAATACTTATGTGACTCAGTGTGTGTTTGGAAACAGCTTTGAGCTTTACTATCCTCAGCTCATGGGATACTCTTGAGGATTAAATGAATTAATTAGGGTATATCTGGCATATAAGTGCTCAAAAAATCTTGATTGCTTTTTATGCCATGTTTGTTCTAATAGTTCTTTTATGTAGTCATTTAAAGTAAGCATATTGAAATGCCAAATACATTTAGTGTCTTAATCACCTCTATTAAGAAATTTGGAAAGATACAAATATATCTTCTCACGGATAAGTGGAACAAGTCTCCATCACCCTTACAAAGGTTAAAAGTATAATTCAGAAAAATGATTGAGTATTCATATTATTACCTGTAATTAGAATATACCAAAATCATCTGGGTAAATATAAAACTTTTGGATATTTAAAGCTACACAAATGATTAAAAATTTTTTCTTTGATTTAATTTTTTTCATGAAAAATTCAAACTATTAATAAATAAAATATATATGATCTTGATCAAATAGAACACTCTTACTTAAAAAGCCTTTTCAGAATTCAGAGATTTCTTTATATATATAAAAATATTTATTTTCTTTATATATATGATATCTCTATATATAGATATAGATGTATAGATAAATACATATATACACACAGATGTATAGTTTCTTATACATCATAAGAGAGAGAAGTTGAGAAACTTATAAAGACTATGTCTATATCCATATCTGTCTGTCAATCTATCTATATATTGAGATATAGTTGCATTTTCTGTTTTCCATTTTGTATTTTCTATCATCTAAAAAAAGACATTACTCAATAATTTGAGTTTGGGTACCTATTCAATATTTGTTGCCACTTATAGTACCTGGATACAATTCAACAAGCAATAAGTTCTTGCTGGAAATATCTTCAAGTTTCTATGGATTGAATTATTGTTAAGAAAGTTGGCTTTTTTTTTTTGGTATAAGTTATCTGTGGATTTTATTCTCAATATGTATTTTTCCACAAGGATAGAACATATATTTTCATAATGAATATGTAACTAAAATAGAGTATAAGATGTTTTTAATACTAAAAAGAAGAATGTAGGACTTTAATATACATGAAATTAAAGGTGTTAGAACACTTCATTCAACTTGTCTTTTTCTTATTTCTCATTTAATAAAAAGATGGTTGCATGAATTTTGTCTAGATGTCCTTATGATGTTATCATGCCTATTCTCTGTCATTCCAAAAGTTTTCATAGGATCAACCAAACCTTATCTACATTAAAAATAATTAATATTTGTTACTAGTTTTTGCTTACTTGGTCTATAGGAGATTTTCAGAGTTTGTCAGTCTGAATTAATTTCAAGGTAGGGTTTCCAGATAATGTCTAGGATGCCCAGTTGAATTTGAATTTTGGATGAACAATGAACTATTTTTATTATAAATATGTCCCAAGGATTCCACAGGATTATACTTATATTAAAAAGAAAGAAACAAAAAAACCAAAATAATTATTCTTTATCTGATTTAAATTTTACTAAGTGTTCTATATTTTTATTTGCTAAATCTAGCAACCCTATTTCAAAGTGCTCATAGTCCTGTGGTTGAGTCAGCTAAGAGTTTGTCTTGCCCTTAAGCCATATATCTCTTTGATACCTAGTTCACATTATAGCAAGACAATCCTTCTAAAATGCTAATCTTGTTGTGTCAATTTCCTATTTAATATCTTTCAGTTATGCCTCATCATTTCAAGCTAAGTTGAAATGTCTTGGCCATTCATGGTTTGGTGCCTGCTCTTACTGTTTCTTCATTCCTGCCATGCAAAATATTTTGCAGTTTTTGGAATACGTCTTGCATTTTCCTCTGCCACACCTTTTTCTAAGCTGTTACTTCTGATTAAAATGTTATTTTGTTCCTAATGTACCAGGAAAAATCTGCTCATCCTTTAGGCTCAATGCCAATGTCTCTTAAACTAGAAAGTCCTCCTGGTTTGTGAAAGCATAGCTAAGGACTTTTCCAGCTGTGTTTTCCAAGTTCTCTGTATATCCTCTATTGAACATATCATAATGCTCTGATTATTTTTTTAAACAGTCATTAGTCTGTTTACTTGTAAGACAGGGATGGAGATATCTATATCTATATATCTATATCTATATCTATCCATCTATCTATCTGTCTATCAAATTCATAGTAGTCATTTACTTCATGTTTGTGAAATAGCAAGGAGGGGGGAGAGAAAAAAAGGAATGTAATAATTTTATAGTTAGGATTTTTAAAATGCCGTTGAAACATAGAGAAAAAAAATTTTTCATTCCTCTTGGTATAGAAAGGATAGAGAATTAGAAAGATTCACTAAGTCAGTCACATTTGCATTCTCTGGAATGAATGTAATAAAGATTTTTAAATATCTACAAAGATGTAAAAGCACAAGTAGTTTGCTGACTCTCTTCATTCATATTTCACTCATTTCTTCTGTCTTTCCAAGCATATTTTGCTCTAAATGAACTGGAATTTCTATGTAATTAAAACACAGACTTGGCTGTCTCATTCTCCAGGGAAGATCTGAGTGAAGGAAGCTCTAATTAACCTTCTGATTTATATCACCCTAAGGATCAGACTCTCTACGCCTAGAGTAGAAAGAGTCAAAGACAGATGGCCAGATGTTACAACATTAAAATAGATTATTTCTGAGACCCTTCTCAGTCAGACCTCCACGTTTTATGCCTAAATTTTAACATCATCTGTTGCCATAATCAAACTAAAGAACCAAAGCACACTTGAAGCCATATATAAACAATGTAAATCTCAGCCATCATTTTTATAGTGTTCATATTTTTATTTTATTGATGATATGAAGGACAGGTTTTTTTTTTTACCTATAGTCTTCAAATAAAGGGTATTTGTAAAAAGGAAATTGGCAGAGTAATTACATGAAGAAATATAAAGGCTTACCTTCAAGTATGGACATATATATTATAAATATACCAACATATAATTATACATAATACTCCAATATATAACATATAATATATTTGCCTTTCAGGTTAATGATAGCCTTTGATGATAGACTCTATAGGGTATTACCATTTCTGAGGCTTTTTTTTTCTTCTAACATTCTATTTTTCTAAGCCAAGATTGCTTTTTATTTTCAAGTAAATCACTCCTGTTACTAATTAATTTGCTGCTATAGAATAAAAAATGTTCTACAGAGTGTATAATGCAGGAAAATAAGACATTTTTGGCCCGTGTTTCTTATTAGGCTGCTTTACTTGAGCATATTTATGCAGATTCTCACCAGTTGCTCAGCAACCTTTCCACAATCAACACTGTAATAGTCTTTCCTCCAGAATGTCAGCCCTTTCCTAGCCGCCCACACCTCCCTTACACCCCACCTGTTAATAATGAACCCAGTATTTCCAATCATATAACAATCATACGGGATCAGATATCAACTTATGATAAATGCCTCAATAAGAATCATTAAATGGTCTTAGGGCAACTTCCCCCCAAAACATATATCTCCTAAACTGCCCCAATTTTTTTTTTGAGGTGAAGAAAATCTTATAATAAACTAATTCAAGCTGAATAGTTAAGCAATTACTCCACTATGGTGCTCTATCAACCAGAAAGTTATCTCTCTGATTGTAAGAGAATAATTTTAGCAGGGCAATACTTAATCCTAAGGAACATCTTTTAATATCATTGGTGTACACAGACAGAAAGATGTGGGGATAAGGATAGCTTTTAGGTTCCCTTTAAATCATATCACATATATTATATAAAGCCAGCCTTATATATACTTTGGGAATTAAAAAGAAAAGAACATTTATAATTAATGAAAAATGATGACAATCCCTTCCAAACTCAAAAGCCAGCCATTGTGGAAGGAAACCAAGGATAAACAGGTATACATCCAGATAGTCCAGGTAAGGCGGACCTAGCTACATGGTGGATAGGTTAGGATAAAGAAAGACTTGTCTTATTTTTTCTTTCAGTCATTATTGGTACAAAAGGCAACTCCATCAGTACCTTTCCTTTACATATTTCCCTTCTCCTCCAAAATAACAAAAACTGTCATTACATTTATACACACACACACACACACACACACACACACATATATATATTTTATTTTTTTTGGAAAAGGGTGCAGGGGGATAGAAGAAGAGGGAAATGCTACCCTCATTGGAGAAAACACAAATGAAGGAGTAATTTATATGTTCTAACACATGCAATATAAAATGCAATTATATTATATTATAAATATATGTTTTTATATTGTTTGAACACATGTGGACAAGTCCAATTTCTTATGTTTATATACTGAAAAATACATTTAATACTCAATAAATATTAATTAAATATTAAATAAAATGGTTATATTTTTGACAAAACAGAGAGTAGTACATTTATCCATTTTCACTCATTCATTCTTCCTGTACATCTTTATCGAATATTCAGTGGGCAGTGAGGGATAAACATGTATGAGACATGGTCTCTGCCTGCTTTTAAAGAGATATTAATAAGGTATGGATTATCAGAGATGACAAGGCAATGAAAGGGAGGTGTTCCTGATATGACATCTTGAAATAAAAAATATTCTATGACACTGGCAGCTATTCAACAAGATTTTGTGTGGAAGGAAATAAAACAAGTGTGTGCTATTTTAGTTTTATTTTATTTTATTTTGTTTTTTGCGGGGAAACCCAGAATGACAAATTCTACTCTAGTTAAGAGATGAGAGCTGCTGCAACAAAGAGGTCTAAAAATTTAGGATTCTGATTGGTGGTTGTAGAAAGATGTGGAGGGCCATCCTATCCCTTTCTCTTCTTCTTGTGAAATATAACAATGATGCCATGAATCTTCTTTCAAAATCTAGGTCTTCAAGTTTTGTTGTCAAATTGTGACTTTATAGAAGACAATTATGCTTAGTTACATAAAGAAGACTTCAGTTTGTATTTTGTGGAGATTTGTTCCTGCAAGTGGTGTGTGTGTGTTTGTGGGTGTGTACATTAAAATTTTTAAAAATGGCACCAGGACCCACCACTACACATAGTGGAGACTTCCAAAATGTGTGAAAACGACAGCAATAAGACGCTGAAGCTTGATTCTGCAACTTCATCTTAATCAGCTGGGTGAAACAAGAAATGGTCTTTTGAGAGAGATAATACTGTCAAGATTCTTACAACCCTCTATTTAAAATAGCTTTTTTTCCCCTAGCAAACTCTTATTCTCTTTTTAGTAGTAAGAAATGAGATGTCTATCTTTTCACATTTTTAGGACAAAACTGTGATATTTGTATAATATTCACACATTTATATAAGTATATAGTTTTGCCATGGTTGACCAACAAAGTATTTTCCTTAATGCTTTCTAAAAGTTTGATATTTCCATATTTCATTTTTAAAAAAGGTGTTTATATTTGTTTGGCAAGTGTGTTTATTAAAATTTTAAACAGTTTATAATTTAGGATTCTTATCTTACATGTCAGCAATTTGGAATAGTATATAAATTATTTAATATTTGTTTTACAATCATGAATTGACTCAGTGTGATATTAGTAGATGTACCAGTACATTCACAGACAAATCTCACTATCGTCAGATTCAGCTTGAATTGCAAATATTTTATTTATTCATTCATTCATTTTGCATATTATGTCAGTACGATACCTTATGCTTGATAAACAACAACATATCCACTTGTAAAACTTAATATTGGTTTCCTATTTAATGCTTATAAATGTAAATAGAAATATATAACATAAATATATCAATATGTCAGTAAATTCAGAAAGATGATTTGTATTTACACTCGTTATATTTTTAAATTAGTATTTACTTTTTTATTTAATTAATCCATGATCTTACAAAATCTGTTACTTCAATTACTGAATTTTTTGTTACTTCACCAAGATGAACTTCTTTTCATATTTGAAAAAAATGAAATTTGGGTGGAAGTGATAGAATTTTTGCATCATTATGTCATAGTTTAATTGCTGGAATATTCTTTTCTTGAGGTGCATCTTATAATCAAGGTTATATTATATTCATTGAATAATATATTTTAAGATCTCAAGCTTATGCAGTTTCAACATGAATGTAGCATTTTAATTTAAAATCAAAACTTTGTAAGACCAATATAGACCTACTTTTTAAAAGTAAATTATAAACTAAGTTTTTTTAGGATTCACTTAAAATTCTTTTATTCAGAGAGGTAATTTTATATTAAATAACAATTAATCAAGGGTAAAGCATTCATATTTCTTCCCAGTTTTAAGGACTATTTTCTCTTTCAGTTTATCCATATCTTCTCTAACTTGAATATTCATAGTATGTGCACATCCACCAGTTTAAAGTATTACATACTAAGCTGTGCAGATTTTATGATACTGGAATTAATAATGTTTAAAATGCAAAATACTTGAATTATTTTCCCAACTACAGTTGGGAATGTTACAGTTACTGAAACTGTAACATTCATGTAACAAATCAGTGGCTTTGTTTCACTTCACATATTCATATTCAATTAGTTTGCAAGTGTTCTCATTTATTGGCACGTTTTCTTACAAGTTTCATGCAAGTAATATTTAATAAAAGAAGAAAAACAACAAATTAAATTGCATATGCTAAAATTGATAGAATATCTAAATGATGGCTCAAATAGGATTGTTGCTTTAGTAGTATTTAGATTTTATTTTGTTATTTGTATATTTTTTTTTGTTTTGCATGTTTTCATGTTAAATGTCTATTCCATTTTTCTTTATTACATATAATGTCACAAAATTATTGTTATTTTGTTAAACTTCCATTCAAATGTTTCATATGAAACACTAAAATTAAAGGAAGGAACAGAATATATTAAGTTAATTTACATCAAATAATGTGCTAAACATAAATACCTAAAAACTACTTCTTTGAACATGTTATTTTTAACATGTACTTATATAATTGTATATATTTTGGGTGATCCATTCATGTCTCTAGCAACATGTTCTGTTCTTTATTTCTGTGATGAGTTAGACAATAATTACAGCATAAAATTTTAAAAGAATCTACAGTATTAAAAATTTCATCAAAATAAAGTTCAAATACAATCAGGATATGAAGTTTTATTTTGAAGTATATATTTTGCTAAAATTAAAAAGTCTTGAAAAAATTTTCATAAAACATATAATAAAATTCAAATTTAATATTGTATATATTACTATTAAATACATTTTCTAATTTACATGTGGAGCATATGTCATTTTTCATTATAATTCTAAAGATGACATATAGTTTTTATCTATAGATGCATGTTCATATATAAAAATCATTTTATTTTATTTTTGTTATGTTGAGAATGTTTTTGTTAAATAATATTCATAAAATTATATTTCAGATATGTTTTTATATTGTAAATATCTTATTTTTAAATATATCTCAAGTAACTTAATGACAGGATCACCTGATTGTGATAAACTACACCTTGTATACATGATTTAATTTCAAATGAAGAATGAATCTTCTGAATGTACATTTTCTTCCTTTAATTTGAGTTATATGTCTTGTAATATATACATTTAACTGTGCTATCAAAGACAATGTTTACATAGTTGTGTAGCAAATTAATATTTTTTGAAAAATAAAGTGTCATTTTAAAATTGAATATCTATATATATTTAATATTGGATTGTTGCTATAAGAATTCTAAGGCTTTTTCTAACATTGGCAAAAGCCTCATAAAACAGTTATGTATGCAAAAATTTTGAGAGTTTTTAAACTGTTAAAGGGTGTATTTCTGTGTTTCATACACTGCCAATTTAAAATGGTACCAGTATCAGTATTCCAAATTGGTTTACATTTTAAATAAAATGGTTATACATATATATGACATATTTGTAAGGTGATGGATGATTTTATTGCCTTATAAATGAAATCAGTGTTATTTCTTAATAGTATCACTATGTGTAGCACACATATCTAACTAAATTTAGATGTACTTCTATTTTCGGCCATCATGAAATATACCCTCTTTTCATTCTGCAGAACTTTGAATTTTCTAAGTAAATCCATTTCACTTTGACAGAGAAAACTTCTTTGTGTGGAAACGGTAACAAAAATCTTGAAGTAATTATTACTAATGCAACTAAATCTTCAAATTCCACACTTTTTAAAGTTAAAAACAAAATTTTCTCTTTCTCCCTCCTTTGGAATTGCTCTTCATTTATGTCATTGTTTGAAATGCGCCTTTGCCATGATAAAAGTTATAATCATATTTCATTTGTGAAATTTATCTTTTTGATTATTGATAATATAATTTTAGCCTTATTAAATTCATTCATTCATTTATTTTTTTCTTTTGATGAATATTTCTTGAGCACCTACTATGTGCCAAGCGCTATGCTAGGTGCTAGGATTTCAGCAGTAAACAGAATATACAAAAATTCAGGGAGTTTGTATTCTAGTATGGAAGCTAGTCTGTGGAGGAAAGAATATGAACACAACATATAAGTAAAACTAAGAACTGGTTAGTAAAAATATATCTTGTTAGACTATGGTTATTAAAGAAATGGGTTTTTTAATGCTTTATTTCTACATTAAATCCTGTCTTGCATTTAGGTTACGGGAATAGCTCCGAATCTTCACCACCATTAGTGGGAAGTACAGCTCTAATGCTAAAGATTTAAAATTAGGGTTGCTAGCAATTCCTGGATATAAACACTACCAAAGATCAGTTCTAACTCCTAAATTTGGTCTGGAACTGTGTTTATTTCCTGGGTTCTTCAAGAAAACTTGTGTTTGGAATTGGTCTGGAGGCCTTGAGCAATTAGAGAAGCAACCTAAGTCTGTTCCCAAGAATTGGTCCAGAATTATTGACTCAAATGCAAGAGATTATTTGAGATTAATTATAGTGATTCTGATGAAATATGATAATTTAGTTCATCCCTTTGTTAAAGGTAGGAATGCTCAAGACTTGAGAAAGAGTACAAATTCCATTATTTTTCAAACTTTTAGCTTATAATTACCAACATGTGTTTACAGTTAGTTTTTTTTTAAACTAAACCTGAAAGCCTGGAAATTATGATAAAGGTATGAAAACTTTTAAAGTATTAGTTTTTCATCCTGATTTCATATGTTCTCTCAGAAATAGAAGTCTCAATTAAACTCCCCAGGAGGATAATATGGACCAGATTTCATAGTAATGAGCACATAGCATCCCAAATGTACAATTTACCATGAGATCAATTATTGTATGTTGGTAATGTAAACATAGTTCTTAGTAACCATATGATTAAAAAATCATTGCCAAATATTAGCATACTAAATATTGTAGGCTAATTTGAATAACCAACATAAATTTATCAAATTCTAATCTACTAAATAGATTATTCACCAAGTAACTTGGATAAATTTTCAATAGCAGCTTTTTTCTGATTGTTGCTTAAAATATATTAAAAATATTTAATCTGATAAGTGTCATACCTCATTTACCCTTGGCCCCCTCAAAATACAATCATCATTTCATTCTTCTGAATTTCTACATCAAATTCAAATAGGGTATGACAACTCAGGATAGAAGAATTAGTAGCAGAAATGGGCTTCTTTGTTTACCTGTGAATAAAGGACCCCATGTTTGACTTTTTTTCTTCCTTTTTGAGTTTAAGACAGATAGCAGAATTATTAGTCCTACTGATCACCTGCCTAGAGTACCAAAAAAAAAAAAAACCAAAAAACAAACAAAAAAAACAAAATAAAAAAAATGAAAGCAGAGCCTTCTTAAACCATATTAAGTGATAGTGTCATACATATCATTTTCCTCTTTCACAATGGTTAAAATATCCCTATGTATTTTTGTCTAAAATATCTAATTAAACATTGTTGACAGAATTTTGAAGTGTTGAGAAGAAAAGTATATAAAAAACATATACCACTCATCGGCTTTAAAAAATATTCAGAAGTTTTCTAACCAGGACCTGACTATGATTCCTAATTAGTAAGCTGTGGGTCCAACATTCAATAATGTTTTTTCTTTTTAAGTATTGTAGCTGTCAAGAGCTTTTTCAATATATCATCATTCAGTTTCATGCTTCTATTATAAGATTACCTTTTTTTCTTTATATAAGTATTATGTACTACCAAGTACAACCTTTTAAAAAATTTAAGTGAAGGAAAAAAGGAGACCCTAATTTTGCATTTTGAATACATATTTTTAAATTATGAAAAACTTTAATAAGGATAAGAATATAATAATATTACACAGACAGCTACACACACACACACCCTTCCCATGAAATGCTTATGAAATATTTGGAAATTCCCAACCAATAACATAGCAAAATGACAATAGTCAACAATAAGTTATGGTACACTTTAAAATAACTAAAAGTGTTGAATTGTAATATTCCTAATACAAAGAAATGATAAATACTTGAGGTGATGGATACCCAATTACCCTAATTTGATTATTACACATTGTATGTCTGTATCAAAACATCACATGTACCCTATAAATACATAAGTATTATATACCCATAATAATTAAAAATTGAAGATTAAAAAAAACATGTTGTATGAATTAAAGTTCCATGGTGACTAACAGTTAATTTTCAACCACTTTTAAATTGAATAACTTGTTTAATTTTAATAAGATCAAAATAAGTTAATCTAAATTTTTTCTGAATGATAGTAAAAAATATTAACTAATGTAAAAATTCACCAAATTCTAAAGTATATTTACATCATGACATTGAATATTTTACCATGTCGACTGCTTTTTGGTAAATGAGGTTAAAATAGACATTTACATACAGTAATTATTTTAGAGTCTAATTTTTTTCTCATTTTGTTTTCATTTTGTCTTTGATTTTAGATTCTCTTTCTTCACTTGCTTATCTTAAAATAGAAAATTTTGATATTTTTCCCAGAAGTTATGAAGAGATATGGCACGGACTATTCAAAGCTTATTTTTGAGAAAAGTGTGGTTACATAGTTACTCATTCCATCAAAACCTGTCACTTGCCAGGCATTTGTTGCTAAAATTCATCTGTAAATTTAAGAAAAGATTGATTCAGGGCCACATAAAGGGTTTACTCTTTCACCTTGTTCTCCCCTAATGTATTACAGTTAAAATATGGTGTATATTGTATGTAATATCAATCCATAGGTTGATAGATATAAACAAATCGACAGATCTGGTGTTCTACACGTTTTAGTAGCGTGTTTGTGTTTTACCTCTTCATGTTGATTATTCTTAAGGTAATAGAAAAGAATATAATTGATTAAACTTATCAGAAAAAAAACCCAAAATTTAAAAGAAAAAGTTAGCATCTAGTGCTACTGTGTCCCACAGGTTCTTCTACATTGACCCACACTACCTCCACTGGTGAGTTAGAGGAGCATAACAGGACTGCCACTGGTGCTATTGCTGTTGCTAGCACACCTGCAGATGTTACTGTATCCAGTGTTACAGCTGTCACCATCCATAGACTTTCCGAGGAACAGCGAGTGCAAGTTACGAATCTCAGAAATTCAGGTCTGGATCCCAACACATCCAAGGACGGGCTCTCTCCTCATCAAGCAGATACAAAAAGTACAAGGAGAAGACCAAGACATGCTGAACAGATAGAAAGAACTAAAGAACTTGCAGTTGTTACTCATAGAGGTATTGGATGTTATTTTACTTGTGCACATTTAGTTACAGCCAAAGCTATATTTTGGTGATGATTCTAATTAGATAATGAGCTGAAAGAGAGCCAAGATGTAGAAAGTGAAAGAAAGAGTTCAAAGTAGCTGAAAAATATAGATAGTATCAGCCAAAACTGGAATAATTTGAAAACACAGAAACTAAAATTAAAAAAAAAATCAAAGTGCAATGCAAATGTTGGAGGGGGAGGGGATAAGAGTAGAAAGGAAAGAATTCATAAACAGGATAGTAAAAACAAGTACTAAGTACCTATTACTTATTGCATACTAGTTATGATGTTGACATAACAGGAAAATAAAGTAGCCAGTTTTTATTAATAAGTGCACATATTTACACATAGATGATTTCTCCTATGTAGTAATTTTCAATGGTTGCATGAGATTTTTGTGTTATACATATGCTAATTAACACTTGAGAAAATAGATAATTTGGGAAAAATAGAAACATTATGTCTGGTGATTGTTTTCTATAGCTTAGTCGTTTATTTCTAAATTACCTATTGCCTGACACATATGATTTTACTGAGAGCAGATTTCTCATTTTCAAAAGGTAGCAGCTATTCATCGATATTAGGGCTCCAAAATTTAAGTATTCCTTAATTTCCTAAGTTATTTTTTAGAGGAAAAAAATACAACAAAGCCAAATCATATATTGGTAATTTTCTACTCAATTAATATAAGCCTACCTTTTAAAAAATTAGGAAGTGGCGCAAACATATTTTTCTGTTTCTTGGTGGCGAGTGTCACAGAGGTTAGGAAAAAATCAATGTAACGTAAAAATAAAGTCATTTATATCAATGTATGCATCAGTAGGACATAGTAATTAATTGAAAATATTTCAAGTACAAAATATATACTCCATTTCCAACTCATCATCACATATTCTCTAAACTGGCTGTTGTTTATGTAGCATGATTAGATAGTTTAGACAGACCATGATACAAGTAATGGAAAGCCATTCAATGCTTAGAGCATATGAAGGAGAGAAATCAACACATTTTTACATAAGTTAATTGAAAATCATACCAAAATATCTCAGAAGTTCATTTCCATTAGAGTTTTTACTGAAAGTACTTACTTTGATTCTCTTTAATAAGACACATTCTAAAATGAATTTTTAACATATGGTCTCCTTTAAAGGATTAAATCGACATACCTTGCTTCTCTATTCCTGTTCCTACCATGAATATTACCACTCATAAGAACATATGATTTGTTTAATCAAGTAAACAATTTCTTATTGCTAGGAAATAAAAATGGGTATAAACTATATTAAAATAATGATTAAGGAACAAAAATTTATTTAGTTTTTTAATTCTGTTTGGAAAATTGCATGAGCTAACTTGATAAACTACCTAGTAATCATTTCACTACCCATCGAATAGAAGGAGGGTAATTTCTGGCATGAGTTTATTGTTAAAACCAACTAATAATACAAATGCTGCTTTAGCCAAAGTTTGCCATCAAGTGATGTGTGAAACTTTGTGCTTACAAATTAATATTTTGTAGAACTATGAACAATAATTCAGACTGAAAAGAGTAAAGATAGTAGGCAATTATTCGATTAAATAAAATGATTTGAAGATAATTCCATATAAAATTTTAAGTATATTCAAGTAAATTTCAATTAAGTATCAGGAGTACTTTCTTGGTAGATTCCAAATTAGTGCTCAGGCCTTCTCAATTGTTATCACAATCTCACAGTGCTATTTGAGAGCTTACACCTGTTTTACCTTTTCCCCTATTCTTTTAAAAATGGTGTTTTTGAATGTAATATTCATTCAGTGTTGCCGTATTCCTTGGAGATAAATATTATTCAGGTATTGATGTTTAAATGTAAAACACTATATGTGAAACATTTTGAATGTTATATTCATCAGTATTTTCATTATTCTCATTGACTTAAATTGCTATAATACTTTTATCAAATCTCTATTTTAATTAAGACTGGTTTTCTATTTCTTCTTATATAACCAACTGCTATTTCAATGATTTCAGTTTGCTACTTATCTATTGTGTTTTAGACGCAAACTATGAATATTATGGGCAAAAAAAGGTCAATATTAAGAGTAAAGGAAATCTATTACCTATGTCTATTGCTTAATGTATTTAAAAGCCTTCAAAATATAGCTATATTTTTAGACATGAAACAATTTTCAAAGACTTGATTCCTAGCAGGTCCAAATATCTAAATTGAAATTGGGTAACATCAAAGCAGTGTTCTTTTAAAAAAATAATTTCAGCTCAAACAACATGCGTAAAATGCTTGCTGAGTACCAGATTCTGTTCTAGGGGAAATAAAGATTAATAATACATGTCCCTTTCTTTCAAGAGATTGCCATACAGTTGAGGTGAGGACATAGAGAAACCTATTCTGGTGGTACAAAAAAGATTTTGTAAAACTACTGCTGATCAGAGTACTAAAGAAGTTATAAGGTGTACACAGGCAGAGAGTGAGTCATTTACTTTTAAGTAAGAGTCAGTAAGCATAATCCAAAACCAATTGCTTAATTTTTCTAGATATTTCAGAAAAAAAAATTATCCTTACTTTTCTAATCTGTTCTCCACAATGTATTCAGAATAATCTTTTTAAAATGAAAATCTGATCATATCACTCTACTGTTTTAAAGCTTTCAGTGATTTCTTAATGACCTTAGAAAGAAAGCCAAGACTTGGCGATGACCCACAGGAAACTGCATCATCTGGCTTTTGCTCATATTTCGAAATTCAACCCATGCAACTTACATGATCACTCTATTTTTTTTGGTTTTCTTTCTTGTTTTTTTTTTTTTGCCAAATATAATTTATTTTAATTTGTCAAACACAACCTGTTCTTTTTAAACCTCAAGCTACTCTAATAAGGTATTCTTTGTTCGTTTTAACCAGATTATTCTAATTCTTTTTTCAGGATTTATCTTAAATTGTTACCTCCAGGAAGGCTAGTTCTTCCTCTCATAGCCCACCATTGTAGCCTGCACTTTCCCTGCACTTGAAATCAACAGCCCTTTGATTTTTCTGTAAATTTTAAGTTCTCTGGGATAAGGAGTGGGTGGGTCTTATTCGTGCTGCATTCCCAGTGCTTAGTACAGTTTCTAACCAATATATGTTTAGAAAATGTTTGTTAAACTAAAGAATAAATATTTACAATTTCACTACCTAGAAGATTCACTTAAATTACTTAAAGGCTTGAAATTATCTTCTCCAATATCAAGAAATGTCTGCATATTTCAGTATTAATGATAACGACTTCATTTTGTCACAGTTATAAAAAGACCAGTGTTTTTTTTTTTTAAACCCTTTGAAGGCAACAATAGTCTCATGACCCCATTATAACATACTGCTTTCATTATATTACTGTTTCAAAATTCACAAAATGAAACAGGATATAAATGCCTTGCTTATAGCCCATGTAAATTTATAAAATCAAAGGAATTTTATAATCAACACTAGAAAACTATAAAGTCAATAAATTTCACATAAACAAATATTGATGTAATTCAATGGATATCATTTTGCTGGTTAATTACCATCTAAAGCATAAATATGACAGAGATTGTGATAGCATAGGTTCCTTTGATGTCTCAAGTCCTTGCTATTTTGCACTGTGGGACAACTTTGTATTTTTCTTTTATTTTCCACTCACATTACAATTAAACTTCCAGTTTTATAGTGTCTTTTGATTATCACTAGTTCCCAATTTATCTATCTTCATAACCTGGGGCAATTAAAACATTTATAAGTACCATCGATATTATTATGAACACAAAGAAAACATGGAAAATGAAATTGCACACAATGTTTGGTAATTGGTACGTATGTGTGGACTCAAATCTATGTGGTAATTTATGATAAATTAATCAACTCACTATAACTATTTTATTATAAATAATAGCTGTGAAGTTAATGAATTATCTGAAAAAACTTGGAATATTCATCAAAGATATTTTCAATTCTCTATATGGTACTATTCAAATTAATTTTCTTATTGTACTATAGTTAAAACATCAGTAACACAATTTAAATTATCTTATTAAAATAAAATTTTACTTTCTGCTCATTCTCAGTAATAGAAAATTATTTCCAATTTTCTCCATTTGAAGAGTTTTTGGACATTGTCACAAAAAGAAGTAAAAGAGAAAGAAAATACTAATAAGGTTAGTTTAGATCTTCTTAAAACTGTGTATTAACACTACACCACACTTTTGCTATGTTAGCATCCAGTAGTCTTCAAAATGAGAATTCAATATTTATTGACTGGATTTTAGTCCACTTTTGCCACTATGTCTGAGAACTTGTTCAGGTCACATGAACGATTGCAGCTCAAGTTACATATCTGTAAAATAGTAATTATAATGTAAGAGTATTACATCATGGTCATTGTGAGCATTAAACTTGATATTGCTTAGCAGTGCCAAAATCTCTTAGATATTTTCTTTCACTGGAAAGAAAAAAACAAATTGCTTACCATCAACGTTGTGTTTTGGGGTCAGAGAACTAGGCTAAGTCTACACTCTGCCCCTTGTTAGCTTTATAATCTTGAACAATAAGTTCAATTTCCAAAGCTTCAACTTCTTGGTAACCGAGAATATCTTCCTCAAAATGTAGTTGTGTTAAAATATTTAGCACAGTTGCTGACTTAAGTGTTCAACAAATACTAATTATTATTATTTTATTATTCACCAAATATGCTTTAACTCTTGCTATGTGCATGACATTATACTGGATAGTAGAGATATAAGAATGAACAATACAGTCTATGCCATAGAGTAGTCTACAGAACTTTAAATAAAAAGAATAATTACAAATTTATTATAAGAAATATTTGCATAGTAGTAGTTTTGAAATGTTACTGAATTACAGTGGAGGGATTGGTTACCTGTTTTACTTCAAAATGGAAAAGTCAATGAGGGCTACACAGAGAAAATTTGAACTAATTCTTGAAGGATGAATAAAAGTTTAAAACTAGTAAATTGTGTTTATATTACTAAGACCTATAGAAAATACTTTCAGTAGATATTTGAGCTGAGTAGAAATATGATGAGTCTATAACCAAAATAAATAAACTATTCAACTATGTTTAAAGGAAGATTTACATTAATATAAGTAAGCTTAAAAACAGTTAATATTTTTAGTTTACAAAATATACAGATGTTTAAACTTAGATAAAATATCCAAATGCTTAAAATTAGATAATGTATATCTAGTGATATTTAAAAATTAATCAAAATAGTTTGCTGCCTTAACTCTAAGATCTCTTTTGATATTATTTCTTAATATTTACTTAAAATACCTTTTTCAATTATCTCTAAACCCCATAGTTCAAAATTATAGCCCTAAGGATTTTAACTCAAAGTTGACTTAAAATAGAAGAACCTATGCAATAATATGATTTAAAAATAATAAGTAAAGTATCATGTATTTCTAGAATTATCTATTTTAGAATTAGATGACATCTTCCAGATCATCTGGTACAATACCATTATTTTACAGAGGAAATTGTGGTCTGGCAGAGACCATATAAAAATCCAGTCTTCATATTTTTAAACTAGTATTCATTCATGCAAGATTCATTTGGGGTCCAATGTATGCAGAGCCTTGTATTAAGGGATGTTAAGGTTTAAGAAACATAGATTATAAGCACAATTGGGTGTTCTTCCTCAAGAAGTTATTAGTCACATTATTCTATTTTAAAAATAATAATGAAAATGTGTTTTACTCCACAGTAATTTATTTTAAGATTGCTTTTCTTAGAGATTGTAGAATGATATTTCTATTACTGTTTTTTTCAATATGTGGATAAGTTCTGTCAGCTGTTAATGAACAGTCTTGGTAGTTGTTTTCAAGTACAAAATGTGGATATTGTCTTCTGGAAAAGTTTCCGTATACATATCTAACAGTAATTATTTTTATTGTACTTCCCAGTAGAAATTTAACTTAGATGACTATGACATCTTCTGGAGTCAAATGTGTGTTGTGAGGTTTTATAGATATTACTGCTGTTTGTTTTGACATAGTGTAGTAAATTCTTCCGCAGTATGTTTAATGCTAATGATACTATCAATAAGGTTTTAGTTTGGTTAATAAAGTAACATGAAATTATGTTTAACTGAGATTGAATATGATGTAGACTTTTCTCCTTCAAAACTAGAACTTAAAAGAAAATGTAGTTTAATAATCAGTTTTTACATAAGAAGAAAATTATTTATTATTTTCAAATGTAAGGGAAGAATGGTTTATTCAGCATAAAACAATTTATTTTAGGTCAGCAATTTTAATCCAAACAAAGCAGGGATTTTTATTTTTACCATAATTTATATATTTTTCAAGTAAGATCATCTGAACATTTATGTGGTTCAACAAAAATGAGAACATAGCACACTGCCAGATAAATATCCACATTAAATTTCAGAAGTCAAGATTCTCTGTTATGTAACCACTTTGTTCCAAAAACTGGTTCAACACTGTAATACACCACAAGCTCTACTGTGAGAAAGTAACAGTTATTAGTTGCCTGCTATATTCCCATTACTAATATGTTATATTTTCACATGTAAAATATATTTTAAATATTTTCAAGTTTTTGCAAGCAACTAATACTGTCTTAAAAAATTCTATTAATGATCTTATAGAGTATAAATCTCCAAATCCAAAACATGTTGCTTCATGTTTTTTAAATCTTCATAAGCATTATCACAATAAAGATGTTAATTTTTGGGTAATTACATATATATATATATACCCACTAAGTAATCAAGTATCAGGGTTTTATTGCAAATCTTATCTTTTACTAAGGATGTGATGAATTTAAAAGTATATTATATATATATTTTTATATATATATATACATATATATATATATGTATATATATATGTGTATATATATATATATATAGTCTCTATTCCCAAGGGAAAAGTTTTAGAAATTGGGTTACAGAGAAAAATTGTAGGTAAATTATAAAAGAAAGAACTACCATGGAGTGAGTATGCTATGTGAATGAGTATGGGGCATAACAGTCTTCAAATGTCTGTTATATTGTTCTATGTAAGAAAGATCAAACGTCTTGTGGCATAGGTTGTAGAATTTGGTGTATGGCACCACAGGACAATACAATGTGGTCTATTATAAAGAGGACAATTCTAACATTCAGTTTTGGTTAAATATAGATTATTTGCTTCAGGAAGCAGTGAATTCCTAAAGACATTCAAGCATAGGTTGATGGATGGACAAATTGGGTATTTAGAAATCATTGAAACATCAAAGAGTGTCTTAATAATATGATTGCTACTGTCCCTTCTAGTTCTAAAAGTCTGTCATTCTATTCAGAGATATTGTATATTGATTAACATATTTATCATCACCTTATATTTTCTCTTGGTGTTGAGCTGACATGTATTTATTTTTATAATTATTTAATTTTATAGCCAATGTAAAAACGAGCATGGACGTGGCTATTGCTATCATCAAAGAATTTAGAGATTGGCCGTCTATTTATCTCAATAAATGTGAACTCAGCCACATACACATTTATTTCTGGGCCCAGTGCCCACATCTATGCCTTAAATTTCAAAACTTTTCTATTTGAGGGCCTAGCTTATCTGTTATTTCTAGATAGGCAGTGTTATTTCTAATAACATATGACATTGTTATTCTTACTTTTCTCACTCACATTCTTCTATTCATTCATTCAATTTACTTTATTTTCTTTAATTTTCTTATCTTTATTTTTTCTTGTCTTTCTTTCCCTCTTTCTTTTTTTCTTTCATTATTTCCTTTCTCTTTTTCTTTTTCTTCCTTTTTCTTTCACAAATATTTGCTGAGTGCCCAGCTCTCTTCCAGTCATTGGCAATACAATATTGAACAAAACCAAGTAGACACTGCTTCATTGAACTCATATTCAAGTGGAAAGAAAAATATAGTAGACAAATAAACAAATAATTATCTGATGGTAATAGGGGTTGTACAGAAAATCAAAACAGGCTATGTGATGTATGGGTTGCTACCTTAGATTGAAACGTTAGAAAAGTCCTCTTTGAGGAATTAAAATTTAAATTGAGACCTAAATAACAGGAAGGAGACAGGCATGCTCAGAGCTATGCTTTGCCATGCTGTAGAGACAGTCAGAGGAGAAATCATACCAGGCAGAGAAAGCAGCTAGTTAGAGCTTGAGTTTTACTTGAGAAAAGGAAAGCCCAGTGTTCCTGGAGTTCAGTGCACAAGGAGTAATGTAGATGAATTTGGACACTTAGGCAGGAAACAGACTATTTGTCTCTTAGGTCTTGGAAAAAAGCTTTATTTTAATCTAAGCCATTGGTACAGTTTAGCAGGTAAGTGATATTATCTAATATACTTTTTAAGGAAGTCACATTAGCAAGAATTTGAAGAAGGAAGTTTAAGTAAATAGGAGCAGGCAGACGAATTAGTAAGTTATACAGAAGTGTAATCAACAGTTGGGAGTGACTTGGAGTCTATGTCTTAGACTATGCTTCTTAAACTTCAGTGTGGACACAAATCATCTATCAGTCTTGTTCAAATGCAGATTGTGACTTGATGGAATTGGAGTTGGATCTGAGATTTGGCATTTCTAACAATTCTCCAGGTTGTGCACATATATTGAATAGCAAGAACTTAGATGAGGATGATTATCATGGTGAGATAGCAACATATATCAGACAGGTCCAACACTGTCCACTCCCCATGAGATGTTCTCCAGTAGAATAATCATGATATTGATAATTTATCAGAAATAATATAGTAAAAGCTTAACTTTAATTCCGTAAGAGTGACTGTAATGGTGGGAAATTTATGAGTGGAAGGGATATTTTAGGGTAGATGGATTTTCTGGATCAATCTTAATTAGAATGATTAATTCTGTCAACTAAGAATGGCTGAGCTATTGACATTCATTATGATTTTACTGGAAGGATCACTGAATGAACTGATGAATGATGAAATTAATACCAAGTAAAATTATAGCTCATAATTATAATCTATACCCTAAATTCTATACTTTGAATGGATATTATTTTTAAATATATCAAATAACAAAAAAAAGAAACACCAGATTTAGTTTTCCGTTACCATGTTGCAAATTTCTGAAAGTCTAACTGATAGATGGAGGTAAAACAGTGAAAAAAGAAAGATAATACTGGAAAGGGTAGGGAGGTGGATGATGAGGAATTACTTAATGGGTACAATGTACATTATTTGGGTTATGGATACACTAAAAGCCCAGATTTCTCCACAATGCAATATATTCATGTAACAAAATTGCACTTGTACCCCTTACATTTATACAAATTTTAAAAGTATTTAAAAATTGATTGCCAAGTCAAAAATCTCTAACCATTATCTTATTTTATATAAATGATAAAATTGTGTTTCCTGCTTGAATTCCCAGGTCCTTCATGAGACTAAACAATAAATTGACTTTAATAGCATCTTTAAAGCATGAAATAGTAGTAGACTGGAGAATTTATAACTTTTAAAAAGTTATCTGTTTACATATGATTCTTATAAGATAATTTCATTTATGTATTTATTAATTAATTATTAATTTTGGATGTGAGAATTTTGATATTAGTAAATACATGTAACAGATAGGAAAATGTCAACATTCAGGATGAATTACATATAAATATTAGCTATTGTGTGTTTTATCAATATCTTGTCTTTTTTTTGTTTTTGTCATTGTTCTCTTGACTTCTCTAATTATATTATTTTGTGGAAAGTTGTGCTCAGTGTTGATATTTGTAGCAATTTAAAAATCCATATCTAGAAGTGTACCAATTTATTATTCAAATACATAATTTTTATTGAATATCATCCTCATTTTCTATTCTATTACCATATTTCATGACATTTGTGGAATTGTCAAAACAATGTCATTCATAACAGTAAATATATTTTTATATTTCTAATTCTTTTACTTTTTTAATCAGTTGCTTTTATAAAGAAAGAAGAGGAGAAATAAAATGTTAGAATTTCCTTCTTAACAGGTTTATGTATTTTCAGAAGGTATTAGATAAAAGTATTCTGAATGCCTGAGGACTTGAATGAAAATATTAAGCAATGAAAATTTGTTTTATTCAAAAATGACAAATCTACAAGTAACCATTTTAACATTTCTATTAAATGCTACCCTTCAAGCCATGCTTTTGAGTTAGTCCTATGCAGAGATTTTAAGAATTTCTGAAGACTCAGTTTTCTTGTTGTCCTTTGAGTAGGTCTTTAAGGAAACTTACATCTTTTCACATTAACTGGAACCATTATCCTGTAACAATGATCTTATTTCATAAATGCTATTTTTTTCAGATATTCAACCAAATTGTTATGCTCACCAGTAATCATTAACCAGATATTTTGGTAGCTTATTCTTTCTATTAACATATTATTTCTCATTTTTAACGGAATAGGCAAACAAGGAAAGATAATATGTTCTGAACTGATCAAAAGGGAAGGCTTAACTTTAAAGATCAGAGATGAAAACAGTTTTGTGTGTAGCTGATTTCCTCAAATGGTTACCAGAGCTTATTTTACCTGTGAATGAGATGGCCGCAGTGAATGTGACGTATGTGACATTTAAATCATTTTCCTATTTAAAATATTTTGAAGGGGCTAGACTTTCTATTTGTGCTCAAAGCTGGTGCCAAAGCAGACTCCTCTGCCTTTTGCAGTATGAAGAAATGATCGTGTGTTAGAGACATTTTTATCTTGTTCAGAATTATTTCAGGGCATTTTCACCCACTTTTGCAACAAGCTGCTTTCCTTGCATGTAGTTTTCTAGAGCATATGGCTGCCCTGCTGTGCACAGAGTGAAATCACACAATTAATCTTTACAATTTTGAGAAGAGCAGAACCTTCATATATGGAAGAACAGCATGGTGTTAGGTTTAGGGTACACTATATAGGATATTTTTCTCTTCACAAGTACATCATTTGTATTCTAAATCATGGACTATTGCTTTTTACTGTTGATGTTTGATCTTTCTTTCTTTAAAATATTCTTCAAATGACATTAATACCAAATGAGATTAAAGTGACAGAAATTTCTAGAGTAATTTTATCCAGATCCTGGAGAGAGAGAGATTTTTCATTGAGTAGGCTTATATTAAAGGAAGAAAAAAGTTTTATCAACTCTCCTGAACTTTCCCATTAGAAAGGAATGCAGCCAAAAATGATTTCACTAAAAAGACTGGATAATTTGAATTTCATATAGCAGTTGGTTTCTGCTACACCTTTTTTATTCATCTGTTCACAATTTTAAAGTAAAGTATTATGTCTTCAAGCCATGGGATTTTACTTGGCACTATAAGCAAATAATCAATGTCTTTATTCAATATTAAATGAAACTTCCAGTCCATATTAATTTAAAATGTACTTAAAGTCAGATATTGCTGATTACTTACATTTTTATATTATTAGCTTTGCATTAGAAAGAATAGTGAGGATAGGATACACTAATCCCATCTATTTGTGGTTTTCTAAGATATACACTTGAGAGTTATGATTGAATATGTGGAATGCTGTTAATCATAGTCAGGTAATGCTGTAGATGCTAGAACTGAAGTTTGATAGTCAAATTAATGAAGATATGTATGACCTTGGGCAATCCACTTAACCCTTCTCCATTTCCACATCTGTAAGAAGAGGAAATAATGTCACATGTTTATTTTGTGAGATCTCAATGAGACAATATGTATAGAATACCTAGTGCTTTAGACACACCACCAATAAATGATACTCTTCCTTTCTGAAATTTTTACAAGAAGAAAATATACTCTAGTTATATAAAAATCCTTTAAGGTAAAGATAAATGTGAATAAATTAAGAAAACAATAAGCATAGAGTTTTAAATTTCTTAGGTAGTTCATTTCCTTGGGAATTAAATATATAGCTTAATGCAATATTGATAGATAATATTGGAAACAGGTATACAGCTTGATTTAGTACCATTCATATTGATCTCATGTATAAGTTATACCAAAGTAATGTGTAATATTCAATTCATCTCCGATTACTGTTAGCTCCATATATTTTCTTGCCAGTTTTGCCCTTAATTCAATTACTCTTCAACTCCAATATAGCCAACTTATTTAAATTTCTTTTTATCTGCTCTATCTCTGTGAATTCTTTATGCTTCTTGCAAATTTATTTGCTAGAAAAGAGCACAGTTGTGTGGTCTAGATCTTTAAAACATTTTCCAAGAAACAAGTGAGCAACCAATGATAGGATGATGAGCAACAGTCATCAATAGTTTTACCTAGATATTACCCTTTGAAGTATTACAGTGGTCATAGACAAATTAAGAGATGTTGCTGAATATGGTGCCTGAAATTTATATTTAAAATCTAATCTCTAATGATGTCCACGTACCAGTGGTATATCCATCAGAGTCCATTTGGAAACAATAGACCATTGACTAATGCAAGGAGAGTTTACTTACAAAAGGACTATTTCCAAATGAATGAATACAAAGGAACCACAAGGGATCATACTTTAACCAAGGGTAGTAGAAGCTGGGTTGTTGTGATTCCAAACCTGTTGGGATAAAGAGAGTGATGTTGGACAGAATCATATATTGCAGGCTGGCATGAAAGGACCAATGTCCTTCAATAAAAGGTCCTAGCCAACTCCAATCAATGCAGTGGTGAGGAACCCTGTGGAATAAAAATCCTGATCTTACTTTCCTCCCTCCCTCTGTCCTCCTGCTGAATTCCCCAAAGGTTAAGGGAGTTTGTTGATAGAGTCTAATGCTTCAAAAAGTTAAATGTTCAAAAGAATCACCTGGGGATCTTGTTAAACTGTAGATTCTAATCTAATAGGTTTTGGGTGGTGCTTCATACTCTGCTTTTCTAACAAGCTCCCAGGTGATGCCAGTGCTGCTAATGTAATGCCACAATTTGTGTAGCAAGAATTTAGCCTATTTAGATCAACCCTATGGACACAGAACAAAGAGGAAAATGGGGAAAATGGATCTAGAAAGGCAAATGGACACATAGAATATAGCGGGGCTATTATGACTGCTTTTCTATTTTGAATAGCCATGAAATTAGCACAATAACCCTAAATTATATACAGCAGTCAGAGCCCATCTGTGTTTGTTTTCAACAGAATCCAGGTAGTAATACGAAGGCTTCTAGTGAAGAACTTGAATAAAATATAATGATATAAAATCACAGAGATGAAGGGATATTGTAACTTATTAAAACAATCCCATTTCTTTATTTTTTAAATTTAAAGTCATTCACTACACTAATGAAATTTGTATTGGAAGAACATATTCACTGCCCATAGTCTGAAAAGAGTCATTAACTTTCATCACTATTATTCAAGCAGTTGCTTCTTTCCCAATTAATTTTAGAAGGCATTACAGTGTACATAAATGATCTCTGATGTTGAGTGTAAAACAAATATGTGACGTAAAATTACTTTATCTCAAGGAAGAAAATATCCTTTTCATGTTACATTTTATAGTGAAATTATCTGTGATAAAATTAATTTATTAAATGAGAACAGAAATTATAAACAAAACAAACAAAATTATTTGTGTTCTAGAGAATATAATATATCAAAACAAAAAAGGGCATAAGAAAATGTATAAGTCAAGTGGATCTTAATATTAACTGTAGGACCACAGTTTAAAAAGTTAATTCATTTCAAGCTGTCAGAAAATAAGGATTAAAAACTTAATTAAATTAAAGGCAGGCAATTTTAAAGTGTTAAAAGTATCTGTGAACCATACCAATGGTAACTCTTCCCATATGGTGACTTTTATTATGCCAATTGTAAGACTTTCTAAACAGAATATAAAAATCCCACATTTTTCATCTAATCTTGACATTTTGCAGCACACTATAACTGAAAGACCTGTTACGCCAAGCATTGCGGGTACATCTGCTGTTATCTGCATAAGTGTTATGGATTCCTGAATTTGTTCCATTTCTACAAAGGAGGAAAGCCCATATAAAAATTTTAGAGTCTTTATCCAATAATTAATTGTATAGTTTTTCAGCCAGTTATATAGTCTGTCCACTGTCTCCTAAATAAACAGTAACAAAATTAAATCCATAATGCCTGTGAAAATCAAGTTGATTTTATAAAACATGATGTCTCCTTTTCATGCTCACCATTCTGTTCAGTGTCCCAAATGAAAAAATTTTACATCTATTTCTTAGTCTAAAATAGTTGAAAAATAAGATTCCAAAGATTTAGACTCCAGGTCTACCTTGTTTCAAGGTTGAGACTTTGTAGCTTCAGGATCTTTTGTGAAATAGAAAATGGGCCTGTTATAGTAGTATCTTAAAATTTGTTGAATAATTTATTCATATGTTCAAATAACCTAATATGATTATATATATGTATGTTTCTATACATTTC
Organism: Daubentonia madagascariensis; assembly: GCA_023783475.1. Taxonomy (NCBI): domain Eukaryota; kingdom Metazoa; phylum Chordata; class Mammalia; order Primates; family Daubentoniidae; genus Daubentonia; species Daubentonia madagascariensis. The sequence continues at coordinate 23,034,554 of JAKFHU010000726.1, read as the reverse complement.
TATTAAATTTACTATTTTGATCAAAGATCTGGAGAGGTTTCTAACTTTGAATAAAAAAGTTAAATTTAAGTTAGAAATCCAGAGAAAGTAGATGATTTAATTTGTATATAATCCCTACATGATGAAAAAGACATAATGCAAAATAGTTCAAAAAATTTTAGTTTATTTAATCACCAATGGGAGTGGCCTCTAAAACAGAATAGACCTTAATTTTATAAATTGTAATAACATTAGTATGAATAACTAATATTTAAAGACTTGTTATATGTTGTTTTCTAGAATTTATTGTAGAATTTAAGCACAGGAGTAAAATATGTGATTATATATTTTCTAAAAATTGGGCATCACATTGATTTTATACTTATTTACACATTCTATAGGCAAGACTAAGTGCCAGCCATAAATGAGCATGGTAGCAGAAACAGAAGTTTAAGATTTAAAAAAATATATTGGCGTATCCAGAGCATATTATTTATCTCTAATGATTTTTAAAATGGATAGTACATTAAGATTTTTAGTAACTATAAAAATGGATACACAGAGTTTCTTAATAAACTCAATTAGTCCAATAATATGATTTTTGAATTTGAAAAGATCTTGGATCTTGCATATCCCTAATATGTATATCTCTTCAAATGAATTTTTCTGTTCTTTTCAACATATTTAGTGCACCACTACTTTTCTCATCAAATGGTGACCATTATTGTTTCTCTTTATACAAAGTACATCTTCGTTTATTTTTAATATATTGTTAAATAAAATATTTTTCAAAAAGATTCATGAGCCACTTAATAGTATGTTGCTGAATTTTCTATTATACCTCTTCCTATATAATCCAGAAACATGATCTAATTGCAGCATACTTCTAATCACTTGTAAAAATATTTTATGCTACAGAAACATCTATATAGCGAATATTATTTTCTCAGAAAAATTTGTATTATTAATCTAGTAGTAAACCTTATATGAAAGATGATAAAACAGACATTGCAGGAATATTGTCTAGTTTTTACTCTAGCATCAGCACATTTACTTGATCTTTTTTTCTAAAAATTATATGGAAGGAGCCATCAATTAGCAGCCTCCATGCTAAATATGTTCTGAAGAAGTGTTTTGTTCAGCCAGTACATGTTGTAGGAAAACAAATATTAAATTTTATGTTTGTAGACTTGTAATGTGGAGCCACTACTTACTTTTAAAAACCAGTGAACAAAATCTATCTTCTTAGGACAGTTAAATAATTTTATAACCCCTAAATACATTTTAATCTCTGGGCTACAATTAAGAATTCTGATAACATTAGCCTTTCCCTCTTCCTTTGGTCCATATTCTACTCCTAAATAGTTCAGAATAAATTAATGAATCTCTTAGAACTGAATAGAGAAGTTAATGAATATATCTCATGTCCTGTGGGACTAGAACACACATCTGCAAATTCCTAGTCCAGTAAGAGGAAGGCCTGAAATAACACACTATGTTTTAACATTATTTTACCCTGTAAAAAAACTGTTAGTCAGTGACTTATTAGTCTTAGTACCCATGTAAATAAATCTACTGTCAATAGTGAGATGTGCCATATTCTCAGGATCAAATATACACACACAGACACACGTTAGTTATTTTCAATATCCAAAAAAATTAAAAGAAATTGTCTTCTTATTAGTATAGTTCATTTGTTGAGTATAAAGTGAAAGATAAGAATATAATTAATTCAAAATAAAAAGCAGAATTACATGTCCTGTTATCATATCAAACACAGTACAAAAAGGAAGAGAAAGGCATTCCTGTACACTTGAAAAGTTAAAATGAAACAGAAATAAAGCAAAAATATCAGTCAGTAAGATACAGATGACTTACTTTCTCATAGGAAATTATTTTCCTTTTCAAAAGAATGATCATGAGCTGAATGAATTGAGGATTTATAATATAATGCAGCGAATGCCACCTCCAAGATACTTTATTGTCAAAATAAATACTACTAACTTGGAAGATCAATAGAAATACAAAGTTAGAATATTGCATTCATTTTATCTTCATTATTATATTAGCATATAATCTAAGTAGAAAGTAGGAGAGGTTTTGGTATGTTCTGATAACATTTAATGAATAATGCCACTGTCTTCTATGAACGCTCAGTATAAACTTGAAAGTAACTTATTTCTAATTGAAAAACTTTTCTACTAACTAATACTAAACATGCTTGTTTCTTTTTTTCTGGAATATAAATGGTTTGCATATTACAAATTTTCACTATATATACATAGCAGTGAAATAGTATCATAAATTGTGGTATGTAACTTTTCAGATTATGTAGTGAAGAGCTCACCAATTTTCAAATAAGGACATTGAAGCCAGGAAACGTTTTATGACTTTAAGTCATAGAAACTTAGTGATAAAAGGACCTCCTACAGGTCATCTTTTCCAAACCTTTAAGTGATATTTGAACTCCCTGTATCACATCTATCTAATATGATCAGTTTCCTAACATTAAAGACCAGCACCAACACTAAATCTACTACTTTCCAGTCTATTTTCTTCCACTAATACCACATGTTCTCAAGTTACACTTAGAAAGATTCTCTGACATAAACAATAAAGACAAGTGCAACCTATTTCACAAAAAAGTTGACATTTGAAACAAAATAAAGCTATCATTTATATATGTGAATATATGATTAATTTTTATAATAGACATCATAATTTAAATCATTTCAAATAAGTGATTTCAACTGATTAATGTGAAAGTTAGATGAGGTTTAAGTAACATTCAATGTTATTTTCTTTTTGTAAGTTTTTAAGTGCAATTTAGAATTCAGATTGATTTTGTAGATAACAGAACAATAATTGAACATGAAGATGCCACAGTCATAATCCACTAAGTGGTTTAAAACTGCTCTAATGAAGGTTACAGGAATAAAATGGTTTTCCTGGTGTCTAGGGCTTACAACAAAATGAAGGTGGATTTGATTGCTGGCCTAATATTCCTTTCTACCAGACCTTTCCCATATTATAAAATATTTCTATTGTGCTTTAAAAAACAAGAGTCAAACCAAAAAAGTAATAAAAGTGAACTAAAATAGTAAAAAATTATTTAGTATATTAAACACAAAAGAAAACAATGAAAATGGATCTTTATGCATATATATAACATCTTACATTTAATACTTTCTAAATTCATTAGGCCATACATTGTTTTTTCTGTATTTAAAAATAGCTTCACAGATGAAAGTGCTTCTTCTTGAACATTCATTCTTTTATCGCTTCCCCACTTCCTAATTCATGATCAATATAGAAAATTCTCCCAACCAAATACCTTGAGTTAAAACCCAGAATTAACAATATTGCATTTATTCATTCATACACTTATTACAACTATAACATGAGCAAACTATTTTTCCTGCCTTTGAGGAGCTCACCACACAGTGAAGGGAATTGCCACAAATAACACATTTTCTTAACATTTTCCTAACCTGTATAAAAGACCATAATGAATTTTAACTTTGACTCTATAATAAAATAAATTTTATATGCTTGTTACTGAAATACATCAGTTTAAAAAGGTTAATTTTATAAGTTAAATATGGTCACTAGAAGCATTCATTACTTGATGACATGTTGAGATTTATTGCATGTACCTTTTATACACAGTAAAATTTATATTTTTATGGCATATGTGTGATAGTAAATCTCTGATACATGATTTAAAGCAAGGTCTTATAATTCATACTTGCAATATTCATCCTTTTTATTTATTCATAAAGAGATATACAATATGTGTTCTTTCTTTTAAAAATATATAAACATCTAAGGTATTTGTTTACTGTTTAACATAGTTTAAAGGTTTTTGTGAATTTAAATTTTATTTTATTATCTATTCACAACTTTTTATCTCCTGATTTTTCATCTTCTGTATCTGTATTACAATTATTATACATTTTTACTTTCAAAAGATATTATGTACTCATAATAATTGAAAATAAAAAATTAATTGAAGAGCAAAAAATAATGATATAGAGCTTTAAAAATCAATCAATCAATCAATCAATAAGGCTAGTTCCTTGTAGAACTAGGAAAGTATTTTAAATTCTTGGCCCGAGGTGACATTTTATTAGCTATAAGCATTCACCTGTTTTTATCTTAAGGTGTTGTCCCTTACCTCATTCAACCAAATAATTAAGTCTAGATACCCATAAGCATGTACATCAATTTTCCCCTTTCCCCCATATACACACCCCCTGCAACACACACAAGTAGCGACATATTATTTAAAGCATTGAACCCTTTGACCCATAGAATTTTCTTTTTGTGCAATTTTCTTCTTTGGTCTTACAATATTTTCATTTAGTTTTCTTTACTGTTTTAGAATTCCAGATTTATGTTAAAATTACCATAAAATCTCACACTCATTTGTAATATTTAAAAAGTCAAATCTTATAATGCAGAGAAAAGTGGAGGTAGTTTCCTACTTAGAATTCATGTATGGAATGAGAAAATCTAGAATTATGCCACAAAATAGAAAATGCAAATTTTGTTAAGAAGTATTTTGAGACAGCAGAAAAATTCACAAGTGACAGAACTAAATTTAGAGCAGTTGAACACTTCAGAAGAATTACACTTTAGGTTACCATGGGGCTGAGGGTGGGAGTGGAAGAGGATCACAACAAAAAGCATCACTTGCAAGAGATGTACTTGTTCTTTCACTATAAATAAAGGACTTGAATAAAGAATCTAGGAATTATAGAGTGAGTGGTCATCTAGTCCTAGATTCTTATTTTAAGAGAAGAACAGGTAAAAAGTCACATCTTTGTCCAAAATCACACAACTAGGCGTTGCTAGGAATCAGGCCTCTCAAATCCTCCTCCAATGATCATTTTCCTCTTTTTTTCAAATATATGTAGTGTGTACAGATAGTTCATAACTATATATTCCAGTAAACCATCAGGCCCTGTCTCTACTTTCCTACTTTTGAAGATATTAACAAGGAAAAAAAACACCTTAAAATGTTTCAAAAACCAATAAAATATCCATAATCTGAATTAATTGGGTAGAATGACAGTTCAGAACTAGTGATACAATTATTTTAAACTCACAAAGTTCAATTTTTTAAAATTTATAGCTTGAACAAAACCTAATTGCATAGTGTTTAATGGTATCATCCTTCACTATAAATTGATAAAAAGCAATATGAAATAATTGTAAGTTATAGTTGAAAAAGTTAAATATATGCCTTGCTTTCTTGTTTATGCTGGGTTTTTTTAAGAAAATAAGTGAAGTGGGGAGGGGTAATGAAGAGGGGTTTGTTAAAGGGTACAAAAAATCAGTTAAATAGAAGGAATAAGTTCTAGTGTTTGATAGCACAATAAGGTGACTATAGTTAACAATAATTTATTATAAATCTCAAAATAGCAAGAAGAGATTTGAAATGTTCTCAACACAAAGAAGTGATAAATGTTTGAAGTGATGGATATTCCAATTACCCAGATTTAATCATTACACATTGTGTGCTTGTATCAAAATATCACATGTACTGCATAAATATATACAACTATTATATATTCTTAAAAATTAAAAATTTAAAAATTTAAAAGAAACTGATATGTAAATATCTCATTAGGACAAATAGCTTAACTTCTTTTAATTAGTGGGGTTTCAATTAAATAGGTTTTCTTTATTTCATTTGATATCATTTAGAAATTTACATGAAGTAGTTTTCTCAACTATCACTTATCACTTTTTAAAAAAATTCATAGCACTGTGGTTAATCAAATAATGTATACTTAAAAGGAAATAATACCTCTTTTCCTTCATCCCAATTACTTGAGAAAATATGTTTAACAAATCTCACTTAAAAAAATATTTCCTAACCTACTCCATTGTATGGATATGTATCTATTTCTGCTTAGAGTATCCAGTTACGATATTGAAAGTCAATATCGTAAGATCAAAAATAGTAAGCAAAATATATTAGATGGCTCCCGATAATTGTAATTCATTTTCATACATTTTCTACAATATGGAGTGATATCAATCATAGTGTCAAAAGCAATGATAATGAATAGAAATTATTGGCAGAAATTTTTAAATTTATTTAAAATTTTTCCAATTATATGATTTTCTTAAATGTGTCCTAATATTTCAAATAGGCCAAATTTTTAGCTGCTTTATTTTAAAAAAACAGTTCATTAAATTCTTCCTGCTATACTGATGCTCCACCATTTTTACTTTTCTAGCTTAATTTATTCCATAAAATTTCATGAATTTAAGTGGTTTATGATAAAGTGTTAAGATTTTGGTTTTATATAAAATCTTGTTAGTTTTTAAAAATATCTATACATCCATGCAGGTTTTTCCCTGTAGAATATTTAAAATCCTTCTACCCTGCTTAGTATTTTACTACTAAGTGATTATATTGCTTTATTTTTATTTTTAATTTTCTTATGGATACCCTATATCGGCTTAAGAAAGTGGTTTCTTTATCTTGCATAATTCCATTCTAACAAAATTTGTTAACTTGAATTTCATTTTAAAGTTGTATTTCCTGATACATGTTTTTGTTTGTTTTCTTAACTAGTGAAAAAGGCCATAGATTTTAAATCTAGAGGATTTAAATTGTTTCCAGGGAAAGACAACAGCAACAAGTTTTCTATCTGTGAGTGTACTTCTTTTTTGTTACTTTCTCTAGTGCAAGAGTGAAATTTGTGGTGTCTGTGTTGTTTGTGTGTGTTTTATAAAAATGTTTGTGTATTTACCAAATTAACTGCATTAATATCTATATAACATGCATGATGATTATTCAATATTTTATTTATTTAAATGTGTATTGAGTTAATGGCTTAACATGGTAAACTCCCAGCCTCAGATTATTTTTGCTCAAATTTATTTCATATTTCAAGATGTAAAAAACGCTCTTTTGATCTCATGTGTTGAGGACATTCAAGTTTTGTAATTCTAAGATGTGAAGTAAAATTCCTAAAATTGGTGGTTTCTTAGAGAAATTCTTGTTTGAACATAGCTAAATTTCAACAAAATTATTTTTCAAAGGAATATTTCTTTTATAAGAGTAATGCTCACTTAAGGAAAAATATTCTTAATTTGAGTTAACTTATCCAAACTCTTAAATCAATAGTCTTTTGTAACTTATTGTTATTCACTCTTTTGAAAAAATCTTATGAAATGGCCTGAAATACACAATTTTGATTACAAATTCAGGGCTTTATAGATCATCTGAAGCACATCCCATAATCTCAGATTTAGAGCATTCATCTATACTACCATAAACAAACATGGAATTTTTTTTAGTAGAGCTATGCATTTTTGTGGTACAAATAGCAGTTGGTAGAAATTCCCAAAATCACTGTTGTATATTAGAAACTTTGAAACAAGCCATTTATGACATAATATCTGATTTCTAGGAAATCATTGATCAAACTGGGTTACCTGTTTGGAAAACACTAAACAGTTAATTTCAAAGTCTTTAGCTTGGATAGTTATTATTTCTTCACATTTTGGGGGGGCTAAAATGTATTTTCAAGATTTATACTGTCAGTTTTTAGGAAAATGAATAATGCTACAATATGACGCATGTTAATTATTTGGTACATTTTGGAAAGACATATTTCCTATAATAGATAACATGAATAGAAAAAAAATTGCCAACTGAGATGATTCCAACATATCAAATTTCTTCATGTCAACATGAAATAAAAGTTAAATATTTGCAGAATTAAATGTTAGGCTTACTACCTATTTTTTTCCAATATTTTGTCTGGCCAATATATTTGTTATGGAATTCTAGGTAGAATTACAAGGTGTAAGACTCTTTTCTCATTTTGTCTACACAATTTGTTATTTTATATGCTGCATGCTTCAAACTTCCAAATGTTCTAGGAAATTTGGGCTATTTATACTAAGAAATATAGGGTTAATCAAGACATTATAAGATGGACATAACTCTCTATACTTATTGTCATACTGCCTTAGTGGAAATATATAGTATTTTTATTGTTCTTGTACATGGGTTATGAGGGCAAACAAAAAGGGAATTTAGAAATAATGGTCTACCTGAAAAAATCAACTCTGACTTTTAAAAGAATATTTTATTTAAGAAATATTTGCTTTAAGATTGTCAGGCAAAAAGTTATGAGGCAAAAAATGTTAATAATATATCTCATAATTTTAAAACATATTTTGCATTATCCATTGTGTTTTATGTAAAGAATTTTAAAATACTCTTGCATTTTCATATTTTATTATAAATAATTCCCACTTCAATCAAAAGAAAATATTTATGGCAAGCTTTTCATTGTCACAAAATAGCAAGTCAACATTATTTTAAATTTCATTTTACTACAATTTGTTTCTCAAGTATTTAATAACTGGTTCAAAGCTATATTCTTTCATGGTTGTTTATAGAAACAGTTATTTTGTTTTAATTGGTATCACTAATATATATCTATTATCAAGTAAGCACTCAAGTCATCATTTCTGTAAAATCATTTATTTAACACAGGACAAAATTATTAAAGCGAAAGACAATTTTTATCTGACATTCATCTTTCAAATGTAAAAAATCATTAAAGCTCATGTTCTTTGAAGAAACAGTCAAGTCTATTACTGGCACAGCCAGAAGTGAGCATAAGCATGGAGGACATGCAATATACACATTGCCAAAGCAGATATTCTTACAATGGTACCTTTACATTTTAACTAAGAAATGAATTAACGAGAGATTCGGGAAGCTCCCATAATGTTCATGGGGAAAGTTTGTTTTTTTAAATGGCTGATTCAGATTTTTTTTTCAGCTTTCCTACCTGAATTCTAAATCGCCCCTATCTAACCACCGCCCACCCGCATTCTTTTTCAAAAACAGATTTGCCAAAAAAGGAAAAACAGACTTTTACAAATTTTTTTTATTAAAAAAGTTATATTTTTAAAATGTTGAACTTAATGAACTAATAGTCTTGCCAACTTTTCTACTAGGCTCTTCTATTCTAATATTCTATAGGAGCAGTCCCCACCCTTTTTGGCACCAGGAACTGGTTTCATGGAAGACAATTTTTCCACGGACTTGGGTGGGGGCTGGGAGAGGCGGAGCTCTGGTGGTGATGCAAGCAATGGGGAGTGGCTGTAAATACAGATGAAGCTTTGCTCCGCTCACCTCCTGCTGTGAGGCCGGTTTCCTAAGTTTAATGGAAGACAATTTTTCCAGGGACCGGGGCAAGGACGTGGCGCTCAGGTGGTGGTGCGCCGCTGGGTTACTAAGAGGCCTACAACCGGTACCAGGTGGTGGCCCAGGGGTTGGGGACTACAGTTCTATAGAATATAAAAGTCAAATTGTAAGGAAACTCTGAGCCTCCCGTAAATGATTGTGTTTTTCTTTCCAGTTCTTCAACTCCATACTTTTAATCATTCATATTATCCATTCATTCCACAATTCTTCCATGCCAGCACAATGCAAGACTAAGAAGGTAAAGGAGTGAATAAAATATAGTCTCAGCCCTCAAAGATACAACATTTTATTAGAAAGCTAAATGAGTTAAGAGGCAATTCTTTGTAGAATATGAAGTGTGTTAGTACAAAATAGCAGCACAGTGTTTACATCCATAATGTTTGAGTTCAGAACAAGATCCAAAAGCACTAAATTTAATAAGGTTGAAATAAAAATTAAAAATCTAAATTTTAAAAATCTGAATTTTAAAAATCTGAAAAGGTGGCAATGTAAACAGCTGGAAGAGGTAATGTGGAGGTATATTTTAGTCAGAATTCACTTATTTTTATTTTTAGGGTATATTAGGTGCTATATAAAATCAGAAGCCTTATGAAAACATGCTTATGAACCCTGCCCGTGTAATTAAAATTTTAAAGAGAATTCATATTCTTACCATGCTGCAAGTTACTATTCAAATTAAAAGAATTCAAAGTGAATAAATTTATCCAATTGCTTCATTGGCATTATGAAATGAAATCAGCTGATTGAATGAATACTAATTTCGTTTGAATGATTGGCATCAGTTAGCTATGAGCAATTTTGAAATATCTAAATATCAGAGAAAATTAAATATTACACATTTTGTTCTTAATTTGTTTTTTATTTTGAACCTTTATAATTAAAGAACATTAAATACACGTACCATGCAGAAGTGCTCTCATTATCCTTACATTTTAAATTGGGATGTCTTTCCTCTATGGCAGCTGTCCAAAAACAGTGGTATGCTTCTGAACAGACAGAAATAACTTGACAATTAAAACCATGATAACTGGGTTTAGTTTGGTGAAAGTGGTGAACATGATAAATGTGCTCTGCATTTTAAGATAAAATGTTTGGAAAGGCGTTTTGAATTTTAGTTAATGACATAGTTTCTGCCTTGCTGAGCTTTGTGGACAGGCTATAGGGCTCAGGGATTAAGAGCAGAATTTCTGGAATCAGATTGCCTGGGTTTAAATGTAGAGTCTGGCATTAACTAGCAATATGACTTTGGACACATTTCTTAACCACTCCATGACTCAATTTCCTCACCTGTAGGAGGTGTAGAATAATAGTAGCTACCCTTAAGATTGTTGTGAGGACTAAATGAACGAATGCACATAAAATATGTAGTTCCTGACACATAGCATTACATAAGTGTTAACTATTATTAAAATTCATATAAAAATATTTGTCTTATTTTGAGAAAATAATGATAGTGAAATGGAAAGTAATGGAATTTTTCTTATTTTTATTTTCTAATAATGTATTCACAAGCCACTTATATGTTACCCTATAATCAGTGCTATATATTATAATATAATAAATTAGTTCAGGTTAGATCATGCCATCTCTTTTCCTCATCTCCACCACACATTAAAAAGTCACATTTTAAAAACATATACTACAATATTTCCAAAAGCCTTTTAAAGATTGGAAAGAGTGTGCTTCCCATAGAAAATGCTCAATTTGTTGAAAACAATATATAAGGTGGTATTGTCAATCAAACAACTAGGACATATTTATTGAGAAGTTATTAACCCCTATCTAGGCTTTGTGGGTATATTAAAATAATTATAAGTTTTCCTTCTATCAAGTATATAATCTCTTTATCTAGATCACTAAAGATATGTGAAACTATGATTAATAATAATATACTAATTTTAAATTAAACATAAAATTGTCCAAATAAAATAATCCAAGTTATATAAAAAGAAGAATTGGAATAATATATAAAAAATTAGTGATTATATTTTGGGAGAGGTGGGACTTGAGCTGAGTTTTGACTATTACATAGGATTTTGATAGCTAAACAGGAAGAAAAGGAAGTCATAGAGACATGGAGAAAACACAAGCAAATGCACAGAGTGAACATGTTTGAGCAGCAAAATTGCAGAACAATGAAGAGGAAGTTGGACTTGGGTGACAGATGCATGTTGGTGGCTAGTGAGAAATACAATTGATATAGTAGAAAATCTAGAGTCATTGGAGATTTGAGCAGTAATAAAAACTGTGTTTTAGGAAGTTTAATCCTGCTCTAATATTCAAGGTGGATTGGAGGTGGAAGATAATGGAGTCACAAAAGCATCAACGTGATTAGGTCGATCTTAAGGAGATACATGAGATGACAATGGGAATTTTTTGTGGATAATAAAATAGGCCATTGAAGGAGCAAGAAAGGAGCTTGCAAAAGATGACAAAACCATAGATCACAAGTCATTAGCAAATAGGTAATTTTTTCAAGCCATAAGGTAAATATAAATATGGAGAGATGTGGGTCAATGTCTTTAAATTTGTCCACTATAGTCTAATCCGCCAAAGTAAGATAATGGGCAAAAATCCCAGAAAGGTAAAGAGAAATTAAATAGCAAATCAGAGGACCAAGAAGAGCAAAAATATCACATGCTTTGAATTAGTGAGCATGTAATAAAGTTGGCAAGAAGGACATTATTAGTGATACTTGGGGAAGTAATTTTTTTTAGAATGATGGAAACACATGCAAAATTACATATCTAATTAAGAAGGTGATAAGTTTACCATAGCCATGACTGTTGGGCCATCACTTGATAGCTATCTTCCTATCTGATGAATCAGTTTGAACACAGTGACAAATTTGAACTGAATAATCCAGAAGTCCAGTGGTTCTCAACTTTGACTTTACATTAGAATCACCTTGAGAATTATTTTTTAAAAAAACAAAAACTAATGCTCAAGATCCTACCTTAAACTAATTGCATTAGAACATTTAGAGATAGAACTACACATCTTTATTCTTTAAAGAAGGATCTATCTACAGATGATTCCAACTCACAGTGTGGGATAAAAACCATTGCAAGGTTAATGTTTTTTCCTCTCTGGTGTCTCTACTTTGGCACTATTCTTTTCTTAAAAGGAGCAGATAAATTGATAAAGGGCAAGACAATAGAATTTATTCTCCTGGTCACTGTAAGGCAGAATTTATAAAACACTTGGACATTTCAGAACTATCTTTTTAAATAATCTTCCCATTAAAAAAATCTATCTTGGGGATTTAGTTATCCACTGTGATCACATTCACTGAAAAAATTAATACATCTTTTATTAACTGAATGCCCTGAAAAAACTGTTGAAGATGTTTACAATGACTAAGTAAAATGTGGTCATGGAAATTGCTTGAAAGTAAAGCCAATATTTTGGCTTTTAGCATTATGTAATAATTTAATGACATGCTTAGTAATTGGCACCATTGTTTTACGTTAATACTGGCAGAACAAATTTCTTTGTTAAATACCAAATACAGATGTGTTAATAATGTTAAACTTTTTCCATAGGGTCATATTTTTCATTGCAACTTTAAAAATAACAGGGGCTGAAATGACACTGTCATAACTGGTGGTTGACTTCTTTACTGCCAATGACTAATGGAACCCTTGGGCACTGATACTCTAGGAATGTGTTTCCAGAAATTTTGCAATCTGGTAGTAACTAAAAATCAAGTGTTAGATATTACTATTTTAGTATTCAGAACAGTATGTCATTGAATATGAATATCAAATTTATTTTTATAGGTCCATAAATAGAAAAAATGATTTTGCTTTTATTATGGCATTATAAAATTATATTTTCTATGGTTAAATGATAGAGATTATAACAACAAAATATGAGCATATATTTTATGTAAATTTTTAAAATTAATGTCATCCTTGATTTTCTAATCATATGTATTTTGTTTGTTTTTTTTTTTCTTGCTGTTACAGTAAATGAGGGAGGTATTAAAACAGCTTCCAATTTATGCCCAGATCCAGGAGAACCAGAAAATGGGAAAAGAATCGGATCAGATTTTAGGTAATATTTTAAATTGCTTATTTCATTATTTATCTCATCAATGTTTATTTTAATTTAAATTTTAAAAATAACTAATAATATGGAGATGAAGATCCAGTGACTTCAAACCATGGCAGTTAGATTTCAATGATGTGTTACTATTAATAGTATTTCATATTTTAAAGTGACTAGTTAAATTATATATTATCTTTATCAGGACGCTTTCGTTGGAATTTAAATGATTATTTTTTGTCATATAACAAGTGAACAGTCATGGGATTTAGATTTTAAAGAAGTGAGTTTGAATTCAAATTCCTCTAATTATTAGTTGTCTGATCTTGCATAAATTACTCAATCCTGTTTGCCTGAAGTTTCTCTTCTGTATTATGTAAATCAAATTTACCATATAGTTTATTTACATGTTACAGAAGAGAAAACTCAGGCAAATAGGATCTTATGAAGACAGAGAGTAGAATGATGGTTAGCAGAGGCTGGGAAGGGTAGTAGAGAGGGGGGGATAAAGCGGGGAGCATTAATGAGTGCAAAAATATAGTTAGATAGTTATATAGAATGAACAATATTTGGTAGCACAACAAAGTGACTATAATCAACAATTACTTAGTGTATACTTTAAAATAACTAAAAGTGTGGAATTGGAATGTTCCTAACACAAAGAAATGATCAATGCCTGAGGAGATGGATACCCCAATTACCACGATTTGATTAATTCACATTGTATGCCTATATCAAAACATCACATGTACCCTATGAATATATACAACTATTATGTACCTATAATAATTAAAATTTTAAAATTTAAAAAGTAATCATAACTTGAATATGTTTTAAATCCATCATAAAATTAGTATATATTTTATTAATTTTAAATTAACATTACCAACAAAATAGAGAGAATGTACGTAGTGTACTGTTGCAGACATTAATTTACATGACTATCAAATAATGCTTTTAAAAAACCTAGAAATTTTTATTAGTCATCTGGTTTTAGCATATTATAAATAAAAGATACAAAAATCCTATTAATATATTAAAAGATAATTTAGATAAAATTCAGAAATACTTACTTTTACAAAGTATGCATGGTATATTAAATTGTATAATTAAATTATTGATGATAATGTTTATACATACCACACATTTATACTTTTTAATTCTTTCTATTGTTTATATAAAGCAAAAATGATACTCTAAAACATATCTGTATAAAGGAAAAATACTTCTTAAAATATAGATATATTGAAAATTATGCCCCATGGATCTTTCAGGAAGACTTAAAATTATATTTTGCCATACTTGGAGTGTAAAACAATATTATTTCAACACAAACACAGTTGTATTATAACATTCTAAAATACTTACAGAACTTTAATCACCCCCAAAACTTAATATAGATAATAATCTTTGAAGCAACTCACTAAAGAAAAATTGAAAAGACCTGAGATCTGGTCAAACTTTGATCCTAGTAAATTAAATAACTTTATCAAAATCACCAAAATCTATTAGCCTCAATGATTACCAATTGTATGTCATGGACTGTAAAGTGATAAGAAGTTTACTAAGTTAATTCTGTTTTCATAAGTCTTCTTTATTTCTTATAATATAATTTCTTATTTTATTCCTCTCTTTAAAAATTTTTTTTTTATTTCAAAATATTAAGAGGGTACAAATATTTTGATTACATAGATACTTTGTATATTGCTTAAGTCAGGGATTTTGGTGTGTCAGTCACCAGAATAGTGTTCATTGTACCCCATAGGTTAGTTTTCATCCCATACTTCCTATCTCATGCTCCCCCCTCCTTGGTTTCCAATGTCTTTTGTACTTCTTTGTGCCATGTGTACCCATTGTTTAGCTCCCACTTATTAGTGAGAACATATGGTGTTTAGTTTTCTATTCCTGAAATACTTCACTTAGGATAATGGTCTCCAGTTCTAACCGAATGGCTATAAACTTTATTATTGCATTCCTTTTTATGGTTGAGTAGTACTCCATGGTATATGTACCACAATTTCTTTATCCACTTGTGAATTGATGAACACTTAGATTGATTCCACATCCTTGCAATTGTGAATTGTGCTGCAATAAACATTTGAGTGCAGGTGTCTTTTTTATAAAATGACTTCTTTTCCTTTGGGTAGATACCCAGAAGTGGGATTGCTGGATTGAATGGTAGATCTACATTTATTTCTTTGAGGAATTTCTATCCTGTTTCCATAGAGGTTGTACTAATTTGCAGACCCACCAACAGTGTATAAGCATTCCTATCTTTTTGCATCCATGCCAAGATATATTGTTTTGTGACATTTTAATAATGGCCATTCTGACAGAGGTAAAGTGGTATACCACTGTGGTTTTAATTTGAATTTCCCTGATGATTAGTGATGTTGAGCATTATTCAATATAATTGTAGGTCATTTTTCTATCTTCTTTTAAACACTTCTGGTCATATATTTTACCCATTTTTATGGGGTTGTTTATTTTTTTCTTCTTGAATTTTTTGAGTTCTTTGCAGATTCTGGATATTAGTTTTTTGTCGAATGTATAGTTTGCGAATATTTTCCCCCATCCTGTAGGTTGTCTGTTCACTCTGTTGATT
The DNA here is from genome assembly GCA_023783475.1 of Daubentonia madagascariensis. Classification (NCBI taxonomy): domain Eukaryota; kingdom Metazoa; phylum Chordata; class Mammalia; order Primates; family Daubentoniidae; genus Daubentonia; species Daubentonia madagascariensis. Next base: position 23,018,670 of record JAKFHU010000726.1, on the reverse strand, counting down.
ATTTCCTTTGCTGTGCAGAAGCTTTTTAATTAATTAAGCCCAATTTATTTATTTTTGTTGTTGCTGTTTTTGCCTTTGGGGTCTTAGTCATAAATTTTTTGCCTAGGCCAATGGCTAGAAGAGTTTTTTGTAGGTTTTCTTCTAGAGTTTTTATGGTTTCATGCCTTACATTTATGTTTTTTATCCATTTTGAACTAATTTTTGTAGATGGCGAGAGATAGGGGTCCTGTTCGTGTTCATTTTTCTTCATGTGGCCATCCACCATTTATTTCCTTTCCCCTGTGTAAGTTGCTATCTGCTTTGTCAAAGATCCGCTGGTTGTACCTATATGGTTTTATTTCTGGGGTCTCTATTCTGTTCTGTTGGTCTAAGTGTCTACCTTTACATCAGTACCATGCTATTTTGGTTACTATAGCCTTGTAGTATAATTTGAAGTCAGGTAATGTGATGCCACCAGATTTGTTTTTTTGGCTTAGGACTGCTTTGTCTATTTAGGATTTTTTTTGGTTCCAAATGAAGTTTAGGATTATTTTTTCTAGGTCAGTGAAATGAGACATAGGTATTTTGATGGGAATGCATTGAATCTATAAATTACTTTGGGCAGCATGGCCATTTTAATGATGTTGTTTCTGCCAATCCATGAGCAAGGGATGTTTTTCCATTGTTGTGTCATCTGTGATTTCTTTCATCAGAGTTTTATAGTTCTCCTTGTAGAAATCATTCACCTCCTTGGTTAAGTATATTCTTAGATATTTTACTTTCTTTACAGCTATTAAGAATGGTATTGAGTCCTCGATTTGACTCTCAGCTTGACTGTTATTAGTATATAGAAATGCTACTGATTTGTGTATATTGATTTTGTAACCTGAGACTGCTGAATTTATTTATCAATTCCAGGAGTATTTTGATGTGGAGTCTTTAAGGTTTTCTAGATACAATATCATATTATCAACAAACAAGGATAGTTTGACCTCCTCTTTCCCTATTTGGATGCCCTTTATTTCTTTCAATTGCCTGATTCCTCTGGCTAGGACTTCCTATACTATGTTGAATAGAAGTGGTAACAGTGGGCACCCTTGTATTGTTCCAGTTCTTAGCGGGAATGCTTTCAATGTTTCCCCATTCATTATGATGTTGGCTGTGGGTTTGTCATATATGGCTTTTATAATTTTGAGGTATTTCCTTCTATGCCTAGTTTGTTGAGGGTTTTTATCACAAAAGAGTGGGGGATTTTCTTGAATGTTTTTTCTGCATCTATTGAGATGATTATATGGTCTTTGTTTTTGTTTCTGTTTATATGGTGAATCACATGTATTGATTTGTGAATGTTGAACCATCCTTGCATCCTGGGATGAAACCTACTTGATTATGGTGAATTATCTTTATGATATATTATTGAATTCAGTTTGCTATTATTTGGTTGAGGATGTTTACATCTCTGTTCATAAGGGATATTGGTCTGTAGTTTTCTTTTTTGTGTGTGTCCTTTCCTAGCTTTGGTATCAAGATGATACTGGCTTCATAGAATGAATTATGGAGGATTCCCTCCTTCTCAATGTTACAGAATAATTTCTGTAGGATAGGTACCAGTTCTTCTTTGTAGGTTTGGTAGAATTTGGCTGTGAATCTGTCTGGTCTGGTGCTTTTTTGTGTTGGGAAATTTTTGTTTATTACTGCTTCACTTTCACTGCTTGCTATTGGTCTGTTCAGAATTTCTATTTCTTGCTGATTCAGACTTGGGAGGAAGTGCATTTTCACAAATTATCTATTTTATCTAGGTTTTCTAGTTAGTTTGCATAGAGGTTTTTGTAGTATCCATAGATGATATTTTGCATTTCCAAAATATCAGTTGTAATGTCTTCTTTTTTATTTCTGATGGAGCTTATTTGAGACCTTTCCCTTCTATTTCTGGTTAATGTGCCTGGTGGTCTGTCAATTTTTTTCATCTTTTCAAAGAACCAACTCTTTGTTTCATTGATCTTTGATCTGTGTATTGTTTTTTTCTTTTCCATTTCATTTAATTCTGCTCCTGCTTTGTTATTTCTTTTCTTCTGGGGGATTTGGATTTGATTTTTTCTTCTTTTTCTAGTTCCTTGAGATGTAATATTACATTTTTAATTTGTGATCTTTCTGTCTTTTTGATGAAGGCATTTAAGGCTATGAATTTTCTGCTTAGGACTGGTTTTACCTATCCCATAATTTTTGAATGCTTGTATCCTCTTTGTCATTCAGTTCAAGGATTCTTTTGGTTTTCACCTTAATTTCATCATTGACACAAGAATCATTCATCAGTACGTTGTTTAAAATTTCCATGACTTTGTGTAAACTGCAAGAGAAACACGCAAGTGTTTGATTTCTAGTTTTATTCCACTATAGTCTGAGAAGATACATTGTACGATTTCAATTTGCTGAGACTTGTTTTCTGGCCTAAGATATGATCAATCTTAGAAAATCTCTTATGTGTTAATGAGAAGAATTTATATTCAGTAGTTTATGGGTAGCATGTTATGTAAATGTCTGTTCAGTCCATTTGTTCTTGAGTCTCTTTTAAGTCCAGTGTTTTTTATTCATTTTCCTCTTCAATGATCTGTCCAGTTCTCCCAGTGGGGTGTTGATGACCCTAACAATTATGATGCTACTTTTCATGTCTTTGCTTAGGTCTTGTAGAATTTGCTTTATGAATCTGTAAACTCCTGTGTTAAGTGCACATATTTGTCTTTCTTTATCATTGTTGATTTAAAATCTTTTTTTATGTGATATGGGAATGGCTATACCTGCTTCCTTTTGGTTTCCATTTGCAAGGAATATTTTTTCCATCACTTTACCTTGAGTCTGTATGTGTCCTTGTGGGTTAAATGTGTTTCCTGGAGACAACAAATACTTGGGCTATGTTTTGTTATCCATTGAAAAAGTCTGTGTCTTTTGAGTGGGGTATTCAGACTGCTCATGGTGAGTGTTAGTATTGATATATGGGATGCTGTTCGGTTCATCATGTTGGATGAAAACTTATTGTTTTGTTTTCCTTCTTGCACTATTGTTTTATAAGAGCTGTGAGCTTTAACTTTTGGATGTTTTTACACTTATTGGTATCTGTTGTGCTCTTCCATGTATAATGCACTTTTGAGCATTTCCTGGAGGGCAGTTCTAGTAGTGACAAATTCCTTTGTTGTTTGCTTGTCTGGAAAATTCTTTATTTCTCCTTCATTTATGAAACTTAGTTTTGTAGGATACAGAATTCTTGGCTCGCAGTTGTTCTGTTTAAGAAGACTAAAAATGGGGCCCCGACCCCTTCTGGTTTGTAAGGTCTCTGCCAAGAAGTTGGCTGTTAGCCTGATGGGTTTTCATTTGTAGGTTAGTTGTTGCTTTCGTCTTGTAGCTTGTAGGAATTTCTCCTTCATTTTAACTTTGGTCAGATTGATGTTTTTGTGTCACGGAGATGTCCTGTTTGTTTTGAATCTTCCAAATATTTGATGACCATCCTGTACCTGGATATCTGAATCTCTGGCAATACCAAGGAAATTCTCCTCAATAATTTTTTTGAATAGGTTTACCATGCTTGTTGCTTTTTCTTCTTCTCCCTCTGGGAAACCTATAATTCTTGTATTGTCTCATTTTACATGGTCCCATATTTCTATGAGTGATTGTTCATTCTTCTTTAATTTTTTTCCTGTATATTTGACTGATTGGGTTAGTTCAAAAGCCTGTCTTCATGCTTTGAGATTCTTTCTTTTTCTTGGTCTAATCTGTTGTTGAAGATTTCTGCTCTATTTTTTAATTCCCTAAATGATTTTTCCATTTCTTTACGTTCTGTTATAGCCTTTCTTATGTTGTCTGTCTCGTTAGTGAGTTTTTCATATTTTTCATTCATGTCCTCAACTATGTTTTTGGTTGCTTTGTTTTGGTTTTCAACTTTCTCTTTAGTTCCATTCATCTTGTTTGCCATCCATATTCTGAGTTCCATTTCTGACATTTTGACAATTTCCTTTTTGTTAGGATCCATCACTGTGGATGTAAAATGATCCTTTGGAGGTGTTGAACTACCTTTTTTTTATGTTGCCAGAATTGTTTTGCTGGTTTCTTCTCATCTGAAACCTCTTCTCTTGGCTCAGTGGTGATGATAGGTTTGGGTGCACCTGTTCTCATTTGCTGGGAACTCTCCTACTTACTAAAATGGAGGAAAACTCCCTGGATAGTGCTTTTGTGTTCTACTCCAGAGGATTGACCCAGCAGGATAAAGGCAGATGCACCGAGAGCCTGTAATGCAGCTGTTCCCCTCCATTGTCTCTTTCCCCTGTGGTTGTCACAGTCCAACTCAGTGCTGGGGGATATTCATTTGGATTGGTGTGTTTGTCCCCAAGCCACTGTTGAAAGCTTGGGTAAGGGGCTGGGCAAATCTCTCTCCACAGAGATGGGTTGGATGACCCTAGCTGGTGCCTGGGCCCATGCAGGACCTTGGTGGCCACCTGGACACCTCACAGGACTACAGCCAGAGGCAGCGTGTGTTGTGGGAGCTCAGCACATGCCTAGGCAGATTGTGGAACCTTGGTCAGCACCTGAGTGGGTTAGGGGAAATTGGTGTGTCCTTGGGCACATTGTGGGACCACAGCTGGCAGTGGGGCAAGTCGTGGGACCTTGGTGGGCAACTGGTCATGTTGTGGGACTGTAGCTGGTGGCAGGGAAGGTCTTGGGAACTTAGTGGTGCCTGTGTGGTTCGCTAGACCTTGGCAAGTGCCTGTGCAGGGTGCAGGACCTTGGCAAGTGCCTGAATAGGATGGGGGTCTTGGCAGGTGCCCAGGTGGGTTGTGGGACCACAGTTAGCAGCAGGTGGCTCCTCAGGCTGCAATAGCTAGGTCACCCACTGCTGGTAGAGCCAGGTTGAAGGGGGTGCATGGCACCTAGTCACAGTGTGCATGAGAGTGCCTGGTCTCCCTGGCAGGGGTAGTGGAGAGGTGGCTGCAGTGGAGCTGACCTTCTGCACACTGGGCCTTCTGGGACTGAGAGCACAGTTTGGTGTCTGTTGCAGAGACCTGGGACCATAAGTTGGCAGGACCCCACTGTGCCCACTCTCTGGTGCAATGCTTTTCCATTTTCCAAGCAGCTCCTTGGTCAGTACACAAGCCTGCTGTGGTGAGGGAGCCCCCTCGCAGCTCGAATTTCAGTGTCAGCTGGGGGAGTGTGGAGTCCCAGGGATCTCTCCCTTAACCCTTTCCCAAGTGTGGATGCTTCCTCCAGGAACCTTCTGATCTTGCCGAGTGGATCACCCTGTTTCTCTTTCCCCTACTTTGGGTGTCTACAGTTGCTTCTCTGGTGATTCACAGTGCTCTCTCCAAGACAGTCCATCCATGGGTGAACCTCTACCCACAACCTTTGATTCTGTCCTTGAAAGCTGGAAGTGTAGGCTGCTTCCAATCTGCTGTCTTGGCCACTCCCTTCTATTTTATTCTTATGTTTTAAATGAGGAAGCTAAAGCTCTGTTTACTCCAGAGGAAACAGAGGAAACCAGATTACTTCTGCAGAGAAAGTAAACTGATAGCCATTCAGCCTGATCTTTACTGAAGATGTTTTGTTTTAAGCACACAGTGTTTTTAAAGAATGGGAGTCAATGTTTAAATAATTTGATGGAACTGCAGTTTGAATTCGTGACTTCTGTACTCCAAAACCTGACTTTTTAATCACTATATTATATTATGCTTTGAAGTCAAACAAACTTCATTCACATCACATCCTGGACATAAATCATCTTGTCTTCTGTAAGAGTTAATTTCCTCAGATCTAAAACTGAGGATAATAATGCTTATCTTATTGGGTCAAGGAGAAGGTCATATGAGATATTGTATGCATGGTAGTAGTCATGGAGCTTGTGACAAAATAAGTATTCTGTTCATACCAGCTGCTATTAAAATATGATATATAGAACAATTAATATTAATATTAATATTTTCTTCATTGCACTATTTGCAGATTATATCAATGATTTATTGGAAATAGACTGAAAATGTTATAATGTAATAGTAATATAGTTAGTTAAATTAACTTCAAATGCAGTGGATTTCTAGCCATGCAGATATAATCAAAAATTTAGGAAAGTATTGTGAAGTGAAAAAGAAAGTTAAAAACAAGATTTTATGAGAGGGAGTAAAGATGCCTTAGGGTTCTAAGCCACCCAGTTTAAGAAGATCCTACTCCCATTGATATTGGAAGAATTATATGCATCCAGCCTGGAGGGAAGGAACAGCCTTACATTAAGGAAAAGCTTGATGAACTGTTCCAGGAACATATAGACCAGTGAAGCTCAGATATAGGGTCTAAATAGGAGAACATCATAGAGTGAATTTGAGGAAATAAGGAGAAACCAGATCACTTCTGCAGAGAAAGTAAATTGATAGCCATTCAGCCTGATCTTTACTGAAGATGTTTTGTTTTAAACACACAGTGTTTTTAAAGAATGGGAGCCAATGTTTAAAACTAATAATTCTCTCTCTCATGCTCTCTCTCTCTCTCTCTCTCTCTCTCACACACACACACACACACACACACACACAGATACATTTTTTGTATTACCATGTTCTATTTGGCAACTTACACCTGTTTCCATTTATGGCAACATCTGCTGGGACCAATTAACAGCTGCTCCCTCTAGGCTAAGAAGACTCTCTCATTCACCGTGTTTACCCATAAGCTACTTCACTCATTTAGGTCACCTGCCCATGATGGGATGTTGTAAAGAATTGTAAGAGAGTAATGTGATCCAATTTATATTTTCAGTGTGTCATGCTTTCTGTTTTAGGTAAATGGATTGAGGAAAACGTAAGTTTTAGTTAGAAGGCTACTTCATAGTCTGGGTGAAAACAGAGACTTGGACTATGGTGTTGGCAATTGACTAGACTGATTTGAAATATCTTTTGAAGATAAAATCTTCAGTATCCAATGATAATTTGATGTGGAAAGTAAGAAAAGTGGAAGAATAAAGGATTATTACCAATTTTCTGGGCTTGAACAATGTGAGGATGGATTAAACTTTAATATTTTAGACAGTGTGAAAATCCAGAAATTTGAAGAGAAAATTTGAGAGTTCAGTTTTTTGTTTTTTGTTTTTGAGACAGGGTCTTGCTCTGTCTTCCAGGCTAGAGTGCAGTGGTGTCATCATAGCTCACTGCAACCTGAAACTCCTGGACTCAAGCAATCCTTCTGCCTCAGCTCCTACAGGTGCACACCATCACACTTGGCTAACTTTTCTTATTTTTGTAGAAGCAGGGTCTCACTCTTGCCCAGGCTCATCTCGAACTCCTGGGCTTAAGCGATCCTCCCACCTTGGCCTCCCAAAGTGCTAGGATTACAGGCATGGGCCACAGTGTCTGGCCAAGAGTTCAGTTTTAAAGTTATAAATTTCAGATGACCGAGAGATTTATAGGTGGATACGTTAAGTTAATAGAAGTTCCTAGATATCAGGGAACTATCAGCATGTAGATATTATAAAGAATATTAAAACAACATGAGTAGGAAACATTACTTAAAACATGTAGATAGTCAAGGGTACTTGTGACATAGTCACAAAGATCTATACTATTTGATGAACTGCAATACAAGGAATGTGTCAAATCATGCTCATGACTGACCAGAGGAATAAGCAAATATGCAAGAGGGTGACTGAAGTACGAGAAGAAAGTCCTTTAAAAGGAAAGTAAAGAGTATTGAATGCTATTGAAAAATTGAGTATGATGAGAACAGAATATTGTCTTTTGAATTTGACAACATGCAGGTTGTTGACAAGAATGATTTCAGTGGAATGACAGAGGTTGAAAACCAATTGAAATAGGCTGAAGAGTCAATAAAAACAGTTCAGATAGGTAGCAGCTTGGGAACATCAAGTTATATAAAGCAGGAGAGTAATGAGGCAGTTGTTGTATAGTCATTAGGAAGTAAAGAGAGAATATCTTTTTAGAGATGCAAAAGACCAAAGTGTGTTTATTGGTTGATACAAATAATCCTATAGAGAGGAATATATTGGTGATATGGAAAAGAGAGGGTATAAGTAAAGGAACATAATTTTGTAGGAGAAAATTAATGGGATCTCAAGGACAGGTAGAGGGGAATTATTTTCACTATAACAGGAAGGAACATAGAGAAGTGGAAAGGAGATGCTGCTAGGCTTGCCTACAGATTTTGTGATGGGAAGATGAGAGAGTTCATGTTTAATACTTTTACTTTGCTCATGCTGAATCTAGTAAAGCCATCAAAGAAAATGTATGTATAGGGTGATGGAGATGGACAGGAGAGGAAATTTAAGACTGAGAGAAAAATGGGAAATAGTTGTCACCAAAAGTGGGAGAGCAAGCTTGATATGGAAATGTTTCCTTGCTAAGTAATTTTAAGTGCCCTTTTGGGATTGATGATAATGAATCTGCCTGGTTATTTAATTTTATCTAGCATAACTGAGCTTCCCAGGTACAAATATAAAAAGGATTGTGCAAAAGCATGGTAAAGCTCAGTGCATTTGGGAAATTGCTAGTAATTCTTTCAGGCATGCAGATTAGGCATATGGATCTGGAACAAAGATATCTCAAGTAGGGTATAAACTGGGGGAACTTTAAAAAGGGGAGTGGATTAGATTGTCTTTCAAGGTCAGTTTTATCTATAAACATATTATTTTAGAAGCAGCAGTTGTTCGTAGATTCATCTGTTTCAGAGAGGAAGAAAAAAGAATGTTGCATGTATTTCAAAAGTATAATACGATTATATGATTATATGATTATTATGAAAATAATCATTCTCATATGAACTATGGGAATCACCCCAAAGAATAAGAAAGGGAAAGCTGACAAAGGAATAAAAATCATAGATAAAAGATAAATCATCTTATTATGAAGTTATGCACTTTTAGTCAGGGCTTGAATTAAAAGTTAACTCTTTTCTTGATCCCTTACCATCTCAAAGGAAAATTAAGTGGTGATTACTCAGTGAATTACCATCACCATCTTTGAAAGCAAGACTGGTTACTGGATAGAAATACCAGTCTCTGCCCCACAGATAGTAAAGTAACTCATGGTAAGTTCTCCCGGTGTGCTTTACCCATGTGAAACTCCAGTTCTTTAGTACATCATCAAAATCACAATCCATGAAAGAAAACAATTGATAAGTTGTAGTTCATTAAAATTAAAACTTCTGCCCTGTAAAAGGCACTGTTAAGAGAAAGAAAGGACAAGCCATGGATTGGGAGAAAATATTTGCAAATCACATGTCTGATAAGGGATTTATATGTAAAATATATCAAAAAAACCCTCTTTAAACTTAACATTATGAAAACAAACAACCCAGTTACACAATAGGCAAAACATCTGAGCAGACCCCTCACCAAAGAAGATATAGAAGATGGCAAATAGGCATATAAAAAAAATGCTCATCATCATATGTCATTAGGGAACTGCAGATTAAAATAACAATGAATAGCTAAAGTCTAAAACACTGACAACACCAAATGTTGGTGAGGAAGTAGAACAACAGGAACTCTCATGTATTGCCGGTGGGAATGCAAATTGGTAAAGCCACTTTGGATGATATTCTGAAGGATTTTTTAAAAAGCTAAACATAGGCTTACCAACAATCATGCTTCTTGGTATTTATCCAAAATTAGTTTAAATTTATAGTCGCACAAAAACCTGTGCATGAATGTTTATAGGAGCTTTATTCATAATTGACAAAAACTGGAACCAACCAAGATGTTCTTCAGTATGTGAACTAATAAAAATTGGTATATCCACATGATGGATTATTATTCAGCAATAAAAAGAAATGAGTTATCAAGCTACGAAAAGACATGAAGGAACCTTAAATGTATATTGCTAAGTGAAAGGAGACAGTCTGAAAAGGCTACATGCCTTGTCATGTAGCCTTTTGACTACATGACTATATGACATTCTAGAAAAAACAAAACTACAGAAGCAGTAAAAAGTTTAGTGGTTTCTGGGAGTTCAGGGAGAGGGAGGGAGGGATGAATAAATGGTACAGAGGAAATATCTTTTAGGGCAGTGAATCTACTATTCTGCATGATACCGTAATGGTAGATACAGAACATTATGAATTTGTCAAAACCCATAGAACACAAAGAATAAACCCTAGTATAAAATATGGACTTTAATTAATAAAATATATCAATATTGATTCATCAATTGTAACAAATGTACCACACTAATACAAGATATTAATAATGAGAGAAACTGTGTGTGTGATGGGGAGAGAATGGTGGTATATGGGAGCCCTTGGTACTTTCTGTGCATTTTTTCTATAAACCTGAAACTTTGCTAAAAAAACTCTCGTAAAAAATAAAAATTAAAAATAAAGACATACAAGTGACTTTATATATTTTGAACCAAGTGATGTGTATATATATATATACACAAATACACATGTTATTTTAATAATGATACATTATTAAAATCTTTTCCTAGAACATTTGTTACAACCTCGAACATTTACTGTTTCATTATTCTCCTAGCATGGCCATTTCTGTGAATGAGGACTTTAGAGAGAAATGAGATTTTTCAATTATTAAGAGACAAATAAGAGATAAGAATAGTTTCTCCATCTCCATTTCCATGGTGACCATCTTAGATCACCCTTTATGTACACGTTTTTAGAAAATTGTGATACCAGCTTTACTAGCTGCAGGTTTTTCCCCTTCTCATCCATGTATACATTATTGACATGTTAGTCTTCCATGTAACACCTACAATAATGTGTTTTTCCAACTTTAAACACCAACAGAGCTTTCCTGTGTCCTATGTATACACAAATTACTCAATTTTGTCACTCAAAATGCCTCAAAATACCTCCAATCTTCCTTCTGTGTTTTGTGTGATGATGAATTATCCCACCTAGTTGCCACAAATGTGTCTGATTTTCCCTGACTTCTTTACTTAGTTGTGTTGTTTCTTCCTCTTAGAATGTTGTATCCCAGAATTTTTCCTGTGTTATTCTGCACATTCTTCAAGCACTGACTCAAAGTCCTCCTTTATAAAGCTTTTCTTATTTTTCTAATCCATAGCAATCTGGTTCTTAACTTCTTAGCATTGGCACTTCCTTCATTATAGCACTGGAATATTTTTCCTTGTCTTTTAGAAACTTTTCTAAGCATAAGATCGTTGGAATTAGATATAGAATTACTCACATTTTCTGTGTGCCTGACAAAGGGATTTTAATAAAAGTAATGAATTGAATTGATTAAAACAGAAAAACTGCAGTTCAGCATTTTTCCATGAATTTCCCTGATCACATGACCTTGTAGCAGCACCTCAAAGTCATAAAAGTAAATGGCTTATGGGCAGGAGTTGATGAAACAGATTATATATGCACATAATCAATATTTTTATAATCACTGAGGAAATCTATAAGAAAATCCTTGGAGAATAAGGTATTTTACTTGCTATATTTTGCTTACCATTTTGTACCCTAATCCCTAAGGTGAGAGTCCCAGCAGCTGTGTTTTGAAATCTTAAAAGCTTTTTTTCTAATTTGAAATGCCTATGGAACATAACAGGCTTTAAAGGGAGAAATGCTGCCAAAGAGATATAAAGATGCCAGAATTTTCTATACTGAAAAATAAATTAGAAGTTTAAATGTTTCTTAAAATTACAACCAAATGTCTGGGATAGCTCAACTTGTGGGACCCTTACCTTTCACAGACTTTCCTTCTGCAGGAGAGGCCTTAATCGATGCCTTCTCTATCTGAAACAGAAGATACAGAGGAGGGGGAGTTTTGAAGCTGTCACTAGACAGGGACGTGAATTTGTTCTCCCTTTGAGAGCAAAGAATATATGTTGGCTCCACATTTTGGATTTTCATTTGGATTATTAAAACACTGGTATATCTCCGCAGTGAAACAGCAGGGGACATGCTACTCATCTGGTAATATTAAAACACTACTATACATCATATAGCATGTAGGAAAGCTGATTATCATAATCTAAACCCACCACACTTTTGAATATGGACTCGTCTTCACCCATTCTCCTAACATGAGCTTTTTAAATATGCTAGAATATTCATTTATAATTTTACTTTGGTAATTGCAAAGATGCCATTTATATATAGAAGTTTCCAAAGGTGTTCATCTATTCCCACTTTACAAGCAAACTTTTCTAAAGAATAGTCTACACCTGTGGTACTTCCTTCTTTACCACTATAACCAGGTATAACCATTGTAACTACCTATAACCATTATAACCTCTTTTTTTACTTCAATGACTGAGAAATATAATAGCTTAGTTTCCCTGAGTTTAGCCATTCTGATCATCCATTGTTCACTCTTTTCTTGAATCTACTCTCTCCTCTCATTTCCTAAAAATAAGCATTCCTCAGAGTTACATCTTCTAAACCCCCTTCTTCCTCTATACCTTTCACTTCAAGAATACTACCACCTCTGAAGGCTTCATAATCACAACTTTCTATGTTTCTCTCAGGTATTTACCTTTTCATTCTTCTGAGATTTGAATATTTATTTTCAACTTCAAAATAATTGACTAATCTTTCCTCTAAAACAAGTATACTGCACATCGTTACAAGTGAAAAAGCATGGAATTTGGAATCAGATGAACTTAATTTCAAGTCTTGTCACTCTTTTTACTTGACTTGGAGAAGTTATTTATTCTCCCCAAAGTTCTGTTTCCTTTTCAGTAAAAATGGAAAGAGTAACATCAAACTGAACTGCTATAGTGAACGACTAGATTATCTAACAGTCCATAAAATTGCCTAGTAAAATATCCAGGACAAAAGAGAGCTCAATAAATGCTAGGTTACTTGTCTTTCCTTTCTCTTTCTTATTTTCCTATGAGTTTCCCAATGAATTTAGATAAAATAATCATTCTTTTACAATATCCTGCAACCCATTTATTCTACTTTTTCTAATTTATTTAGTTATCTTCAATTCTCATTGCTTCTGTCTTACTTTACACCCTTAAAACTCTCACCTGAACAATAGCAATAGTCTCCTATTGCAAGAGGTATTACACCTAGCTTTCAGAAAAAGATTCCTAGTGTGTAACTATTACTATATTACCACCTGATCAAAAACATATTTTCCATACCTCATTGAATTAAGAAGTAATGTAATATCAATTATCATACACAGACATACATCATACTTTAGCTTAAAAGCACTTTCACACCATTATTTTATTTGTTGTTCATTAAAACACTGTAGGTGTCAATATTCCTATTTTGCTCATGAGTAAACTCATATGCCAGAAGTTCCTACACATAGCAGTAATGAAGGCAAGCCTTTATCCCAGGGATTATGGCCTGCAATTTGGTGCTCTTTTCTTCTTGCTTACATATTTGCATTCTAGCATTTAAGTTCTTCCTTAATACAGTTCAAACCTAAATTCCAGGCATTATCTTTTCAGTTCTATCATATTGTGTTACAGAATGCTAAACCCTCCTCTTACAGAAAAAAAGGATCATTTCAGTTGTGTGGTATGTATTTTTAAAAATAAATGTAAAAGAAAAATCTATTTCCTTAAACTTTCTAGTTGCTTAAAGCAAATTGTTCTTCCAAATGTCTCCACCCTTTATCAGCTCTGAAATACAGCAAATGCTGTTCTCTCTGCCTAGGATATTATCCTGCCAATCTTTACCATAAGAAACCTATCTATTCTTCAAATGGATTTTCTTCATCTTCCTTTGTTTCTCATAACTTTTACCAATACTCTCTTGGCTCTGTCGAAGTGAAAATTAAAATGTAGAGTCGAATCTCTAAGTTTAACGTTTTATTTGGAAAGAAAGACTTACAGTTTGAGGCATTCACACAGACTTGATGGTCTTTGTTATGTCCGAAGAACAAAGAGAAAGTTGGAGGTTTGATCAAAAGAAGAAATGTTACCTGTTGGTCTTTGGGAAAGTTCGTTGGCACTAGTGAATTTCTGTGGAGGTGGCAAGCTTCAATTGGTGAACAATGGCAGTGGGCAAAATTAGCCCAAGAGTTGCAGCAAGTTATTTCAGCAGTTATAGATAAAAGTGGTCTCAGGTTACAACAGGCAGTTTCAGCAGCTGGACTTGCAGAAAATTATATTTCTAAAGCAATATTATGTGTCCTAAGTGTTTCTCCTCCACACCCTGGCTTCTCTACTATGTTTTAATTGGGTATAACAAGAATGACCCAATTTGTATGATCGGCTTTCACAGCTCATTTGACTTGAATAATACTTATTTCTGTGTCTCCATACTCAATATTATTCTATTAATTGAATGCAGATACTGTCTTATTATTTTTTTCGTCAAACCAATACAAGTTTACATGCTTAAGGAAAGCTTGCTGTGTTGAATTTGAGTAAACCTGTACTGTCACCTTCTTCTTGTGTTATAAGACCAATGCAATTAAGACTTATCCTACTGTTATTGTCCATATGGAAACGTATTTCTGGCTTCTTTGAAAAGGCTCCTTAAAAAATATATTACCTAGGTCTGAAAACAGAATAACGAAAGCACAACTGTTCTATTGTTGCTTGTGGCTCAAAATGCTCAGTGCACTATTACCATATAAAAACTAGCTTCTGTAAAAATAAATCTATTTTAAGTTGTATAAATATATACATGAAATAGTAGGACTAGATTTTGGAAAGCTACTCCAGTTACATTATCTAAGTTGGTAGGACATTTTATACTGTGCATATTTTCTGATGAGCTTTGCACTTTATCTACACTCTACGCTGTCTACTTTACCTTCATGATCTCATTGTTGCAGGAAAAAACAAGCTGTGATTGCAATATTGTGGTGAAAATATTAAAGAGAAAAAGTTGATGTAAATAACAATTTGAGGCCACAGATAGTTTAAATCATGGTAATAGTTTATTGAAGTAAAGTCTAAAATGTACATATTTAGAAATATATTAATATATTGCATTTAGGAAATAATTTTGATGACTAATACTATTTATGAATAAGGCAAGTATTTCTGCCTGGTTAGTGTGAGAATACTTTGGGTTTACTAAGAGTAATTTCAAATCTATAAAAATGAAAGTATTTCATGTATTTTATGCCATACATTTTTAAATTACTCAGTTTTACATTTTTAAAAAGTAAGTTATAATGAAAATAAATATTAGGATTCCCTTCTAGTGTCACCACTAATGATAAGGAAAACCTAAATGCAAATTCAAAAGGTCAAATTGGTCAGATTTTTCATTCTGAATTTGAACAATTACTCAGATTTAAAATTCTGTAATTTCCATAGGGAAACCCTCAGTTTTATTAAGTATAAGTGAATTTTGCTAAGTAAACACCCTTATTTATTATGTTGGAAACACTATGTGACTTGGACCAAGTGAAGGAAGTCACGTGATTTTAATTATGTAATACAATGAGACTGACTATAGATATTAAAGTAAAATAAGAATAGGAGAATAATTAGGAAATGGGACACGAGGAGATGAGATATCTGAGTAATGCGAATGGTTTTAGTGTAAACAACATGGGTAGAAGAAGAGAGAAGCAAGAGATTAGGGGAAGAAGGAAGAAGGAAAAGATCTATAAGTCATTGTTAAACCAAATACAGAAATAGAAGAAGAAAGGAAGTCTATGTGCTACAGAATAAATTAACATTTTCTTTATAAAAAGCTCTTTGTAGAATCAGTAACCACTCTTAATTGTACTTCCCCATATCCAATCCATCAAGAAGTTTTATCTGTGCTTTGGATTCTACTTTCAAAATATATTCTAAACATATCCAATACTCTCCATTTCAATTAAAACCTTCCTAATTTAAGCCACTATCATCTCTCACTTAGACCATTAAAAGAGCGCCAAATCATCTGTCTCCTACTGTTATTGTCATGTATGATGCATTCACCAGAGAGTGGAGTGATTTTTTAAAAACAGATCAAATAATGTCACATTTCTGTTCAAAATCCTCCAATGGATTTTTCCTTGCACTTAGAATAACGTTGATACTTTAGAAAATCCAGAACCTGTTCTTTCCTCACTGAAGTCATTCTGGATCATTCTCCTCATCTCCTAGTCTGACCCAGCTATTTTGGTGTCTTTTCTGTTTTTGAAACATATCTAAATTTAACGAAGGAAGTGAAATACCTCTACACTGAAAACTATAAAATATTGATGAAAGAAATTGAAGACGACACAAATAAATGGGAAGATATCCTGTGCTCATGAATTATAAGAATTAATATTGTTAAAATGTCCATACTACCCAAAGTGACCTACAGATTCAATGAAATTCCTATCACACCAATGACATTATCCACCAAAATAAAAAAAAAAATCCTAAAATTCATATGGAATGACAAAAGACCGCAAATAGCCAAGGCAATCGTGAACAAAAAGAAAAAAGCTAGTGGTATCACACTACCTGACTTCTAAATATACTACTAAGCTATAATATCTAAAACAGCATAGTACTGGCATAAACACAAACACAGAGACAAATGGAACAGAATGGAGAGCCTAGTAAACTCCACACATTTCCATCCAATTTATTTTCAATAAAAGTTCCAAGAACACACAATGGGAAAAGAGCAGTCTCTTCAATAAATGGTGCTGGGAAAGCTGTATATCCACACACAGAAGAATGAAATTAGACTCTTATCTCATACCATATACAAAAATCAAATCAAAATGGATTAAAGTCTTAAATGTAAGACCAAAAACTACAGTAACAATTAAAATAAAATATAGGAAAAAAGCTCCATTACAACGGTCTGGAAAATTTTTTGGACAGGATCTCAAAAGCACAGGCAACAAAAGCAAAAATAGACAAAAGGAATTATATCAAATTAAAAACCTTCTGCACAGCAGAGGAAATAATCAAGAGTAAAAGGACAACCTACAAAATGGGAGAATATATTTTTAAACTATACATCTGATGAGAGCTTAATATCCAAAATATAAAACGAACTCAAATAACTCTATAGTGAGGAAAAAAATAACCAATTTTAAAAATGTGCAAAGGAACCGAACAGACATTTCTCAAAATAAGGCATACAAATGGTCAATAGGTATATGAAAAAAATTCTCAACATCACCAATCATCAGGGAAATGCAAATTAAAACCATAAGGGGATATCACCTCATTTTTGCTAGAATGGCTACTATCAAAAAGACAAAAGATGACAAGTGTTGGCAAGGATATAGACAAAAGGGAACCCTTGTAAAGTGTTGGTGGGAATGTAAATTAGTACAGCCATTATGGAAAACAATAAGAAGGTTCCTCAAAAAATTAAAAGTAGAATGACCCCATGATCCAGCAATCCCACTATACGGTATATAGCCAAAGATATCTGCACTCCCATGTTTATTGCAGCATTATTCACAATAGCCAAGATGTGAAATCAACCTAAGTGTTCATTAATGGATGAATGGATAAAATGTGGTATCTATACAAAATGGAATACTATTCAGCCATAAAAAAGTAAATCTTGTCATTTGCAACAACATAGATGAACCTGGAAAACATTATGTTAAGTGAAATAAGCCAGGCACAGAAAGACAAATACTACATCATCTCACACCCTATGTGGAATTGTAAACAGTTGATCTCATAAAAGTAGAGAATAGAATGGTGGTTACCAGGGACTAGGGTCATTGAGGGCACTGGGGTTACGAAGATGTTTGTCAAAGGATACAAAATTTCATTTAGATAGGAGGAATATTTAAGAGATCTATTGTACAATGTGGTAACTATAGTTAATAATATATTGTGATCTTGACAAATGCTGAAGGAGTGGATGTAAGGTGTTTTTACCACAAAAATGATGAATATGTGATGCAATGCATATGTTTATTAACTAGATTTAGTCATTCCACAATGTTTATATACTTTGGACTGTGACTGATAGAGTTTGTCTCTCACCTCTAGAATGTAAACTAGAACTAGAACACGGAACCTGTTCTCTCCTGTTCACCTTTTTATACTTACACTGTGTAGTTTCAAAACACTTTTTTTTTTGTTGCCTAACCTCAGAAACTGAGATAATTGAAGCTGGTGTAATGAATTCGAACTATTCAATAGTATCCAAAATAAACTTTTATCCATATGTATTTTTGGATTATACAGATCTCATATTGGATAAAATTTTCCAGTAAAATATCCATTTTCTGCATTCTTGTTCCCAAGGTACATCATATAAAGGTGAAAGAAGAGGGCAGATAATAAAACTGGGCTGAATCTAAAGACACTGGAAGAGTCATTCAATTTAATGAACATTTCTTGAATGCCTACAATGTGCCAGGCACTGTGCTGATTGCTACAGATACAAAGACAAAAAGGAGGCTTTCAATTGTATAGGAAAAAAAAACAGAAATAAAAATTATAATACACTGTGACAAGTGTAATTATAGGAATATATCTAATATATGAAGGAACATATGATTAACTCTTTTGGGACTATAGGGAAGAGGATCAGAAAAGTCACCCAGAGGAGATAACATCTACGTGATGTTATGAAAATGAACAGAAGTTTTTCATAGTTCAGTATTGCTGAATGTAAAGCATAAAGTGGGGTGATATATAAAGCCCAAACAGGAGAATTGCCACATAGAGAAAGGACTGGAATACATTCCTAATTGATGGAACAGTACCACGATATGTACTCTACTCCCTAAATGCCATGTCATTTAAAACAAATCAAAAAGGGAAAGGCAAAATGGTATGTCATAAGGTCACTTTTAAATTCTTTTATGTAAGTTATTGCAAGTAAGGGAATAGCCAATGGAAATTTTATAAATAAAGGTTTGTTTTTCCAAATAACAAGATGTCCAAAAGAAGTACTTTCTGGCATTGATTCAGCTGTTCAGTAATGCTATTGGGGACTGAAAATATATCCTTTTTAAAATATTTTTTCTTCATCATTCTTAGCATATAAATTTTTTTGTATAAGAATATTGTAGCAGCTTTATTCATAGAAGACTCATAACAATCCATATATGTATCAACAAAAATCACAAGTTGTGATATAGTAGTCACACAATGGAATATTATGCAGCAATAAAAGAGAACTACTCATACATACAAAAACATGGATGAATTTTAGTAGCATTATACTGAGTTAAAAAATATATACCAGATACCAAAGAATACATGCTGCATTATACCATGTGTTATGAAGTTAAAGGACTGGCAAAACTTTTCTATGGTGATAGAAATTCATTGTTTGTATTGGGTGTCGGGTGATTTCAGAGGGGTATGATAGAGTTTTCTGGGGTGATGTAAATGGCATATAGCTTGATTGGGGTGGTAGTAGCAAAGGAGTATATTTTTGTCAAAACTCATTGAATGTTATACTTATTTATTTTAGGTAAAATTTATGTCAATTATAAAATAGGACAAAAATATATTAGGTTTTTGTAAGGAAAAAAACAAGATTATATTTCCCATAAGCCTCCCTAGAACTTCCTTAAGGTCTAATAAATTCTATCATATTTAACAGGTTAGAAGAGTTCCACCCTGGACAATCATTCTTGATTCCCAAAGTCCTAGTATTTCAGTAAATGCAAAGATTATTAATTCAATTTAGGCATGCTCCCTGATATGATATTGGGCACTGTTCTGATTACAGTAGCTATATCAATTTTGGGGACAATGACTGAATCTGAATACAGGTGTAATATTTTATGATAATTAGGGGTTTTAGCCTATCAATTTTGAGTTTTGTGCAGATTGTCTCATGAGGCAAAATGGTTGCTCTTGTTCCAGACATCAAGCTCTCATTCTGGGAAGAAAGACTAAAGGCAAAAAGTTTTCTCTTTTTCTTTTTGAGGCCTTGTATTTTTGTTCAAGAAGGAAAGTCTCAGCCAACTTCCTTTTTATTGGCTAGAAACTGTTGACATGTGCACTCTTAGAACAATCAATGACTGAAAAGAATGAGATTAACGTAACAGTTTTAAACTAATCACAAGTCTACCCTGAAACTGGCATGAAAATCAAGAACATGAATTAACATCTTGAATAAGTCTGGGTTGTGTTTAAGGGATAGGATATAACTATTAGAAGAGAATACAGTCTACCAGATATGGACAACACAAAAGGCCCTTTATGGTCTAGTCTCAATTTTGTTGTCTAATCCCACATATCATCAATCTTTTATCCTCATTCATCCCCCTCCCATTTGCACATGCATGCATGAGCACACCGACCGAATAGACTGCCCACATTCAACTATTGTGGTTTCCAGAATCTATCATGCCTGTAACACCTAGGAATTTTGTATGCTGCATTCTATAACCTAGAATGCCTTTCTTCCTGTTCTTTGCTTGACTATGTCTGCTTACCTTCCAGTATTAAGCTTAGGTTTCACAACCCCAACCAGTTGTCATTAGATGCTTATTTTTCTTCTTTCATAGCAACCTCCACATTTAAAATATAGTACTGCAATTTATTTTTGTATCTGATTCCCCCTATATGTCCATAACTCTTTGAGATGAGAGTCTCATGTCTTCTTTCACTATTACATCCACTTTGCATACAACCTAACATTTAACAAATATTGAAATAATCATGGTCATCAAGCTTTCTGTTTGTTAGGTCTGCATAGTATTGAAAAAAACCTTTTTAGAACATAAATGGCTTTAGTCAAGCAGATACCAATTTACTATCTAATTTTTGGCCTTGATTTTCTATAAGACATTTGAGGTTGTAACTACTACATAAGCACTCAGTGAAGTATATTGAATAAATGGATTAATGAATAAATATTTGCAAGTAAGTGGGTGAATAAATGGGTATATGGAAGAATAGTTTGGTATGTGTGTGGGGAAGGAATGCAAGTAGGTTGCCAGGATGGAGGTGGGTACACAGATTGTAGAGGATTAGGTAAATGAGGTGTGAAGCAGCCAGATTATAAGTAAACCTAATTTGTTATCCCAAGGACCTTAAGCTTTA
Source organism: Daubentonia madagascariensis (assembly GCA_023783475.1). Taxonomy (NCBI): domain Eukaryota; kingdom Metazoa; phylum Chordata; class Mammalia; order Primates; family Daubentoniidae; genus Daubentonia; species Daubentonia madagascariensis. Next base: position 22,997,788 of record JAKFHU010000726.1, on the reverse strand, counting down.
TCCAGGAAACAATTTGTAACCTCTGCAGAACTTTTCATATTATACCTAATAATAGCTATTATTTCTACAATATAGTCAAACATGTGCTTGCTCTATTGCTAGTCCCACGTGACCCATACTTCCAGCTAATCACTCAGTTATTCATTCTTAAACACATAATTTATTGGAATTATCTAAAAACTTTAGTATAAAGATTGTTTCTTTTTAATTTTATAATTTTTTTATTTCAGAGTATTACGGGGGTACAAGTGCTTTGGTTATGTAAATTGCCTTTGTACTGCCCGACAAGCATGCCCATGTCCCAGACAGTGCACACCTTATCAGTTAGGTGTGTGTTTACCCATCCCCTCCGCCCCCTTCCCACCTGCTCGACACAGATGAATGTTACTTACCGTATGTGTGCGTTAGTGTTGATCAATACGTACTAATTTAATGGTGAGTACATGTGATGTTTGTTTTTCCATTCTTGTGATACTTTACTTAGAAGAATGGGCTCCAGCTCCATCCAGGATAACACAAGAGGTGTTAGTTCACCATTGTTTTTTCTGGCTGAGTATTACTCCATGGTGTACAGATACCACATTTTATTTATCCACTCATGGATTGATGGGCACTTGGGTTGTTTCCACATCATTGCAATTGTGAATTGTGCTGCTATAAACATTTGAGTGCTGATGTCTTTTTTATAGAATGCCTTTTTTTCCTTTGGGTAGATACCCAGTAGTGGGATTGCTGGATCAAATGGTAGTTCTACTTTTAGTTCTTTGAGGTATCTCCATATTACTTTCTACAGAGGTTGTACTAGTTTGCAGTCCCACCAGCAGTGTATGAGTGTTCCTATCTCTCCGCATCCATGCCAACATTTGTGGTTTGGGGACTTTTTGATAAAAGATGTTCGCACTAGAGTTACGTGATATCTCCTTGTGGTTTTGATTTGCAACTCCCTGATGATTAGAGATGATGAGCATTTTTTTCATATGTTTCTTGGCCATTAGTCTATCTTCTTTTGAAAAGTTTCTGTTCATGTCCTTTGCCCAATTTTTAATGGGGTTGTTTGACTTTTTTCTTGCTAATTTTCCTCAGTTCTATATAGATTGTAGTTATCAGCCCTTTATCAGATGTAAAGCATGCAAATATTTTCTCCCATTCTGTAGGTTGTCCATTCACTCTAGTGACAGTTTCTTTGGCTGTGCAGAAGCTTTTTAATTTGATCAGGTCCCATTTATTTATTTTTGTTATTTCCGTGATTGCTTTTAGGGTCTTCTTCATAAATTCTTTGCCTAGGCTGATGTCTATAAGAGATTTTCCAACATTTTCTTCTAGAATTCTTATGGTTTCATGCCTTAGGTTTAAGTCTGTTATCCATCATGAGTTGATTTTTGTGAGAGGTGAGAGGTGTGGATCCTGTTTCAGTCTTTTTCATGTGGCTATCCAATTTCCCCAGCACCATTTATTGAATAGGGATTCTTTCTCCCAATGTATGTTTTTGTCTGCTTTGTCAAAGATCAGATGGGTATTTGAGGATGGTTTTATATCTGGGTTCTCAGTCCTGTTCTATTGGTCTATGTCTCTGTTCTTGTGCCAGTACCATGCTGTTTTGGTTACTATAGCCTCATAGTATAGCTTGAAGTCTGGTAAATTGATGCCTCCCAATTTGTTCTTTTTGCTTAAGGTTGCTTTAGCTATATGAGGCCTTCTCTGGTTCCATACAAAGCACAGAATTACTGTTTCTAGATCCACGAAAAATGATGTTGGGTATTTTAATAGGGATTGCATTGAATCTATAGATCACTTTGGGTAGTATAGACACTTTAACAATGTTGATTCTGCCAATCCATAAGGATGGTATGGCTTTCCATCTGTTTATGTCCTCTGCTATTTCCTTCCTCAGTGTTTCATGGTTCTACCTCTATAGGTCTTTCATCTTCTTAGTTAAATGTATTCCTACGTATTTTATTTTCTCTGTTGCTATTGTGAAAGGTATTGAATCTTTGATTAGGTTCTCAGTTTGACTGTTGGTGTATATGAATGCTACTGATTTGTGTACATTGATTTGGTAACCTGAGACTTTGCTGAACTTATTTATCAATTCCAGTAGTCTCTTGGCAGAAACTTTGGGGTTTTCTAGATATAAGATTGTATCATCAGCAAAGAGTGATAGTTTGACCTCTTCTGCCCCCATTTGGGGCCCTTGATTTCCTTCTCTTGTCTGATTGCTCTGGCTAGGACTTCCAGCACTATGTTAAATAGAAGTGGTGATAGAAGGCAACCTTGTCTGGTTCCAGTTCTAAGCAGGAATGCTTTCAATTTTTCCCCATTCAGTATGATGTTGGCTGTGGGTTTTTCGTATATGGCTTTTATCATTTTGAGGTATGTCCTTTCTATGCCTATTTTGTTAAGTGTTCTTATCATAAAAGGGTGCTGAATTTTGTCAAATGCTTTTTCTGTGTCTATTGAGAGGATCATGTGGTCTTTGTTTTTACTTCTATTTGTGTGGTGAATTACATTTATAGATTAGCATATGTTGAACCATCCCTGCATCTCTGGGATGAAGCCCACTTGGTCATGATGAGTTATTTTTTTGATGAGCATCTGAATTCAGTTTGCTAGGATTTTATTGAGAATTTTTGCATCTATATTCATGAGGGATATTTGTCTGTAGTTTTCTTTTTTTGATGAGTCCTTTCCTGGCTTTGGTATCAGGGTGATGTTGGCTTTGTAAAACATGTTGGAGAGGATTTGTTCCTTCTCAATGTTGTGGAATAATTTCTGCAGTATTGGCACCAGTTCTTCTTTGTAGGTCTGGTAAAATTCAGGTGTGAAACCATCTGGTCCAGGACATTTTTTTTTAGGATGGTTTTTTATTGCTGCTTCTATTTTGGTACTTGATATAGATCTGTTCAGGAATTCTATTTCTTCCCTATTGAGCCTAGGGAGGCTGTGTGTTTATAAGAATTTGTCCATTTCCTCTGCATTTTCAAGTTTATGTGCATACAGATTTGTATAGTATTCAGAGATGACATTTTGTAAATCCATGGTATTGTAATTTCTCCTTTTTCATTCCTCATTGAGCTTATTAGAGTCCTTTCTTTTTTGCTTCTGGTTAATCTAGTGAGAGGTATTTCAATTTTGTATATCTTTTCAAAGAACTAACATTTTGTGTCATTAATCTTCTGTATAGTTATTTTGTTATCAATTCCATTTAGTTCTGCTCTGATCTTGGTTATTTCTTTTCTTCTGCTGGGTTTGGGATTAGTTTGCTCTTCCTTTTCCAGTTCTTTGAGTTGATTCATTGCATTGTTGATTTGAGATCTTCCTGTCTTTTGGATGTAGGCATTTATGGCTATGAATTTTCCTCTCAGGACTGCTTTAGCTGTGTCCTACAGATTTTGATAACTTGTGTCCACCTTATCATTTAGTTCAAAGAATCTTTTGATTTCCATCTTAATTTCCTCCTTGATGCAATAATCATTCAGCAGTAGGTTGTTTATTTTCCATGACTTTGTGTAGACATGGATGTTTCTGTTGGAGTTAATTTCTAATTTTATTCCACTGTGATCTGAGAATATGCATGGTATAATTTCTATTTTTTAAAATTTGGTGAGACATATTTTGTGGCTTAGGATGTGGTCAGTCTTAGAGAATATCCCATGAGTTTATGAGAAGAACATATATTTAGTAGTTTTGGGGTAGAATGTTCTGTAAATGTCTTTTAGGCCCATTTGTTCTAGAGTTCTGTTCCAGTTCATTGTTTCTTTGTTTGTTTTCTGTTTGGAGGTTCCATCCTGTTCTGTCAAAGGGATGTTGAAGTCCCTGGTTATTACTGGGCTGTTGTTTATCATTTTGTTTAGATCAAGTAGGATTTGCTTTATGAATCTGAGCACACCTGTGTTGGATATATAAATATTTAGAATTGTTATGTCTTCTTGTTGAATTGTTCCCTTTACCATTATACAATGATAATCTTTGTCTTTCATTACTTTTGTTGACTTGAACACTGGTATCTGATATTAGAACCACTACAGCAGCTTTCTTTTGGTTTCCATTTGTGTGGAATATTGTTTTCCATCCCTTCACCTTGACTCTGGATGAGTCCTTGTGGATTATATGTGTTTCCTGGAGACAGCAGATACTTGACTTGTGTATATTTATCCGCTTTGCCAGCCTATGTTTCTTCAGTTAGTAGTTTAAGCCTTTCACATTTATTGAAAGGAGACCTGGATGTATGGGATCTAGCCTGTGGGCTGGCTCCCAGGCCCCAGACATCAATTCCTGATTGTGCTGGGCAGAAGGATGCTGATCCCAAGTCACCCATGGGGTGCCCAAGCTCGTTTAATGTCCTTCTGCCTCAGGGTGTATCCCGCTCTGCTGGAGTTGCTGGGCAAGCAGCATCAGGGAGGGCTAGCAGGCAGGGAGCTCACAGTCCTAGCACCCCTCAGTCTGCAGCAGGACCCCAAAGGGAAAGGTCTGAGCCACATTCCCTGTGGAAGCCTCTGTGTGGTGGCTCAATTGTCTCTTTTGGCAGCCACGAGTGGGGCAGGGGAAGGGGAGAAAAAGAGTCTAGGTGGAGGAAAGTCCACCCTCTGGTCGTCTCCAACTCTCTCTGGGAGGCAGTTTGCCCCGAATGATGGGGCTCTGGAGTCACAAAGATCACCTGGGACCCACTGGACCCCTGTGGTTCTTGCACCTGGACTGGAGGTGGGAAATGCCTGTGTGGGGATGACCAAGACACAACGTGAGGGCTTGAGACCCTCTGGGGAGGACAAAGGTGCTCAGTGGATAGAGAAGCAATATGGCGCCTGCTGTCCAGCTTGGGTCTGTAAGGCAGGAGGCACCAAAGGGGGTGGCTGGGAGCCTGGTGCCCTGTCTGCAAGAAACTCTCCAGTCACTTGCAGCAGCAGTCTCTGGGCTCCTGTCAGCAGAAAGTCTCTCTAGCATCTCGGGAGCCCATCAACAGTCTGAGATGTTCAGAAGGGGGAAGTTAACCAATCCACCTCCCCTTCTTGCTGGTCTCTGAGCTTCTCGGGGCTTAATTCCCACCGATGCCTTTCTCCTTCCAGTTCTGCTCCTCAACCTCTTCCCATGGAGTCTCCTGTAGGTTCAGGCACCCTTCCTTCAGATCTTTTTCCCATCTATGTTTGTCTGTTTTTTCTCTTTCATCTAAAACTTCTTCTTACAGAGATGCTCTGGCTGGTGGTATTTCTGGTCCACCATCTTGCCTAAGCTCAAGCTTCAGTTTCTTGAGCTTCACCTTCAGACATATGAGGTGTGGTCAAGATGTATGAATAGATAACAAGAACCCCCAGGGGATTATAATGCTGATTGCCAATGTGACATACTTTGAAAAACACTGCCATACAAAAAGAAATATATTATAAATCAACTTTAAAATGGATTTATAGTGTGAAGTATGTTTTAGCACAAGAAGTTCCTAATTTTTTTTAATCATAGTGCTCTGAGTGTCTCAGTAATTTTTTTTTCATGGCTCTCATGCCCAAAGAAATACCTAACACTTCCATTTATTAAGTAGTTGTGCCTAAATAACTTAGGAATTTATGTTCTAACAACTCAGCACTGTTGTGCACCGCACAACTTCTCAAACCTTGGAATCAGATTGAATATTACCACCCTCATTTCTTGTTACACAGTGAAATGGTGTGATACTTGCTTTTTATCACAGCAACCACTGAAATACAGCATCACAAAGAGATGTCATTGAAAGAAATATAGTAGTCTAATATTAAAACTGTGACCTATCTCAAGCTAGTATTTGTACAATTCATGACAGATGACTGCATTTTCTTCAAAAATTTAAAGTACACTATAGCAGTCCATCTGTTCCATCCAGCAACCTGAGAAGCTCAACACAGTTTGGGAACTGCAATTTTAGCCAGTAAGGAAAAGAGTGCAAAATCTATAATAAAAATGGATGTTGGCACATTTATTTTATATTTTAGTAAGACCTATTGCAAGAACTAGCTACTTCCCCATCCATTGTCAGAGTCCAGACAAACAACATGGTATTTGTAATTACAATGTATAACATCAACAAAGCTCTCCAGGATCTGCATCATGCCTGCATCTAAACTACTATGTCTTATCCTACTGTGTCCTTTCACTCATGCACTCAGCAGATACCTCCTGTGTACTTATGAAGCAGACAATGGGCTAAACCCTGGATGTAGGAGATAAAAGGATGAGTAAAACATAATCCTTCCCTCCAAGAGTTTACAGTCTTCAGCTTGATCTCAGTGACTCATAAAAAATTGCTGCCAATCTGCCCATCCCTTTAGTGCACCTCTGAATGCCTGTCTGCTTTCTGTGGGGTCTGCTTTCCTCCACTAGATGCTGGTGTTATTTTTCAGATTCCCCTTAGCTCCAAACTTTATATTGCAAGGGCAAAAGCATCTTTAGCCCCTCACTAGCACATGCTCTTGGAACTCACTAAGTCTGACATACTGGGTCCCAATTTGACCATGAAGAAAACTTGAATTCTTTGAGAAGTAAAATAATTAGGTTTTTGTCAAAGGTTAATTTCTTAAATATAATTAATAATTTAAAGTAGCAGTTCACACAGTAATTTTGATGTGCACTGAAGTAATTATATAGAACTCTTTTCTGATCTATGACTCAGAGGATCTACGATCTATGACTCAGAGGATCAGAATGTGATACACCCTATTTCTGTTTCTATGGTTTTGTGCATTATGGTCTCCAGCTGACTTAGTAGTTGGTGGAGAGGTATTGAAGAGATGGTGGAAAGATGGGAGATACAGGACATGTCTTTTCTATCAATCATCATAATGTATTTTGTAATATCTGGTAGAGCTGCAATGAAAAATTTAAACTTCATCATATGTCATATCCCTGTAGAATACTTGATACTTATTTTTCTTTTAATGTTAAGACAGTCCATAGTCCATTTCTGAATTATGGAGGTATTCTTTATCATCATATACCATTTGATAATATTTTATACAAAATATCTATTTGTATTTTAGTACAATATCCATTCTTAGAGACTTCCAGAATTGTATAGCTGGGAAAAAAACCTCAGAGGTCATCTCCAGGTCACTCCCCAGTCCCCACCCTTCTATTTGATTTTAGAAAGCTAATACTGAGATTTGCCCAACATTTGGTAAAGCATTATTTCTTGTTTGTAGTTTTAGTTTTTAAAAAGGCATTTTTATATATTTTTTATTGATATAATATTTGTACATATTTATCAGGTATGTGTGATATTTTGATACATGGATAGAATAGAATATGTAATGATTAAATCATATTTAGGATATCATTTCTTTGTGTTGCAAACACTTCAAATATTATTTTCTAGATATTTTGAAATATATAATATATGTTGTTAACTATAGTCACCCTAGTGTGCTATCAAACACTAGAACTCATTCCTTTTATATAACTGTATGTTTGTACCCATTAATCAATCTCTCCTTATCCCTCCCCACTCCACACACACCCTTCCCAGCCTCTGGTAATTATCATTCTGCTTTCTACCTCCATGAGATCAACATTTTTTAGCTCTCACATATAAGTGAAAACATGTGATATTTGTCTTTCTGTGCCTGGCTTACTTCAGTTAACATAATGACCTCCAGTTCTATCTATGTTGTTGAAAATGACAGGATTTCAATCTTTTTTGTGGCTGAATAATATTCCATTGTGTGTGTGTGTGTGTGTATATATATATATACACACACACAATATTTTATTTATCTGTTCATCCATTGACAGATGCTTAGGTTGATTCCATATCTTAGCTATTGTGAACAGTGCTGCACTTAACATAGATAGGGATGCAGGTATCCCTTTGAAGTACTGGTTTCCTTTCCTTTGGATAAATACCCAAATTTCAGTATTGTGTGGTAGTTCTATTTTTAATTTTTTTGAGAAACCTCCATACTTTTTTTGGTAATGGCTATACTAAATTACATTCCCACCAACAGTGTATAAGACTTCCTTTTTCTCTGCATCCTCACCAGCATCTGTTAATTCTTTGTCTTTTTGATAATAGCCATTTTACTGGGGTGAGATGATATCTCATTATAGTTTTGATTTGCATTTCCCTGATGATTAGCGATGAGTGTTTTTCCGTGTACCTATTGGCCATTTGTATGTATTCATATAAGAAATGACTATTCAGATCCTTTGCTCGCTTTTTAATGGAACTATTTGCTTTTTTGCTGTTGAATTGAGTTCCTTGTATATTCTGGGTATCAGTACCTTGCAGGATTCAGCAAGTTGTCTATTCTTTGGATGGTTTCCTTTGCTGTACAGAAATGTTTTAATTTAATACAGTCTCATTTGTCTATTTTTGTTTTTATTGCCTATACTTTTGAGATCTTAGCCATAAAATATTTGCCTAGACTGATATCCTGGATCATTTCTCCTATGCTTTCTTCTAGTAGTTTTATTGTTTCAGGTTTTAAGTTTAAGTCTTTCATCCATTTTGAGTTGATTTTTGTATATGGTAAGAGATAGGGGTCTAGTTTCATTCTTTTGCAATGGAAATCTAGTTTTTTCAGCACCATTTATTGAAGAGGGTGTTGGAAAGGCATTTTTAATGCAGTGGGAGACTTTAATTGCAAAGTTATTTTAATCAGGATAATTTAATTTTCATGATATGCATGTTAGAGGAACTGCTTTATAGCAAAGTCAGTATGTTAAATGAGAACTATTTAAAAGTGAAACAACCCTGCCTTCTATGTTAGGCACTTTTTATTCATTAAATGGCACAATGACATAAAAACATGATGAAGTATTTGAGGCATATTTTTTTTGGCAGATTTACTTTAATAAAAGGCAGATTGATTCACAGAGTATTAACAGCTAGAATACACCTGCAGATAGTCTAATCCAATCTACTAAAAATTTTCCTCAGTTGGCTATAATATTGATAGACTGGATGTTGAAAAAAATAAGTTTAGTTTATATTATAGGCTTAATATGGCAATAGCAACTTAATATGCTAAATTTGCATTAGTGTCATATGTAATAATTTATTTTTACTTGTCAGCATTTTATGTATGATTCAAGAGTAAATATTAAGTGTGGGCAGTCAGTGTTTGATCTAAGTGGTCCTTCCAATGTATAAAACATTAAGCAGTTCATAGACAATGAGGTAGTTGCTTTGTGCATCAGTCTTTGCACATTAAATATCACTCACAAAGTGCCTTGTGGGTTACTCTTGCTTATTTTTATAACATTGATTGGTAACGGCTACAGGAGTAGATCAAATGGGATTTTATACAGGAAAGTGCTTTGTACACTAGGATGCCCTACTCAAATATCAATTTTTAATATTCTTTTAAAAATTTATTCTAGGATTTAAAAAATCTTGATTGCTTTGGGTAACTTACATTAAGTATCACAAGGCTCAGGTCACCTATGTCTCTGGAATGTTTTCCTACTCTGAGGTCGATTTGACTTTATTTAAACCTGTACTTCAATTGGTTTATTTCTCTATGACAGCTGTTCTTAAACACAAGATCACAGTCATTTGGGGACTTTTCTTTTTAACACAATTAATAGGTTACTAATATTAAAATATCAAAGTTTGATAATAACTTAAGCTTTGAAAACTTAGATAAAAATAGGGTTACCCTCATTGCACTATTTAATTCATTGCTGTCTACTGGGAGTGTGAGGGGTGAGAGGAGGGGGAGTGGAATGGCAATGGGTATAGTCAGAGTTAATGTGCCAGGGATGAGATACTAACCTTGCCTTATTTTATGGCTTTGCCTAAAGGAGGCGTACTTCATGGATATGTCTACATGTGAACTTCAAAACAGCATGTTGTGGAAACCACTGGGAAGCTTACCAACCTAAACACTGTGACATTAAATCCTTTCATACTTTAGTTTCCACACTAATTTTATTTTACATTTTGATTTGCAGGGATTATGCAATCATTCTAATCCTTAATTCCTTCAACCACTCTGTTTTCTATGGTTACAGCAAGAGAATTGATGCCAAACATATCTTTTCAATTAATATTATTTTAAAGGTTTATTATTCTCTCAAATAATTTTAACTCATCTCTTAAAAATATTTGTATCACAGGAAAAAAAAGGTTTTGTTTAGGCTTTTAAACAAATTATAATTTGTCACATAAGTGTACGTATGTTTTAATTTCTCTGAATATTATCATGTTACTTACTTCCTAATCCATTTTACTAGTAACCTTCAAAAGCACTATTTTACTAATTTGTTCCCTTTTTTCCATCAAAGAATATCATTATCCTACTATGTGTCTTTCTCTTACTTTATAAGCAGTTATGGATCTGTACAATCCTTCACTTGTTATGTAAAAATATTTTGTTCATCTAGGATTGAATATCTATTAAAATCGCTTAATCAAGATACAAAATTGACCTAGTGAATCTCAGATATAAGACATAAAACAAAACAATACAAGAAAGAGAAAACGCACATAGTAAAAAGTATTTATCTTATAGACTCCAAAAAAGGAATCATTGAGATAAAATCTTCAGCTGCCACTTTTTAAATAATTGTTCTAAATTTAAAATATTGAAATCTTATCAGGTATAATAGCAAGGATTTTTGAAGATTCTGAGGAGCTCATCATAGTTAATTTTGGAGGTTAAAGAAAAGGTCTCTATGATAATAATCATTATCCTTTTTTCTGAAGGTATGGAATCATAACTTTTTAAATGGCTTTTGCTTTTAGCTTAGTTAGCTATTTAACTAATGAAGAGCTGTGCTCATAAGAAAATCTACATTAACTAATGCACTTGCTTATTGCTTTTGTGTCTCTTTCTGAACAATCCACGTCTTTTGGGAATGTTCCTTTTTCCAGGATATTGCTCCCTTTGGAATTGCTCCATTTTTCAATGTATTGTGTTATGTTATAAAGAAGTATGTAAATATAGTAAATAAACAAACAAGAAGAAGGATAGAAAGAAGGAAAGGAAGTAAAATGAAGTATTGGAGGGGAAGAGGCATGTAGCATCATCACCTTCCTAGCATGCTTGAAATTATATTCAAAAGACCAAGTTTGAGGAGCTTAATAGGGCAGTAATTGGTTTGAATATTGAATGAGGTAGTAAGTGACCTTGAGCATTCCATGAACTAAGATGCCCAGGAACAATATCCAGACTGGTCATAACCAACAGCACAAAGAAGGCAGTAGATAAGAAGAATTAAATACCAAAGTGTGTGACTGCTGAATTGGATTCTCCTTGCATCTGGCATCCTCTTGGTTTTGTTGACATTATCTATGCAAAGGAATGACAGTAATTTTATACAGCCATGAAATGGGCAATACACATAAAAGGATCATAGTGTTCTCTCATTCTTTTTTGAAGAAAGTTTGGTATGAGTTAAAATCCTTTAAAATATCTAACAAAACTTGTCAATATAATTTAGAGTCAGAAACAATATATTGTGAAAATAAGGTCACTTATCATCCCCTTATGATAAAGTTTATTAACGTTTAATTTCCACAACTTACAAATAAATGGATTCATACTATCACTGTTACTTCCAACTTAAAATGAGAGGTTAAATATTAAAGAGAGAGAAGGAATAATTCATGGTACAAATAGTGAAAAGAGGGAAGGACTGAATCTAAAATACTCAGTGTTTTTTCTAGATAAGCAATGACTCATGTAGTTGAGGAATCTTCTCGTTTTACACGAATTAAAAAAAGAGAATATATGAAAAACCCCTAAATCTGAGTTAACAATGTTAATAGAACTCTTGGAGTGTTTCAGTCTTTAGGAATCATTTTATTTTCAAAATATTTAATTTTAGGCCATTTGTAAAATTTTCCACTTTTAATATTTGATGTATAAAAAAACCCTTTACGGATGTTTAATTGTCAATTATCCTCATGCTGGAAATTTGCTATTGTACAGTAGAATCATTTTACAAAATATAAATGCACTTATTGATGGCATTTGGTAAGGTTAATTTGCTGTAATTTTATTTAACAACACAAAAAGGCTAAGATCATTAATTCTTGAGATGTTTTCAGGATATTTCCTTGTCTTTAAATTTAAAATTAATCTGCTTTTGCGAAGCACTTCATTTGTGCCTTTATCAACCAAAACATATATTTTTTTCTCCATTCTATCCTTTGGCTATTGTTATTGATTAAATTATAGTTTCACTATCTTGGGTCAAAATAGGTGAAAATTTATATATTTTGAAAAAATCTCATATCTTCTTTCACTGACAGCTTTGATATTATAGGGTGTTTTGGGAATAATAAGTATCATTTTTAAAAAGATGATAGCACTTAAATATGGGCCAGCATAATCACAGTGAAGATCAACACTTGTATTTCAAACAGTATCATTACCTATCATAGGCTTGATGATTTGATACTTTAAAATTAAAAAATGTGCTCAGCTATTTATTTTGAAATTTTCTATCAGATTGAATAACCTACTACAGTGGACGGTTTTATTTAGCTGGGTAGGGCAGACATCTCCTCAGTAGTGACAGATAAATTACAGTGGGTAGATCTTGTCTTCCTTTGTTGTCACTTAACGATAACTGAATACTTTCCTAGAAATATATAAATGTATGTGTGTATATGCACACACACACATTTAATGAGACTTAGTTATAAATTTTCCTTAAGTTTGACTCAAATATTGAAAAGTTCATAAAAATAAAACATAATGTATTTGTTTAAGAAACCATTTCCTGATTATTGAGCCTGGATTCTCTTGAAAAGACCACTTATTTCATTGACTTCTGTCCTCTCTGTGTTGTTTTGGAATCGGTTCAAGTGTAGTTGTGATCCTGGATGGAGATGCTTACAAATGCCCAATTTAGAGGTTTTCCTTCAATAGTTCTGGAAGAAATTAACAGCTTACACAACAAAAATGAGTAATTAGAAATGTTTAACATATTAGCAGTTTGGAATCTGCTTAAAGAAACTGTTAATTCCTCATTTAAAATACCCCACCAGCCCCTGCAGCATGGACAGATCTTTTAAAGCATAGAACAGACCTAGAAAATTTAAATCAGAGGACACACCATGGGACACGTGCCCAAAATGTCATATATGATGCTTTGAAATGGCATCTCATAAGCTTAAGGTAAAAATATTAAAATAGAAAATTGTCCTCTCATCTACTTGAGAAAGCTCCTTTCTTCCTACCTTCTTTATCTATACACTATTCCTTTCTTTTAATGCTTATCCCCCTAAATTACTGTAGCAAATGCTCAATTAGGGGAACAAGGGATATGGGCATGCCAAGGACACACACCAAAAAAACATTTAATTCTGAATTGAGGAATTGATAAAAGCTTCATGAGTAACCCAAAATTAAAACTGAGTCTTAATAATGATTAGGTAAAATGAGGAAAATGGAAATTTCTGTGAAAGTAGACATTTTTAAAAAGCCCAGAGGTAAGAGAAAATATAAATTGCAGGTAATGGTGTTTGGAATATAGGTAGGGAGATGTGGGAGGCAGTAAAATTTTAAGACTATGAACTTTATAAATTGACAAAAATAAGTTTCCCCCACCAGAACTTAGAAATAAGTGATGAGAATAAAATGCTAAAGTTGGGAAAAATGGAGCAATACAGAGATACCAAAAAAAATAAATAAATAAAAACCTTTAAAAGACAAGAATTCCCAGACCATCAGGACTTCATTTTAACTTGACTGAGGGAAGTAATTGAGTATAATTGAGTGCCTGATATGTGTTAGACACTGTATAATTTATAAACAATATTTCACTACATTATCACAACAGATGAGGAAGCTGAGGTTTAGAGAAATTGTTACTTTCTCAAAAGCTGGTGAAGAGCAGAGTTAGTATTTGAAAGAAGATCGTTATGATTCCATAGCTTAAACTATTAACCACTACTCTGAACTACTTCCCCCAATGTTTAACTGGAGAAAAAAAAAAATCCTGGGTTTGTTAATCCTGAAGAGGAAAAATATATAGAAACTTCAGAGACTATGGTCATCTTCAGCATAGAAGCAAAGCAGTTACATGTTTATTATTACCAATTGCCTTTCTTTAGGCTAAGTGAATTAATTTGCTATAATCAAAAGAAACAAACTGAACACGTGTCATTTAAACAAGATGCCATTTATTACTGTTATCAAGAAAAGCCTGGTTAAAATTAGAATATCATTATCACCTATGATAAATACAGTGATCTTGACAGGTCATTAATTTATGAAGTTAGTGAGAAAATAGTAATTAAATGACCCCTGTGGACTAGGCCCTATACTGGGTCTTCTTTTTTCCCCCCAATCTTTTACCATTGTTAGTTTCTAACCACTACCTCCCTAATACTAGTTGCTATCATGTCACCTCTATGAGAGTGAAGATTACAGCCACAGCTTCTTAGCCAAACTCCTTGCTTCTACCTTTGCCCCGTTCAATTGTATTCTTCACTCAGTACCCAATTGGATCACTTTAAAGCATAAAGTAACATAATGGTATTCACTTGGCTCACAGCCCTGTAATAACTGCCCAAGTCTCTTAGAATAAAGGTAAAAATTCTTTCCATGGCCCACAGATTTGTAAACAATCTGTTCCCACCCTCTAATTGCTTTCTTGACTTAATTTTATATACCACTCTCCCTCATTTTCTGTGCTCCCATCACACTAGCATTTTGCTTGCTATTTCTTGAACACAGCAAATGCATTGGGTGATGAGAAGTGGGTGCTGTGGATTATAAGAAATTTAAATTTAAATTGAGAGAGTATCCTGACCCAAGAATAATTTTTTTCCAATTATAGGGATAGGGATATGTCTGAATCAATTAGGCTATGTTAGACAGATAGCCTTATTTAGATCTTATTTAGTAAGTAAGATAAGATCTAAATAAGATAGATCTTATTTAGTAAATAACAAATCTGCAAGAGAAAGCATTTAATTCCTTCTTTCTTTCTTCCTCTCTCTCTCTCTCTCCATATATATATATATATATATACACACACACACACACACACACATACACACACACACACATACATGCATATATATGTATATAAAACAATTTACAATATTTTGGGGAGTGTTTGATAGGTTGGAAAACAAAATAGATAAGAGCCTTGGATCTCTTTTTTTAGTGGGGTGAGAGAGACAAATAAATACACAATGCAACAAATAGTGTATAGAAAATAACATAAAAAAATTATGGATTAGGAGTATCTGAGTGAAATGAGGAAACACTGAAAGATTTGAAGTAAACTAATGGTATAATTTGAGCTACCTTTTAAAAAATTTGCTCTGGGTACTATTTAAGGATAAATTTCAGGGAGTCAAGAACAGAAATAGGAGAAACTGACAACATAGCAAAAAGGACTATTGCAATAACACAGATGAGAAATGATGGTGGCTCAGATCAGGAGAGTGACAGTGTAGGGGTGAGAAATGTTGGATTCTGGATTTTGAAAGGATTGCCAACAGGATTTTCTTGATGGGGTGGATGTGCAATGTAAGAGAAAAAGACAAGTCAAGAATGACTCTAAGGTTTTTGGACTTAGCAACTAAAAAGATGAAGTTTCATTTATTGAGATGGGGTAGAAAGAAAAGGCAGAGAATTGACTGTTATATAAACTTTGAAGGTTGCTCAAGCTATAGGGTAGTCTAAAGAAAACTTGGTGTCATGAAGAGGTCCAGGAAGACTCTAAAGATAATCTTTTTCTTGGTTTGATGGGTCAGCTGCTAGAGATGCTGATCAGGTGTGGCACCTGGTGAGAAATGAGATGGAGAAGTTGACAGGGACTTACTGCTGGGGGACTTTTTATGCCACGTTAAGGAACTTGGACTTTATTTTTTTGCTGGTGGGTTGCTGTTTAAGGATTTTAAGAAAGAAAATGCACGGTCAGTTTTTCATTTGAGAAAAACATCCATTACCCTTGGCAATTAGGATTTTTTAAATGGTATTGTAATTTTAATAACTTCAGTGGCAGGAGAAACAAAATACAAATTGAAATAAGTTAAATAATAAATGGTGGGTGAATTTTAAATCACTAAATATAGCATGGGCCCTATATAAAAAACAATCAGCACAATTGTGGAGCCCTAAATATGTATGTATACACAAGTACATGTGGATACACAAAGATATGTCTAAAGACATGCACATGTAAGTACATGCCAGAAAAATATGATAATATGGTATGGACACAAGTACTACACAGGAATTCAAATCAGGATGTCCACTTTTTGATTCACATTTACCATCTACTTATGGTGGTAAATTTAGTCAATTATTTAACCTTGGTTTTTCCAACTAATAACAAAATAATTAAACTTGATGATAGCTTTAACTTTCTACAAGTCCTACTAATATATACATGCTACTGCCTTACAGTAGATTTATCTGTTTATGACTTTTATTATACATTTGTACAAGTCATACTTTCACATTTTTTCCCAGTAAGATACTTTTTGCCACTACAGTACATATTTGATGTATTAGATATTGCCAGTGGAGCCTAGTTATTATGTTATATCTTCATAATCATATTTTTTAATCTTATCTTTAATTTTAGCCTGGGATCAACTGTGCAGTTCTCTTGTGATGAAGATTATGTTCTTCAGGGTGCAAAGAGCATCACCTGTCAACGTATTGCCGAAGTTTTTGCTGCTTGGAGTGATCACAGGCCTGTATGTAAAGGTAAAGAAAAGTTTTAAAATAAAAATGCTCTCTGAACACATTTTAATAGTTTGAACTATATTTAATTGAGTATAAATTTCAATTAAATCTTGGAGTTGTAATGTAATCTTTACTTTAAGGAAGAATTGAGCTCCTGTATTTGATGATACTTATTGAAAATCTGTAATGTGTGAAGGAATTTGTGATCTAGTAATTATACAACAATAGACTGAAGCATAAAGTATATAATATAGGACACTGGAAACAATGTTGGCCTTTTTAAAAATCACAATTACCCTGTCTGTATAAGCATTGAGATGGATCTTTTTAACCATAATTCTACCTCCACTTGCAGGATTTGCCATTTTAATTACTTGTGTCCAATAGTAGTGGTGTTTGCAGCAGTGAAGGTAGAGCACAGGTTCTATAGTTAGTTTATTTAAACAAAGAAAAACCAATAAGTGCTCTGCCTTTACATATCATTTTACCAGTAATTTGTATATGTATATGAACATATATGTACATATAATTCTATGGGTATTGCCAGTAGAAGTGGAGACTAATTTTTATAAGTTTCTAAGCATAGTTTCTAATCCTTTGTTCAATTTTAGCATTGGATCAACTGGTAATATATATTACTAGTAATTGCAGATAAGATATATATATGTGATAAGATATATATATTCACATATATATATATCTTATCTGCAATTCTGAATATATATCTTATCTAAATATATATCTTACCTGCAATTTCTGGTAATGTTTGTTTATATATATACACACACACACATATATATATATAAAATATATATATAATTCAAAAAACTGACTCAAGACAATTTCAAATATAAGGAAAAATATTATGAAGGCAAGTGAAATTTTGTAAACCTACTTAGAAAAAACAAGAAAGGGGCTGAAACAACCAACTTAGGGTACCTTTCAATTTTTAACATGGGAGTTAAAATATCCATTTCATATGACTTTGTATTGGAATTCCAATAAGCAATTCACAGTGAAAAACAACCCTGATTATAAGGCAGGGTGACTACCTACAATATCAATACCTTCATCTTCAGACATTACAAAACTAACATAGGTATGCCAATATCATTAGCCATAAGCCTAAAGGTTTGCAAGAACCGTGCCGTTGAGGTCAGACTGATTCCCAATAGCAAGGACTTGTAGTTCCTGCCAGTAGAATTAAAAGCTACTTCTCAAATTTAAATACCTGTCACTAACTTGTGACAGAACATAGAAAGATCTATGACCTCACTGAGCCAAATCTTGAAAGGTATGAATATATTACAATTAAATGGTGTTGTACCTTTTCTTAGCTTCTGTATTGTTATATTCTTTTCTCACCTTCTGATTGCTTCTTTGCCATCTAGTCCACTTTTTTCTCATTTTTCTATCTTTAAATTTAACTGCTAATCCTGCGAACTGTTCTCCCTGGCCCCCTCCTTTGCCCAGCTCCCACTCCCATTACCTTCCTTCAAATGAAATATTTCCATATAAATTAAATGAGGCCTCTTCTTTCTAAACTTTATAAAGCTGTGTTTGAAAATGAACACCTCATTCCATCCTACTGGCATTTCTGATTACTTGTTGGTTGTTGTTGTCATGGTTATTATTTTTAATAATGGCGTTTCTGCATTTTTCAGTATCTCAGTACTCAAGATCCCTTTAGCTCTCCTTCTCCCTCAAGGAACATATTCACTAGTTACCCCACCCTATAGATTCTGCTCAGAGAGAGTAAGTGATGTCAAGGGACTAGAGAAGGGTCAGATTTGAAAGCTATCATAAGGGAAAAAGACAAAGTATTTCACAACTGACTGGATAGAGAAAGAGAAAGTGACAAGGAGTCAAAGATGATATTCAAGAAAATAAGACTAGAAAAATCTTGTCCTGTTAATAAATATGAAGAAACTGAAAAAATGGAGGTATTTTGGAGAGTATCTCCTATTACCACAACATTGTTACCATCAGCATCATTTTTAAGCACTTAATATATGCCAGGCATTATGGTAACCACTGCATATACTTTGTCTCATTTAATCCTCAAAACAAAATGATGGAGATATTGTTACCTCCGTTTTGGCAATGAAGAACATAAGGCATAGAGAGATCCAGTCATTTTCCCAAATCCAAATGGCTGGAAAATGGCAAAGTCCTTAAAAAATACTTCTCATAGATCAGGGGAGAGAAACCAGATTTAAGAGCTTTAAAGAGGGAATAGAAAATAATCAAATGGAAGCAACAGATACACTCTACTCACTTGGCAATGGCAAACCAGAGTAAGAAAGAAGCATTCTTAGCTTCAAGTAAAAGTTTCCTGTAACAAGTAGATGTTTATTCATTACCATACCCATTGTTAAAGGCTTACAAAATAACATATAGTATATTAATGTTAAAAATAAACAAATAGTGACATGGGGATGATGAGAAAATAAGGTAAAATAGTTATATGATTTTAAGCAAAAAGTTACATACACGTGTGTAAACAACTTTTTTTTTTTCCTGTGTGAGTGTGTTTATCAGAATTGTTTTGTTTTCTTTTTTCATGATCTTAAATTTTTATGTTTTATTGATCTGTGGGGTATGTGTGCAGATTTGTTATATGGATATATTGCATAGTGGTAAAGTCTGGGTTTTTGGTGTGGGATGAGAAATTACTTAATGGGTACTGCATGCACTAATTGGGTGAGGGTTACATAAGCAACTTTTAAGAATGGTATACATGTTAGATTTAAGTATTATAGCTGCCAAACATAAAGAGAAATCTTATCAGTTTATGAAAAAAAATTGTATATAAACTATAAGCATTTCAATCACACAAGAATAGCAAACTTTTGTATAGCTTTGAAGGATGAATTTGCATTTTATCTATAAAGTGAACACAGTAATACATTTCGTAGGGGTTGCTTTCATGAATGTCCTGACAATAAATAGTATAGTAAACAGTATAAGGCTGATTTCTTATGGTGTCCTCCACTCAAGATGAAATTATAGCTCTAAAGGGCAGTATAGTGAACATATGGCTTCAAAATGATATGTTCCCAATATACTATTTCAGTGTCACATAAATTAGATGTGTGTATTTTTGGTAGCAAAAAGGGATGTGAAAATAGATAGATTCAAAAACAGGAGATTAATGTTAAGTGGGAACAAAATCTCACACCAGAAGTTATAGCCAGATAATGGAATTTAAAGTCTACATAAAGTAAGATTGAGACTACAAATCATATTTTTTCATTCAAGACTCTCACTTTGATAAAAAAGAATGAATCATATTTATGATTATAAATTGTTCAAGGGCAGAGATAAGGTGTTACATTACTTTGTTATTTTTCATAAACCCTATGGCACAAAGAACAGCTCTGTACTGACTTGAATTTCAAGAAATATTTGTTGCGTATTAATGTATGGTTGTTTTTCTTAAATTTGAAGATAGATGGTGGTGTTTTATATATATTCATATTCATGCAAAAATCATTAGAAAGTATAAAAATTCATGTTGAAGATTCATATGTTGATATTATTTCATCTAAATTTACATATTTTCTGCAGTATTAATCATGTATATATAGCTTTATTTGTTGATTGCATGCAAGGCACATATGTGTATGGTTTATAAAGTCCATTTTGCTGCTAGAAATTACTGGCTGTGGTACTGGAAACAGTAATGGAAGGAACATGCTGAAATAGTAATTGAAGTTTTAAAATAACTATCTGCTATGAGCCTGAACAAAGAATAGTTCTCATGTCTCATGGGTGCTTGGACAGAATAAATATGCTTTTTTCCAGACAGCAGCATAAATAGCAGTATCAGTGCACTGCACCTTTGAGAGATTATTAATATAGCTGCTGTCTATGTATTGCATGGTTGAACAATCAAGAAATGGTGATTTTAAAGGGACTCAAAGTTCATACACATAGAAAATTGTGAATTAAAAGAAAAGAGGAATTCATAAATTAGTATTAATGGATTTTACACAAACTCAGACAATAATTCTTTTTCCCTAGATGGGATATGTATACAAAGTATTTGGCAGTTTACAATTGTGAAAACAATTATTCCTTTGTTGGAAATGCAGTAGACATCCAAAAGCTGGAGCTTATGCAAATAAACAGCCTTATGTCTTGAATGACATATAGAGTGTTCATTTTAGACCTTCTTTATGTTTAAAGAAACAGTATATGTTTGGGTATTGATAATTTTTATAATTTACAAACATTTAAGAGAGTTAATAATGATAGAATAAACAAAAATTTTGTTTTTGTTTATATTTATTTATTTGAATATCTATCAATCAAATGTTTATTTGAACAGTACCAAATAACCAGGGTTTGTTAAGGCACAAGGGAATGAACCACACATGAAAGTAATGAAACAGGTGATTAAGGGAGGATGAGAAAAGAAGACAGTGAAATGGGAAAAAACTGGAAACTGGGGTAAAAATTATGGAGTCGCTTTCTAATTCCTTTTTCAATCAATCATGAAATTATTTGTTTATTCATTTATTGATGTATTGATCAATTTATTTTTATTCATTCAACAAATACTTATGAAAATGAGTAGGTATTCTACTTTAAATACTATATTCAATGCACAGTTTAATATGATTTTTATTATATTGATTTGCAACAGCATAAACACAAAACTACTAGACTCTTTTGCTTATAAGATAGGTACAATCCTTTGCAAAATTCAGATGAGAAAGATTATTTCCATGTTTGGAGATGGCCAGTCATTGAGATGCAGAAAATAACATATGGGAGGAACTTGGAAGTTATTTTGGGAGGAAGTTGCATGTCAAAGTCATTTCAAATTTAGAGAATATATCATGAGCAAAATTACAATGTGAATTGGCATATCTGGGAAGAAAGGATGCAGAGTGAGAAAGATTAGAAAAACTATGTTATGTATCTCCTCCTTTGAAAGCACTCCTAAACCTCCACTACTACTGTCATTATCCTACAGTTCTAATACTGCAACTCTCTTATATCTTCATTTGGACTGCAGTTCACCCAACACAATGCTGGCAGACTAATCCCATAAAAAATCTCACTTTTATTATGTTCCAAGAATGTTCAAATATCCCATGTTTTTTCCCAATTTTGTATAAGTCAGTAAAATGAAATAATCAAGAATATGAACTCAGGTGTAAGACTATACCAGTTGAAATCCATGATCTTCTACTTAAGTAATCTACCATTTTTATAAGGGTCAGATTTTATCTGTGATAAGGGCATTACTGTATGTCAGTACCTGCATTATAGGGAGTTACAAATTTGTATGAGGATGGAATGAGGTAATCCATATAAAGGCACTTTGTATATGGTCTGAAACGTAGGAAACACCTCATGGATAGAGGTGATGTGGTGGTGGTTGTGATGTTGCTGTAGCAGCTTCTATTGTTGCTGATTGGTAACCCCTTTGATTTCCAAAATCATCCATGATTTGTCTTCAACCAACTTTGTTTCTTTAACTCTTTCCAAAAGTTTATCTTAATGTCTTAGTACTGAGCAGAATCACCACTTTGATTTTCATGTATTAATACATCTGGCCTGTCCCTGAATGACCAAATCCACTTCTCTAGGTTTTGCTCAATTTTTACCTCCTCCAAAAATTCTTTCCTGACTATTTCAGTTCTATTTTGTCTCCTTCCTTAAAATTACTTTTTATTTACTATCTTTACCACACATATTTAGCATTTAATTTTATTCCTTTTGGCAATGATCCCTAATCATTTCATGGGCAGTAGACTTGCTTCTTCAACAAAAAACACCTCAGAAAGAACAAAATAATCAACACTTCTGAAGAGCTTGAATTTTGAATGGACCTGTTTCAACTATTGCCAAGAAGAGGACAGTTATCAGTGTGGTCTATCCATCCATTACCTTTGATTCAATAAAAGGATCTAAATGAGGTTTAATTCCTTTCTTCATATATGAAGTAAAAAAAAGTGGATGCATAGGTTATATGATAGATCATTATTGGCCAAACCTAAGAGCTATAACTCTCATTAACTATTATTCATTCAAGGAGTTTGGGGTCTTAAAGTTTTCTAAATTCTTTCACATATGTTACAATTTCCCTCTTGTATTTTATTTGTCTTCATATTTAGTCCGGTGACCCATTATGCCTGTATTTTTGTACATATAAAAGTTGCTAAAGAAGCATTTTAATGAATATTGTGCTAATATTTAATTAATCATAACAAAAGTTTAAGAGGATAGTAATGTGATCATTGCAACCAGAGAAAGTTGGCCTGGTATAAGGCTTCTTGTTATGCAAAAGCAATTAGAAAATTTTGCCCAAGAGCAAACCAGAACCTGCTGAAATTTATGAACCAGAAATGCATCTAGCAGGTGTTTTTCTGTAGTTGTTATAGATGCCTTCTTCTTTTCATGGAATAATCTTACAGATGAAATGATGCATAATAAGAATGATATTAGCAATTAATATAGTGACATATGGTGAAGAAGATAGGCAGATGGTGTAGATATGGAACTTTATCGCACATTCATATTTCTTGGTGGTCATTTTTTTCTAAAAGCAATAGTTTGAGATTTCATTAAATAATTTTGATTAGCAAATAAACCTTCCTGAGTTCTAACAATTAACAGATTTTAATGATAAGATGTCATTTACATGTTATTTGATGGAGATTAGTGGTAATGCATTTATAGATACCTTATTAGTAGAAAATAGATCACTTAAAATTCAAAGCGACCTAACAATTAGAAATTTTGCATTTCAATGATGCTCTTCCAACAATTGTTCAGGAACATAGTCTACACATCTTGCCTAGCTGACAAATTATTAGAAAAATATGCAAATAATGAAAATACATGATTCATGTTTGGTACCTAGGGGGGAAAAATCTCCACATATATCAGAAAGAACTTTCCGTTTCCCACTCAGCCATTTTCTAGAAATGTGACCTTGCTCATTAGCTTACTCTTCCCTGGGCTTCAATTTGCTTATATGTAAGTTGATGACAGTATACGTACAAGGTGATGACTATGACCTTCTTCCAATTGTAAATTCTAAATATTATCAAGCATGTTTACTGCTTTTCTGGACTGTTTGAACATGTTAAGGTTATTTTTAGTTCAGTAGTATTCTTTACCTTTGCAGGCTCAGAATTTGTCTCAGATATTGGCACACACAGGCAATAATAATTTTAAAGAACTATTGCTAACAAAATGTTACAATTTTATATTGCACTGTATTTTGGGTATTGATTTTTTAAAAAAGACAAATGTTGCATTTAATTAGTGACAAAACTGTGGTTATCAATCATCCAACTGCTTCAAAGTAATTTAAATTCTGCAGATCTTTTATACCTCATTTACCATTAAAAATAAAAATTTATTTCAAGATAAAGTATTATGTTTTCATGCATTTCCTTACTATTAAATGCTCTCCTACAATATGTTGATTTTAAATAATATATCTTTAGGAAAATAAAGTTGATTATAACGTGATTCTTGAATCTGCTATATATTGAGGGTTATAATTTTGAGACTTGTTAAATGGGAAATAAATACTTTAATTCTTAAAATTAATTAATTACAATTCTAAATTTTGGGGGTGAAAAACAAAGAGGAAAGCAACTTTTTAACTTTTAGCAAATATAATTTTAAAAGCCTCATGATTTGAAATTTAATGGGATAAAGTGAGCTACATCATGACCAAAGCACAAATAACTAAGGAAATTTAAAAACAAAACAAAACAAAACATTAACTTCATTAACAATGGATGTTTTAGCTAAAGTAAACAACCAAGAACTGAAAAAATATGAAATGTAATATCTTAATGCAAAGATGAATTAATGGTAAACTAATTAAATCAGCACAGGGGATTCAAAATTTGGAGGAGAAACTACCTAGCCAGAAGGAAATTTCAAAGAATTCTTTAAAAAAATAATTTTTTTGTGTGTTTGTAGTAAATCTATAAGATCCCTGAAAATTCCTCTATGATGTAGAAAACCTTATTGCCTGTATTTGCTGACAGGATGTGCTATTAGCAGCAAGCACCCAGAAGATCTCTCATAACTTAATAGCCTTTCCATTGAAAGATGGAAGTCTCAAAGACACTGGAGTGAGAACTACCTTATTTAGCTTTACCATACGGAAAACTCACTTTGTTTTAAAATAAAAGCAGAACTAGTTCTTGAAAGGAGGGTTTGTAGATAAAAGTGACCACAGCCGTGACTTCTAGAATGTATGAGGCTTTGTATATACACTCAAAATGTGTAATTGTATCATGCAAAGTGAAAGAAAAAACATGAAATGGAAAAAATATGCAAGCCTGGAAGCACATAGAAACCAAACAGGAAACAAAAGGCATAGGCAGAATATACACAGACGTGATCGTTGAAAAAGGGGGGAATTTTTAATATTTAAATCGAATTTATTTGAAATTTTAAAAGCCATGGATTTTATGCTTGATATGAACATTCAGAATTTATCACATTTTGACAGACCTTTCCTTATATTAAGACATGAACAATGTTCTGCTTAGCTAGTCTTATAATGATTTTTGTGGAGCTAGATATATAGTGTCAGCATCCCCAAGCAGTAGCAATGCCTGGTGCATGGAAGACACACTCATTAATACTTGAATGAATAGATGTCTTGTTTACCACTATGCTAGACACAAAGTAAGAGGCACAAAATGGAAGAAAACAAATCATTCCCTTGTATAATTTCCAATCTCATTGAAAACACAGTACATTCAAAATACAACAACCAGAGGACATCCCTAAAGTAATAGAGGCATGGTTGCACAGTCAATATTTAAGTCATAAAGACAGTTCAATACAAAGGAAAGATGAAATATAGAAATGATAATATTACCCTTTGGGAAATAAATTTCATTGACCATGAAAATATCTCTTATTCGCTTTATCTCTGAGTTGAGTATTATATATTACTTTATTTTGGAAATCATTCATTTATTTATTTAACAACATTGATATTTGCATGGTACTTATTTATTAGGTAAGAGGAGAAAAAAGAGGGGTTTTTCTTCTCAAAGAGATCAGTGGGCTATGCCATTGGGGGAAAACATCAAAAAGAAAAGTATGCATTACTATACCTCAAAATAAGAGCTATTGCAGATAAATGAACACAGTGCTTTCAATTCAAAAAGGAATTGCTGCAACTGCTCCACCTAGAAGAGCACAAGACATTTCATAAAAAAAGATAAGTAGGAATTCAAGAAGGAGAGGCAGACAGACACAGAGATTGAGAAATGGCAAGACATTCAAGGCACAGAGAACTACATATAAAGCTCCAAGGTGATGAAATAGACCTATATGAGAGAGAGGAGAGACAATGGTGGGTGAGTTGTGAAAGAACATAAACTTATTGAGGGTGGGAAAACTTGAGCAATATGATAACATGTATGGTTATGGATCTGATTGTGAAGGGTCTTATATGCCACAGTAAATACTGGCTTTCATCTTGGATGCATAAGGAAGGAGAGGTTTTTGGTTTTTCCTCTTTTTAAAAACAGGATAGTATATTAGTTTAATGCATTGAACAAGCATTTATTGATTGATAATTATGTGCCAGTCAGACACTGTGCTAGGCACTGGGATAAACAGGCAACTAAGTAAAATACCTATCTGTAATGAAATCACTTTCAATGGTGGGGGCCAGGAGGAGATCCCAAAGTTAATATACAATTAGAATAGTTTAGTGTAAATTCCATGCTAGAGCTATATAAAAGATGAATGCTCTACGGCACTAGAGATTGTAAGGAAGGCTTCCCACAGGAGAAAGTACCTCAGCTGAACCTTGAAGATGTAATAGACAGGACTAATGATGAGAACAATGGTGGATGTGAAGTATACACCAGATTGAGGAAGCCACATGGCCAAACACCTAAAATATCAGGGCCTAGTATGTTTTAGAAAATGGAATATGAACATTTTTTCATATACCTGTTGGCCATCTGTATGTCTTCTTTTCATAAATACCTATGAAAGTCCTTTGTCCATTTTTTAATTGAGTTGTTTGTTTTCTTGCTATTGAATTGTTTGAATTCCTTATATATTCTGGATATTAGGCCCTTATCAGATGTATGGTTTGCAAATATTTTTTCACACTCCATATGTTATTGCTTCACTCTGTTGATTACTTCCTTTACTGTGCAGAAGCTTTTTATTTGATACAATCCCATTTTTCTATTTTTGCTCTTGTTGCCTGTGCTTTAAAGTCCTATCCAAGCAATCATTGTCCACACTAATGTCAAGAAACTTTTTACCTGTGTTTTCTTCTAGTAGTTTTACAGTTCCAGGTCATACATTTAAATAGTTAATCCGTTTTGAGTTCATTTATATATATGGTATGAGATAAAGGTCTAATGTTCTTATTCTACATGTGGATATCCAGTTTTCCCAGCACCATTTATTGAAAAGATATCACTTCACATCTGTTAAGTTGTCTATTATCGAAAAGACAAGACATAGCAAGTATTTACAAGGATGTAGAAAAAAGAGAACGCTTTTACACTGTCAGTGGGAATGTAAATTAGTACAGCCATTATGAAAAACAATGTGCAGATTTTTCAAAAAAATAAAAATAAAACTACCATATGATCCAGTAATGCTACTACTGGGTAGATATCCAAAAGAAATAAAACCAGTATGTCAAACAGATATCTGCACTCCCATGTTCATTGCTTTATTATTCACAATAGCCAAGATATGGAATCAACCTAAGTGTCCATCAATGGATGAATGGATAAGAAAATCATCCATTGTTGGAATACTAGTCAGCCCTAAAAAAGAAGGAAATCCTGTCATTGTGAAAACTTGGATGAACCTGGAGAACAATGTGCTAAGTGAAATAAGCCAGACACAGAAAACAAATACTACATGATCTCACTTATAGGTGGAATTTAAAAAAGTTGAACTTATAGAAGAAGTGAATAGAATGGTGGTTGCCAAGGGCTAGGTGTTTAGGGGGATGGGGAGATGTTGGTCAAAGTGTACAAAGTTTCAGTTAAATAGGATGAAGTAATTCTGGAGATCTATTGTATAACATGATGAATATAGTTAGTTATAATGTATTGTATACTTGAAAATTGCTAAGAGAGTAGATTTTTAATGTTTTCATCACAAAAATATAAGTATGTGATGGGAATGTTAATTAGCTTGATTTAATCTTCTCACCATATAGACATATATCAAAATATCATATGTACAATTTTTATTTGTCAGTTATATCTTAATAAGGCTGGAGAATTTTTTTGAGTAAATAAATAAAATAAAATAAAATAAAATACAAAAGAAAGAACATGGAGTATGAATGGAGAGAGGCAACACTGAAGATAGAAGAGAATCCAGTTTGGAGGCTATATCAATAATTTAGGTAAAAAACAATATGACTTTAGATTAAGTCAATGATAAAAGAAATACAGAGAAGGGGTTTGAACAGAAGTGAATTGAGAAGATACAAATATGTAAGGGATAGGAGGAGGAAGTTGAGTATGTAAAAGAGACTAAAAAAGGGGCAGTTAGAAACAGAGATGGGTAACAGGAGAGAATGGTGTCATGACACCATAGCAAGGACAGATTTTATAAATGAGATGTGGTCAACATTGTTAAATGCTGCAAAGTGGTCAAGAAAATAAGAACTCATTGAATTCAACAATCAAGAGGTCACCAGTGACCTTGGTAAAATCATTTTCTTTGGAATTATTGATGCAGAAGCTTCATGGCTATAGCCGAGGAGTAATGAGGTGAGAAAATTGAGGCTTAAAGTGAAAAGCAAAAGCTTGATTATGAAGGAAAGGCAAAAGCTAGGTTAGTAGACAGAGAGGGGCATACAATGAGGAAAGATTGTTTTTAAGATGTCAGAGGCTTAAATTATGAGGACAAAGATATAGTGCTTGTGAGAGGTTGAAGATACAGGTAAGAGCTGGGCCAACTGGAAGATTACACTCCTGGGAGGTTAAGGGTCTGGGATTCAGAATAGTAGGTATGGTATTGACCTTGGATAGAAGGTGACACACCATCTCCTTTGTGGTGGGAGACTGTGAGGAAGGAACTGATGAAGGCATAGACAGTTTCATAGGTGGGAAGCATAGAAGTGGTCCTTCTCAAATGGCAGAACACCCAGTGCCCATTTTTCCTGTAAAGTAAGTGAGGTTATCCGAGGAGAAGAAGAACTCCAGAAGTTCTGTGATGAAGTTGGATGGAACTGAAGATGAAATTGATATGAATAGGGAGCTAAGGGAGGTCACAGCACATCCTCTGAGAAACATGATCATATCCTGAGGATTTCATTTAGTCCAGTGATCCTCATCCCTGGCTGCACATTAAAATCACCTGGAGAACTTTTAAAATAAAAGCTCATGTCTGGGTCCTACCCCAGATTAATTAATTCAGAGTCTCTGGAGGATAATTCAGTTCTTACATCCCTCTCTGTGATAAATTGGTCAATTTAACTGCATGGAGGATTCAGAAAACAACTTGAAATGATACTCTGTTTTTTTATGGAGTCTCTCTCTTATTCCTGAGCACTAATGTACTCTCTGGCAGGCTGGTTGGAACATTTAATTACACATATCATACTCCTGTTCTACAGAGTGGTAAAGTGGAAGTTTGATGCATTCAGGTCACAGCGCCGAAACAACAGCTCACCACTTCCTCTTTTCACTGGACATATCCAGATACGGAAAGCAATATAAATTTGCATGTTAAGTTTCAAAAACTCATTTTCATACTTATCATGTATTACCAGCTGGAAATGGCACCGATTTATTTTTGAGATAAGTGTTTCTTGGGAAGAAATGGAATGAGGTCAGAACTAAACAAGCGGCACTTCATTTGCACTCCCACCGCCCCCTTCAGCCACCTTTAGCTCATTTATTCCAAAGACACAAGACACGACTAATGTAGGTTTGCAGCATGGAAATAATTTTGAGAAGAAAACTGAATAACTAAATATGCCTTCATGAAACCTAAATTCTTTTTAAAGTTTGTCAAAAGTATCAACATTTCAACATATGCATTCCTTTTGCACCTCCGTCCCTTGTTGCCCATTGCTGTCCATGGATAATCCAAGTTATGCAACATTTGCTTTACTGGCATATCATTTAGATTTGACATTTTTTAAAAAAAATATTTATTTGAAAATTTACATTTCATTTACATTGTCATTATTGGCAATATTGATGACTTTTTTTTTCGGTGAGTGATGTTTTACTAGAAAATTGTTTTCTCATTTCTGGGGCAAGGAAAAAAGAAACATCTTGGATGATTTTATGTGTTTCTGATTTTTAAAAATGATGTTCTGAACCTATTTAAAGTTAAAAAAGTTTATAATTATTTACTTGACTTTGGGTAACTTCTGTTTCACTGTTTGAAGGATGAATATTCATGCTTAGTAAGATCTACAGTTATATGTTTATTCTGAAAATAAACACTTTGGATGTTCTGACACTGCTACTCTTAATAACTACTAATATACCCTCACATATCCCTAGATATTTCCACGAAATTTTAAGGGGAAAAAGACAACAGAAGCTTTTGATATAAAACACATAAGGCAAAAGAGATGAGAAATTTTTTATTGCTAAGTCTTCTTTCCCAAAAATCAAATGTGGCTTTCTATAAGATTATAGGAATACTTTCTAAAAACCTTCTCATTTATCATTGTTTATGTTTATTTTCTTCTTTCCTGCATAAAATTTTCTTCTAAATCATGCAAGGATGGCATATGGTATTTTCCCTGTTTAGAGTATTTTGAAAAGAAAAAATTAAATCATCATAAAGACCATGTTGTGAGAAAAAGTTTTGTGAGATCTTTATTAAAGACATCCACTTTTCTTCATTTCATGACTATAAAATATTTATTAATTACACACAGCAGCATTTATTTTGATCTTTGGCCAAATTTGGCTTTTTGTTCTTGCCCTTTTCATTATTTCATCTTCCAGGAAGTAATGACAATACTAGCAATTGTGACCCTGTTTGTTTCCCAGTAAGGTAAAACTGATTGATAAAGTTGAAACCTGAGAGGAATGTGATTAGCTTATTTTAGAATTATAATAACTAAGGAGGAAAATAGTGGGCATTGTCAGAGAGTACATTTAAAATTTTAAAAAAAGCAGTTTCAAACACATTATAGGAAAGATATTGAATTACAGCTACAAAGTTATAAAGAGATTACAAGTCAGTCTTGCTTTCAGGTGCTAATGACTGGAGTCATAAAGGACCTTTGCAGGGAAGACATATACAGAAGCTGAAGTGACAATATAGACTTAGCTGAGGAGCTCTGATTCTGAGAAGACATGTACATGTAGACATATGACCAAGACTGAATATTAACACTTGATATATACTTATGAGGACACTGTCAGGCTGTCAAAAGCCTAGAAGGGCTAAAAATGTGAAATATGCTAAAAATTAATAATTTTTTAAACTTTGATTTATATAAAGCAAGGAAAATAGTTCTCTTAATGTGCTACTTTATCTCTCTCTCTCTCTCTCTCTCCCCCCCCTCTCATTTAGGCAAGTATTACCTAAAGTTGTCTTTGAATATTAATAATTAATAAACTTTAGGTAGGAAAGGTATTCAGTGGTATTCAGGCAAACAGATGATTTGCTGTGTTACTTTAATCACAGAACTTGGCAGAATCTCTAATATTATTTATCATCTTCTTTGTTTATCATTATAAGTAGCAATGTAATATGTAATTTGCTCCCCAAAAATCTGATCTGGCTGAGAATTTTGAAAGATGCTGGTTTGGGTTGTGTTATTTCAGTAATTGTCGAACTATTCTCACCTTTAGGTTCTTTCTTCTCACATTTCCTCCATATTAATATATCACTACTAGAGTACTCTTACTAAAACACTACTTTCCATATGCCATTCCATTCTGTAGAAATTCACTGGTTTACTATTCAAGTCAAAATTTATTAACCTGGTACTTTGGAGCCTCCAAAAACTGACCAACTGACCCTAAACTTTTTTTCAACTTTATTTCTTCTTACTTCCAATCAAAAATGCTATTCTGAACGGGTAGATATGACCGTGCCCAATATTTCCTTCTAATATGTCCCTTTAGTAAAAAGAAGCCCAGACTTTGAGTCAGAGGACCTGGGTTCAATTCTCTTTATTGTGTGTGTGTTGATATCAGTATTTTTTAAAAATTTCTTCTCTGTAATAGGAACTTTACTGACAACTTTACTGTATCATCTTTAATTAATGCTATAATTTTATAGATGAGAAAACAGGTCAAGTAAATTGCCTAACAGAACACAGTTCTTAAGTACTAGAACTGAAATTCAAACTAAGATGTGTATGATTTCTAAGTTCATGTTATTTTCACTATACTATACTAAATTAAAGAGTACAAAACATTGAAAAGCGCAACATATACAAACCATGGACATGATGAATTTCAGTTAAACTTTGCAAAAGTTCACGTAAAGTTTAGGCTGTTATGAAATTACTTGCAAATAAGACTGACTCTCAGTTCTAACATATGTGTGACTTGTGGTCTTCTTAGACAGGAATTGTTCTTTTCTGTGCCACTTAAACCCTGGCTCAGCAGTAGTTATGGATTTTGTCAGAATTTTCCTGAATTAACTTTTCCCTTTTCTGGTTCATCTTCCCTGAATTGTCCCTTTGAAAAGTTCCTCCATTCTTTTTAAAACTAGTTTCTCCCCAGATTTCATAATATAATAATCTACTTGGTAGGTAAGTGTTCACAGTTTCATCTTTTACTTTACTTGTAGTCAAACATCCTGATAAACATTGGCCTACCTAATTATAATTCAGTATTGTGCCCTGGGAAGCTTGAGGTTATAATTAATCCACACGTTGACTGGCTTTGAAAGAAATAGTCAATTTTACCTAGGGATGTTCAAACCCTATGGCCATCCTCTAGAAGATTAAATGGAAACCATTGCTCAGTGAAAGGAAAATTGAGATGTGGGAGATGAGGAGCAAAGGAAAAATTTTAAAAGTTGGTAGAATACTGTGCAATGTGGAAAGAGGTTGAAATCTTGGGAGAAGTTAGCCAGTGAGAAACCCTTGGATGAGATGAAGAAAGGACTTATGGGAAGAGGAGGATCTAATATTTAATTTTAAATTTTTTGTGTTTATGCCATGTAAATTCCCTACCTTGTCCCACTGCCCCAAATATTAAGTAATTGTTATCCCTAGTAGTTTACAGTGGCTAGGAAAGGGTAGGTAATAAATATAAATATAATAAATATAAAGGGTTATTGTCTCCTTTTCCAATTATTGGAGGATGTTGTTTTGTTTTTTTTTTATGAAATTGAGGGTTCTCAGATGTTAAAGAAGATTGATTTCATTAAAACATGGGAAGATATGTGGGTTGTTCTTTTGGTAAAGCTTTTGACACAGTGCCTAATAGGGGCTATAATGATATAAACAGTAGTCATTCTGTTTTAGCCTTGTGGACTCCATATATACCTCACAGGATTGTTAGAGGTATGCATCTAGAACTATGGAGGTCTGAGATTTTAACAAATTTGCAAATTAACAAGTTAGCTGTGTCTTAGTTCAGGAGTGCTATTATAAATTAACATAGACTGAATGGCTTAAACAACAAATGTTTATTTCTCACAGATCAAGAGGTTGGAAGTCTGAGATCAGAATGCCAGCATTGTTGGCTTCTGGTGGGGACCTCTCTTCCAAGTTGCAGACAGCTGACTTCTCTTTGTATCTTCACATGGCAAAAAGAGGATACACTAGCTCTCTGCCCTCTTGTAAGGGCACTAATCACATTCATGTGGGCTCACCCTAATTACCTAATTATCTCCCAAAGACCCCACTGCCAAATACTATCACATTGGAGATTTGATTTCAACATATGAATTTTTGGGGAACATAAACATTCAGTCCATACCTCTTGCCACACTTTCATGGATGCTAGCAGAAGTAAAAAATCCACTAGGTCAGAGATGAAGGATAGTTTACTATTCACAGCAAGAATAGTAGCCAGAATATTAGCATTGGTACCACTTTCCTGAGCCCCAGTTCCCACAGGGCCACATAAAGAGAACCAGGTCACAGCTGCTTATGCAGTGAGTTACATTATAGGAAAGAGACCCTGAGCATTAAAAAAGTCCAAATATTTTATAATTGATGGTACGCATACCTATGCTTTTGATCTGGAGGGAGACACTGTATCTATCTTCTAAGACTATAAAAAAATTTATCTTTTGCTTTGGAAAGAACCACTGTCTTTGTCTGCTAAGGCTGTTTGATATACAAACAATCTCAAAAAGATATTCCAGAACAAAAGTAGTCAATGCCTTTGCTTGCAAGATGTGCACATACACAAAAGACACATGGAAAATTGTCTCCTGACAATATCCACCCCTCATTTCTAAGACATCTTGGCTTTTGGTGCATTTTTCCAAGAGAATTCCCATTAGACACTCTGATTAATCTGAATGCCAGAGGCTAGAACCAAATCCATCCAATATTCATCATACAGCATTCAATTAAGATCATTATCAACAAGACTCCAAACTGCAGAATGAGGTCAGCCTTCAGAGACCCAGACCAAACTTTCAGAACAAATCACATCAACCATCAGTGTCTACTATAGAGAGATAGGTGGCTTTCTCTTTTAGTTTCTGTATTGATCTTTGTACTTCTCCCAACTCATTAATCCAGGTACTTTAGGATGCATTAACAGTTGCCTTGGCCCACAAGATGAAAGTCTAGGACAATTCTACCATCTATAACAACCCTAACCAGAAAGTTGAGTCTGACCTGAAGGCCTTCCAGGACCAAGGTATCATCACTGATCACTTCAGCTAAAGAGTGGGACTAATTTTATACCACCTTTTCTGAGTCCATATACCACCTTTTCTGATTCTATGGCCCTCCTTATCAAACAGGATAACTACCCTCAGGGTTCTCATAAATAATGAATCAGCTGTCCCTCCTAGTAACTCTCCCAAGTAACCAAGGTAGCTTCATATTGGTAAAATCTCCATAGTCATCTAATGGCTATATGACCTATAAGTAGTGTTATCTTAATTTTTTTTTTCAAAATTTACTTATTTATTTATTTTAAATTGACAGATAAAATTGTATGTGTTTATCATGTATCACATGATGTTCTGATGTATATACGTTGTGGAATGGTTAAATCTAGCTAATTAAAATATGTATTATATTACCTCACATAGTTATTGTTTTTGTGGTGAGAATATTTAGCATTCACTCTCTTAGCATTTTTCAAGAATACAATATATTGTCATTAACTATACTCACCATGCAGTACAATAAATCCTAAATGTCTCTTATTAACACCCCTAAGATGGATGTCACTAAATTTTGGGGAGGCAGCCTAGTTAATACCTATTTTCTATATAAGGACAGCCCCCAAGGTACAAGTTGTGCCTCTGGAAAGAAAGTGTTGTGTAAATGTTTACAATTGCAGACCTCTACCCCCAAGTGGGAACTACATCAGCCAGGGGACTCAGGTTGACAGTGCCTTCAAACTACCTCCTAAAAGGCTGGTAAACCTTAGGTTTCCCAGTTTGATTTGAATAATCGAATTTGGTCTTTGTTTTTGGGGGGATTCTCTGTCCTATTTGTCCGTCTAACCAGAAGGATGGCATTTGTCCACCCCATGGAATGACAGAATGATAGCTATAGGAATAGAGGTAGGAAAAATATTAAGAGGTGTGAACAGTGTTTTACTTCAGAGGTGTGGAAGCTTGGGTCATCCCCTACTGTTTCCCATAGACTTCTTGGTAAGGTTAAAGACAGCTGTGTTCAAATGGGACACCTGGAAGGGGATGACAGACCTAACAGTAAGTTAAATTTATGGTGTTGCAAAAGTTTAGGAATGCCACACCAGGGTGTTTTTCTTCTTAAAAAAGGC
This sequence comes from Daubentonia madagascariensis, assembly GCA_023783475.1. Taxonomy (NCBI): domain Eukaryota; kingdom Metazoa; phylum Chordata; class Mammalia; order Primates; family Daubentoniidae; genus Daubentonia; species Daubentonia madagascariensis. The sequence continues at coordinate 22,962,255 of JAKFHU010000726.1, read as the reverse complement.
TCCAGGGGTGATTCCAAAAAACAAAGATCATTAATGTTCCTCCTTCCCTCATACCTGCTGAGGTCTTAAGGTAGACCCCTCTTCCTCTATTCTAGAGTTGTTGCTCCCCACTCACTGCCATGAAATTAGTGTGTCCCATTCCAATATTAATAACTCCACCCTTTTTTCTAGTCATCCTATACTCTTATCCAGTCATTTAATCAAAATATTTCAGGGAAACAAGGACATTTTTGTAAAACTTACAAAGACATTATGTTCTGTACTTTGGTCCATGTGGGCCACTATGGGGGGCTCAGCAATCTGTGGGTACTCAATCAAATGACCATTATTTTTAGGATCTAAGAATATGTCAGTCCAACAAAATAATCCAAGTCACCAAAGCAGAATTAAATTGGAACCTCCTAGGCCTTTTTATTTTTTTTTCTAGACTGTCACCCAGAGTGGGTATCAAGAATGGCTGTGGTTGCTGTTAGGGAAATAAACACATATCATGCTCAGGAATGGTGAAGGAGAAATCTTAAATTTATAAAATAGGTCTATATATGCCCCAGCCCTTTCAGCATTACCCAGGAAGTATCTGAGAAGCAATGGTCTCCTTCTGGAGATTGTCCCATTCAATGACCAAACTAACTTACAAATGCTTATGGGTCAGGGTCAGAAGAAGAGGGTGAGGTAGAGTTAGAAATTTTTCTGTCCATTTCAACACTTGACAATTCCTGATGCTTGTGAATAGTAGAGAACATGGACAGTCTATGAAATACTTTTTGACTATCAGCCCATTTTTGGATGGCTTTTGTGACACTAGGACGAACACTTTTAGACTGTACTCAATCTATAGTTTTCCAACTGCCAGACTAAACAGCTAGGCTATTGACAACAATCTAAGAGTTATTAAATATATAAGGTTCAAGGGGAGTATTGACTAGAGCTATGAGAATGGCCTCGAGTTCTTCACAATGAGTAGAGTGACCAAGTCCATATTAGATTTTGCATGACTAAGACTGAGTTTGAACAGCTGTAGCAAACCAGTGGGTACCATCATCAAACTAGGCCCATGTATTCAGAGGAATCTCTGTGAAGCTAGTGTCCACTGAGCCAGAGGCTTTTGAGAGAGTAGAGTAGAAGATAAAGTTTCCCCCACAAGGAAAAGTTATCATTTTTTCATGTAAAGCTGAGATGCCCTTGAGACAAGGCTGTATTAATTTTTGAAAATGTCATTTCTATTTGACAAGCAAGTCTTTTGGGTCTTCCTCACCTTGTTAATCAATGGATCCAAGTTGGCTTACCCCAAATGGGAATATCAAGGTGGAAAGTCACTAGAACTCCATGAAGAAGCCATTCATATTTGACAAGAGCCAAGTAAAAAAGTATTACTTGCTTTTCAAAAGGAGTATAACTCGTTGTCTTAACATAGATAATAAGTTTGTGGTACCTTGATGAAGGCTACCTTCCTTTGCCAGAGGCCCAACGTGCAAAACCATTAGTCACAGATACTTATAGCTCAAAGGAGTCATCAAGGTTGTGGGGCTGGGAAGGTAATAGTACTTTTGTACATGGTGATCTCCCCAGTTGGGAGAATCCCCTTTGGCATTTTATGGGCATTCACAGTACAAGCATGTAACACGTCAATACTAATTATATATTGAATAGTAGAATCCTCAACAATGGTACATTGAATTTTCATAAAGGGTCCTTCCCACAAGGCCTCATTACCTTCTGTTCCCCATTGTGAACTCTACCCAAACCCTATCAATTTGAACTGGGCATGCAGTATCCCACAGGATTGGGTAGAATGATGATTGAGGTGCCTGAGACATAAAAGTTTGAGTTTTTGAGACATAAAACTTTGAACCCTCCTGTCTCCTAAATGCCCCAGCATATTTGAACAGCTGATTATAGTCTTTGTTCCCAATTTGGGGTCAGAAAGACTTCAGTCCCACCTTTAATCATCCTTATGTTTATATATGAGATCAGTTTAGTGGGGGAAGGGAGCAATCAGAAAGTACGGAGGGAAAGAATGGCTTTATGCCATCATATATGTTTACTTTCAGTTTTGAGCAATACAGTGGCTGACTTCAGGAATTTTTCTAGGTATCTGAATCAGTTTCTCAAACTTCAGTAGGTCTACTCTGTCACCCTTGTAATCTCAGTCTGAGGCAGTAAAAGCCTGAATATTAGTCAATGCTTCATTACTGGTTTCCCATGGGAGTTTGTCTCAGTAAAATCTCCCGAAGAGGGCCAAAGTGCCATTATAGCAGCCTGAACACACTGACAAAATTCTAAGGCCTTTTAATGTTGTCTCCAAATGGATCTATGGTTGGCATAACACACTGCAGAAGGGCCTGAGTCATAACATGGTCCTGCTACTATCATTCTTCCCTATCAAATATTAATGTCCCTGCCTCTCTTATCTGAAGCAAACCAGTCAAAATTTTAACAATTTGTCTGGTTTCTTCCCATAGCAGTCATTACTTTCCCTTATTTCATTCTTGGTGTAGGTAAGCAACTCTATAACTTGTCTGAAAGTGGGTAGAAACTTCTGTCCCTCTCTCCAGTACAGATCTTCATATTAGTTGTTACTATGTTGTGTACCTGAGACTGACTGCAAGATTGTTGAGAAATGTCCCTATCTGGAGCAGAGTTAGTGAACCTGTTAGGACAGATATATTTGGTTCTATTCACAGTACTCTGCCTACAGCCACTTTCCCAATATCTCCTCATTAACAGGCAATTAAGTGGAGGACCATTTATTGCCTGGTTGACCATTCCATTTGATCAATGTGTTTGCCACTAATTTCCAGAGACATTTCTCAAATTTCATTAATTGGCCTATGAGATCCTCTTCTAGAAAGCCTTTTCTGCATCAGTATCCCATCCTCATAACCAAAATTGTAGAGAACTGTGAGGGGTCTGATATTTTAACTCACCTGCAAATTAACAAGTTAGGCTGCCACAGTTTTATGGATGCTGGCAGAAGTCAAAAGATGCCTGGGTCACAGTTCACTCATAGCACTAGTAGTAGCCAGAGTATCAGCTTTGGTGCTACTTCCCTGAGCTCCAGTTCCCACATTACCACAAGAAGAGAACACAGTATCAGCTGCACCATGCTGCGCATTACAGGACAGGAACACTGAGATTAGGAAACTCTAACCTTTTGTAAAGGACAATAATTATGCTTGCCCTGTTACCCTGGAGTGAGATACATCTTATTTTCTAAAATTGTAAGAAAGTCTGTCATTTTCTCTGGAAGGAAATTCTCTCTCTTCTAAGGCTGTTTTATATACAAGCATTCTTGAAAAAAAAAAAATAGTCCAGAACAAATGACTCTGCATGCAGAAAATACATACACACAAGAGACCCATGGAGAATTGTCTCACAAGAGCTTAGAAATAGCCTGTTTGATCCTGAGGGCGCTAAATTCCTCCTCAGCAGCCTCCTGTGACTCCATGGGCCATGACTGCCATAATGGCTCTAAAGGGGATTGATCTCTTTCCCATCCATGAGCACAGAGAAAGTGTTACTAATACAATGACTGGAAAAAAAATGTGTCCACTGGTAGCAAGGGAAAGAAAATAGAGAGAAAAAGAATTACAAATATGAAATAAGTATATTTTATTTTAGTAAACATTACAACTTTCCATATTGAATGTACTGTGTTCTGACCAATAAAGTGAATATAAGGCAATAATTCTTTTAAGTGCTGAAGCTAATTAGAAGATACATCTATATCTATATCTATATGTATGTATATATAATAGACAATTAAGCAAAATTTTGGGTTAGGTGGGTGTGGATAAAGAAAAATATATAACAAGAAATCTTTAATGCATGTTTAGAATTTTATAAACTAAAATGCTTAAAAGGAGAGTAACTTTTTAAAATATCAATGTGAAAATATGTTTCCATGCACATGTTTTTGGCCAATCTGATTCATTATTTTTTCAAAGGAATATGATACATTCACAGTTTAGATCTGGTTACTCAAATTTCTACAAGAGTAGAGCCAAGAATGGCATTTTTCTGGCCCAATAACTAGTAAATAAAGAGACAAAAATCCTACTAGGTTCTGTAATAATCTGGGACAATTGTAAGATTATTGTTCAGGTTAATAGCGATTAAATGAGAATGCTGAAGTTTAGGAATAGACTTAAACACTACAATGCATTAGAATTAAGGATTTAAAATTTTTGCATTCCTGTACCATTTTAAGGAACACTCCATGTTGTATGAGTCTAAATTGTAGTTTATTTGTATATAAGATTGAAATCAAGCTCATTTATCTTATGTGTTAGTATGTTTTCACTCATTTTCAAGAGCAGATTCTGTTCACTTTACCAAGATGAATTATTTGAAGAACTAGTAATCTAAAACTTGCAGGTTATACAATAAAAATTGTACAAATCATTAAAAAGAAAGGATTTCAAGTTTTATGTCTTCTGTGATTTCCCAGGGTGTTGTCCAACAACTAAGGATTGAATGATGAATGACAGGGAAGAAAATGCAATATATCTTCTTATAATGATCATTTTAGAATCTCATGTGTGATGAAAGATAAAACATACTGTGATTTTAATACTGAAATATACTTGTTTTTTGTAATTTTGTATGCAATTGCCAGTTTAATAATATGTGAAGGTATGTGTGTATGAACATGTGTTTATTTATATGTATGCATATATTTGTTATGTTTAAAATTTTATTCAATTTTAGTTTATTTTAATATTGCAACTCAATGTCAAATTTATATACTCTGTTGAAATAAGCACTTCCATTAAGTTTATACATTTTCTTGTACTGCATTGCTTTTAAACTCTATCATTGAAATGATGCAGAATCAGAAGTAAAGAAAGTTTGAATATAGTGTCCCTTTGCTAAAAAGCAAAATGATCACTACAGCATAATATCTAACAAAAGTCTTTTATTCACTGGTAACACAAAAATTGGGCTTGAGAACTATGATCACAAATTAAAACTGAAATGCACACTATTGACAAATTTTATTAATGCAAAAGCAACAGAAATACAGTGTTATCAGTAAACTAAGAATAATGATATTATTGGTAGAGAAATTAAATTCTTCAAGCATGACAAAGACATTTTCTTTGAAATCAATCCACCAATATCATTATCTTCAAGCACTAAAAAGGATGTGACTAGTATCCTTGATTCTTTTCCCTTGTTGGTTGTTATTAGGCACTGTAAATTTATGAAGCTATTTAACATTGAAAGGTTGCTTAAAATGTTATTGTAATGTCCTTTCTGCACACTCATAAGAAAAAATAATTTATACTTATAAAAATATATGTGTATGGATAACAAATATTTGACTGGAAATATGAGGACAGTGAGAGGTAATTATTATGAACTTGAAATCTCCATCTAGTTATTTGTAAATAAATCACTGAAAAGGGGACACTGTCAGTGTGCTTTAAAAAAACCCTGAAGGTTAGATAATAATATAAATAAAATTGCCTACCATATCCACTTATTAATCCTTTTATGTTGTATTTAAAGTTAGAGAATGTTCGCTTGTCTCATTCACTCTTGTATCTCTTCTTGTCCCAACTTCCCCTGCACACATGCAAAAACACACACACACACATACACATCCCACACACAGGAATTGTATCAAGAGTTCTCTATTAAAATGCCTCTTTCCCTGGAGAGTAACATTTCAATCTACTAATACCTATGTTCAAATTAATCTGGGTGGGTGATTATTTGCCATATTGACCAATTTTCTATGTTCTTTATCAGATGAGACTAAAGATTAATCAGTCAGGGAGCATGATCAGTAGGGCAGGAACAGAGCTATACAGAGATCTTCTCCCTTCATTTCCTTAACTCTTAGAATCATGATTCCCTCCTATAATGCTAACTAAAATGTCTTTATATATATTTGTAATTAATTAATTCTACAAATATTTATTGAGTTCATTCTATATGTCAACCACTACAGTAAATTCTGGGAATAAAACATTGACCAATAACGGCCATGGTCTCTGCCCTCATTGAACTTACTGAGTAGCAGGGGGAAAAGACAGTTTAAACACACAACACATGCATACACACATAAGCACAACTTTACAAGAATAATAAACTCCTAAGCAGCAGCAGCAGCAGCAGCAGCAGCAGCAGTAGCATTTGCCTTTATAAAAATATTAAATAGAGGGATTTGTTTATAAATGGAAAGATTTATCTGGCCAATAATGAGTAAAGTGACATCTGAAAGGTGACTAAAACTTATAAAAAGAAATCAAAGAAAAATTTTCAGGCAGGGTGAGTCCTATGTGCAAAGGCTGTGGTTGGAGGGAACATGGGTGAAGAAATTAGAAAGCCAGAGTAGCTAGAGAGTCAAGATTAAAGGAAGGGTTTCTTTGAAATAGCCTGTAGAGGCAAGAAAGGGGCAGACTATGCAGGTGTTTATAGACCAGGTTAAGGAAGCTTGTTTTCATTTTAAGAGCAATGTGAAATCATTACTTTTTATGGAGGCTGGGGGTATATATAATCAGATTTGCATTTTGAAAAAAATAACTGGATGTGTAGTGTAGAAAATGGAACCAAATATAACTGGAAAATATAATGGAATAAATATAAATGGAAACCAAATATAAATAAAATATATAAATGGATGTAGTATAGATAATGGAACCAAACATCATCCAGGCAAGAAATTATGATAACTTGTATTATTGTAGTAGTGGTAGAAATGGAGAGAAGTGAATGAATGTCAGAAGCTATGTAGGAGGAAATATCTATAAATTTGGTGACAGATTAAATAAGGTGGTACTGGGTGAAAGAAAATTCAGTATTATAAATGACTTCTGAATTTCTGGCTTACACCATGTTCTACGTATCTATGGCTAAGTAACAAATCATGCCAAAACTTAAGAGTTTAAACATCAACAATATTTATTTTGCTCAAATCTCTGCAATTTGGGCAACGCTTGGCAGGGACAGCTCATTTTTTTATCACTTCACATCTATTTGGCTGCTCAAAAGCTGGGAACTGGAATCATCGGAAGTTTCTCTTATTCACATGTCTGGTGTCGATGCTGGCTGGTGCTAGGATATCTTAAGGCTGTGGCCAGAACACCCACAGGTGGACTTTATATGTAGTTGTTTGACTTTATAAGATAGTGACTGGGTTTCAAGGGCAAACTCAATGACAGAGAGCACCAACTAGAAGCTCTAGAGCCTTTTGTGACTTCACCTTGGAGATCACTTAGCATCACCTTTACTACATCATATTCACTAAGAACAAGTCAATAAAGTTAGCCCATAATCAAGGGTAGGAGTGTCAAAGAATTTGTGGACATGTTTAAAACCAGCACAGATAATTTGATGAAAGATTGTCCCACTACTGAGAAAGGAAACATTAGAGAAAGACTACGTTTGGAAAAATTTTTTTTCTTCTCCTGATTTTGTTTACTCTTTTAGCATCAGTTTTGCATTCTCTGTTTCTTTCAGGACATTGTCATCACTTATAAGCTGTTGACTCCTAAAACCTATCTAACCTCGACTCCTCTTCTAAGCACTAGTATCTCAAGCTGCTTGTTGCTTTTAGGATGTCTCAACATCATCTTCAATTTTAGCTCTTTAAAATCAAACATCCCATTTTTTCTCAAATTTTCTCCTTTTCTTGAAATCTTCTTTTCAGTTAATGGAGAAATCATTCTTGTTCAATCTCTTAGATTTGTTTTTGATTCCTCTCCCTCAGCCCAATCCCAATCAATTGCCTGGTATGGTCAAGCCCACCTTTGACAGCCACCTTACATACACCTATTAATTATTTTCCTTTCTTTATGCTTTTTAAACATTCTTTTTCTGTCTTATTCACAATATTCTGGACAAGTAATCTTTTTTTTTTTTTTCTGATCCTTTCTAGAATACATCAGCTTATTCTCTTATCAGGATTTTGCTCTTGGATGTTCCTGTTTCTTTAACAATTTTCCCAGAAACATTTACATAGCATGTTTCTGTCATTCATTAATTTATCTGTTCGGGCTTCCCTGACCACCATTGCTGAGGTGTCTCCCCATCCTAATTATTCCTTTTTACTCTTTTAATTTTTTTTTCATGCAACATATTATTGAAAATGATCCTTTTATAATATGTGTAAATGATATATCATTTTTTTGCTGATATCTCATTAGAATGTAAGCTTTATGTGGTCAGACACAGTATGAGTTTTGTCTGTTATATTACTAGAATGTCTCAAAGAGGGAATGAGAAGTAGTAAGCACTAAACAAACATTTATTGAATGAAGGTACAAATAAATGGAATGTGTAGGCATTATTACGTCTATAGCCTTCTGAGTGGCCCTTTCATTCATGAAGCTTTTCTTTTCCATTCTAGCTAGAAGTGATCACTTCCACTTCCAAACTCCACAGACATTTATTATGCATTCTTCTGTTGATGATTGCTGATCTGTGCTAAATACGTCCAATGTGCTACCTTGTAGTTTCTTTTTCAATTCTCATTTATAACTTTTACTTCTTCAACTAAATTTTAAACTCAAATTGCTGGTTATTTTTCAAGCAATTAATACATTAGTAGAGGCAAGTAATATGAACAGACTTATACCTGCATGGATTTATTCTACATAAATTCATCCCATGCATCCAAATTCTTTTTAATTCCAGAAGGTGACACATTTGATGACTAATAATAGTGATCAAATATTGAATACTTAATATGAATCCAATGCTATGCTAATATGTCTCTCTACATTATCTCCTTTATCTTCATACTCATCTGTTGTGGTGATGATTGATTTCATTCCCGTTTTGTTGGTGAGAAAACACATGAGATTCAGGGAGGTTAGTGCTTGCCCTGTGACACAGAGCTTAAAGTGGCAGGACTCTTCTTTACTTCAGAACCTGCATTATTTACCACTATATAATGCAGCATCTCAGTGCAGTCTGTGTCTATATGCTCATCTAAATGAATCTCTCACTTTCAAGGCTATGATCCTAAAAAGCATTTTTACACTTGGAAACATCATGATCTCTTGGAACTTAGCATAGTAAGTAAAAAGTTTTGAAATCATCTATTAATGTTTTCAGAAAAACCCGTTTTATATTACAAAGACCCTATGTAGTTTTTTTTTCCAGTATTTATAGTTGGCTTGAAATGCAATATATTTGGCACTGGGGGTCTCCTTTATGTGATTTTATCAAGTCACAGCACAATGCTGTTGTAACCCATTTCTGCTCTTTTAAAAATTATTATATTTAAAGCAACAGTTTTCAAGATCTAACCTTCATCTATATTGGAAGAGTGAACTGTTCTTTCTGTATATTACTCTATATATTACCCTGTAAGCCCACCTGTACAGTGCACAGGAGCAGGAAGTAATAATTACCTTCTGATTCTTGCATGTAAGGGAACTAAACTGAATATAAGAAGAGCACAACTTTTTAAAGTCATACTATTAGATATAAAACCATATTATCTCAAAGTCACAGTTAGCAATATTGCAGTTGGCAAGGTGCTAAAATATTATATACTCTACCTTAGTGAATGAGCAAAATATGGAGGAGCATTGGGAAGAAGTTAGAGAAACAGGGATCAAATCCCTTCTTCACCACTTCCTAACCAAGTGGCCTGGAGGACATTAATTAATTTATTTAAGCCAGTGAGTGGTTCTCAATGATGGCTATACTTTAGAAACAGATGGGAGCTTTAAAAAAAATACTGATCATGCCCCCACTCCTAGAGATTTTAATTTAATTGCATTAATGTAGGGGATTGCACTTAAATCAGAACTCTCAGGTTGGGACCTGTGTACCAATAATTTTAAAAGATTACCAGGTAAATCCAATGTACAGCCTAGATTTGGAATCAATGACTTAATCTAGTCTAACATAAACTTTAATTTCCTCATCAGGAAAATATAGATAATGATATCTACTTCCACAAATTGTTGTGAGAGTTTGTCAAGATAATGTATATAATGCCTGGTACATAGTAAGAACCCAATAAGTAAGGTAATAGTAGTAGTAGAAGTAGTACTAATAGTGCCATTACTATTAATTCTTTGTCTATGGCTATATGGAGACTTAGTTTATCCATTCGTTGATTCAAAAAACAATTGCTCTGAATCTGCTATTTGCCAGTCACTGTTCTGAGCTCTGGAGATAGATAGAATGGTTAAAAAAGCAGCCACGTTTTCTATTTTCATAGAACTCACCTTCTAAGACATGCAATATAAAATGAACAAATAGAGAAATAGGAATAGAGTATAATTGCAGCATAAGTACTGTTAAGAAAAACTAAGAGAATGACAGCCTGCACTTTTGGGTGCCATGGTTAGGGAAGTCTTCTCTGAGTTGCCATTTTAGCAGTGCACTGACTTGAAGGTGGAAATACACACATATCTGAAGAAATTATAGCCCAAGCAGTGAGAACATCAAGTACAAAGGTGCTGACATTAGGTTATTGACATTTCCATAATGCACATAATATATGACAGTATATATTATCTCACATATTCTTTTGATATTACAATGAATTGGTTATCAGCAAGGCATAATTACCCCTACTTTACAGAAATGGGCAATGAGATTCATTAATATTCAGTGTCATGTTAGGGTCCTATAAAGTGTAGCAAAGTTGAAATTAAAATTCAAGACTCAATTTATCTTTCTCTAAAGTTACTGAAATATGCAGTATTTGAAGAAATGGAAATGTCTTTTCTTATATATGTTCATAATGGTAATTATATTTTTACCTATCAGGAAATATTTGAAAACATCTTTGGCCTATGATTATATTCACTGAAATATTCCAACATAAAATAATATATTCAAAGGAATGGCAATAAAGGAGGGGAATATTTGGTTATACAAGTATAAAATTAATGGTGAAAAATATATACAGCGAAATGGATTTCAAATAATAACTAATAATTGGCAGAGGAGGTGGCAGTTAATGCATATAGTATCTATTCATATTTAATAAACATATACAGTTCTGGATGGATAAAGATTATAAAGTTTTTGTAGTGTACATAACTTCATCTTCCCACATTTTCTGCCCTCATGATAACATTTATGTGTGCACGTGCACACATACATATGCATACTGTCTCACCTTAGTTTTGGGAGTTAAAGTAGTTTTTTGGTTAAGAAGACAGACTTTGGAGTCAGATGTATATATATTTAATTTCATGCTCCATATTCTAACTGTCTATATGACTATAGTCAAATTACTTAAAAGCCTCAGTTTTCTAATGTATAAAACAGAAATAACCAAACCCATTTCATACAGATGTTACATATATATCAGATATTTGGCTTAATAGCAAGCTTGTAGAAGTCCTAAAACCCTATTTGCTTGGTTTGACTGGATAAACTTAGTCCTTGTGAGTTCCTGTTTCATGAGTAAGGAGAGCAGAACCATGCTAAACAGAATGAACCAGGCCTGACTTGAATCTGATACCTGGAAAAACACAATCTTTCCCTTCAAGTTTCATAGCATTTTAATAACAGCCACCCTGCTAGGGATGTCACCAAGAAACATCTGTCCTGTTAAAGTGGTCCTTCTCTTGGATAATAAAGCTAAAATTATAAAATGTGGGTTAGAAGTGTTTCCCATCAATAACCTTAATTAATTAATTAATTAATGGGCAGCTCTGTGTAGAGGAGGTTCTTTGGCAGGAGGTACTGCTGCTCAAGCTTGAACGTGCAGAGTAATCACTTGGGGAACTCAATAAAGGCAGGTTATGACTCAGTAGGTCTGGGCTAGAGCCTAGATTCTGCATTCCTAGCAGGCTTCCTGGCAATGCTGGTGCTGCTGCAGATCACACTTTAGCAAGCGTATAAGAAAGACTATTGGATCAGAAGTTGGAAGTCCTAGGAGGCCTGTTATGTGGCTTTTGAACCAAGTCTCCTGATGTAAAAATGGGAATAATCATACTATCCTGCTCTCTTCCCCGCTGGAATGTGACTATTAAAAGACTCTGTGTGTGTCTATGTGTGTGTGTGTGTGTAGAAAGAGAGAGAAAGAGAGAGAGAGAGAGAGAGAGAGAGAGCAAGGGAGCTGAGTGCTTTTAAACTGCAATATGTTAAATGTAAATGACTCTTCTTAATTATCTGAATACATAATAAGATAATGTAGCATCCCTTAGCTCTCAGAAATCTTGAGGAACAAAGCATTAACTGAGTGCTTCTTTTGTACTATGTCTTTTCCACCTCTTTCTAGCCACAGCTCCTTCCCCCCAAATAAACACACCTATTAAGACTTCAGATGGGGAAACAAGAGATATGACTTGTTATCAGAAAATATTTCAGCATCTGTGAAAGTCACATAATATAAAAAATGAATTTTTATGCTTTAGAATATTCTTTTTCTAATGAAAATAACAAAAATTTGAAAGAGGACATGGATTTTAAAAAGTTGATCTGTAGAAGTTCCAGGTATTGCAGGAAATTGAGTACCATTTTGAATCAAAGAGACTCCTGCAGTAGCATGGGCTTATCCTGAGTATCATCTGCTGTAACATCTTTACCTTGCAATATGAAATCATTTAATGAGAAAGAATTTTACTTGTCATTGTTTCTGGCATCAGGATGAAATTGTAGCTATTATAGGTTGGGGGGGAAAGTAACGTTACCTTATGTTTCTAAAATGGCTGCCCTCATATCATGATTTTTTCCCTCTTTATGCCAGATACTTATAGCAAAGACATTATCATCACCTCTAAAAGAAGCACTGGCAATCATTGAAAGAACTGTCATCTATCTTAGATAATGGCAATTTAACCACATGGTAAAATGCTATTGTCACTTGATGCATTTTGATGGGAAGAATGTCACTGATGTTTTATTTCTTCCATGAATTTTAATGGGAAAATAAATCATTAGTGCCAAAACTGACTACAGTATACTTCTATGACACTGTAAAAATTGTGCATTTAAAAATTGACAAGTGCTTTCTTGTGTGTTTTCTTAAAACTATGATCATTTCACATATATTACACACTTAAAAATACCTTGGGAGGGCGATTTTCTTCTCTGTTTCCTCGGCAGTGATGATCTGGCTTCTTGTGAAGGTATAGCAGAAGGTAGGAGTCTTACATGGGGGACATTCAAGGCTAATTATGAGGATTTCTATCCTGAGGACCTGTCTTTAAATACATCTTCTTACAAGATTGTCTGGAGGTAGAAAGGGAGGGTAGAGTTAGTAAGATCTCAGTTTACTTGACATTCTATAGTTTAAAATTACTTTTTAAAAAAGGCAGTTGATAGAGATTTTATATCTATAATTAATATTTTAGATATATATTTTGTTTTTCTTTTGAGGCATTCCAAGTTTTGTTTCACAGGACCACCATAAAAACCAACACACAAGTTCAGTTCACCTGATCATAAGTCAGTTTGGAGGTTTCCCAGGCAAACATAGAATCACTGAATAAGGCTTGCAAGGTTCAAGTTAAACGCAGGAAGACAAAAGACACACATATCCCTAGGTGCTGCCTGGAAATACTTGGGCAGATTGAGATCTAGAAATAGACTGACGTCAGGCAGGTCTCTGTGAGTCACCTCATTTGAGAAAACCCAAACTTCCTTTTTTCAAGTCCCTTGGTGTTTCTCAAGCATACTAGCCAGGTCTCTCTGTCTTTAATAATTTGAAAGGATGCCAACTCATCTCTCGTCCAGACTTGGCTGCGGAAAGGAGGATGGAGGCTCAGTGCCATCCGAGTCCAGAGGAAATGAATGGCACAGCTGAATATCATCAGGATAATGATGGTATCTCGTTGCTCTCTAAATCTATTATTTGGGACAGAAATAGAGAAGGGGATTTTCCTGGCATTTCAATTATAAGAATTAGAAGGAAAATGTGAAAAATGTAGAGGCAGTGAGGGGAAAGTTTTGGACAGAAACACAGGGTGCACTTAACTTTCTTTTTTCTCATTAGAGAATACAATATTGCAAACCAGAGATTTTCTTTCAGTTTTAAAACAAACCATTTTCTAAATGATTTAACTTTCTAAAAATATGCAGTGGAATTAATTTTTGTTAATTGGTTGTCTTAATATTAGAATTTTAATGAAGGAAGCAATGTGTCCAAAACTTGGACACTCTCTAAATCATCTTTGCCTCATCTCTTATTCTAGTCACTGCTGTGACCAGTTAAGATTTCTGCAGGTGCACCTCATCATCCCTCTCCAGCATCTTGCTTCCTGCCCTGTAGCCTCTCTGACACCTGGGATGGGAAGCATGTGAACTTGCTTGGCCTTTACGCAAGTGCTAAGAGAAATTACACAGGTGCTAATACTTTATGAATCAATTCTTGACCTAAAAGGAAATACGAACAAATAAATAAATGCATTTCCATTTTTTTTCGTGAAGTTTCCTCTGCTTTTCTGAGGGGAATTTTACAAGTTTCATCAGAAGTTTCTATAGGATCAAATAATAGTTACCTAGAGTGGTAGCAAATTGGATGACACGCCCATTTATTGTCTTTTCTGCATTCCAGGCCTGTTTCACTGCCTCACCTGTTCCTCATTTCTTCTCCTTGAGACCAATAAAATCGCTCACACATAAGCCTTTGTCTCTGGCATATTTTCTGAGTAGCTTAGTCTAAGACAGGTAATTTCACATCCCCCCAACGCCCTTTTGGCTTTCAGTCTCCATTAGATGGATCCTATCAATCTCTTCTTAACCTTTTGTTTGGTGTCGTATAATTAGATTCCCTGTGTTTGAGGAATATTCACAAAATTATATCTCCAGGGAATGATCCTACAGGAAACTCAAGGAGAGCAAACATCTCTGTTTCATTCCTCCCTGGTTCTGTGTATGGCCACGATCCCAAAGGGAATTCAGATCATTTCCCTAACCCACGTGGGCATTGTTTGTGCGTATCTCCAGGGAATGATGAAATAACTGAAAGGTTTCTAGGGAGTATATACCAAAGACAATTTCTTCAAAGATGTATAGTTATTGCTATTTTTGTTGTTGTTTCTGTTCTGTGGTTATATTTGGGCATAGGGGAAAATAGCAGTTGCTGATACAATTTTCTGTGGCTTACTGCAGGAGGTAAAAATGTTGCACAGCTTCCCACCCAGGAAGACATTATGTAGACATTTTTCACTGCTAACAGGATTTCATTATCAGGTAGAATACTAACTGTTTGAATTGATTTATAGACTAAATAAATATAATTTTATTAGTTCCTTCTTCTTGGTGATGGTATAAATACCATGGGAAATTTATGACAATTCTGACTTCTTGTATCATGCAAGTTATTTTTCTACATAAAGACATTTATCAAACAGTTTATTAGGTAATCAACTATTCATCCTTTCAGGCCACATGATCTTTAAAATTTTATTAAGTGCACTATCCATACCATAAAAATAAAACACAGAAAATGTGAAAAGATTTATGCATTACATATTTATAAGGCCTTGGTTTTCAAAGACCAGGGAACTAAGAAATGTGTCTAAGTATTGGTGTAAATGGCTTACTAATAAGAAATATTTTCATGTATTCATACATGAAAAAAATTTACATACTATAAATGTACATAAGTAGTGGTGTGGTAGTATTTATATTAATATGTATTCATATATGAAAATAAAAAAGCTATAATGACAATTGTAATATTTTTCAGTAATACTCTATTATAACATTACCTCAAAAATAAACTAAAATTGACAAAAATTAACGAATATTTATAGCCTACTAGATAAGAACTTAGCTTTGGCATGTAGCTGCCCTGGGTTTAGACGAGCTTGGATGAGTTATTTAACTTCTCTAATCTCAGTTCTATTCTTTGTAATATTCAAATAATAATAACAAATAATTAGCAACTTACACTTATACAGTGCTTACTGTATACTAGGTAAGCTTTAAGTATATTCACTACTTTGATCTCAACAAACTTATGAGGTACTTTATCATCATTTCCCTTTTACAAATGAGGAAACTGAGGCACAGAGAGATTCATTGACTCACCATGGTCAACTTGATTATAGAGCCAGGATTTGAACCATGTAGTCAAGCTCCACTGTCTGAGCTATAGTTCTTAAAAGTAATACAGTTGACCCTCTCTATACTCAAATTCAACCAACTATGGGTCAGAAATACTCAGATAAAAAATAACAATGCAATAAAAAATAGTACAAATTTAAATTCCAATAAAATATAAAATAGCATTTACACTGTATTAGGTATTATGAGTAATCTAGAGATGACTTAAAGTATATGGGATCATGTGTATAGTTTATATGCAAATACTAGGCCATTTTGTATAAGGTATTTGAGCATCCTCAGATTTTGGTGTGAGGTGGGTGTCCTGGAACCAATCCCCCTGAGGATATCATACGACAACTATATTTATCTCATAGGCATTATGTTTTATTTTGTTCTAAATTATTAAATACTATAAAATAGGTAAAGCTCCCCATACAATGCCTGGTATATAGTACACCCTCATTATAAGGTTGTTGGTACTTGCGTTTGCTGTCATTTGTAGGGATAGCACCACTGATTTACACTATGTAAAACACTTCAGAACATTTCCCAGCACAGGACTTTCTTGAAAGTAAAAGATTCTACAACACAAGGTAACAGGAATACATTTTGAGTTAACAACTCATCCAGCCTTCTTTAGAATTTAAAAATATGTTCTGTTTCCTTTGGGGAAAAAAAAAGAACCAAAAGAAACATTCCAATATAGTCACAGCCAGGGCTAAAACAACTAGCCAGTTTAAGGTAAAAATCAGTTTAATATGTATATTGGGTAGGGCACTAAAATAATAAATAAAGTTGACATATACACAGATGTAATATCAAATAATTCTTTTTACTAAGCAATTTGGTTTCAGAGGTAAATTTCTATATTTATACTTAAGATTTGTTTGCAGTTACTCTTAATGTTTATTCTAAATCAACATCAGAAAAAACAACAAACAAACAAAAACCACAGAACCATGATATTTGGAATATATATATAGAAGTTATAGACTCCTGGGTCTAAGATGGTGGACTAGAAGCAGCCAGCACATGCCGCTCCCATGGAGAACTTGAAATAGGCAAGTAGATATTCAATTTCAGATGGCTCGTTGGGGATGAAGCATCAGGATTCAACAAAGAAGTGACAGGAGGCATTGAAAGCAAGGGATAAGGAAATAGGGAGGCCAGCCCAGCTGGATTGGCAGTAACTGGGAGAGGCATACATGTGTGGGGAAAGGACAGATGAGAGACCCCAGCACCCTATAGTCCTTCTGCAGGCTTTGCAATCAGAACTATGAGAAGGCCTCTCCACCCTGTGGGCCTCTGGAGTGACACGGGAGCTTCCTGGAAACTGTGTAGCGGCACTGCTCCAGGGAGGAAGAATAGAACAAACTAGGTATAGAGGGAATATACCTGAAAATAACAAAAGCCATATGTGACAAACCCACACCCAACATTATACTGAATGGGGTAAAGTTGAAAGCATTTCCTGTGAGAACTGGAACAAAACAAGGATGACAACTTTCACCACTTCTATTTAACATAGTGCTGGAAGTCCTATCCAGAGCAATCAGACAAGAGAAAGAAATAAAGGGCATCCACATCGGAAAAGAGGAGGTCAAACTATCCCTGTTTGCTGAAGATATGTCTTATGTCTATAAAACCTTACACATTCCTCCAACAGACTCTTAGAATTAATAATGGAATTCTGTACAGTCTCAGGTTATAAAATTAATGTACACAAATCAGTAGAATTTCTGTACACTAATAACAGCCAAGCTAAGGATCAATCCAAGAACTCAATACCATTTATAATAGCTGCAAAAAACAAAACAAAACAAAACAAAAATCTATGTATATACTTAACCAAGGAAGTAAATGGTCTCTGCAAGAAGAACAACAAAACATTGATGAAAGAAATTATTGATGACACAAACAAATGGAAAAACGTCCCATGCTCATGGATTTGAATTGAATACTGTTAAAATGTCCATACTGTTCAAAGTGATTTATAGATTCAGTGCAATTCCCATCAAAGTACCAATGTCATTTTTCACAGACTTAGAAAAAAAATCCTAAATTCCATAAGGAATCAAAAAAGAGCACAAGTAGCCAAAACAATCCTAAGCAAAAAGAACCAATCTGGAGGGATCACATTACCTGACTTCAAATTATACTTCAAGGCTATAGTAACCAAAACAGCATGGTACTGGTATCAGAGCAGACACACAGATCAATGAAACAGGATAGAGAACCCAGAAATAAAACCATACATCTACAACCAACTGATCTTCAACAAAGCAGACAAAAACATACACTGGGGAATAGATCTCCTGTTTAATAAATCATGGTGGGAAAATTGGATAGCTATATGCAGAAGAATAAAACTAGATCTCTACCTCTTACATATAAAAATTAACTCAAATTGGATTAAAAACTTAAATGTAAGACCTGATACCATAAAAATTCTAGAGAAAAACTTAGCAAAAACTCTTCTGGATGTTGGTTTAGGCAAAAAATTTATGACTAAGACCCCAAAGGCAAATACAACAAAAACAAAAATAAATAAATGAGATTTAATGAAACTAAAAAATTTCTGTAGAGCAAAAGACATCATCACCAGAGTAATAGGCAACCTACAGAATGGGAGAAAATATACATCTGCCAAAGGATTAATATCCAGAATCTACAAGGAATTCAAACAAATCAGCAAGGAAAAAACAACTGCATTAAAAAGTGGGCAAAAGATGTGAACAGATATTTTTCAAAAGATGACATACAAATGGCCAATAAACATATGAAAAAATGCTGAACATCATTAATCGTCAGGGAAATGAAAATTAAAGCCACAATGAGATACCACCTTACCCCAGTCAGAATGATCATCATAAAAACTCAAAAAACAGCAGGTGTTGTCATGGATGCCATTGAAAAGGAACACTTATACACTGTTGGTGGGAACGTAAATTAGTACAACATCTGTGGGAAACAGTACGGATATTTCTCAAAGAACTAAAAGTAGATCTACCATTTGACCCAGAAGTCCTACTACTGGCTATCTACCCAAAGGATAAGAAGTCATTTTATAAAGAAGACACCTACACCACACTCCTATGTTTATCACAGCACAATTCAAAATTGCAAAGACATGGAATCAACCTATGTGTCCATCAACTGATGAGTGACTAAAGAAAATGTGATTATACACACACACACGTCCACACACACCATGAATTACTACTCAGTATGAAAAAGAATGCAATAATGTCTTTTGCAGCAACTTGGATGGAACTAGAGGTCATTATTCTAAGTGAAGTAACCTAGGAACAAGACAAAACAAATACTGCATGTTCTCACTTACAATGGGAGCTAAGTAATGGGTGCATATGGTTATATAGAGCATCTTAATGGACACTGGAGACTCACAAAGGGGGGAGTGGAATGAAGGATGAAAAATTACCTATTGGGTAAATTGTACACTATTTAGGTGATGGGTAATTTAAAAGCCTAGACTTCTCCACTAAAAAAATAAAAATAAAAAAGTTTTTTCATCTTTCTGATTGGTTGGTATAAAATGTTTAGTTTTTAACAAATGTAAAAATTAGGAATTTCTCTAAAAGTATTTAGGAACATTTATTTTAATACCTTAAGGTATTTCTCTAAGAATAACCTCTTAGCCAAAAAGATTCATCACTGACCTTTTTTTTCCTAGGGTAACTTGACAGCCCAGACATAATAAAACTCTGTCTTCCTTGGATGTTGAATAGATAGTGAGATCTTCATTATCAGATGTGCTTACAAGTAAGAAATTTGTTCTTCCAATCGTATGACCACAAAGGAATGTTGAGAATTCCAATTCTATTTTTTGGCATGAGCTGTAGAACTAAATGAATATGGAGGCTACAAAAACTATTGAGAAAAAAGCAACACGGTAAAAAAATGAACAACAAAAAATAGCACCATTGTCATTAATTGTGGTTATACAGCAATGTTTTATTGTGTAGTGTTTTTAAGAGCTTAGGGTTGGGCCTCAGAGAGTGTTTGAATCTCGTGTCCACAAGAGAACATGAGGTCTACAGGAGTTTAGCAGCAGGGAAGCAGATACATTTCAAGTGCTTAACAGCTTCTCTAGTGGCAAGTCTCATAGCATTACCTTAAATATTTCATTATATCCTATTTTGTGATTGACATTAGTTCATCTGATTAAATATTTAAAACATATGCATACAGCCAGTTCCAGATATATTGTCCCCCACACTTTTCCATGAGGCTTCTTTCCTTCATCTCCACATACACAGCACCCTCATTCTGTTTCTCTGCATCTCATATCTCCCAGGTTAGTTTCTAAGTCAGTACTACATTTCCTGCGGGTGTCATCCATTCAATAAACACTTATTGATTGCCTACAAGACAAATTGAGGACCAATCAGTAAGTAATAAGATATGATAATTGTTCTCAAGGGACTCACAGTATACCGAGGGGGAAAAAAAAGACAGAAGATAGTAGTACGTAATAAGATAGCTCATACAGATAAACAAAATGGGAATACCGGCGAGGGGACTGGGATTGGGCCTCTCAGGGAAAGCTTTCCCAGAGGAATGCCAACTGAAATCCTAAAATTTTAGTAGGAATCAGATAAAGGATAAAAAGGACCTGGGAAGAAGGGTATTTAATTTTGTTTGAGTTAACAAGACTTTTATTTCTTTCTTGAATGTTAAAACAATCTTCTATTAACTAGCTTTAATATGGTAGCTTTCCACTATAATGGAAGCTGAATTTTGTGCCTTATTACCATAATTCTCTTTTACCAAAACTTCTTGGTAAAGTATAGAGCAACGAGAAAGGAAATGAGCAAAAATCAAAGAGATTGTGTAGAAAAAAGATATCCCACTAATTCAGTAGTTCTTAATGGGGGGGGGCTGGATTTTGCCACCTGGGAGACATTTCACAATGTCTGGGAACAATTTTTGATTGTCACCACTGGGGTTGGGGGGGAGTGCTGGGGACGCTACTCATATCTAGTTGGTAGAAGACAGGAATGCTGCTAAACTTTCTGCAATGCACAAGACAGCCCTCCATAACAAAACAATTATCTAGTCCAAAATGCCAATGATGTGGAGGCTGAAAAGCCCTTCACTAAACTGATAATTATGCATAAACACAAACCGGGCCAGTATGTAGTACTTTTTTTAGTTTGCTGAGGGGCATGAAAGAAGCAAAAGTAGGAAGTTCACTATTTTTTATCACTCACATAGGTTGATGCTAATGGCCTAGTGATTATTTGCAAAGGTGAGAGTGATGCTTTCATAGCCTGTAACCTTTGTATTTTGCTCAGAGAATAAGGTTTGCACATTGTTTTAAAAAATATCCTGGTAAGGAGATACCATGGCATCTTGAAGAGTTCAGTGCAGTTTATATTTATTGACTTCTAAAACATTAAGTTGTTTTCTTGTTTCCGGGTGAAAACACTCTGTGGCAATTTTTTTAAGGTGCTATCTATAGCCTTGGAAAGGAATCTGTAAGAATTTTGACTACAAAGATGCTTATATGGTGATAGAAACAGGTTTACGAGGGCTTCTGTGTCATACTATTTATTACCTTAGTGACTTCGCCCTATATAGGGTCTGGGCTCAAGCTTTGCCATCTTAGAAAATTATCCTCATATTTGTTCCAGGTTGGTTATATGAGGGGTATTAATTTTCCATACTAAGCTCACATACCAAAAAAAAAAATGACTATTGGCAAAATATTTATTTAAAATGACATTGAGGGAGGAGACTAAAGAGACACGATGAATAATTGCAATATGGTATCTTAGATTGGATCCTGGACAGAAAAGGACATTACTTTAAAATCTTGCATAAAACTGAGAAAATTTCTATAGAGTCTGGAATTCAGTTAATAGTAATGTACCAATGATAATTTCTTAGTTTTGATAAATACACCATAGTTATGTAGGATGTTAACATTCTAGGGAACTGGGATAAGAGTATGTATGAATTCTCTGTACAATCTTTACAACTTTTCCATGAATATAAAATTATCTCCCCCAAAATTGTATTTCTAAAATAATTATTGAGGAGGAGAATGAAATGAATAAATTGGCAAGTAGTTTTTAGTTTGTGAGCCATTTCTTAAAAAAAAACTAGTTGTAAATTAGAAGCACTAAAACAGTTTATTGCAATTGTGTAACTCAAATACCAGTTTGCAATTATGTTTTCTAATTCTCTTATTTCCTTGAAATCACAATCTGCTTATTTTAATTTTACATCAAAATGAATATGTCAATCAGACATTACAAACTACAGGTTTGTAGTCCAGAATTAGCTCAAATTTATTTGGTCATTAGAGGATGATATATTTTCAATGATTTGTCAGCATTTGAAAATCAAAGATTTTACACAAGGGTCCAGATTCCCAGTTTCTCTCGAAAAATCAGAAGATACGGCAAAACTTGGCCCAGGATTCATACATGTCTGAACATTTTGAATAAAAGTGTCCTCCCTCATACTGGGCGTAGGCTGGCCAGATGGCTGTGCAACTCCTCCCTTTTGTTCACACTCCCGTCCCATTTACCAGGTAGGTCAACTGTGTGTCTTTCAGCATGTAATATCTGATTTATATTTCACTTCTCAATCTTACATACATACCAACCTTTTGTATTTTTGCTTGTTTAAAATTTTGAGAGGCTTAATTAAGCTAATTTGCCTGTCAGCTTATCAGGCTACACAAATTATTTCCTGGAGTTCCACTTATGAAACCTTTTTACCCTGTTTATAGGCATCAAAATTTTCTAAGTTTCACCCAACTTGTTCCAGTATTGCAGATAAAGGATGGATCCATTTTCCTTTCTCTTCCAATGTCTACATAATTTGGGACAAATTTTTTTGTTTTATATAGCTCTGAATGGTAGCTTTGTGGTAAGACTTCTCTACTTTCCAATATTTTTTAAATTTTTAGAACTTTTCCTAGATTGATATGATAATGCCATCCCAGTTGGCAGTCTCCCAGAAATAGCAATGAGTAATATAAACTCAGTAAGAGATCTTGATGGTTGGCATTCTGTAGAATCTTATGTTTTGTTCTTGGAATTAATAATAATTTTTAAAAATATTATTCTTTTGCTTAGAGCAGTAGACTCTTCTGTTTATCTGTGTTTCTAATATCTTAGGATTCACTGACCCAATTCCCTACTAGTAGTCTCCTAGTTGGCAAGATTTTTTTCTTTTTTCTCTTCTTGTCTTTCTTTCTTTTTATGAAGGTTTTGAATGCCACTTTAGAGAAATATTCTACTTGTTAAACAGGAAAAAATTTCTAATGAAACCCCATTATTTTGAGAAATGGTTGGCTGTCATGCTGCCTTCATACCACCAAGGATTCATTAAGCCTATTAGTATAAATAAAACAATTAGAAGGCAGAAGATGATAAGCCTACCTAAAAAAAACTGCTTTGAGATACTTTAAAAATTGCTTAGCAGCATCATTTCCACACCAAGAGCCACAATCTGTCCACAGTAATTCCTAACAATTCATGGAAGCATAGTTATAGGATTGTAAGGAAACATTAACAGTTTGATTATTGGATATAGTTGAAAGAAATAAAATTTTATTTCTTTAAAAAATACTACTTAATCCAGATTTTTTTTATGTGCTTCGTCTCTATTTACCATGCCTTAAATTATCTTGTATTAATAAGCCTTTAATTTTTTTAAGGAAGAATACTTTCTAATCTGACTTCTCAGGCTATATAATAAGAATCCCAAATATATATTCTCAGGGCACCCTGTACTGTTCTTTTGTAGTGCTTTTGCTGATTATATAATTAACTATCTCTTTCCCTAGAATATGTGTTGAATGAAAGCAGGGCCTGATTCACAAATGTGTGGTCGTAAGTTCTCACACAACTGAGTGCATCATAGCTTTTAATATATAATGTAGATTTAATATTATATTTAATATATAATGTAGATTAAATGAATGAATATATAAATAAGTGAATAAATATATTGTGTCTGCATTTAAAACAGAATATATATTTCAAAACAAGTTGTACATTGTAAATATATACAATTTTTTTCAATTAAATAAATAAATAAGTGGAAACACAATAGAGCTACATCTTTGAAGATTTTTAAAGTATATGGGTAAAAATTATACAACTTGACTTTTTTAGTCTCATCTCCAGGTGTACCATTTTTACTCCCTCAGATTCATCCTGTATTTGGCATCTGGACTGATCAACTTAAATAGACATGGTTAAGTCAAGTGCCTTTCTGATACCCTCAAAGTATCCCCTTAGCTTTGACCAAAAAAACCCAAAATCTATCAACTGCCTTGGCCTACCAAGATTCTCCCCAAACCCTAGCAACCTTAGATGTTCTGGGAATTCCAATGTTTTCCTATATTCAGTGTACTGTTGATGTCCCTTTTCCCCCTACCTAGAAGCCCATTCTGAATTTCTACTTTAACCTCATGTCCTAACTTTTCCACATTCGTCTCTGACATCCTCCAAGATGCCTTCTCTAAAGTAAGTAGCAAAAATATGCATCCTTTTATGTTCCCATAGCACCTGCTTACCATTATATTAGCACTCAACAACCCACTATTACAATGATCTGTTTGTACCCATTTAAGACTGCAAGCCCCTTAAAGGATCAGGCCCTATCTTATTCATCTTTGCATTGAAATCTTCTAAGTCAGTGTTTAGTGTTGAATAAATATCTCCATAACATAATTATAACAGATCATCAAATATATGTTTGACTTTTCCCTCAGAAGAAAGTGATAACCAAATTACCCTGAGATGTGTCTTTGATAAATTGCCTTTTTATGTTGCATTTAATTGAAGCATTTAAATTGTGAAATTTAGCCTTTTTTATTTCTTATATGTAGGTATATTTCACTTTACTTATTAAATAAAATTTGTAAAAACTATTTTGAGCGTTTACTACATGTTATACACAAAGCTGACTTCTTACTATTAAGAGATGAAAAACATAGCTGCTGCCATGAAGGAGATCCATAGATAAATATATAATTGAAATAGAGTATTCATGCTCTAATAGAAGTAAAGACTTGGAAGAATAAATGTTAGTTAGCAGGTTAAGAACTAAAAAATAATATTTCAGATGAAGGAAATAACATGTTAAAAGCTATGGAAATAACTTCTAGAAATGCATTTTGAAACTATAAATTGTTAGCTGAGGTTTCCTGCTTTTGCAGATGTAGGCCAGTTAGTCTAATCCAGTTCTAAATTTTGAGGTGGTCCAAAGTCTTCTAGAAAATTTCAGTGAATTTCTTAGGCCAGTAGGTGGAGACTTAATGTGTCATGCTTAATTCTACCTTCGGATTCCTGCTTTCTGATTTTTTTATTATGTCCATTCTACATAAATTCAAGTGGACATTGCCCCAATTTCATCTAAACAAACAAAACCATTTTTAAATGTTCGGGTGATAACTTGCTCGATTAATTTTCTGGATAATTTGGAAAAGGATGAGGGCAGTACGTATCAAAGGTGGCAAATAACTTGAAACTGAATATTACACAGTTTTATTTGTCAAATCTTTTGTCCAACCAGTTGTTTGAGGTCTTTTCCCGACTTCTTCACTACACATCATCTTCATACCTTTTCTCTATTCTTACTTCTCCTCTCCTTTCCTCCTGCATGGCCCTAAGATCATTATGTTTTCTCTATATATATTCAGTGCATAGTAATCTATCCTATCTTACCTCCTAATTTGTCTTATTTTCTTACTGGCAAAATAGATTAAGTTGGAATTTCATTTATCAAAAGCATAATGAATCAGTAATTCACATAAATCCTTTTTATTACTGATTTAATGCCATATGTGTTTTCATCTTAATACTAATGGGATGATTCACTGAAAACAAGGACCAAAGAGAGGCGGCACTGTATATAAACATGAATTTCATGACTAAGTTAAATTACTAACAACCAAGAACTAGAAAAAATGAATTTGCTTACTGTTTTTTTGCCTTGAAAAATCTGTACATTTTATTTCTCATCTCTAATAGGAATTGCATTTGCTGGGTTTTAATCAAATTTATCTGATCCTGTGCAGTCTGCTTTTTGCTGATATTAATTCTCTTCCTTTCATAGCATCTTTTCTGTTTTCCAATTCCCTGCTTTGGGTTCATTTCATTATTATTCCACATTTATATGCTTCCTTTCAGTGAAGACATGGATTAGACCCCCATTCTTATGCAGATGACACTCAGATGTATTTGAAGATTAGTCCTAATTGTTAGTCCACTTCTGACAGTTTATTAGTTTCTCATGAAGACATAGAGACTGGGATGTTCAGTTAAATATTATTAAACTAAACTACTTATTGATAGTTTCAGATACTGTCTTAAATAGCTTTTATCATTCACCTTCAGATACTTTGTGTGCATGTGTGTGTTTCATGACCAACTGTCAAGAATCTGAGAATTCTAATTGATTCAGAGAACTATTTTTATACCTGATTATCTATAGTTTAAAAATAAGTCTTTGATATTTAGGGAAATAATTCAGCATTCTTTTAGACAGATTATATTATATAATATATTTAAAAATTAAAGGAAAATGAGAACAAAATGGAATTCTGACATATAAAATATTTATATCCATATTTCTAGACATTACTTAAATTTCTACTTTTATGTTTAGATTAATGGAATAAACTACAGTGTAGGATTTCACTTCACCACAAGATAGTAAACATAACTTTGTGTATAACTTTTCTTCCTATATACTAGTAAGAGTTTTCCTTCCTAGAAAGGAAGAGAAAGAGAAAGTGTGTTTGAACATAGTCCTTCAAAGTGTATGTGTGTAGAAAGACTAAATTCTTGACACTCAACACAAAAATCTCCATTTTTAATGGAGTTCTATTTTCTGTGTGAAAACTCCTACCATGAGGTTGTTTGCTTTTTCTTTCTTTTTAATTCAATTTTTTCTCCACAATTCCTATTTGTGCCCATTAAAAGACAGCGATTTACTTCTGGTGTTAGTCTTCTCAGTTGTCCTATTTTCCATTTCCATTTTTATAATATATTTCTACCAAGTTTTATCCATTTTTATAGCAAATCTGTTATGACCTCAGTTGAAAATTAAGCCCCTTTTTATTTTCTGGGTATTTTTTTCTTCTCAGTTTACTAATTTCTTTATTAAAAATATACTACTTTGATTTGTAAAGTATTTTTTACAACTTTGAAATATTTATTTTCTGTTTGAGCTAATACAGCTTTTGTATCTCCTATAATTTTTATCTGAGAAATTTAATATCCTGAGCTATTTTATTTTCTCAAAGTCAATTTTTCATCAGTACATTGTTTTATATTCAAAGCATATACATCTGCCAACATGGGAGTGCTTTTCTTAGCATCCCTAAAGCATTTCAATTTTCGACCATCTCTAATGTTAATGGTCACGTTTTAATATTAAAAGAATAAGTTCCTATGAAATGTTACCATGAAAATGGACACCTTGTTATTGTGTACAAGTTTACCTTGATTTGGTTAAAATGAGTTGGTTCTCTATTTCTACGAGAGCCACAGGAGAAAGACTCCCAAATTACCAGAGGGGGAAAATAAAATGTATAAATAAAACAATTCCTCTTCTATGTCACATCCTAAAAATAGGCTTTCCTGATCAGTTACCTATTTCCATTGCATTTCCTAATCTGTTACTTACTCCCATAGCGACTTGTAAATCCAATTTTATCTACTAGTCTAGTATTTCTCTTTTCTTCTAGAATATAATCTCTATGAGGGCAAGGACCTTGACTGTCTTGTTGCTCTTTCCATATCCGATGCCCAGCATAGTGTTTCAAACAGAATATGCATTCATTTCATGTTTGTGGAATTCATGATTTTGCAGAATAAAAACTGTGCAGCACTCAGCTTCCCCAAATGAATTAAAAATATATTATCTAATATCCAATAGGTAAAATTTATCAGAAAAGTTATAGTTATTGTGAAATATGAACGTTCATTTTTTTCAGTAAAAAATTTGATTTAATTTAATATTTCACTAAACAAAAGTACTTAACCATGTGATTGTATTTATTTCTAGACCCAGAAAATAATATTTAATCAATAAATAATAAAAAATAATTTTGCTTTGGGTCATTAATCATATTTTATGCAATATAACTGCTTGATATCAGTTTATAACTATAAACTCAATATATAAAGAGAATTTTAAGTGCTAGATTCTCATTGAAGTTTACATAACTGTAATAAGACTAATCATCTCAACCAACCAACATTAAATATCACTCATCTATTAACAGGTAACATGCTTATGTCACTAGTTTGGAATATAAAATAAATTCACATTTTTAAAATTAAAATATAATAGCTAAGCATTGTGTTACCATTCTCTTTTTTTCCTGGGGCATACTCAGTCCCAGGAGACAGTCTTTTGCCTCCAGGGGACAAAATAAATAATTGAAATCAATCCACCAAAAGCCCCCCTCTCTGCTCCTATCAAATGTCAAGATAGACTCCTTTGTTTATCTGTACTTTTGTTGCCTATGCTTTTGGTGTAATATACAAAAGACCAATGTCAAGGAGTTTTTTTCTATGTTTTCTTGTAGGAATTACATGGTTTCAGAACTTACATTTAAGTCTTCAATTCATTTCAAGTTCATCTTTGAATATGGTATAAGACAAAGATCCAATTTCATTTTTTTTGCATGTGAATATTCAGTTTTCCTAACACAACTTATTGAAGAATATTCTTTCCCCACTGTGTACTTTTGGTGCCCTTGTCAAAGATTAGTTGACTAGGCATGTGTGGGTTTCTTTCTGGGCTCTCTATTCTGTTTCATTGCTCTATTTGTCTGTTTTATGCCAGTATCATACTGTTCTAATTATTAGCTTTGTATAGACAGTCATGCACCACATAATGACATTTCGGTCAATGATGGATCTCATATACAACAGTAGTCCCATAAGATTCTATAATGGAGCTGAAAAATTCTTATCACCTAGTGACTTCATAGCCATCGTAACATTATAGCACAACTCATTACTCACCTGTTTTGTGGTGATTCTGGTATTAAAAAACCTACTGCTCTGCCAGTCATATAAAAGTATAGTACATACAATTTTATACATTACACAATACTAGATAATGATGATAAACTATGTTACTAGTTTATGTATTTACTATATACTATACTTTCTGATCATTATTTTAAAGTGTATCTTTCCACTTATTAAAAAAAAGTTAATAGTAAAACAGTCTCAGACAGGTCTTTCAGGAGGTATTTCATAGGAAGACGTTGTTATCATAGCAGATGACAATTCCATGTGTGTTACTGTCCCCAAAGACCTTCCAGTGGGACAGGATGTGGAGGTAGAAGACAGTGATATTGATGGTCCTGACCCTGTGTAGACCTAAGCTCATGTGTGTGTGTCTCTCTTAGTTTTTAATTAAAAAAAAGTTTAAAAAGGGAAAAATATTAAAAATAGGAAAAGCTTATAGAATAAGCATGTAAAGAAAAATTTGTTTTTGTATAGCTGTAAAATGTATCTGTGTTTTAAGCTAAAGTGTTATTACAAAAGAGTCAAAAGTTAAAAAAATTAAAAACTTTATAAGGTAAAAAAGTTAAAGGAAGCTAAATTTATTTATTATTCAAGAAAAAAATTAAATAAATTTAGTGTAGCCTAAATTTACAGTGTTTATAAAGTCTACATTGGTATATAGTAATGTCCTAGGCCTTTACATTTACTCTCCACTCACTCACTTACTCACCTAGAGCAACTTCCCAGTCCTGCAAGCTCTATTCATGATAAGAGCCCATTATTAAAAAAGTGTAGCATTTCTTTATCATTTTACCATATTTTTTACCTTTTTTATGTTTACATATGTTTAGATACATGAATGCTTACCATTGTGTTAGAGCTGCCTATGGTATTAAGTACAGTAACATGCTGTGCAGGTTTGTAGCCTAGGAGCAATAGACTATCTACCATATAGCCTAGGTGTGTAGTAGGCTATTCAATTTAGATTTGTGTAGTAAGTATACTTTATGATATTTGCACAATGACAAAATTGCCTAACAACACATTTTTCAGAACATATCCCTGTTGTTAAGCAACGCAAGTCTGTAGTTTGAAACCAGGGACTGTGATGTCTTCAGCTTTGTTCTTCTTTCTTAGGATTGCTTTGGCTATTTCAGGGGAACAAAGTGGCATGATAGAATCTCAGGCCGTTAACTTTGTTACAAAGTGTGGGTGGTAAGGATGGATTCCACATCCCACTGATGGTGGTTGGGCAAAGCAGGATTAGGAAGAAATTTGAAGTTTGTGGGTAACACTTGCCCTGGCCTGACTCTATGAGATCAGAGATAATTCCCTTTTCTGACTGGGATGTAGCCACACCATGTCTCTCAATGTCCAAATCCCATTGACTACTGAAAGTTGTTCATCTTTAGGTACCAACCCTTAGCCATTTCCAGTGATTTCATATTAGTTCCTAAGAATATTTATTGTCCTGCCTCACACGGCCCAATGAGAAACACTTAAATAAGTCTTTTTTTGGTACATCTCCCATAATCTGAGCTATTCTGATTTGGGTGCACTTCATAAGGTTTGAGCTGTTCATACTCATTCATTGTTAGGTAGTAATACCCTATTAGACTAACTAATTTTCCAAAGTACAAGTTAGGTTTTTTGAAGCAATAGAAGCTATTAAATTAAAATTAACATTGCCTGTTTTGTCTATCATATCTTATGCAGCAGAAGAAACATAGTTTATTCCATTGTCAATGCAAAGTTACTCTCAGAGAATGTCAAGTTACTCTCTGATTCTATGAATCTTTATCTTTATTTCTGGCTAATGAGCAAAGAAGTCAAGAAGTCAATGTAGATATTGAAAGATAGAAATAGAATTACTTCTAATAGGGGCAAAACTACAATGTTTTCTAACTCACAGGTGAACAAAAAAAAAATGGGAAACACTACACATACATTTGGATTCAACTTAATTTTTCTAGTGGATCCATCATTCTCCATGCCACGTATGTCAGCAAACAATTCTAATAATAAAAATTACACTTCTCTGAAAGTCCTCATTGGACAGGAATATAACTTCTAGGCTCTACTAATCTCATTGGACCTCTTGGGAGAAGCCATTCAGAGCACATAGATAACTACATGATATAATCATATAATCATGTTGGGCCTATCAGAGATTAGGAGTGATATAGTCCAACCATCTAAGTTTACAAGTGGAAGGAACTGAGGTCCAGATGGTTTGGATTTACTCAAATGCAAACACCAAGTTGAGGATGTGGGGACAGTTGAAGATACAAGAACTGCAAAGCTATTTGGACTTTATCCAAATGGCTCCTTTAAAGACATAGGCTGTCATACTCCTGATAACAAAGAAATGTTCCTTGCCAGAAATCTTTCAACAATCCTAAGATACAGCCTTAGAACAGCAGACAATAGGACTTAATTGTTCATAAAGAGTTAATGAATCCTTGGTGGATAAGAACATTCAACCTAGGGTAGAAGCTTGAATTGCTACTAAATCCAAAAGAGGAGAAGGACATTGAAGGAAACCATAAACAAAACCAAATCTTTGTTGTGACTTTCAGTATTTTAATCATTTACTCATTCATTCATTGAGTGTCTTCCATGTGGCAGGTGCTGTTCTATGCACTGAAGATACCATGGTGAACAAAACCAACCCTTGCTTTCATGAAGCTAACATTCTAATATGGAAAACAGACAATAAGCAACCATATATATGTATGTGAAGGTGATAGTTAAGAAACTAAAGTTTAGGGAGATTCATCAGAATAAGCCATTTATGGCATACTATTTGAGCAGAAACCTATACCAGGTGAGAAAAATAGCAAGTGCTAGGGTCTTAAAGTGGGAACATTCTCAGTGTGTTTAGGAATTACAAGTAAGTGAGTGGAAAGACCTTTATAGAATTTACAAATCCTGAGAATTTGTTGGAACAGGATCACAAAAGTCCTTTAATATTATAAAAAAATTTCATAAAGGAGAGATTCGAGAAGGAAAACTCAAGAAGGACAGAATAAGAGGTATACCTCAGGGCAAAATGAGCCTAGAGACAACTATAAACAAGCTGTAGTTGGTATATTCTGTGAAAAAAGAATCCTTAACCTATGAATCATAGCCTTCTTACTCAACCAAAAAATAAAATGTCAGCTTGTCTTACTTGTGTAGTTGAAACATTATATCTAACACAAATCTAAATGCCTGAAGGTTACAGTTAAAGCAAAACATATTTCATTGTACTTAACCTTATTCCTAGGGTTTTCCAAAACATAGTTAACTATATGTGTTTGACCTGAGGAAAAAATAGGAATATATTGATAGAGAGGATAGGGATGAATCTTTTTGGCTTCTGTTCCTGCACATATCAGGTTTAACAGTATTTCTCTGTGTATATTGGTTCATTTTATTCTACAAGCAAAACTGTAAAATGTATAATAGAGTCACTTTTATCTTCATTTTTAAAAACACAGGTGACATGTGAATAAGACACGCAGAGTATTGTAAAATGGCAACTCTGTCCAAGGCACTAAGAATTAAGATAATCACAGATATCGGAAATATATAAAATTTATATATTAAAAACTAAAAATCTATTAATTCTTCATAAACTGCTCAAATCAGGATGTTAGTATCTTTTTTTATTTCAAAATATTATGGGGGTACAAACATTGAGGTTGCATATATTGCCTTTGCACTGTCTGAGTCATAGCTACAAATGTGCCCATCCCCAGACAGTGTGTACTGCACCCATTAGGTGTGAATATACCCATACCCTTCCTCTCCCCTCCCTCCTGCCCAACACCCAGTGAATTCTGCTTGCATATGTGCACTTAAGTGTTGATCAATTAGTACCAATTTGATGGTGAGTACATGTGGTGCTTGTTTTTCCATTCTTGTGATAACTTCACTTAGGAGGATGGGTTCCAGCCCCATTCAGGATAATACAAGAGGTGTTAGTTCACCATTGTTTTTTGTGGCTGAGTCATACTCCGTGGTATATATATACCACATTAATCCACTCATGCATTGATGGACACTTGGGTGCTTTCCACATCTTTGCAATTGTGAATTGTGCTGCTATAAACATTCGAGAGCAGATGTCTTTATTATAGGATGATTTTTTTCCTTTGGGTAGATACCCAGTAGTGGGATTGCTGGATCAAAAGGTAGTACTACTTTTAGTTCTTTAAGGTATCTTCATATTACTTTCCATAGAGGTTGTACTAGTTTGCAGTCCCACCAGCACTCTATGAGTGTTCCTATCTCTCCACATCCATGCCAACATTTGTTGTTTTGGGACTTTTTGATAAAATCCATTCTCACTGGAGTTAAATGGTATCTCATTGTGATTTTGATTTGCATTTCCCTGATGATTAGAGATGTAGAGCATTTTTTCATGTTTCTTGGCCATTAGTATATCTTCTTTTGCAAAGTTTCTGTTCATGTCCTTTGCCCACTTTTTAATGGGGTTGTTTGATTTTTTTTCTTACTGATTTTCCTGAGTTCTATATAGATTCTGGTTATCAGTCCTTTATCAGATGTATAGCATGCAAATATTTTCTCCCATTCTGTAGGTTGTCTGTTCACTTTAGTGGTAGTTTCTTTGGCTGTGCAGAAGCTTTTTAATTTGATCAGGTCCCATTTATTATTTTTGTTGTTGCTGTGATTGCTTTTGGGGTCTTCTTCATAAATTCTTGGCCTAGGCCAATGTCTATAAGGGTTTTTCCAACATTTTCTTCTAGAATTCTTACAGTTTCATGCCTTAGGTTTAAGTCTGTTATCCATCGTGAGTTGGTTTTTGTAAGAGGTGAGAGGTGTGGGCACTGTTTCAGTCTTCTACATGTGGCTATACAATCTTCCCAGCACCATTTATTGAATAGGGATTCTTTTCCCCATTGTATGTTCTTGTATTCTTTGTCCCAAATCAGATGGCTATATGAGGATGGTTTTATGTCTGGGTTCTCAGTCCTGTTCCATTGGTCTATGTCTCTATCCTTGTGCCAGTACCATGCTGTTTTGGTTACTATAGCCTTGTAGTATAGCTTGAAGTCTGGTAAATTGATGCCTCCCTGTATTGCTTTGGCTATACAGGGTCTTCTCTGGTTCCAAAAAATATGGAATGCTTCACGAATTTGCATGTCATCCTTGCACAGGGGTAATGCTAATAGTGTCTATATTGTTCTAATTTTAGTATATGTGCTGCTGAAGTGAGCACAGATGTTAGTATCTTTATGAGAATTAGCTTTCCCATTCAGAACATGGCCCATCTTTCCATTTTTACAAGTTTTGTTTAATGTCCTTTAGGTTTTCTTTTTAGTAATTCTTTTCATAGAGGTCTTATACCTTTCTTGCCAAATATATATTTCAAAATTACATGCATATTTTTTTGCTACTTGTATGAATTGAAGTTTTCCATTTGAATTTTTAACTATTGTCATTATAAAAGAAAACTATAAATTTTCCTACATATGTATTTTTAAAGCCAACTTATGGGATTCAAATATAGCATACTTATTTTAGTAGATACATTATTAAATCTCTTGATTTTAAAAAGGCAAAAATCATATTACATGTAAATAATGACACACTGTTTCTTCAAATTTTGTAACCCTTTTCAATTTTTTTTTTTTTTACTTTGCCTAGAACTTCTAAGACAGTGTTGAATGTTACCACTAATTGTGGGTATCCACGTTTTATTCTAACTTTTAATAGCAAAAGTTGTCATATTTTATTCTATCACCTAATAGTTGTTTTGATTTTATACATTATTGTTATATTTAGAAGGTTTTCTCCTTTTTCAACTGTTTGTATTTTCTTTAGAATTTAAGTCAGGAATTTAAGCTTAATTTATCAAATGTACTACTTGACTGTAGGACATCTGCTGTAATCACATTTACTTTTTCCCTTTGCCTTGCTAAAGTCTACATTGAGGAAGAAAATTTGTATCAAAATAATGTATGAACTCAATATAATTCAATACAAATACCAATCTTTTTTACCTTGACAGAGTGATACATCTAAAGTTCATGGAAATATAAATATTAAAAGGTAATCAAGAAAATTATGAAACTGAACAACAATGGAAAGATTTGTACCATCTATATTAAAAATGATTAAACAATATGGTACTGGCAGAGGAACAATCATAGATCAGTAAGTCAATACAAAAAATAAGAGCTCAGATACATGTATGGGTTTTTTATGCCTATATGCATTTACATACATATATACATATGTGTATAGTATATATAAATATAATATAATATAAATGGCATTTTTAATTACTGATGAATGAGACATAATTTACTATTAATGTTCCTTTATCACCACCATACAAAAATAATTTGCAGATCATTAAAAAGTTTAAATGTAAAAAAATAAAACTATGAAAATATGAGAAATAAATAAAGATGGTGTTTCAACCTTAGGTTTAAAGAAACCTTTCATAAGCAAGACATAAAACATAGGACCTAAAAGAAAATAATGACAGATTTATATACATTAAAAGTAGTTTTCAGAGAAAAATTAATTCAAAGCAAAATTAAAAACAACAAAAGACTATAGGAAAATATTTGCAGCACACATAAAAATGACTAATATTGATAATTTACAGTAAGCTCCTATAAATCAATGAAGAAAGAACAATTAAAACCAGGAAAAGTGTACAAATAGAAATATCAGGGCAAAAGAAGTAGAGACAACAATAAAAACTTCTATTAAATCATATTAAAAATGTAGAGAAAAAAATGGAAATTAAAACATTGACATCTTTCACAGAATGACAAAAGCAGAATCATTGATGCTATTAATATTTTGGTGAGAATGTGGGGAACTCTTCTTTTTCTTATACTGTTTTTGAAAGTATACTGAACAAACTTCTGGAGAGTAATTTAGGCATATTTATCAAATTTTAAAATGCTTACATACTGTGACTAAGTAATGTTTCTTCTAAGAATTCATCCTACAATAACACAAGTATAAAGCACAAATAATAGCACAAGTATAAACACACAGACAACAAAATCTTTATTCATATATTGTATTTTATAGCTGGAAAGATAAAAACAAACCTTTACTAGTATTGAAAAACAAACAGCTGCAAAATCTCAGTGGCTTACAACAATAAGTAATTTTTCTATTCCATTACTTTGTATGTTGGTTGCTACAGTAGAACTGCTGCAACTTTGCTGAAATAGCAGGTCTTTTCCATATGTCTTCTCATTCCCTAACCTAGGGTGAAGGAAAGCTCCTAATCATCAGGTGCTATTTTCATAGTGGAAGGCTGTCAAAAGTTTGCAATACTTCTATCAGCTACTGTTGGGACTGTTAAAATCTATGAAATAAATTTATATGCACTGAGCTAGAACAGTTCTTATATGAGAATAAAAATTTTCAGAAAAATAGATATATAATTAGCTAAGTTTCCTAAAACACACAAAAAAACAAGAAACGTGTAAAAACACATACACATAAAAGAAAATGTCTGCAGGTGTACAACATAACTTGTTAAGTGGTTACTGTCAGGTTTGGATGGAAGCAGAAAAGGAAACCAAAATATTTACAGGTGATTTTTACTTGTCATTTTAGAATGTTTCTTCTTTCTTTTTATAAAAAACAATTATTTTCAAAATGGACAGTTTCCCAGTCTGAAACATATTTATAAGTATTATTCATCAGCATGAAGAAAGCACTTATTTTATAGTCCATTTAAGAGCTGTGCCAACTCTTATAAAGAACTTGGATATTGGTTTCTTTAGCAAACATGCCTACATCATGAAAACCACTGCACTAGCAGGTAACAGAGATGATAAACAAGGCCTTGTCCTCAAAAGACTATAAGTGTGTATATATATAGTAGAAAACAAAGCATGCCAGAGAATTACCAAGTAGTAAGTACCACTCAGAGAAACAGTATGTCCTATCAGAAAGCTGTATCTACTAACTTCAAATCAATCATATTGTGATTACTATAAAATTCTCATTGCTATAAAGTTCTTAGAATCTTTATAACTGCATTCTCTATCATGTCACTAGCAAGCACTTAAACAGTTTTATAGATGTGCTATTTAAATAATGTGCTATGAACAGTACAATCCATTACAGAACCCTGAATGGAAGAATTAGGAACCCTTCTCACAGAAAAAAGTGGCACATCAGCTTGGCTTTATTTAAATAAATAGAATTTTTTGCAGGTAAATGTAAGAAGGAATAATATTCTAGATTTGGGGAAAGCATAAAAAATGTGGAAAATTATAAAGAGTGTGATACATTCAAGGAAGAGCAAGAAGTCTGTTCTGGCACAAGCAAAGTGTATGACTGTGTAAAATGGTGGGACATTGTACAGGAAAAGAAATTTAAGCCCTCATGGGAATAATTTTATATTCTATATTAGGCAGTTCATAATTTATCCTATAGAAAATAGATATCAAATTTTCATGCAGTTAGGTAAAGTAATCAACTGTATACTTTAGAAAGATAAATGTAGTAACATTAAGAAGGATGGAACAGAGAAAGAAAATGGAGTCTAGAAAAGGAATTAAGTAGCCATTGCCAGTGCGAGAAAAATAATGAAGAAGCACTAGACACTGGGACGAGAAGAAAAGAAGGAAAATAGAGATGTTTCAGAGTAATAAATAAATCTTGAGGAATGTTTATGAATGGCAGGGAGGTGGATGGACTAGTTAAGAAATGTTTAATTTAAAATTCCTAAAAACATTTTAGGAATGTCCAGCACACAGAGAGAAAATTCATCTAGAAATCAAGAGAAATGCCAAAGTTGGTGATTTACATTTGAGAGCTATCAACATAGAAATGACCATTCAAGTCATAGAAGTGAATTAGTCTATTCAGAGAGACCATTGAACAAATAGAAAAGAAGCTATGAAGTCAATTTAGAATTATGCCTTTTAAAGGTCAGATGGAAAAAATAGAACCAGAACAAAGAATATGGTAGAGCAGAACTATTTAAAACAGTTAAGAGAGTTTAGTACTATGTAAGGGAAAGAAGAAAATTACAAACAAAGCTTACGAATACTTTGCTGCTGAGATATCAAGTATATGGAAAAAATGAAGAGATACTATTAGATTTAGCAATTAGGAGGTCATTGCTCGCATTGACAAAGCAATTTCAACACTGAAATGAGAGTAAGTGTCAGACTGAAATACTTTCAAGAGTGGATAAGGGAGAAGAAAATGGAGTAGTGAGCTTAGAAGATTTATGAGAACTTAGTAAATGGGAAAAAATGATTGAATGGTAAGTAATGTTGAAGGAAAAAATTACCATTTATTATTTTTCCATATGCAAAATAATATGATTTCAAAGTATAGAAATCATATACACACAAAATAAAAAGTACAGTAACTATTAAATCACCACAAAATATAACCCTTAAGTTGAAGAAATGCTGTCTGGAATAGATTTATGCTAAAATATAAGCTAAAGGGTAGAAACTAGTAAATAAATCTATACTTAACATCCTAGAAAGACACACTTTTAGTGACCAAAAAGTCAAGACTTGGAGTCAGAAGACCTGAGCTCAAATCCTGACTATGCTATATACTAGCAGAATGACCTTGGCCAAGTCAGGCAAACTTTTGGGCCTCCATAAACTGATCTTCAAAGTAGTGATGATAGTAACTCTTTAAAGACTTAAGTGCAAAGTTGGGCACCTGTAGTCCCCGCTTCTCAGGAAGTTGAGACAGGAGGATCACTTGACCCTAAGAGTTAAAAGCTGCAGTGAGCTATGCTTGTGCTTCTGCACTCCAGTCTGGGTAACAGAGCAATACCCCGTCTCTAAAAAAATAAAAAGAAGACTTAAGTGCATATGGAAATATACATATAACTGTATATTATTTAAAAATACAATAGATTATTATTGATAGATTAGAATAGGATAACATGGGTGGGATTTTAATGGAATGGGGCAACGAAATGCAAATCAAACATAATAGCACCAAGGAACTTTGTGCTGGTCAAGAAAGAAGTTAAGAAACAGAAACAGTATGGTCACTAGTTCTTTTATTAAGTAGAAAAAAGAAGGGTTCAAAAACTGAGGAAATATTACAACTTTTAACTTTTGTGGGAATTCATTAAAATTATTTAAATGTAGCTCTTTTATAGTCTTAGTGGTCTAAGTCACAGTTAAAAGAACAGAAAGAGTAGTTTTAATATTGATGTCTCTCAGTTGTGCTATTATGAGTCCTAGAGTACTTAATAAATTGAAATCAAAATACTTTTTAGATTGCTTAATTAATCCAAGGCTTTGCTTCACTCTCTTTGTAGATTTCTGTTAACACAATATTGGGTAAATATACCTGTCTATAATTAAACTAACCTATTTATAGTCACAGGACAATTTATCATGTCTCACACTTCTATACATAACTAGTTATTGAGTAATGTTGAAAATATTGAGCTTGTGAATCTCAGGGTGCAAAACATTCTAATTTTGATAAATGACATTAGAAAGCTGTAATATATATTTCAATGTGGTTATAATTATGTAATTTTGAATTTAGAGTCTATTTGCGAGATTTTTCTTGCTATAATTTTATGTGTGGAATATGCCCATCTTTTAAAATGCAATTTCTCTTTCAGTGAAGACGTGTGGCTCTAATCTTCAAGGACCAAGTGGTACCTTTACGTCTCCCAACTTTCCATTCCAGTATGACAGCAATGCACAATGCGTCTGGGTCATCACAGCAGTGAATACAAATAAGGTAAGGGAAAAGCATCTGTGGTAAAAAAAAAAAAATCATAATCATAATGACAAAGGCAAAGAGATCATAAGGAAAACATAATATAGAAAAATTCATAACTGAAGAATGATTTTGGCAATATTTCTTACTTATCCATTTACAAAACACATTTATATGAGAAATTTGGGAAAAAATAAAATAAAAATAATACAACTCTACTCTCAGTTACTAACATAAATGAAAACACATTAAAATTGTAAATGACTGTTTTCTGAGATGCATTTTTGAAAGTTGTAAGTACATTTTACTTTTTTAAAAAAGGAGTCATGAATAATGGCTTGATTTCTTTTGTGCCTGAAACACGTCATTCAGGTGTATTATGTCTTTATACATATCTGACTTTCATTTCAGTGTTTTTCTATTGCTATAGATCACACAGCTATTTATTAGCAATAGTTGCTTTTAATGTGCTCTGCACTAATAGATAATTCATATTATGGATATTTGAAAAGTTTAGATTGTCTTTCTATTTCATTCTAAGATGAGTAATACATCTATATGTGCATGTGCCACTGTAGTTCAAACAAAATTATAACACAAGGAGTGTAAGGGCAGCTGAAAAATTAGCTATTTTTCTTCTCCTACTCTCCTTGTAAGCTGTGATTTTATACCAAAGAAGAGGACCTAAATAGGAAAAATCAAAATTTCTCTTGGATCCTTAGATCACGTGATATCTTCTCTGGGTTAGATTAAAGAAAGCTAGGTGGTAGAGCCAATAAAATTGGGTCAAATTGTGGTTCAAATATTGATTTATAATTTACTGATAACTTTAAGTTATTTAAGCTCTCTAAAGTTTAGTTTCTTTATCTATGAAATGTGAATAATAAGGGAAAGTATTTCATAGTATTGTGAGAAATAAGATAATGCACAAAGAGTGGTTAGTAGAGTTAGTAAGTACTTGAAGTACATTAATTCATTGTTATTAAATAAAGTATACACTACCTCCCAGGATTGTCTGTGATCACTATCAAGTTCTTGAAATCTAATCCTCATAGGAGCAGAGTTAGTTTAAAAATCAGTGGTCAGTTACCTTTGCTTCATAGGAGAGCCCTGATTTATAAATCAGAACTAGATCAGAAACCTGCTCTGCTCTAAAGTATCTGTATAAACATGGGAAAATCACCAAATCAAACCCCTCATCTGCATAAAGGAAATCATTTTATCCATCCAACTTGTGTTATAAGTTCAATTCAATGCAACACCTATTGATTTACATCTCTGTGAAAATTGTTTGTTAAGAAAATAAAAAATCGTGAAGTTCTTGAAAAATTAACTAACATTTGTTGAACATTTAGCAGCATACTGTATACTATTCTCAGCACTTTTTTTCTAGAACTTTTTGTGAATTATTTAATCCTTATAAGACTACTATTAGGGAGAGGGATATCTTATCATCTGCATTTAAGTGAAACTCTAAAATAACTTGTCCAAGATCACATAGCTAGCAAAGGTTAGAGTTGTTTACTTTATAAGATGTGTGTATGTAGGATGATATATCTCACACTAAGATATGTCTCTTTTTCTAAGACAGGCATGAAGCAAATCTATCATAAGGTGTGGAACAAACACAATGTATTAATCTTGCATTGAGATATAAATCTTTTTGTATCTGGCAGTTTCCTATAATTGTCATCAAAATGTGGTATTATCTCATGTTCTATAAGATATCTGCTTTGCTAACTTTAAATCATTCTCATTACTGAATTATCTGAAGTTTCACAGTGGTTGTCACATATCTACTTGTTTATCTTACCTAATCTGCTAAACTTTTATCTCTTATTTTTCTCACCAAAACTGTAATTTATTATTTTAGGAGGACATACTTACTCTCACCTCTTAGCTATTCGTATCAAATAGCTAAATGTAGACATTACATTCTGATCTGTTGGTTTATCTCTATTTTAAGATGTCCTGTAGAAATTGTTTTAAAAGGATTTTTAAGCCATAGTAAGAATTATATTTTACATTGTGGCCCAGTTCAAACACGCACACACACATACACACAGTTCAAATACACACACACAGAGTTCCACAAATATAGACTTCTACAAATATTTTCTTGCTACATAAATACACTTTTGTATTTTCTACTCTAATCTGTTATAATCTATTTATTTTTAAAATACTGGTCATACCCTACTAAATCAATTTCATGATGCACTAACAAGTTATAGCATGTAATTTGAAAAACACTGTTGGAAGTATTTGTTTCCACAGATTACTACCTTGGAACCCTTTTCAGAAGGCAATTGCTAGCATAAACCATAAACACACAGTTCTGCTAGTCAGTATAAATCCCAGTTAACAAAAGTGATTAATACTTCAATATCTATAATTTTCTTCAATAATTACTGCACATGTTTTTCTTTACATTTGATAACTTTAAAAGCAATTATGGTTGTCTAAATGTCCCAAATGAATACATGGCTGAAGGAAAAAACCTGAGATTTGAAACTGGATGAAATTAATTGAACAGGTTTCAATCTGGGCTGTCACTCCTACTGGCTATGCAATTTTAGATATGACCACGGAGTCCTGTGAGCCAGTTTCTGTTGTTCATGCACTAGAGGTCAGAATACTGTACCATAAGGTTGTTGTACTGATTAGATAATAACGTGAAATTCTTGATACAAAGTAGGATCACTTTAAATGACACCTATTATTATGGCTGAATGTTACCATCTTATCAAGAAACATGCTTCTCTTCACTTATTTGTTGGACTTAACTTATGTATAAATACAAAAGAATTATCATTACATACTATTTTCTTCTATATTTGATGATGTGGTTGAATAATTTATAGGTGACTGGGTCTTATTCTAAAATGTTAAAATTAAATTACATTCATAGTTACTGATCAGTTTGCAAACATTGCAATTAAATTCACTAAAAATAAAATGTAATGACTGCGCATTACAATCTTAAAGTAATATACATTTTCGATGTTGCTTTATGACCCTTCACAAGCTTCTGTAAGGGAATTTTTCCTTTAATTATAGAATTTGAATGATGAATGTAGTTGAGGGTTTCTTCATAATAGCAAGTTAAAATTTTAGAACTGGTACTTTATTTATTTTTTTACTATATAGTTCCATGAAAAATTATATTTGAAATGTTAAATGAAAAAACTAAATGAAAAAATAAAGTTGCATTTCTACCTCCCCTGCTGTCTGTCTTTCTGTCTTTTTACTTTGTAGGATCTTTTAATATAGAATTTTTTGGCTTTATGTACTTGAATTTATCAATATTTTCTTTTATGATTTCTGGTTTTTGTGTCATATTTAAAAAGGTCTTCCCTATTCTAAGATTGTAGAACTGGTACTTTAACCTGTTCATTGAATTAATAGTTTTTCTTGCATTAAGATACACATTCAACATTAGTTCCATGTGTGAAACAAAGACCTGAAGATCCACCTGTATCTGTTTGTTCTTCTTAATTACTTTACCTCTTATCATTGTTTTTCTCAGTTTCAAAAGAAAAGAATATATTACTTTCCCAATTGGAATATTAATATGTTACATTGCTTGATTGTAAATAAAACCCTAGAGAATTAGAGTAGGAAATTCCAGATTCATATCTCCTGAGGGACAATTCTTGAGAACAAAGCAAAAAAGATCTTCACTGGGAAATATTTGAAGGGAGCAGTATACCTTATTTTATCCAAGCAACAAACTCATAGAAATGCCCATGTCTGTATCTATTTACCTACCTATGTATCTACATATCTATGTCTATACATATCTATTCTTCTTTCTATCTTTCTATCTATGTACCTATCAGTCATCTATCATCTATTTGTAATTCATCCATGTACCTATTTTTTATCCCTTAATTTTATATTTAACCCTGAATATTATACTTTCAACATGTAATTGGCATAAAACGAATACCGTAATATATCATCGTTTTTTCATTCTTAATCTTTGAAACCTAGATTGTATTTAACAGTTTCAGCACATCTCAATTCAGACTGCCCTTTTTTCTAGGGCTCAATAGGCACGTTTTGCTAGTGGCTACCATAGTGAACATTTCCATCACCATAGAGAGTTTTATTGGATTGCTCTGGTGTGGAGAATGAGGGGTGATGGTGGTAGGTATTAAGGAGAATAAATGCCCCATTGCAAGGTAATTGCCCCAGGTAAAGTTTTTGCAAGGACTTCAAGGAAAAGGAAAAGGGAATGCTCCTATTGGCAAAAGTGATTCTGAAAGACTTGGGGTTTTAAGATTATCAGCTTTATCACAGAGCATCCAAATGCCTCTATTTCAAATTTCAGGATCACAGTTCTTCTAAATTAGTGCCCTAATGTCCACATGAGAAACTTTGTGAGTCTATAAGTTCAACTTACATTATAATTATGTAACTTTCATAATTAAATTTTTGGTATAATTTTTAGCCCATGCCTTTCTAGTGCTATGAGATCACCATAAAAGGTCTCTTGTTTTTTGACTATGACTTGAGATATAATTTTGTTTCTTTCTGACTCCAGTGCGGTCCTCAATACCCATCTCCCT
This sequence comes from Daubentonia madagascariensis, assembly GCA_023783475.1. NCBI lineage: Eukaryota > Metazoa > Chordata > Mammalia > Primates > Daubentoniidae > Daubentonia > Daubentonia madagascariensis. Next base: position 22,917,968 of record JAKFHU010000726.1, on the reverse strand, counting down.
CCATTGCCCATGTAGTCTTGAGTGTGTTAGCCATCAAGTACAGCAGCCCCTTGCCCTCTCCCTGTAAATCTTGCCTTCATTATGTGTTTCATCCCATCAGAAGAAATACATAATTGTAGATGCCATTTTCTACTGACCAGGAACTCAGCTCTGTCAAGGCCAAAACCTAAGCAACCCCCCTCACCCCAATCCCATCTTTGAGGGTCTATTTCTTGTGCTCACTCTTGATACAAAAGCACTACATCAATCAAGTTCTGGTCAGAAAAATATAATGTACATTAGCTGCTTAACAATGGAATTTAATTTGGAGAATTATTATACAGGTATAGTAATGCATAAAGAGCAAAAATTAATGCAGAAGCAATAATTATATAGACAGATACCATCCTTAGAACTGGAGGAAGAAAAGGAAACATCTGATATTACCAGAATCTAAGAGCTTGCAGTAAGGACTTTGTAGAACTAGTGCTCAGATTTCAAAGGAGGAGATACCCCATGGTTGGTAGTCAGACCTCTGAGAAAGGATGTGAGCCAATAGGTTTAAGCAGACCCTAAAGTCAGCTGGAAAAAGAATCAGAGAAATGTAATTTGCAGTGTCCCAATCTAAATCTTAAAGGGCAGAATATGGAAGGATTGGCTTAGAACTAAGAGACAGCATATAAATAATTAGCACAGTATTGCTGTTAAGTAATATGGGAGAAGCAGCAGGTGGAGTTTAAAAGGAAAAAAGTTTCTCTTTGTTACATTTGAAGTATCTATTAGATTGGATATCAAGTTGGGTATAATGTCCAGAGATTAAAAAATAAAGATAGGAATGGAGATATAGAAATTTTCAAATTGTCAGCTATGGTTGTTATTTGAAGCCATGAGACTGAAAGAGATATCACAGTAAGTCTCAGGAGGAAAGCCAAAGTTGGAATAAATAGGGGATGAACAACTGGTAAAGGCTAATGAGTATGGTGCCTAATTGAAATATATTTGCATATTTTTATATGTATTTTTTCTTATGAAGACCGCCCATTTCCAACACAGGATCCAAATATACATGGGAGTATTAGAGTAAATGCCTCAAGTGTATATGGACTATTTAAAAAATGTATATATGTAACATTAGTATTAAAAATTATAAAATATATCTATAATATTAATGTATTCATAACAAAAACTGCTATTTTTTTTCTTTTTTCCTTTATTTCAGAGTATTATGGGGGTACAAATGTTTTGGTTAATAAATTCCCTTTCATGATTTGATAATAAATGAACAATTCTATCTCATGTGAGGGTCCCATTAATTTTTTTTCCTTCATATATAAAAAGTACTAGTCATATTCAAGGTTGGGAAGCAATGATTAAAGTAAAACACAGTGATTAGCATTACTCAACCACATTAACCTTTAAAAATGAAAAGAACAATCAAATGAGAAAGGCATGGCATGTCCTCTCTTACATTCTGTCCAATTCTTATTATTATATCATTGAATCTGCCTTATTTCAATTAAGCATATATCTTGACTCCTGCAGGAAAAATAAAAAATACTAAACTGATATTCTAGAACTCAGTTTAAAGTCACCTTTAATGCTTATCCTTTAACGTGCCCTATAGTGATAATTAAGGTTGGGATTTAATCTTGAGTGTCTGCCTTTAATTTTGGTCCTGGTAATTGGAACACTGTCTTGTTTCCTGTCCATGTGTCCATTCTATTATCTTCAGTTTCCTAGGCTGTGATCTTCCCTGTCGTTGCTCCTCCCTTTTTCATGGATTGGAGTCCTATTGCTGATCCATAGTTTCCTGTCTGGAGTTCTGCAACCCCCTCATCATTCTGTTGACCCCTGAACAAATCTTTTCCATATAACCCTCCTCTTGCTTTTTGCTACGTACTTGTTGCCAATTTTTAAGAGGTGTCCTCCCAAATTTTACAATTGGTTTTATCATCTGAGACCTCCTTTCTGTTGGGGAATGTTTGTTTATTTATTCTTTTATATAAATACTTATTGAGTAGCTATTAATACCAGGTGTAGTTCTTGAAATTGAAGATTCAAAGGTGAATTAAACATGACACAATTCTTTTTCTCATGTGGTTTACATTGTTGTCAGGGGTCACAAACAATTAAATAAACATAAGTAATATTTTAGGTGGTATAACTACTGTGCAGAATAATTTGGCAGAGCAAGGGACATGAGAAGTATGAGGTGTGGGTGGCTATTTCACTCAGAAGACACAACAGGAAGGGATGAAAGAAAAAAAACAAGAACTGGGCTTGTAGTAAATTTGGACCCATGTTGGGTTTTTGCTTACACAACATCCGTCTGTTCTCTATACTTTATAAAAGCTGAGAAACTAAACTTCTCCCATTGTGGGTGGTCTTGGAGAGGACTTCAATCAAAGTTACCTTGCCCTAACCTCTCCACTTTCATCTGCCAACAGGATGTCATACCATGGTATGCTGGAACTAACTTTTACCAGCTCTTAAAGCTGATTGTTAAATTAATAGGAATATAACAAGCTGGTTGTTAAGCATATCCAATATTAAAATTTAAATTATCTAAATATAAAATTTAACAAGTTATATTAAAAAGAAAGGTAATAATTACTCAAAACTCATACTTCAGTAATATTTTTGTACACTTTTAGCCGTGTTCTGGAGGCTACTTACATCTGTTTTGTTAATATGTAGAGTTACTATGTAATGATATACTACTGTGCATCTTTTTCCCAATTCTGTATTGAGTCTCCTTGGCAGCTTGAAATTGTACATGGTGGGAAAATTTACACTATAGAAATTGGCAAACCCTAGAAATCAGAACTTTTCATCATTGTATAGATGTAGAAAGTGATGAAGAAAATATTAATACTGAAGATTAAATTTCAAACTGTTTTGTTCTGTAGTGATTGCACTTTTGCATAGGGCTTCTTTTCTCCAGTATTTGTTGTCGTACTTCTTTCTCAAAGATCAGCTGACTATATGTAGATGCTTTTATATTTGGTTTCTCTGTTCTGTTCCATTGTTTTATATCTCTCTTTTTCTGCCAATATCATACTGTTTTGGCTACTATAGCCTTATAGTATAGTTTGAAGTCTGGTAATGTGATGCCTCCATATTTGTTCTTTTTGCTTAAGATTGCTTTGGCTATTTGGGCTCATTTCTGGTTCCAAATGAAGGGTAGATCTATGAAATATAACATTGGTATTTTGATGGGGATTGCATTGAATCTGTAAATCACTTTGGGTAGTATGGACATTTTAACAATGTTGATTTTACTGATCCATGAGCATGATATGTTTTTCCATTTGTTTGTGTCATCTGTGATTTTTTTCCTCAGTTTTTCATAGTTCTCCTTGTAGGAATCTTTCACCTCCTGCTTAAGTATATTCCTAGGTATCTTGTTTGCTTTGTAGTTGTTGTGAATGATACTGAGTCTTTAATTTGATTCTAAGCTTGACTGCTATTGGTGAATGGAAATGCTACTGATTTGTGTACATTGATTTTAAACCTGAGACTTGGCTGAATTTATTTATCAATTCCAGGAGTCTCTTGGTGGAGTCTTTGGGGTTTTCTAGATACAAGATCATATCATCAGCAAAAAGTGATAGTTTGACCTCCTTTTTCCTGATTTGGATACCCTTTATTTCTTTCTCTTGCTTGATTGCTCTGGCTAGCACTTCCAGCACTATGTTGAATAGAAGTGGTGACAATGGGTGCACTTGTCTTTTTCCAGTTCTTAGGGGAAATGCTTTCAACTTTTCCCTATTCAGTATAATGTTGATTGTGGGTTTGTCATATATGGCAAAAATGCTTTTTATGCATCTATTGAGATATTCATATGGTCTTTGTTTTTGTTTATGTTTAGGTTTTGAATCACATTTATTGAGTTACATATGTTGAGCCATCCTTGCCTCCCTGGGATGAAGCCTACTTGGTCCTGGAGGATTATTTTTTTGATGTGCTGTTGCATTCAGCTTCTAGTATTTATTGTTGTGTCCTTTCCTGGATTTGGTACCACGATGATACTGGCTTCATAGAGTTGGGGAGGATTCCCTCCTTCTTGATGTTATGGAATATTTTTTGCAGTGTGGGTACCAATTCTTCTTTGTAGGTATGGTAGAATTTGGCTGTAAATCCATATGGTCGAAGCTTTCTTTGGTTGAAAGATTTTGTATTACTGTTTTGATCTCACATCTCATTATTGGTCTGTTCAGTAGTTATATTTCTTCCTGATTGAGTCTTGGGAGGTTGTGTGTTTCCAGGAATTTGTCCATTTCCTCATCACTTTCTAGTTTATGTGCATACTTTTGTAGTATCAGGGGTGATATTTTGTATTCCTGTGATATCAGTTGTAATATCTTCTTTCTCATTTCTGATTGATTTGGGTCCTTTCTCTTCTATTTATGGTTAATCTGGCAAGAGGTCTAATTTTGTTTGTCTTTTCAAAGAACCAACTTTTTGTTTCTTTGATTTTTTTTCCCATTTTGTTTAGTTCTTCTCTTGCCTTTGTTATTGCTTTTCTTCTGCTGGCTTTGGGTTTGGTTTGTGCTCTTCCTTTTATAGTTCCTTGAGATGTGTCATTAGGTTGTTAATTTGTGATCTTTGTGTCTTTTCGATGTAAGCATTTAAGGCTATGAATTTTCCCTTTAAGATTGCTTTTGTTGAATCCCATAGATTTTGATAGCTATGTCCCCTTCATCATTCAGTTCAAAGAATTTTTTCATTTCCATCTTAATTTCATTATTGACCAAATAATCGTTCAGCAGCAGGTTGTTTAATTTCTATGACTTTGTGTAGATTTGAATATTTGTCTTAGAATTGATTTCTAGTTTTATTCTACTATGGTCTGAGAAGATACTTGGTATGATTTCTATTTTTTTGACTTTATTGAGACATTTTTCGTGGCCTAAGGACATAATCAATCTTGGAGAACATCCCACGTGCTGATGAGAGGAATGTATATTTAGTAGTTTTGTAGTAGAATCTTCTGGGTAAATGACTATTAGACCCATTTGTTCTAGAGTCCCATTTAAGTCCAGTGTTTCTTTATTCATTTTCTGTGTTGGTGATCTGTTCAGCTCTGTCAGTGGGGTGTGGAAGGCCCTGGCAATTACAATGCTGCTGTTTATTTCTTTGCTTAGAGTTAGTAGAATTTGCTTTATGAATCTTGGAGCTCCTGTGTTAGGTGTATATATATTTAGGATTGTTATGTCTTCTTGTTGAATTGCTCCCTTTACCATTATGTAATGATCATCTTTGCCTTTATTTGCCATTATTGATTTAAAGCCAGTTTTATTTGATGTGAGAATGTCTACACCTGCTATCTTTTGGTTTCCATATGCATGAAATATTATTTTCCATCCCTTCACCCTTGTATGAGTCCTTGTGGGTTAGATGTGTTTCCTAGAGACAGCAGATATTTGGGTTGTATTTTTTTCATCCATTCAGCCAGCCTCTATCTCTTGAGTGGGGCATTTAGACTGTTCATGTTGAGTGATAGAATTGAAATGTGGGATGCTATTCTGTTCATCTTGTTGGGTAATACCTTATTGCTTTGTTTTCCATCTTGTGCTATTGTTTAATGTGAGGTGAGAGCTTTAGCTTTCTGGTGATTTTACACTAGTGGATGTCTATTTTGCTGGTCCATGTGTAATGTTGTTCTGAGTATTTCCTGAAGGGCAGGTCTGGTTGTGGCAAACTCCATCAGTGTTTGCTTGTCTGGAAAAGTCTTTATTTCTCATTCATATATGAAACTTAGTTTTGCAGTATACAAAATTCTATGCTGGTGGTTGTTTTGTTTAAGAACACTGAAGGTGGGGCTCTAATCCCTTCTGGCTTGTAAAATTTCTGCTGAGAAGCCTTCAGTTAGCCTGATGGGTTTTCCTTTGTAAGTTACTTGATGTTTTCACCTAACAGCTCACAGGAGTTCCTGTGATTTTGGCCAGTCTGATGACTATATGTCTTGGTGATTTCCTCTTTGCAATGAATCTCCCAGGTGTTCATTGAGCTTCTTATATCTGGATGTTTACATCTCTAGCAAGACCAGGGAAGTTTTCCTCAATTATTCCTGCAAATAGGTTTTCTAGCCCTTGTTCTTTTCTTTTTTACCCTAAGGGGTGCCTATGATTCTTATATTTGGCCACTTTACATAATCTCATCTTTCTCATAGGGTTTATTCATTCCTCTTGACTCTTTGTTCTTTATTTTTGAATGGGTTAATTCAAAGGAGTTGTCTTCAAGCTCTGAAATTCATTCTTCTGCCTAGTCTAGTTTATTATTTAAGCTTTCCACTGTGTTTTGTATTTCCTTCAATGAACTTTTCATTTCCAGAAGTTCTATTTTTTTTCAATATGTCTATCTCTTTGGTAAATTTTTCAATCATTTTCTGAGTTGTTCTTCTGGTTCCTTTGAGTTGGTTTTCCATTGTCCTTTGGATTTCGTTGGGCTTCCTTATAATCTGTATTTGGAATTCTTTATCTGTCATTTCAATATTTTCATTTTTGTTGGGATCCATTGCTAAGGAGCTGGTGTGCCCCTTTGGGGGTGTCCTTTCATTCTGATTTTTCATGCTTCCAAAGTTCTTGTGCTGCTTCCTTCTCATTTGGAGCATCTGTTGCTTCTTATTTTTCAATTTTCTTTTGTTTAGATGGGGATTTCCACTCACTCTTAAGGGTGTGTCTATAGCATATGTTGGGTAAGAACCTTTGGCTTTGCTTGTGGGTGCTTTGATGAGGTCTAGGTTCTGGATTGATGCCCTGGTTATAGATATCCTTAGTGTGGTGGTTTTCTCAGTTGCTAGTTGTTTGTAGGCTGTAGAGGTGGTGAGCTATGTATGTGGGAAGATTCCCTGTCTCTTGTTGATGAGGGAAGATGGAGCTCTTTAACCTCCTTTTTCTTTTCCCAGCCCTGTGGTCTTCTTAACAGCATGAATTATATTGGGATGCCCAGCTTAATCTCTGAGACAGTAGGTGGTGCTTGTGGGTAAAAATCAGCCATGCCTTCTATGATTGAGTCAGTAAATGCTGTAAAGGGCTATACAAGTTCTTCTCCCTGCCAGTAGGTAGCACTTGCCAGAATAAACTAGCTGCAGTGTTGTTGTTGTTTTTTTCCGGAAACTTTGACCAGCTTTAGCCCCTCAGGAGAAGCGCTTGAATGTTCCAGGTGGAGGGTGGGGCACTGGCTGGAGCTTCCAGGTGAATCCTTATTCTCCACCACATCTGAGGTGGGTGGGGAGTTAAACTGGGTGTGGCTGGGGCTAGGTCGGGTGAGCCTGCCTTCAGGCACCACAAAGGCCAGTAAGGGTGCTGTCTTTGCAGGGGTCGAGGGTTCACTCCCGGGATGCTAGGGAAAGCCACCAGGGAGGGGCAAAAGTGGCCCCACTAAGCCAGAAAGAATGCTTGTGGGGGCGGGGCTATCTGAGATTCACAATCTGGCTTTTAGGAGCAGGTTTCGCTCTTCACCCTCCTCCTCTGCCCTGTTGGCCCTTCTGGCATCTGGCCACAAGCAGGAGCTCAAACTAGCTGAGCTTACCAGCAATGGCACTGTGGGCTGGGAACTTTCATGTCCAAGATCTTGCCCTGGGCCAAAAGTGCAGCTTTCCTGCAAGGGGAGGGGTGCTCCATGAGTGCGCTGTGGCTGGGACCCACACTGCACTCTCCTTTTAGTTCTGCCCACATGGGCTTCTTTGCTTCCTAAGATTAGTCCACAAATCTCCGCTCTGTGCCACTGAGCAACATGATCCAGCCCTAGGGGTATGGGATCTGGCCTGTGGGCCTGTCCCTAGGTCCCCCAAGTTCAATCCCTGACCATGCCTGGGAGAAGCATGCCTGTCCCAAGTTGCCTGTGGAGTGCTCTAGCAGATTTGATGTCCCTTAGCTTTGGGGATTACCCTGCTCTGCTGGAGCAGCCAGGCGTGCAGCACATGGGAGGGTCAGCAGGCAGGGAGCTTACAGTCCGAGCACCCCTTGGTCCACTGCTGGTCTTTAGGAAAGGTGTGAGCCCCATTGTCTGTGGAAGCCTTGGTGTGGTAGGCCCTCCAACATAGGGGAAACAACCACTTCTGAGAGTTTCAGCTCAATCGTACTTTTTGGCAGCAGCGGGACGAGGGAGGGGTGGGAGAGGAAAAGAGGCTGAATGGAGGACAGCTAGCACTCTGGTTGTCTCTGTCCCTCTCTTCAGAAGGCAGCCCACCTGGAATGTCCAAGCTCTGGCGGGGGGGTCACAAAGATCCCCTGGGACCCACCAGCCCCTGTGGCTCCTGCAGTCTGGGCAGGAGTTGGGAATGTTTGTGTGGGAAAGAGCAAGTCAAAAACTGAGGGGTTGAAGCTTCCTGGAAGGACAGAGGCACACAGTGGGTGGAGTAGTAATATGGCACATGCTGTCCTAGCTTGGGTCTACAGTGACAGGAAGCAACCTCGAATGGGCTGGCAGGCTGGTCCTTTGTCCTCAAAAAGCTCCCAGTTCACTGGTGGCAGCAGCCCTTGGGCTCATGAGGGTAGAAAGGCTCTCCAGGAGTTTGGGAGCCTGCTGACTTGCAGAGGTGTGAGGGAAGGAGAAACAAAACCCCACCCACCCTTTTTGTCAAGCTCCAAGCCTCTCTGGGGTTGGTTTCTGCCAATATCTTGCTGCTGCTTGTTCTGCTCCGCAGTTTCTTCCCGTGGACTCTCTGGTAGGTTCTGGTACTTTTCCCTCAGAATTACACCCAATCTATTGGGGTTTTTTTTCCTTCTAAAACTTTTCCTTCTTTCTGAGACAATCTGGCAGCTGATGTCTATGGTCAGCCATCTTGAAATATCTCCCTAAATAACTTCCTTATAAGGAATTATGCTTGGACAGAGTTTGGATCTAAGAGTCAAAAGCCCTGAATCCTTGTGCAGGTCATCTCACTTCTCTGAATCTCAGTTTTTTCATCTTTAAATCATGAATAATCATTCCTGCCTTACCATGTTATAGGAGTGTTGAAGGATTTCACAACTTAATAAATCAAACAGGACTTTGTATATTAGTTTATCTTGTAAATTTAAGAAATGACATATGCTTATTATTATACTATCCCTTATTTCAAATATGATTTTAGGTGAATGACATCATCAAACAGACCATTATATGTATGTTGAGTTATGTGAGTGAATAAGGATGTTTAAGCATATGAATAGTACCTAGCTCATCAGTGTTAAGAATTCAAACTTTTTCATTCCACTTTCTTCTCCTCTTCCTTCACACATATGACTATGAGTTCATTGAATTTGTTATAGCTCACTAATATGCCTCAAAGTTGTATAAATATCTCTTTCAGTAATAGGTTTCCATTATTCTCCTTAGGATTATCAGCCAACTTTTCACTTAGTGAATCTTCATCTCATTTCAATGCCTACTTCAAGCCTGTTGACGCTCTAAAAATCCAGTGTGATGTTTTATTCTAAAATGGAATAATGTCTCCTTCTTGGTAAAATACTTAAATAGATCTGCATAGCTTTATAGATGGGGCCATGGACAACATGAACTTATATTTCTAGACCCACACCTCAACATTCTACTTTGCCCACTCAGCTTAGAGAGCCCTATAGTTTGGGGATATGCTGCTCCCTTTATAGGGAATATAATTCCCCACTTTGTGCCTCTCTAAACTTGTGAATCTGTTTATTCCTGGCATTATCTAGGACTAATTAATCTTTCACCTTTTCATGTCCTCCCTTCTAGATTGGTTTAGGAAAGGCTACTCTGCTTGCTGGCTCATTTTTGTCATATTATATTGTAATTACCTGTTTGCTCATCTGTTTTCCTTAGTTTAGCCCTTAAGGACAGAAACCAGTTCTTGAGCATTGCATCCTTAACATCTAATGAAGTAGCTGTCATGTGGGAATATATCAAATGAATTTATAATAATGCAGTAATTATTCTTAGGAAAATATTTGCTGTTACATTTCCATGTTTGTTAGCTTTCCCTAGGAATGACTCTGGTTCTTACAAAAGAAGTAGGCAAAGTATGCAAAAGGCAATGCATTTTTTTCCACTGCTCCTCCCACTACTAACCATTAGGTGTCCCTACCACTTTAACCTCTATACTGTAATTGTTTTGAAATGATATGCATAATCAGAGCTGTGTTGCATGATAATTTGGCATTAATAGTAAGGAATTCACATAAGTTATGGCAATCTATATACTTTATACATCCAAGTATAGTCTTTTGGGGGTTGACATGGGAGAGGAAAAGGAGAGACTGGACAAAGAAATCCTTAATTAAAACTACCAGGATACACAGACTTTTCCATTAGGATTAAGAGTTTGGCTGTCAGTGTCAGAAAATCCATAACAACAGAGAATTAAACAAGATATGCATTTGGTCCAAGACTGATAGTATCTCTGCTCCAAGAATTCCTCAGGGACATAGGCTAACTCACTACACCGGCACCCCCACGGTGTGGCTCTTGCCTCAGGTTTAAATATGGTATCTCACACATTCTAGGGAAGTGATGAAGAAGAAGGAAAGCAAAGGACAAATGCAAGCTATTTCTTAAGAAAGATTCCTTGAATTTGCTTTTCACGTATATCTTTCTTTTTACCATAATTTAACAACATGTTCCTATCAGCTACAAGAGAAAATGGAAAATACAGTTTTTATTAAGGACAACTTTGTACCAGCTAGAAATTCTACTACCATGGAAGGAGGGGTAAATGGATGTATGGGAAAGATATGACAATCTTTGTTACACATATTTAGTCCAAAATTGATGAGTGAACAAGGAATATTTCTATTCAAGTACTATCTAGTAAGAGAAAATATTTTGTAAAATAATAACCACAATATTATTATTATTAATAATATTATTAATATTAACAACATTAAATTGGGTATGAATTGAGGATATGTGTTAGGTATTATGCTAAGCTTCTTTTATGTATCATCTCACTTAATCTTGTCATTAATTGTAGGAAGTAGTTACTATTATTTTATTCATTTTATAGGTGCAGAAACAAGTTGGAGAACTTAAGTGACTTGTCTAAATTTGTAGAGTGAGCCAGTGGCCATACTAAAGAAAATAAGAATTATGAAGGTTGGATGGTGTTAGGAGGGTGATGGTTCTATTACTGCTATAACAAATTACCATAAACTTATTGGCTTAAAACAATACACATTTATTATCTTAAGGTTCTGTCGGCCAATAGTCTAGCACAGGTCACACCACAATAAAATTAAGGTATCAGCAAGCAGTGTTCCTTTCTGGAGGCTCTAGAAAAAATGTTTGCTCCTGATTCATGTTGTTGGCAGAAATCAGTTCCTTGTGGTTGTACGACCAATGGCCCCAGTTTTTTTGGTGACTCTCAGCTGAGGACCATTCCTAGTCTCCTTTCACCATCTTCAAATCCAGCAAAGGTGTGTCTACTACTTCTAATCTTGCATTTCTCTTGGACACTCTCTGCCTTCTACTTTTAATGACTTGTATGAATATATTGGGCCTACCTGGGAAATCCAGGATAAACTTTTCTTCTCAAAACCCTCAAACTTAATCATATCTGCAAGTCTGTTTTAACATGGAAGGTAACATTTTCACAGACTCCCTGGGTAAAGCATGGATGTCTTTGAGAGAACATTATTCTGCCTACCACAGGTGGTAATGAGAAAGGACAAAAAAAATTGGAGCGCAAAAGACTTTTAAGGAGTGGTGTCTTCATATGGGAAGCTCTGTCCAGCAAAGGAGACAAAGAACTCTAGTTCATATCCAAGACATAGAAAAGTGATGAAGGCAAACTTTCAAATCTTGACCTATGTCCCATTCTGTCCCTTTTCCTTCCCAGAAGGATCTTCTTATCAGTAGACAGAATTAAATGTCATTGAATTATTTAAAAATCCCATACCATTCCCATTTCACAGCTTTCATTCTCTGTTCCTATTACTTAAGGATCATACATCTGCTTAAGAAGATAGGAACATTTATAGAAAACATTAATGCCTCGAGTAGCTCCTCAACATTTTTTTAACCACTTGGGTTGGTCAGCAGATACTCTTAAATGGTTTAATAAATGAAAGACTCTAAGAAGGTTAAACTAATTTACATTAATAGAAATAAAGAGAATAGAAACACTGATGTACATCTACAGTTGTTAGTATAGGAGAGTGTAGTGGGGATCTTGTTAAAGTATTTTATTTATACCTACAGTATTTTATTCAAGTAGGACATTCCTTTCTGGCTCCCTAAACTTCTTACCTAACCATAACTACATCTTTCATAGTAGAAAATGCAGGCAAAAAAGAGAATGCATTTCTGTTCTTTATAAATTATCCAGTCTCGGACATTCTGTTATAGCACAAAATGGACTAAAACACCATAAAAACAAATTTTAAAAACTTTAAACTTATAGATATAAAACAATATAATTTAAAAACTGTACTATGAGTTTAAAAATGGTTATAAGCAAAATCATTCATAAGTCATGAATAAGCTGTGTAAAAGAGATATCAAAATATTTTTAAACTAAACCACATATTTTTTACATCTATTAATTAAAGGGCCAGTCCTGTTTACCATCATTAATATCAAGCAAGAGTTATGAAATGAGAGGAATTCTTCCATAGAAATGAGAAAGGAAGAGATCCTTATGAGGGAGAGTGTAGAAAAGTGTCAGGCACACAATAAAATTTAACAAATATTTGTTGTGGAATAATATATATAAATTTATATCTGCATACATGCAAATATAGTATGCAATTCCACATTGTAGAAATCACTTAAATACAATAATAATGAATTATAAAAATTTTATTTTCTTACTTCAGTGAGACAATTCTTATGTAGTTATTTGTAACTTACTGTGTGAAAGACACTGTGCTAACTTTAAACATACTTAGGCTGAGTTTATTCATAACTTATGAATGATTTTGCTTATAACCATTTTTAAACAACTCATGGTATGGTTTTCAAATTATATCTTTTTTATATCTATAAGTTTAAACTTTTTAAAATTAATTTTTCTAGTGTTTTAGTCCATTTTGCACTATTACAGAATATCTGAGACTGGGTAATTTAAAAGAACAAAAATTTATTTCTCAGAGTTGTGGAAGCTGGGAAGTCCAAGATCAAGACACAAGTAGTTTCAGTTGTCTGGTGAGGGCTGCTCTCTGTTTCCAAGACGGTACGAAGATAGGGAGTAATTGCAAAGAACATTGTGACCTAATCACCTCCTAAAGGCCCCACGTCTTAATACTATTACATTGGGAACCCTTGAATTTTGGAGGGGACACATTCAAACTATGCTATTTAGTATGGTCGTCATTTTTCTAATGAATGTTTTTGTAAATGAAAGCACAGAAAATTTTTAAAAAAGCAGAGCATAAAATCTCTTTTTTGGATAGAATTAATATTTATTCTAGGAAGTACTTATATTTATATTATTCTTAAAATAATATTTTAGTAACCTGTTTTTTAATTACATATATTTTTGTTAATTCCATAATTAAATATCCAATGTTACATATTGCAATTTTACTAAAGTTAGATGCAAATTCATTTTAGCATCTTGAAAAATGAAGTAATATAAAGTTATTTTTTTACCTCATGAGAGTTTAATACTCGCAATAGTAGCCATTGACTTACAGTATTTTACTTTCTTTTGACAATGAGGTACCACTCACTGAATAGTTGGGAATAAATAGTAAATATTTATTCTACTTCCTTTTTATATTTACTATTCTTGATCCTAAGATTTCCTTATATTCTAATACACAAATATAAAAAGTACCTAGTTGTATATGCATACACATATTACATAATGAATCACAAAGTTCATTACTAAAAACATATCTGGGCTTCTGTTTTCTCAATAGTAAAATAAAGATAATAATTAATTCCTCATAGGGCTCTCGAAAGGATTATATGAAATAATACATGCAATGTACTTAGAACAGGGCCTGGAAGATAAATGTTCAAAATATTAGCTATAATAAAATTACTCACTATTACTACTGCTACTTCAACTACTACCACGAACACCACGTTCACTACAACCACCACCACCACTACTATATTCCCAGAGTGTGGTGAGGTGTGCTTCCACCAGTGTTTGAGCTTAGCTGCCTACTGTGCAGATAGCACATGCTTTCATATTTCAGAACTTGTAATATTCTTGCAGAGACTCCCTTCTGATATTAGTCATCAGAAGCCATCAGCAGATGCTTCTAATAAGTAGAATAGACTGCTGCCAAGAGAGCCTGAAGAAGAAACTGGAGAGCTCTGTGAACTTTTGTTTCCTGTCACTGAGATATTTTGCTGCAGAATGGAAGGTTATGTTAATGACAACCTTAGAGTTAGTGGGGGCCACACTCAGTGTTCTGGAACATCGTTTCCTGCCCTAGCTGCCTAGCACATTAACAACAGCTACAGCTGGGAAGTGAAGAAAGAGCAGGAGTGTGTTACCAGTGCTAGCTCTTCTTAATATCCTAGCTCTATGGGGTCCTGTAATCTCTTACCAGTGTGAATGAGAGTCATTTGGATGATTAGATTATCCTCATATAGTCACATGGTATCCATATTATCAACGATTATAAATTACAAATTACAAATTACAAATCTGTCCAATTCCTGTGCTCAGCATTACATACCTTCTTGGAATTTTAGCCACTCTTGACCTAGCAGCACAACCACCCACATTGATGATACTGGGGAAAAGATGGAAGGGAGCAACATCTGCAGAAACAGGATGTGGTAGCTCTACCTTTTTTCTATTAGGACCTCTTGCATATCCTCCTTATAAACTGTCAGTCTGTAATGATCTCTAGCTTCCAAGAGCAAGCATAGAAGACTTCATATATCTTATAGTGGCAAGATGAATACCAATAACATAAATCCTAGACCTAGGAAATCCTACATTTTTACTGTATAGAATCTGAGAAAAAAGACAAATTTCCTGCCTTCCGGGAACTTCGAGCTGGTACTTTAAACAGACAATAAAAGGGTAAACACGGAAACAAATGGTCACAATTTGAAGGAATCACCCTGAGTAGAATAAAGAGGGAACCTCCTTAGAACTATCAGTGAGGACCTTTCTGAGCAGATTATATTTAAGCCAATACTGAAGGATGGTAAGGAACTAGTAATGCAGAAAGCAGAGTGTATTGGACAGAAGAAAAAGTGCTCATAAAGGCCCATGATGACCCTGATGTCTTCTAGAAACTAAAAAGTTGACAGGGGTTCTGTGATATAGTGCTGCGGTCCTCAACCCCCTGGCCGTGGACCAGTACTGGTCCATGGCCTGTTAGCAACTGGGCCTCACAGCAGGAGGTGAGCGGTGGGTGAGTAAGAAGCTTCATCTGTATTTACAGCCACTCCCCATCACTCGCATCACTGGCTGAGCTCTACCTCCTGTCAGATCAGCGGCAGCATTAGATTCTCATAGGAGTGTGAACCCTACTGTGAACTGCGCATGTGAGGGATCTAGGTTGTGTGCCCCTTATGAGAATCTAATGCCTGATGGATCTGAGGTGGAGCTGAGGCAGTGATGCTCATACTGGGGAGAGGCTGTAAATATAGATTATCATTAGCAGAGAAGTTTGACTGCACAGAGACCATAATAAATCAATTGCCTGCAGAATCATATCAAAACCCTATCAGTGAGTGGAGAGTGACAATTAAGCTGCATCTAGTGGCAGGATTTATAGTGGCAAGTGAGCTTCCTACTTCAATTATACAGCTGCTTCTGGTGGCAGGCTTTAAGTCAGAATCCAACACTTATTTTAGTCCATGTGTGGCCTGCCCATAATTTTATTTACCACTTCCATCCGCACCTCTTTCCTGCACTGCGCACTTGTCTCAGTCACGGTATTGGCAAGCCCACAAGCTAAGTCTCGCAAAAAGGAGTAAAAAGCAAATGTCGCTGGAGAGCTTCTTTGAAAAGGGGGAAAGACCCAATGAGGAGAAAGCAGAAGACTCTAAAAATGCCAACAAAATGAAAGCTGCATTTAAAAGAAAATACCAAGTGTCCTACTTAAATTACGGGTTCATTGCAACAGGTGATTCATATCCTCCAAGCCTCCTTTGTATAATAATATCTGCCGACTGGCTACCCAGCGAAGCCATGAAACCTTCAAAACCGCTTTGCCACATGGAGACTAAGCACCCTGTATTAAAAGATAAGCCTTTGGAGTTTTTCAAAAGAAAAAAATGTGAACACAAAGAAAAGAAGCAATTATTGAAGGCCACCACTCCATCATATGTGTCTGCACTGAGAGCATCATTCTTAGTGGCTAACTGCATTGCTAAAGCTAAGAAGTCCTTTACTATTGGTGAAGAGTTGATCCTGCCTGCTGATAAGGACATTTGCTGTGAACTTTTAGGAGATGCTGCAGTTCAACAGATGGCATGTGTTCCTCTTTCGGCTAGCACCATAACTAGATGAATTGATGAAATAGCAGAGGATATTGAGGCACAATGTTAGAGAGGATTAGTGAGTCACCGTGGTATGCAATCCAGGTTGATGAGACTACTGATGTTGACAACAAGGCAACAATGCTTGTTTTTGCGCAATGTATTTTTCAGGAGGATGTGCATGAGAAGGATGTGTTGTGTGCACTTTTGTTGCCAACCAACACCACAGCTGCAGAACTATTGAAGTCTTTGAGTGATTACATACCAGGAAAACTGAATTGGTCATTTTGTGTTGGTATATGATCCATGAACTCAACTTGTTACTTCAGCGGAGAACAACAACTGTGTTCAAGTCAGCAGATAAAGTGGCTGACTTCAAAGCCAAACTGGAATTATGGGGGCAACAAGTGAACATCGGGATTTTTGATATGTTTCAAACATTAGCAGAGAGTATGAAAAAGAATGAGCCAGGGCCTTCTTTCTCCCGGCTGGTGCATGATCACCTATCTCAGCTTTCAAAAGAGTTTGAGCATTATTTCCCAACCACAAAAGACCCCTGAACTGGGAAGGAATGGATCTACGACCCATTTGTGAATAAGCCAGGTGAATCGGCTTTGTCCATGCTAGAAGAGGATCAACTGCTTGAGATCGCAAAGGACGGTGGCCTTAAAAGTATGTTTGAGACAACTTCAAATCTCCATACGTTCTGGATTAAAGTCAAGGTGGAATATCCTGAGATTGCCACAAAAGCATTGAAAAACCTGCTTGCATTTCCAACATCTTATCTTTTTGAAGCAGGGTTTTCTACAGTAACAGCAACCAAAATGAGATTATGGAGTAGACTGGACATAAGCAACAGGCTTCGGGTGTCACTGTCGCCGTCACCCCCAGATGGGACTGTCTAGCTGCAGGAAAACAAACTCAGGGCTCCTACTGATTCTGCATTATGGTGAGTTGTATAATTATTTCATTATATATTACAATGTAATAATAATAGAAATAAAGTGCACAATAAATGTAATGCACTTGAATCATCCCGAAACCATTCCCCCCACCCCTCTCCCAGTCCTTGGAGTGATTGTCTTCCATGAAACTGCTCCCTGGTGCCAAAAAGATTAGGGACTGCTGATATAGTAGGTAAGGAGGAGAATGGATGATGTGGTGGCTATAGAGCTAAATAAGGCCCAGAACACACAGGACCACCCGGGACTCATACAACAAAGGAATGAGAAGCTGTAGATAAGCATGCTAATAAATTGTTGCTCTCTTACTTCAGATTTCTCTCATGTCACCACCTCTCACCTCCTGCATTGTTGACCACCTCCACCACTGTCTATTACCTTACCTTGCTTTATTTTTCTTTATAATACTTCATAACACATATAAGACTTTGAAGACTTTATGTTGTACAAAATTATAGTATATGATCCCTTGTTGTTTATTGTATTCTTCCCCAATGAAGTGAGGAAAGTTTGTCTGTATCCCCAGCACTAGAAGTGTTCCTAGTAAAGAGTAGGCTCTTAATGAATTCTTATAGAATGAATTTAAAAAATTAAGAGATTTTTGGTAGGACAGTTATATTAGCTGATTTGTATCCAAAACTTAAAAATTAGAGGCTTACTAATTGAAGTGCAGTTCACAGAACAGGAAACAGTAGTATAAATACCTTTCTCTATTATTTTTTATCAATTGATATTTTATTTATAATTGACACATAATAATCGTACATATTTATGGCATACAGTGTGAGGTTTCTATGCACGTATACGTTGTATAATGATCAAATCAGGGTAATTACCTTAACCATCACTTTAAACATTTATTTTTTCTTTGTTGTGATACCATTCAAAATCTGTTTTAGCTATCTTGAAATATATACTACATTTTTATTTGCTATATTCACCCTACTGTGTAATAGTATACCAAAATTTATTTTTCCTAACTGTAACTTTGTACCCATTGTTCAACCTGTCCCAGTTGCCCCTTCTTCCCTCCCCTCCCCAGCCTTTGGTAACCACTATTCTACAATGAAAGCTGTAAAACATTGATGAAAGAAATTGAAGAGGACATAAATAAATGGAAAGAAATCCCATGTTCATGAATTGGAAGAGTTAATATTGTTAAAATATCCACATTACCCAAAGCAATCTACAGATTCAACACAATCCCTATTAAAATACCAAAGATTAGCTGGGTGTGGTGGCTCATGCCTAGCACTCTTGGAGGCCTAGGCGGGAGGATGGCTTGAGATGAGGAGTTCAAGCCCAACCTGAGCAAGAGCTAGACCCATCTCTACCAAAAATAGAAAAAATTAGCCAGGCATGGTGGCATGCACCTGTAGTCCCACCTACTTGGGAGGCTGAGGCAGGAGGATTGCTTGAGCCCAGGAGTTTGAGGTTGCAGTGAGCTATGATGATGCTACCACACTCTACCCGGGGAGACAGAGTGAGACTCTGTCTCAAAAAGATAAGATAAAATAAAATAAAACCAATAACATTCTTCACAAAAATAGAAACAAGAATCTCCGCCCAGTATTATCCCAACTATTGGCTCTAGGGAGTATTCATTTATGGACTAGGAATCTTTCTCCTCAGATGGCTGTGGCAGGCAATGGATTCAGTGGCAAATAATTCCTCTTGTACCCTAACTTCCTGGACTCCTACCTAAATTGCTTGTTTAGTAAGGTAATTTTAGAGGCAAAAAGGCCTTTCATAGATATAAACTGATAAAGACCCACTACTGAATGACTATGCTTAAAGAAATTACATAAACAAGCCAGGCACGATGTTTTGTACCTGTAACCCCAGCAACTTGGAAGGCTGAGATGGGAGGATCTTTTAATTAGCCCAGGACTTCAAGACCACCCTAGGCAACAGAGTGAGGCCCTGTCTCAAAAAAAAAAAAAGAAGAAGAAGAAGAAAGAAAAAATACAAAAACAAAAACAAAAATAAAATTAACAACAAAGACTATGAATCAAGAAGCTAATATCTTGACTCCTTCCTCTTTGGTGTAATAAGAAAAATAGTAAGGATAAACTGAGGACTAGAATTAGAACCCGCTGCCTGAGTCATTACATATAAAAGTGTACAGTACCTGACTCTCACCATTGTGGTTGTGTGTCTAATCATTTTGAGCAACTCTTTCATTTTCTTAATAAAGTCTGGAGTTGAAGATTCTTTATATAAAAATAGATATAGGTAGATAAATGGAGAGATAGCTATCCTGGACCAGGATGACATCATTGTTAATGAGTGACAAAACCAGAAAAAGAATCTTTCTTATCAAATTTACTTTAATGAGCCTCATGCATATTTGTTTTTCTAAATAATTTGGATATATACAACCTAACACACAAATTCATAATGAATATCATCCTAAAATCAAGAATATTATCTGTAGGAATTTTCCTTTGTCTGTAAATTCAAGTTGATCATTTATATGTACTATGAAATTTAAGTTATATCCTCCAGTAGCTAAGCATAAATAAATGGTGGAAATGAACCAGTGGTTTTGTACTGTTGTTTCATAGAGTTAATATTTGATGCATTTTTCATTTTATGTAGCTTCTTCCTTTCAGTGAAACATTTGTAGTGCCTTATTTAATCTGTCATTGTTACATACCAGCAATCCCCTAAAGGAGAAGACCGGTGTACAGATATAACAGGAAAAGAAAAATAAAACAAAGCTAAAAGCTTTTATCATTCCATCAATATCTCTCTGTGTCCCCAGACTCTTCTCCTCCCCGTCTCTAAAATATGAGCCCTTGAAAGAATTGAAACTATTAACCTGATGCTGGCAGCAAAGTGGATGAGCCTAGAGAATTCCCTGAGCTGGCACTTCTCATTTTTGAATGGTCTAGCCCAGAGTCTTAGGATATATCTCCTGTAATAAAATATCTCAGTAAAATATTATAGGGTATACTCTTTCTAGAATAGGAGAGATTAATTATTTTCTCCAAAATGAGATTAGTTTCAGATGAATAAATAGTGGATTTGTATGTGTCATACTTTAAATTGTTTATATAATATAATATTTACCTATTTCACAAATTTCATGTAAGTTTTCCTTTGTATATTTATTTTTTTAAACAGGTAATTTTGGATAATTTTTAATTAAACATTTATTATTAACACTAATTTTCCATATATATGTGGAATATGTATCTCAAAAGCAGTCAAATTTTAGGGTTATTCTGAAATGTATGATTTTTTAAAAAAGGTACTGCATATTCTGCTCTGTCTGAATTAGACATTTACAAGCGATAACATTTGATAAATTAGTCCTGCAAGGCATATAGTTTTGTGTGGGTCTTTGAGTAGTGCTTTCATATGTATGAAAAAAGGAAAAGAAAATAATGATTACAATCATTTTTATTTGAAGTGGAGAAATCTTGACCAAGTCTACTCTTCTCTATCCTTACTTCCACAACTCAAGTTTAGGTCCTCAATCTCTCTAACCCTGCTTTGTTTCCCTTCAAATCCAGATTGTTTCTGCTCCTAAAGTGAGCGTACAAAAAAGCAAATATAACCCTGTCAACACTGTTCCAAAGTAATCATTTGCTGCTTATCATATATAGGATAAAGTTCAAAGTTCTTAGCATGATCTGTTTCCTGCCTTCCTCTCTAGCCTTCCTTCTCATAACTTCTTGTCTCACAGTTTATGTTTCAGAAACAAATAGAATAATTATTTTCATGGTGCTGTTTTTCATGCTCTCGCCTAGAATATACTTTCCCAGTTCTCACTTCCATCTTCCTTTGCACTACTTGGGGATTTCCTCCTTGAAGAAATCTTTCTTCTTAACTTTCCAACTGGATTGGGTGGCTCTCATCTCTGCTTGTATAACCTTGTGTATCCATATCCCAAAGCAATCAACACAGGGTATTGCACTCATCTTGTTTATGTCTTATCTCCCCCATTGGACTATGATCACCAAGGTCTGGAAAAAATACGAAGAAGAAAGTACTTTAAGTAGATAACAAATTGATTGTGTAACATGGCATTGCATACCTTAACCATAATTAAATTTTGTATACTTTGTTATTATATATATGTAATGAATTCTGAATTTCCTCACCTGGTAGAAAAAAATAGTTGTTAATATTAGAGTGATTTATTGCCATTATGAAATAAGCATAATGGAGAAAAGCTGCTTTAAGAAGAGACATTTTCAGCAGCATAAAATTTAGGGAAGAGATTCTTCTCCTGGAATCACAATGGGGTAGCTGAAAAAAGAACTTTTCCTACAGATCCATTGTGAACAGATGTGAACACCTATTTTAGGATGATTGACTTAGTTAATAATAACTGCCATTTATTGAGGGCCTACTAAATATCAAGCATGATATGTGTGGTTTTACAAACTTTGTTTAATGTAATACCTACTTCAACCTTAGAGAGTATGAATTTCAAACACTATTTTCTATCTCTCAGAGAATTGCCCAAAGTAACATAACATTCTGTGAGAGAGATGGGACTTTAACCCCAGTGTTTTCCTGTGCCCTGAACTATATTATCCTGTACCACTAATGAGTATATCTTGGGATTAATGTTAAAACATCATTAATTTGTTTAGTTAAACATCATCAAAGGCTAACTTGAATGCTATAGAATTATATAAAGTACGAAATGTCTAATACAAGGGTCAACTGCTAGAGAAATATTGAGAAATTTCATCAGCTTTCAGATTTATTTTGAATCAAAAAAATAAAGACATTACCATGGAAGAAAAAAGGTCTTATACCAATAGATATTTTTTCTTTTTTTACCCCCAGTAATTGATGCAATATATTTTTTTAATTTTTAATTTTTTATTCCAGAATATTATGGGGGTACATACATTGAGGTTACATGTATTGCCTGTGCACCAACCAAGTCATAGGTACAAATAAGCTCATCCCCAGAGAGTGTGTACCGTACCCCTTAGGTGTGAATTTACCATCCCCTCCTCCCTCCTGCCCAACACCCAATGATTGCTACTTGCATTTGTGCACATAGGTGTTGATCAGTACCAGTTTGATGGTGAGTACGTGTGGTGCTTGTTTTTCCATTCTTGTGATACCCCACTTAAAAGAATGGGCTCCAGCATCATTCAGAATAATACAAGAGGTGTTAGTTCACCATTGCTTTTTGTGGCTGAGTAGTACTCCATGGTATACATGTACCACATTTTTTTAATCCACTCATGTAATATTTATTAGTTGTTAGATTTCAGAATTATCTCCCCTGCCATCAAATACATGAGGCATATGCCTAACATCAAAGAACATACTTATAAATTATGTTACTTTATATCAGGTGTTTGGGAGACACAGAAAGTAATTCCTAAATTGCAGAACTTTACTATGTAAATTAAGATTAGCATGATATTTAAGCACATAGGCTCTGGCATCAGGCAGACCTGAAGTTGAAGTTTAGTCTCATCACTAATAGCCTTATAAACATGGGTAAATTACTTGGGCAAAACATTTCTTTAAACTGAGAATTGATTATACCTATTTATCCATTAGAATGTTTTCCATTAAACGTCAAATTGAAGACTTAAAAAATAAGGAAATGCATTATTTAATACAACATACTGTCCAAAATCATATAACCCCCAGGAATACAGTACAAACACCAAAACAGCCATTGCTTAGCTCTGGACATCTTAGTGTGTTGGCTTTGTCCTCACACTACATATTGTGAGATGGCTGCAATAGCTCTAGTCAATATATCCAGATATAATAGCCTCAAAGCAGACTGATCCTTTGTATTTCTTTTGAACACCAAGAACTCCTCACCTTCAAATGACCAGAATTAGGTCACATACATATAAGCCAATCACTAGCAAATGGAATGGGACTGCCAAGACTAGCCTAGGCTGATTAGGACCTATCTCAGGGACTCAGTATGGGACCAGCAGTCCCTGAATAGTGAAGATGTACAGAGGAGGGTATATAGCAACAAAATCAATGTCCTACTGAGAAGAAAATAGTAAAGAGTGAACAATGAAGATGGTTGTTGGGTTGGCAATCAATAGTATCTGCCACGTTCTTCCCTTTGGTTATCAAATATCCATCCAGACACATCTTTCTTCTGTATTCACTTTGAAAAATGTATACATGAGACATACTTTCAAACTACATTAATAGTTAGATCTAAAAATCTCAGCCATTTACTGCATACATGGATAAGTCCAGAATCCCTAAGTGATGTTCTGGCTTCTCAATTATATCCAGATGTAGTTCCTCATTGTCTAAAGACCTGTGGCCAAAGCCAAGTTATCACCAAATCTAATATATGATGATAGAAAGCAAACACTGTAACTGCCATAAAAACTCCCATTTAGAAGAAGAGAGAATTGAAACTACATGATGGCCACTGGTTCACAGAACAATGTCATATCCTACTGGACAAGACTGGTGAAGACTAACTTCTCTGGAATTGGGATAGTTCCTTGATAAGCCTGGAATGTAACAGAACCCATTTCCTCTCTAGGATTTTACCTTGTCATAGTGCTACACAGCTTCTTGTTCTGACTACTGGGAGGATTTCTTTTTTCCTGTTGGAAAATGCTGCTCTAGTACTTCAGTGCCATCATGTATTATAACTGATGGCTATGAAACTGGATGTTTCTGCTGCTTTTGCCATCCTTTGCCAGAATCTACAGTCTTTGTTTCTTAATTTAGACACTTAAAATGTGTGTCTGATTGATAGGGGAAGCATAGGTCTCATACTGCACCCTGGAATAATGGGGATTATAAGATCTGACCATATTGGGTGGAATGCTGTACTTCTTACCAAGACTCCTAAATCCCCAAACCAAAAGAAGATATTCAGGTGCTGGGTGACCGAAATAATGTACAAATATATACTACATATACTGTTAGGGTCAAAATAAAGCAATACATGTATAATTCTGAGACCAGTGCTTCACATAATATAAGTATTTGATATTTTAAAAAATGTCATTGGTAAAAGATATTAATTGGGAAATCTACATGAGTTCAGAAAATATGATGATGTAGAAGTCATGGTTTTAAACCCTCTGTTCAAGATACTCAGAATGAAAATTATGAGACAAAGCTTCTATACCAGTTCTAACAAAATGCGCTATAAAAACCCGTGTCTTGAGCCTTATGGGAAGCAGATCTACAAGCATTTAATATTCAATGCTATCTACAGATTTCTTACTTCTGGAAAGCCAATGTTAAAGTGCATGATATTATTTTTAATTCACTTCATTAGTAGATTAAAAGGCTTAATAAAACCCCCAGTAAGCAGCACTATATAAACCTGTGGGAATCACCACACCACAAATGAAGTCAAGAGAATAGCTTATTTGGTTAAAAAGAGTCGAGACAATTGTAAATTATTTAAATACTTTAGGGAATTATTTTATTATTCCAGCTTTTCTTTCATCAGTCCTATGAGATAAATGCAGTTTTTGTTTTTGTTTTTGCCCACAACTTATTAGGAACAAATGAGATAGGCAAAGTGTATGGCATTCTTTTTATACTAATATACATGATATGTTTCCTATTTCCTTACTAAATGGTTCAGCCCAACTACCAAAGAAACATATACAGAAAGCATACATATTACCTTGATGACTATTTGTTGATGCTTTTATATTATCTTTTCATTTCACTTCCACATTATACAAAGATAAATGAATGGTAAATACCTATTTGGTCACTTTCATGTTGTAGAAGAATTAACAAAGAAGGAAAATTTTACACCAGACTCCTGATGTTACTTATTACATTAAAGCATGAAAAAAAAGTTTTCTTTTTGTTTTTGTTTTTCTTTCTGGTTTGTTTGTTTTTTCAAATTTCCCTTATACATTCTATAATTTTTTTTCTTTTGGAAATATTTCAATATACTATCTTTGGGTTTTACTTTAATGCTTTATTTATATTAATGTCTCCAAATGACACAAAGTTAGTTTTTATTTTTTTGATGCACAGATTTTACTTCTATGGAACTATTTCGATAATAATGTTAAAACTAAGCATAAATGAATCAAAGTAGAATGAATGTGTAATACAAATTCAATAAGAGTATTTTAGCTTCTCAGTAATTGTGTGTCATTGAAACTGTTCAAGAATTATGTGTCTAAAATTTCAGTGACAGCTCAGTGGCTAAGTACTTATCTGAAGGTATATGGATTAGTTACTAATTAATTCATCACTTAATTTAAAATGAGGTAAAGTTTTCATTGTTGCATACATACATGCATGAGTCTCAGTTAAATTTAGGAAAAATAAAATCTACCATTAAATGAGTGTTCACATTCTTTAGGATATGACTAAACAATAATGGATATTAAGAGTTTGGCATGGAACTAGCAATCAATCAGTCAGTCATTTATTAGACATCTAACTGGTGTTTATAAATCTAGCTTATTAGACTTTTTAAGCCATATGAAAAGAGACCTTCCCTAATTTTAATTGCAATGCACATGTGAATCTACTGTGAAATGGGTTGGGTTAAAGTGGATCATGGCATTTATTCTTTTGACAGGTTGATAGATGAGATACTGTGAGAGGTGCTCCTACTGAAATACAAGAAACACATTTATCAGTCTGTTACTGGTTCAAAAGTAAGCAAAACAAATCTACAAGACTGCATAAATACCATACAAACACACACATATGCAAACACATACACACACATATATACATATATACAAAGAGCAAAGGACACTATTAGGAGTGTGAAAAGACAACTCATGCAATGGGAGAAAATATTTGCAAATCATGTATTTCATAAGAGGTTAATATCCAAAATAACTACAAACTCCTATAATTCAACAACAAAAAAACAAAAAACCTAATTGAAAATAAAGAACTTGAATAAACAATTCTCCAAAGAAGATACAGAAATGCCAATAAGTACATGGAAAGATGCTCAACATCCTTAGTCATTAGAAAAATGCAAATCAAAACCATAATGAGACACCACCTCACACTTGCTAGGATGGCTATATTAAAACACACACACACACACACACACACACACACAGAAAATAACAAGTATAGGTGAGGATGTGGAGAAATTGTTGCCCTCATACGTTGCTGGTAGGAATGTAAAATGTTGTAGCAGCTATGGAAAACAGTTAGCAATTCCTCAAAACATGGAATTAATATATGACCCAGAAATTCCACTCATATGTATAGAGCCGAAAGAATTGAAAATAAAAACTCAAACAGACACTTGTACGCCAATGTTCATAGCAACACTATTCACAATAGCCAAAAGATGGAAACAACCCAAGTGTCCATCAATAGATGAATGGTTAACAAAATGTAGTGTGTGCATACAATGAAATATTATTTACCTATAAAATGGAGTGTAGTTCTGATTTTTTCTATAATATGGATGAACCTTGAACACCTCACGCTAAGTGAAATAAACTAGACACAAAACGACAAATATCGTATGATTCCACTTATATAAAATACTTAAGACAGGCAAATTCATAAGACAGAAAGTTTGTTAGAAGTTACCAGGGGTTAGAGGAGGGGCATATGGGGAGTAATTGTTTAATGGTAACAGGATTTTAGTTTGGTGTGATAAAAAACTCTTTTGGGAACAGACAGTGGTGATGGTTACACAACCTTGTGAACGTAATTAATGCCACTGAATTGTACACTTAAAAATGGTAAAAATTGCAAATTTTGTTGTATCTTTTTGCCTAAGTAAAAAAAATAAAAATAGAGAATACACATATAAATACTGTTAGAAATGGAAAACAGGACAAAAGTACAGACCAGCATAGACTGAAAGAGAATAACTTTGTGACAATGAATTTAAAAACTTGCATGACACTGAAATGCTTTTAGAAAAATAAAACTAATCTAAATTGACTCAAGAAAAAATTAGAAAGCTGAAATGGTTCTGTAACTATAAAATAAATTAAACAATAAGAGGCTGGAAAGAGGCTCAGACTTTTTTTACAGGACAGTTCTATTTAACTTTCCATAGATTACTCCCAAACTTACAGAAGCTCTTCCAGAACGTGTACACTTGTCAACTTTTCAAGATGTAATATAGGAAAAAATATGGAACATTATTAAAAGATATTTAAAAATATGAATAAATGAAGAGCTAAACCAGGCTTATGGGTAAGAAGATTTAATACTTTAAAGATGTCATTTTTTACCAAATCAATCTATGAATGCAGTGCAATTCCAACCAAAAAACCAAAAGGATTTTTTGAAGAATTTTACAAGCTGATATGTGAAACAGAAATCGTCCAAGAGTAGTCAAAATACTCCTAAAGCATAAGAGGAGGGAGTGGGTGGAAAATATGACTTATAAGATACAGTCTTATTTTACAACAGTAATAGTTAAGCCAATTTGCAGTAGTTCAGATACACACAAGCTGACCAAGAGGACCGATCCTAGAGCTCCCAAACCATGTATATGATAGAATCTTGATATGTGTCAGAGTTTGCCATGCAGGTCACTGGGGAAAGAAGGACTATTTACTCAATGAAAAGTACTGAGACAACTGACTGTTCATATTAGAGGGAAAATATGAAAGGGATATATTGCTGTATAATAAATTACCAAATATTAGCAGCATGAAAAGAAATAATTTTATTATCTCACAGTTTCCACAGGAAAGAAGTCTGGGCACAGATTATCTGGATCTTCTTTTCAAGGTCTTACCAGGGTGAAATCAAGGTGTTGGCCAGCCAGGGATGTGGTCTCATTAATTACATCTGTAACAGCCCTTCACCTTTTCCATATACTATAACCTAATCATGGGATTGCTATCCCATCATAGTCACAGGTCTTGCTTACACTCAAGGGGAGGGAATAATATAGGTTATTTACACCAGGGGATTGGAAACTTGTGGGCCATTTTATAATTCTGCCTACCACACATATCTACTTCACAGTGTCTATAAAAGTCAATTCACGAAAGAGAAAACTTCTGAAGAAAATATCTCTTATGATCTTGAATCATAGGCAATGAAAAAATGCTACTCATAAAATAATAGATTAGCAAGTCCTACTTTGGTAAAATTAATAATTTCTTAATTTCAAATGATCTAACAAAATTTAAAAAGAGAGCTATAAACTTGAATCTATTGCAACATATATAATGTAATGGATTAATATCCAGAATATATAAAGCTGATCTCAACTAGTGAGCTAGGCCCAATGGTGTACTATGAGTGAGCTATAGGTAGTACTAAGATATTGATCTTTGCTCTCTGTGTGGCAGGGTAGTCCTGTGCAAAACAAAACAAAACAAAACAAAACAAAACTTACTTTGCAAGAAACCTCATCTATTCACCCTCATTATGTCTTACAAATATTAATATTTTCAACATGTACTATAGTGGAAAAATGTTGCAAATCAATGATATAAAGAATTCTTGCAATCAATAACAAGAAGACAAGCAGTCCAAGAAAATAATTACCAAAATACAAATAGTTGTGTCACAGAAAAAGAAATATAAATGACAAATAAACATATAAAAAGACACGCAACTCGATTAGTAATGAAGAAAATGAAAAAAATTACTTTTACATCCACTAGATTAGTAGAAATAAAGAAATCTAATGTCCAAAATTGTGAACATTTGAATTGGTAGAAAAATTTTGGAAAAACATATGACACCATGTTATGAAATGAATTTTTGCTTTGTTATTACCTATCAAGTATACCAACTAGAGTTATATTTGAAAATATGACCACTAGAAGATGTTTAATATTGCTAATAACCATGTTGCTTATAACAGCAAAAAAAAAAAAAAAAAAAAGAACATGGGAAACAACAGAAATCTTTATTGACTGGTAATTATTTATTGAAATTATTTATATTTAACTCTAAGTAGAACAAAGAAACATTTTTTTAAAAAATTATGATCATGCAAAATATATAATTTGATTTTTTTACACACACTCTATTTAAATTTGGCCAAAACAATTGCTTTAGTCGATTCTAATATAAAACATTAAAAACCCGAGAAATAAGTATAGTTAAAATTTATTTTTGTTATGTACCTCAAAAAAGCTAGGATATAAAATCCTTCATTTTAAAATAATTTTTAATAATAAAGTATATATTTATGATATATAGTTATGAATATTACTAAAGAGAGATCTTCATTTATTCTCTAGTAATATGGGTAACCTCAGGCATTCATTTTCTTTATAGGGTAATAAATAATGCTTTTTTATAAATTATTTTTTTGCTCAAAGCATGGTTGTATATAGGACAGTATTTGTGTAATTTCTTTCTGTTTTGATTCTTAGTTACATTATTTTTAATATTATTAGAGACCTAATTTAAGAATTACATTTAACTAAATTTGAATTTTTCATAGGTATATAAACAATGTGTGAATATATGAGTATATTTTAGTCAGAAATAATGCTGAATTATATTTCATTGTATAATGTGTCTCTCAAAGTATTGTGCTTCTAGTGTTGCTGACACGTTTTAATATATTTGAGGGATTCTGTTACCAAAGAATACATAAAAATAAACCTGATACCATTAAATCTGGTGATCTAGATTCAAATTTAGCAGTAGCATTTTTTAAGCTTTACTACTTAATGGAAATAGTACACTCTGGTTTTCCATGTTAACTTTATAAAAAGTATATGCAAATGTGTTGAAAACCACTCTCCACCTACATGTGCTTTTTATAAAACCTTCTCAAAGCAGATTTGCATTAATCATACTTCAAATGCTTCAAATAAGTGTAGTCTATAAACAGAAGCTATGCCATTTCATTGAAACTTAATGCAGAAGGTACAATACAGCAAGAAAAAACCATATGATGATATAATGATTAAACTTTAGTTATATTCTGACATGACTTGCTGCCATGCTATGAAATTCACATAGATAGATAGATAGTTTGGTGTGCATTTTAACATTTTGAATGTTTTCCTGTTATTGCTTTCTTCATGTTTTTATTACATAATGCAATACATTTAAGGAGTATGTTTCTGTTTATTGCTAGGTTATCCAGATAAATTTTGAAGAATTCGATCTGGAGATTGGCTATGATACCTTGACAATTGGTGATGGGGGCGAAGTTGGAGACCCTAGGACTGTGCTTCAAGTGTAAGTTCTCAATGTTTCATTTTTTCCTTAGCCTATCAGATATTTCTGAAATTTTCTCTCTCAAATTATTTCTGACAGTGATTCCTCCCACTGCTACTGACAGAAAAAGCATGGTAACTTAGTTATTATCATAAACTTCCATATAATCTATTTGTTGGTCCTTCTTCAATGAGGCTTAAAGCACTTTGGCTGTCTTAGTCTGTTTGAGATGCTATGACAAAATAAACTAAACTGCATGGCTTATAAACAACAGAAATTTATTTTTTACAGTTCTAGGGGATTTGAAATACCAGATCAAGGTGCCTGTAGATTTGGTGTCTGGTGAGGGCTTGCTCTTAACTACCCTGATATGGCTTAAAGTAACTGGTGATTTGTATCACCAATGCATTGTAAGTACGTGGTGCACTTTTAAAAATGTAGATTTCTGGGCCCCCAAACCCTGCTTACTGAATCAGCATCTCTGGGATATGGACCCAAAAATCTACATTTTAACAAACTCACCACATGGTCCTTATGCACGCCAAAGTTTGAGAACTACTGATATAAATTTTTAAAAAATTATTTTAACATAAACAACTCCTAGAGGTAATGCTGTTATTATGTGTGTATTTCTTACTGTATAAATTGACTAAACGTAACCTAATTTTCTTTTCCTTTTTTTCCTTCTCTTCTCTCCTTTCCTTTTATTTCCTTTTTAATTTTACAAGAAGGCCTCCTAGTACTATTATTCCAGAATCCTGTAAAAGATGAGGGTTAACCTCATAGTTACACTTATTATAATATATTATGTGCCTTAAGAGTATTGCCTTTTCATTCTTATCTTTCTAGGAAGATAAAACAAAACAAAACCCAAAAAATCCAACGAAAAACACTACTCTTCTTACTTATCTTCATGCACTCTTGACCTCAACTTCAACCTTTCTCTTCTCTTTGCAACATTGATATCATTGATCAACACAATTTGGTTGTCTATCTCTGGCCTAATATATTCTTTATGCTTCCTAAGGTGTGGTAGACAAAACGACCATGCTTTACATGCTTTACATATTCAGTTATGTTGCTCATATTTTTTCTAACTTAATTTTTAACACTTTTTCTCCTAAAAATTATCAGCATTTTTGTCAGTATGTTGAGCCTGTTAGACATATCACCACACTGAACTGATATCTTCCAGAAATAATCTATAGTTCCTCCTAGATATCCTTGTAGTTTTATAGCTGATAGCTTGGATTTCATTATACTATAAAATTGTATTGGAAATTGGCAGCCAGAGAGCTAATCTGATCATTGAACATGTTCCTTTCTTATTGTTTGTCAAGTACAGTGTTTTGAAGAACCAAAAATTACACATAAAAACCTGAGTTTGTAGTTTTTTTAGGCGAACTGGCTACACTAGACCTGGATACTCATGTGGCAAAAATTGGCTGGAACTACCTCCTGCCCCTTTACAGCAGGCATAAATTCTCTGTTGCTACTAATCCCTGTATCATTTTGCACTTGAGCTTTTAAGATTCTTTGCTTTGCATTCTTGGGCCTATAGCTATTTAGGCATGTGACACCAGACATAACACAAATTTTGGGTTGCTTTATATTTAAATTCATTTATTGTTTTCAAAATAAATATGTGTCTGTTTATTTATCTGACACTTTATAAAAGTTGAAGTTTCTTGGACGTTAACAATATGTAGCAAATTTGGTGATTGATCCCTACACATTTGAGACCTCTCTCTCTACATGTTTGGAATAGATCCCATCACATGCACTTCAGAAATAAAAATTGTAAAACATATACTTGATAGAACATTTTCCCCCTATTTGTTTTAAGACAGAGAACTGGATTTCAGTTTTAAATTCTTCCAAACATGGACAGGAAAAGGCAGGCTTGCTAGTCAATTGAACAAAAAATATTTCTTAAGAGGCTTTTCTCACATTTCTGCCACAACACAAAAACTTAGTATCTCAGCATTGGATAAGATATTAGAATTCATCTTGTACACCTAACATCCCAGACCATAGATGCTATGTCCTCCTTTCACCATTGCCTTAAAAGAAAGGATCCTTGAGCTAATTAGTATCACACAATTATAAAGATTGTAAAGACATATATCTTTACAGTAATCCAATAAGACATGGAAGGAAGATGTCAAAATTATCTTAAATACTAAATTATTACAACTGGTGAAATATAAAGAGAACATTTATTGGGATTAGGCAATGATCTGTACAATCTCTGATGTTAAAAATAATAATAATGTGTTTGAACCACATATTTTAATCTATTACAATGTTAAAAACCTATGAAGACAATTGTGAATTCTGATATACCAGTTGATATTCTTTTTATAGAGCAAATTATTGTATAAATGACATAGAATGGCCATTAAATGTTATTTTTCAAAAGAATACCAAATAATCAAATGGATGTCCCTATACCATTAAATCCAATGTTTCTAATGAGTACTGCAGCTCCAGTGGGGATTAAAAATTAAAGCTTCATTCTGCACCCATTACCTTTTAGACTGTTCATTCAATAGATATAAATGGGCCACTTAGTGAAAGTGTGTGAGAGGTAGGAAAGAGAAAGAAAAATATATATATTTAAATAATCATAAGACTATGAGACTAGCACACACAGATTCAGACCCTTCTTATAATTATATATATATATATTCAGTTTTTTGCAAAACTCAAAACAAGGTCTGGGCACAGCAGCTCATGCTTATAATCCCAGCATTTTAGGAGGCCAAGTGGGAGGATCACTTGAGGCCAGGAGTTTGAGACCAGCCTGGGCAACATAGTGAGACCCTATTTCTACAAAAAAATTTAAAAATTAGCTGGGTGTGGTGGTGTGCACCTGTAGTGTCAGCTACTCAGGAGCCTGATGTGGGAGGATCTCTTGAACCCAGGAGTTTGAGGTCACAGTGGGCTATGTTTGTGCCTCTGCAGCCAAACCTGGGTGACAGAGCGAGACCCAGTCTCAAAAAAGAAAAAAAAAAACATAAAAAACCCGCCAAATAAAAATAGATAGGACAATGGTCTTTACTGTATAATTTTTAGGTAGTGAAAGGAAAACCCTATCTATTTTAAATATAGCCATTCATTATCTAAAAGCTGAACTCTTCCTTATCAAATGAACCTCTGTGCGGAGGGCCCATTTGCCCCTTCAAAAGAATTTCAAAACAGTATTACATACATGGCATGGTACATTTTCAAGAACATATTTAAGTCCTTTACTTTTCTTCGTACCTGCTTCTTACAGAGTTTTGAACCCATCCTCATTGGACCTTAGTCACCTCAAAAAATCTACTAAAATTTTTATTAGTGGTTTTGTCATCTTTTTAAAAGTTAGCATTATCAAGTACAGAAGATGCCTCTACTATATTTTATACTGGAGAATAGGAATGGGGATATTTTAAAATGAATTTTTAAAATTCTGTATGAAATGAATGAGATCAAGTAATAGACAAGGCTAGAAACATCAGATAATTAACTAAAAGAAATAGGCCTGCAATTGTTTTGCAGAAGGTAATACCTAATTTAGGTAGACGACGTAAGACCAGGAAAAGAACAAATATGTTGATGGGAAGTGTCCTTATATTACAAGTGAATAGTCAAATGGAAGCTGTATCTTACAGACTAAAGCTGAGGTTTTTTCTGCTAAGACAATGGAAGAAAACTGTGTCACATTTTTCGTGTTCTCACATTGTTGTTATCATATTTCCTACTCCATCACTTGTTATATTTCCCTCACTCTGAGGAGTTATATTATTTTTTCTGAAAAATCTGTGTGATTCCTAATTTTGTTCTATATTCCTCTGTCCATAACCAGGGAATGTGTTTTTCAAACTTGGTTTTCTCTCTGGAAACAGAATTACACTTCTTTGAAAATATCTCTCTTTTCCTTGAGTAAGGATGACTATGACAGAACTTAGCTAGTGCCCATCTCCTAGAGATGTTCAAATAGAAGCTGGATGAGTAGCTAACAGATTTTGCAGACTTGGAATTAGTTCAAAAGTTCCTTTGAACTCTTAAGACTCTGTGATAGCAGAATTTACTGGATTTGTATTCATCAAAGAAGCAGATGTAAATTTGAGTGAACCTGAAGCATATTTCTTAATAAGTTTAACGTTTCTAACTGCAGGCCCACCCATGGCATTTGCAGGGCCCAGAACCAGAATTCAAATAGAAACTCACTTATCAAATAACTAAATATTAAAAATTATAAATCAAGATACAAACTGTCAAATACATTATGTTCCATCCTCCTACCTTGACAAATGCACTTTCACAACACCCTGGAAGGACAAGTTTGAACTTAGAATTCTAATGCATGTGTGATTTTTTTTTGCTAGGATGCAGAGGCATTAGGAAGTCTAGCCCCTGCCCCAGTGGGCAGCTGGCCACCCTCTCTTCTCATCTCTAACTTCATCCATCACAACACATGTAGAAACGCCAGCTTGCATGTTCAAACTGCCACATCCCTGCAAATAGCCTCCCATTAAGCCTAGGGGTGCACGGGAGGGTTGTGTGTTCCAGGCCTGGGAATATGGGCCTGGAAAAGAGGTTCATGAAGGTCCAGGTAGCAGGGAATTCCAGGGTCCCACGTACCAAGTGTGTTCCAGAACAGTGCTTTTCAAACAAGCAGTACAATAGATTTGTTTTTATTTCTGATCCTTCCAGAATTAATGCTTTTGTAAAGTGAAAGAAAAATGAAATTCCTAGAAAAAAACAATATAAAAACACAGATGAATACAGTTCCATTATTTTTTTTCATTATGGAATTCACCAGATGTCAAATTACTCTCCTAAATTGCTCTAGAAATTTTAAAATTTTACTCCCAATTTCTGTACTTATCACATTGTGAGATGGAAACTAGTCTAGGATCTCAAAGGGGAGGTAGGGGAGACACAGAGGCTCCAGCCAGACAGGCACATCCCTGGGCAAGAGTTGGGCTAGAGAAAGGTCAAAGCAGGGCTCAATACAGGAAAAGATTCACAGAAGGTCCATCTTGCCCCTTCAAAAGAGTTTCAAAACAGTATTACATACAAGGCATGGTACATTTTCAAGAACATATTTAAAAAACCCACTTGCTCCTGTTCAATTCTGATTCAGCTTATTTGAGTCCTTTCTCTTCTATTTCTGGGTAATCTAGCTAGTGGTCTATTGACTTTGTTTATCTTTTCAAAGAACCCACTTTTTGTATTGCTGATTCTTTGTATTATTTTACAACCAACTGATCTTTGACAAAGCACACAGCAACATACACTGGGAAGAGTAAATCATGTTCAATAAATAGTACCGGGAAAACTGGATAGCCACATGCAGGAGAATGAAACAGGACCCCTATCTCTCACCGTATAAAAAAATTAATTCAAGATGGATAAAAGACTTAAGTGTAAGGCATGCAACCATAAAATTTCTAGAAGAAAACATAGGAAAAACTCTTCTAGACATCAGCCTAGGCAAAAAAAAAATTATGAATAAGACCCCAAAGGCAAATAGAGCAATAAATAAATAAATAAAAGGAACTTAATTAAATTAAAAATATTCTGCACAGCAAAGAAAATAATCAACAGAGTGAATAGACAACCTACAGAATGGGAGAAAATATTCACAAGCTACATCTGACAAAGGACTAATACCCAGAATCTACAAAGAACTCAAACAAATCAGCAAGAAAAAAACAACCCCATTAACAAGTGGGCAAATGATATGAACAGAAGTTTTTCAAAAGAAGATAATACAAATGGCCAACAAATATATGAAAACATACTCAACATTGCTAATTATTAGGGAAATGCAAATTAAAACTACAATGAGATACTACCTTACCCCTGTCAGAATGGCCATTGTTAAAAAATCAGAAAACAATAGATACTGGTGTGGATGCAGAGAGAAAGGAATGCTTATATACTATTGGTGGGACTGCAAATTAGTACAACCTCTATGGAAAACAGTATGGAGATTCCTCAAAGAAATAAAAGTAGATTTACCATTCCATCTAGCAATCCCACTACTAGGTATCTACCCTAAGGAAAAAAAAGTCATTTTATAAAAAAAGATACCTGCACCTGACTATTTATTGCAGCACAATTCACAATTTCAAAGATGTGGAATCATCCTAACTGCCCATCCACTCACGAGTAGATGCAGAAAATGTGGTGTGTACACACACACACACACCCCCCACACACACCATGGAGTACTACTCAGCCATAAAAAGGAATTAAATAATGTCTTTTGCAGGAACTTGGATGGAACTGGAGACCATTATCCTAAGTGAAGTATTTCAGGAATGGAAAAACAGACACCACATGTACTCACTAATAATTGAGAGAAACGATGGGCACACATGGGCACAAAGAGATGTAAAAGACATTGGAAAACATAACAGGGGGAGGGATAAAAACTTACCTGTCTGGCACAATGAACTATATTCTGGTGACAGGCTCACTAAAAGCACCAACTTAAGCATTATACAAGGTATCCACGTAACAAAAACATTTGTACCTTCTTAATATTTTGAAATTATAAATATATAAATAAATACATAAATATCCAAATTTTTCAGATATGCAAGGACTAAGAAAAATAAAACCCAATTGAAGGAAATTTATTTTCAATAATGCTTTCCTAACAGATAAAAGTAGTTTCTAATTAAACATTTTATTTAGCAATCTGTTTACTTATCTGTGAACTCCTTTTTGTTTTTTCTTAAGTTTCATTTATGTGCTAGAGAGTGAGTTTTTGGCAACAAAATTATTTTAAAAATAAATTCATTTAAAAAGATTAAATAGTTGACAGTGAGAGAACATAGTCAAAAGTGGAAAATGCATTTATTTAACAGCAAGCCAACTCATATCAAAATATTTGAAAGTCTTTTATAAGAGGATGACTTCAGCCTATGTTTAATTTTATAAGTTATAATTAATTTAATAAGTATATGATTCATCACTTTGAGATATATTTAACCAGTTATGGAACATTCTCACATTTTCTATTTTGGTCAAAGTATTGAATTAGAGAATGGAAATATATGGAAATATATGGTATTTTTGCTTTTCATTTTTCCATATTTAGGTTCTAAAAGGTAAAATAAATTACTTATTCTATTCCATAAAAAAAGTAGTCCATAAAGTCATAACATGTTCAATAGCTAAAATGCTCTTGCAAAAAAGTAATTAATTATTAAGCATTTAAAAAAATAATACTTATAAAAATTTATTTTTCCTGAAGCACAAAGTATATAGTTTTTGTAACTCTGTAACTTGAAAATAATTGAAGTGTTCTACATTTCTTCACCTTGAAGCTTTGACTCCAAAGAAATACTCATGATAATGTTATAAACAATAAAATTATTTAGTAATAGAGAAAGTACTGTAATTGGACATCCTACACAGTGCTAAGTTCTCCATATAGTTTTATCAGATGAAAATTCCTAAAATAATGCAAATTTAAACCACAATTCGGAGATTTGTTGTTTTGTTTCTTTTCTCTGTTTCTCTGTTTCTATCTCTATCTCTGTGTACATTTTCACTCCATTGCAGTTACTTGGAGGTAACTTTTTTTCCAAGTTTGAAATAGTATTTTTTACTCCTGGCAACTTCATACTCATATAGTGGGAAATGTCAGTAGAGATAAGAATATGAGCTTGGCTATTTGATAATAATTCAGATAACGGACTTGAACAATCTCAGTCTTTTGAAGGCTGCCAAACGAACTTTAACTTTTTCACAGATTGTTTCCCCTGTGCTATTTTCACACTTATGTGTAAATTCATCTGATAGGGAAAGTGGATGTCATTTTTTGAAAAGATCTAACAGTGATGGTAGTAGAGTTACTGGCACCAACATCACTTCCAGCTCTCATGGAGGAGGTGATTATTAGTCCACCCTTCTCGTCTATATAGCAGAAGACTGGGATGATTAGAAATGCATTCTACCAGGCATATGATAATACTTCCTTTTTGTGCCTTTTCTCTTGCACGTTTTGCTATTAGATTCATAGTAACAGTATAAAAATTAACTGAAAACATGTAAAATAAGAGATCAAAAAACTGTCTTTTATTTTTAAGGTACCCTTGGAGGTTTTGTAAGTATACACTCATGTTGGATGACATCTAATTGAACAAACATTTTGAAGAAGGTGACAAAAGTTGATCTGGGTATCCATAAATGCTTCAATTCTATGACTTTGAAATTCTGATTTCTCCTGGAAAAGTTAGTACAAAGTAAAATCTCATTTTTCAGGTATATGTTAGTATAGGCTAACAACACTCTTCCCTGATTATTCCTCTTTCTATTTTAAATACACACACACGTACTTCTGGGTTAACATAATAATTTTTAAATAAATATTTATTTATCTTAATAATATTTTAATGAGTAACATTCTTACTAGTTTTATGGAAATGATAGCTATTTTCATTAATCTTATAAGTAGATCACTATTATTGCTCA
The DNA here is from genome assembly GCA_023783475.1 of Daubentonia madagascariensis. Classification (NCBI taxonomy): domain Eukaryota; kingdom Metazoa; phylum Chordata; class Mammalia; order Primates; family Daubentoniidae; genus Daubentonia; species Daubentonia madagascariensis. The sequence continues at coordinate 22,879,086 of JAKFHU010000726.1, read as the reverse complement.
GTTAATTGAGCCCTATATTTTGACATACTACTTTGTCAGAGACATTACTCTTTTTTGTTAAGTATGCAACAATTTACTTTTTCAAAATCTATGATTTTGAAATAATTTTTCCAAAAATTATTTTTGGCATCATACTAGTAAACATGATATTTGTTTTGAATAAACTCTCCTATATCCAGGGAATTATACCTTCCACACTTTGCTCTTGACTTCAATAAATACCAGCAAATACCATGGGCTAATGAGAGAAGGTAATATACTAGATATAGCAATAGGGTGATATTTTTAGAGATTAATGGGCACAGTATAAAAGGGCTTGGAGAATTAACTAGTCAGAAAAATCCTTTGCTTCTTATATTAGAGTTATTAAATTAAGGAAAAAGAAATCTCTTCTTACTGCATTTTTCTCTACCCTGCATCTCTCCCTTTCCCCTTCACCATACAGATGCATGTGTGCGCACATAAATATACACACACTCATACCTTGAGGTCGGGGACCATCTTCTACTCATCTTGGATTTCCCAAAATACCTAACACAAAGCCTTGTGTTGACACTGTTAGGTGTTAACAGGAATTATAATGGGAGAGGAAAAATTATTCTGTACCAAGACACACCTGCTGAGGTCCATCAGCATAAAGGGTATCTTTGCAAACATTAGCATGGATATGCCATGAACTGTAGAGCTATGTAGGCCTACGTGGTGATTTCAGCACTTACTGATACCACATCTGGGAAAAACAATCAAACTAACATAAGCAGTTATTTTATCACGTGGACAAGATTTGACATGTAGTCATTCAAATGAACTGCTGTTGGGAAATAATAAATATATGCTCTTGGAAATCAGAATTACTTTAGGCCAAAATACAAAAATAATCTCTATGACATTTTGCTTATTGGTAACAAATTTTTAAATATAAGGGATAGTTTACTCTTTATGGTTCTTCATTATTTCCTCATTGTGATTATTGCTACATCTGTCTATTGTGAAAAGACTGATGATTTCACAGAAAACAAAGGGTTTACTTCTGTTTTATTTTAGTTTGTGTTATATATGTGTATGTGTTTTGCATGCATTGAATATGCTTAAAAATTTTGGTTGTTTTTCCTTTTTACTCAGTCATTTTTTGTACTGTGGTAGATATTTCAAAACTGATTGTAGAAGAATAGAAAGAAAGAGTGTCTAAATAAGCTAGATTTCCTCTCACAAATACTAAGTATTATAAGCAAGGCCTGGTTAGTGTGCTGAATATATACAACGAAATATTCATAGGTGAATACAAAGATGTGTATGCTGAAATCTTGGCTTCCAAATTCAATTTCCTGAAAAATAAATCTTTATATAGAAATCTGTTTGTAAAGGTAATGGGAACCAAGACAAACATTCTCAACACATTATGCTTTTGAATTAGCCAATAAATTAAAACTTCTGAAGCCCATATCATAAAGAAGTTAAAGCCACAATTGTTGACTACTTAGCTAAATGAGCTAGCATATATGTAGTCCTGTCATTCCCTAGTACTTTATATATTTTGATTTTAAAACTATATATTATCCTTCCAATATGGCCATTCACATTCTGAACTTTACTATGATGATTCAGGGTTGTTGTTTTATAATCTAATTTTTTCTTATAATTGTCGTCCTCAGTGAATTGCGTGTACTCCAGAATGAACTTGTGCATAATTTGATAACATTGTATTAGAAGAAAGAGTATGAAATGCATTTCCATTAAAAGCAAAAGTTACATATTTATATAATACAAAAAATTATATTGGCATATAGGATTGCAGTTGTCATCTCTAATGGATGCACCCATATTCTTTGAGTGATTATAAAGAAAATCAGGCATTGAACCTAACAGGAATTTAATAGATGCTGTCCTTTATTTCATGTTCTATTTCAGTCCTTGAGGAAGATTTTTGAGTGCACTTATTTAGTGCTTTAACTCTTTTTTTCTAGCATGGAAAGACTAATTAGGAGGATTAGAATGCGTTATGAACACTGAGGTTACTCAGCTGGTAAATAAACATGTATTAATGAAGTATTATTTTTAAATTCACAATAAGTTCAAAAAGATGTATTAAAAATAGCTTCAAATATTAAAAGTATTTGAAGACTCATTTGAGAGTCTTATAAGAATGATCTAAGACTCCTAGTTTTGTAGCCCTAAAGCATCCTCTACTGTCATGAATAAGGAAGGGGTGAGTACAAAGTTGTCCAAATCAGGCAGACTTATCATTTGAGTCTAAACCAATGTTTTTGAGAGGATGCTGAGAGTAATTAGCTATTGAGGCTACACGCAAACAGCAGGGTTCTAAATGAGATAGCCAGTGTTTGGAAACTATAATTTAAAATAAAATCAACTACCAACTCAGTGAATTCTTTCCACTAAATGTAGAAAGGAATGAAACAGTTTTTCTACTGAATAAGGATTAAACCAGACTATGATGTGTGTCATCAGCAATCTATTAAGGAGATTGCAAAATAGAAAAATATATCTCACCCTTTTATATAGCCAAGCAGATATAATCCATTACACACATATTGATTGTCCTTATCAAAGAAAAAAATGAACTCCTATATTTATGACAAGGAGGAGGTCACATAATAAAGCCAAGTGCCTAGTATTTAACTCTCAGTGAAACCAGGAGAGAGGGCACCATCTTCCTTGATGTTTATATTTCAAAAAGATGGCTCCAAGTCTACAAGAAAAACATTCTTGGGATGTAAAACTGGTAAGAGGTTTATTTAGCTTTTAAAACAATTATACATATCTGAAAGAAAAGGAGAAAGCATTTACAACTTCAAATTTTCTAATGGAAATGTTAAAGAGTAGTGGGGTCATGGGGAGTTCTCTTAACCTTTATGGTACCAGATAAATTTTTACATTTTTTTTTAAGATTTGTTTTTACACACTTACAATTTTTCCTTTTCGTTACTATTTTATAACAACACTATGATCTTCTAATTATTTCTATTGCTGTTTCTACTTTTCTCTGGGCAGTTTGCAGTCATCTAAATATATAACAAATCCGTAGTAAAATATAAAATAAAGCAATTATCAGAAATACAACAGGATGAATTAAAAAATTTAGTACATTGTTAGCCTTGGAGGAATAACCTTCAAATATATCATATCAATGGTGAATGGTTAAAGCAGATTCTTCATTAGCTGTGAACAGAAATTCTCCTTCATGGTGCATTAATATTACAAACTGTTATAATATCTATATTGCTTGCACTTTAAATGATTAACTAGTTGAATATTATTTTGTAGATCCTTATGAAATCTTACTAAAACCAAGCCTAAGGAGTACTTTAAGCTCAGATTCTAATAATCTAAGTTTTTAACTAAGAGTTTTTCTAGGAGGCCCCAAAATCTTCTGACTTCTCATCAAACTCATAAGTAGTATTACATTTACAAGATAATCTAAGACCTTCAGTAATTATTCCATTTTTCCAGTAATTTTTTACAGATGGAAAACACTAAGATAGCCATTATCTAGTACTGTTATGGGGCACCTGTTGAAGGGTACAGCTTCAACTTCCGGTGTTTAATATGCCTTTAATTGTTTTAACTCTTGAGGACAAACCTAGTATATTGGTTTTGCATCAGTCCAAATCAGTAATTTATTATAACAGTTAGTTAAATCTCTGTGAATAACAGACATCCACATTTGTTTACTTGTATCAAAGAGAACTTGTATCCCAATGTTAATCAAGTAATATTAGACCTGTTGTTTGCAGTTAACCTGTAAATGTCAGATTTCTGTCTGTCTATTAATTAGTATCTTTTTGTTCTACACCATCCTTCAATTTAAGCCAGTTAAAACTGTTTGTGTGTGTATGTGTGTACGTGTGTGTGTGTGTGTGTGAGTGATTACGTATCTGGATGCATATTAATTACTTTTAGTTTGGTATTATAAAAAATATTAGTAAGAAAATAGTCTTACTTTTACTCTGCCAATAATTGGATTGTTGGATTTATAAGTCCAGCTTTGTCTAAGAAAAATTGCACCAGACCAATTAAACAAGCAAGGGAAGACTTTATTCAAGACTATTGCTATATGGGAGGGAGGCTGAACTTAATTCTGCTGAAACAAAAGGTGGGAGGGTTTTTAAGCACTGGGGTGAGCTAGTGGAAAATTACTGGAAAGCTTTAGATAGGAGATTAGTCAATGTAAGTAGGCCATCTGTATTGCCAATTGCCATAGTTGAAGTTAAGCTCCTATTCTTCCACAGAGACTGGAAAACAGGAGTGCTCTCCTTCAGTGTTACATTTCAAAGGGATGGCTCCAAGGTCCTGGACATTCCTGGGTTGTAGAATATTTACATCTCAAGGAGCAGAGAAATTTGCAATTGCAAGTTTTCTAAAGTAAATGCTTAAGAAAAGGGAGGTCAGGAGCCTATAGTCAGGAAGAAACCCATTTAAAGTTTTCTAAAGTTTAGTTAAACTGAGGGGAACATTAAGAACATCTTGATCACTGGGAGCTATTTGGAAATATGTGATTGTGAGAACTATTATTGGAAATACAGAAAGAAAAAATAGTGTAATACATAACATGTTTTTTCCTAATAAAATGTGATTCTTAAAGTAATTGAAACAATACTACTCTTATGAGAATCTTATGAGAAAAATAAGCTCGCTGGAATACTGTCTTTCAGTTGAGTTCAGTGCCGATATCAGTTACTCTAGAAAATTTAAGTTCCAAGTTCTTTTTGGGAACCACTGTCCAATCCTTCTGAGGTGCTGGCTCCACATCGCAAGCATGAATCTCTCTCAGATTTTCTTTCAGTTTGATAGCCATATGGATGATCACCAACATTTGAAAGGATCCCTCTAGCATAGGAAAAGCCCATCTTTCCCCTGGAACACTTTTAGATAAATCGAATCTCCTGGTCAATAGTGATGTCAGACTTTATCGGGCAGGTCCTTCCAGGTGCTTATGACTTTATGTCTCAGGGATTCTAAAGAAGAGAGAAGGCTTTTGAATTATTGAACTTGGTTATTGAGAGGATTAAGTTACACTGGGCACAGGACGTGGTCTATGACTGAAATTAATAGGCCTGGCAATCGTTAGATGAAAGGGAAAAATACCACACTTGCTTGCAGGGGTCATTCTGATTTTTGACAAGACTAGCAGTGAAGTTCAAGACCATTTTAATCCAGTATATTGTTACATCTCAGCAAATGAGTTCCATTCATCTTATAGGAATCTATAAATAATTACATAATTACTGCATGACAGTAGAAATAAAATGACTTCCTCTTCCTGATTCATTATGCTTTAGTAACCCAAAATTGGAAATAATGGGTATAGAGAGGGACTTTACCACTGCCTGAGCATTAGCATTTGAAGAGGGGGAAAGTCTTCAGGCCATCCAAAGGTTATATACACCATACCTAGACAAAATCTCTTACTGTCTGCAGACATTAATTCTATGAAATCCAACTGCCGCCAAGTTTCTGGCAAAGTTAGTTGGGGAAAACTGCCACATGTACCTTAGGAGTAGCCTGTGAATAATTTTGCTGATAAATAGCTCATCTCTTTAATATGTTTTAAATAATTTCATCTTTTAGGTAGGCATAGTAATAGTCTAGTGTCTTTAAACTCTTTGTTTTTCTTAGATGAATATGTTAAGGATACAACATTATTAATCAAGCAAATAAGAAATGTGGTACAGGAATTATTTTATTAGGTAATTCCCATATTTCAGTTAAATTTTGAGCCCCATTTTCAATTCATTTGTCAATTTCCTTTTGTGAAGCACATTTTGGAAAAGCAACAAATGTTTCTTGTATTGAAAGTGAAGCTTCCAAGTTTGGAATCTGTCACATTTTAAAAGTAGCTTTTGCAGGTCTGTCAGCAAAATCATTTCCTTTAAAAATTTTGTCAGCATACCCTGTGTGAGCTGTACAATGGATTACTGATGTGAGAGCGCAGTTATATAGTATTTAACAAATCAGCTATCAGTTTTCCATGAGATATTTTACTTCCCCTCAAAGTCAAAAAGCCTCCATTTTTCCAAATTTCCTCTGTTATATGATAGACACCAAAAACGTATTTTCTTTCTATCTACTTATCTATCTAGCTTTATATTTACCATCATCTATATGCCCATCTATCTATAAAGAATTGCAGCTCTAGTGACTGTTATTAACTGCACTGCTTGTGCCACCTTAATTTTAGGCAAAATATAAGCTTCAAAATGTTATAAGTCTCATAGCATATGAAGCTTTAAATTGACCATTTTTATCCTAAGTTCATGATACATGAGTAAACATTATTAAATTGGCATTATGAACAAGAATATAAGAACAAATAATGTCAAAGGCTAGTGTCTTCTATTACTATTGCAATACAATCATGATCATCTGTTTGATCAGGATCTGGTAGAAAACTAACACAATTGAAGATATTGCATCTCCTAGGCACAATATCAGGATTAATGTCTGTTCTTAACTAGTCTGATGGCACACCCGCAAATTCTGGATCTTTTGCACTTGTAACATAGCTGTCATAGCACGTAGGACATGCCAAGAAGTGACTCAGGGTAAAGCCTTAAGCCTTTTAAAACATGTCTGCTTCTGCTACCTCATTCTGTCACCCACAGTGCCGCTGCCTACAAAACAACTGAGAAATTTGTTATTGGTGTGTGACCTAATCCCAGCTTTTCGGCTAAAATTCTGAAAGTAGCACCTTTATTTTCATGAAAAAACAAGTTTGAAAAAGGTTTTCAAAATTTGGAATCCCCAATGCTGAAAACATAGCCAGTTTTAATTTGAACAACTTCTACCCACCAAATCAAAGGATTTGAAGAATTATCATGCAATTTTTCCATCAGAGTTTTTGTCCACTCTGCAAAAGCTGGAATCCACTGTCTACAATATCCTGCTAGTCTCCAAAATTGTCTAAACTGTTTTTTCTAGTAGGGCATTTTATCTGCAAAAAAAAAAAAAAAAAAAAAATAGGCTGCCTTCTACATGAGGCCTTCAGGATCAACAGATGCCCTAAATATTTTACCTTTGTTTGGCAATGTTGCAATTGTCCATCGAAACCTTATGCCCTTGTGAAGGGGACAGTTGTAATAAAGCCAAAGTATCAGTTTTGCATTGTTCTTTAGCTTCTGAGCCTACCAGCAAACCATCTACATATTGAGTACTTACAGATCCCCCTAGTGGGACAAATTTCTCTAAATTTTCCTGTAAATGATTAGAAAAATAGTGGGAGAGTCCAGAAACCCTTGAGGAATCCTTTGCCATAAATACTGGACTCCTGTCTAAGTAAAAGCAAACAGGAATTTAGACTTGTTCACTAGAGGAACAGGAAAAAAAAAAAAAGCAGATCATAGATAAATTAGAGAAAACCTTTGCAGAGCATGGTATCAAAATTATAAAAGTTCCAGTATTAGGAACTATACGTGTTAATGGAACAGTTTATTTATTTATTTCTTTAAGATCTTTTACAAAGGTCAACCATCTTTATCAAATTTACTTTCCTTCCTTACTAGAAGTATGGCAGTATTAGTATTGCAGGGTGAGTGCCCTTTTAAAATTATCCCTTGTCTTTCTAATTCTTTTATAACTGGTTTTATTTCTTCTAATAGAGCCTTTGACAAAGGGTATTGTTAGACACATGCCCATTGCTTATGCTTTTTGTAAGCTATTTTTATTTGTTCTACAGCTCATATTAAATCAGTGTCATTATTTCTGGGGCCCAAAGTGATGAATTGTTTGGTTTCAGCTCAGGGTACTTACCCAGCACAATGCGAAACTGCCATTCTCGGATATACCCCTTTTCCAAAAGAGCAGAGCACTAGAAGGGACACTTTTTATAATTCAGAATGTCTTATATGACTGCTGTGGAGCCAAATGACCTTCAGCTTGCCCACTGAATTCAGGCATTGCCATTCATATTCCATCCTCTTCACCAAGTATTTGGGGATATATGGTCAAAAATAAAGTCTCTGTCATTCTAGTGAATCTTCTTTACAAAATGTAGGAAAAAATGAAATAGGAAATTTATTATTTAAATTACTTTATTAATTTTTTTAACATTTATATACCCTTACACTAGCAGTTAGGAAATATAGAATCAAGGCCAATAGAAGAACAAGTTAGCAAGGGAGCAACTTAGCTTGCATACGTTAGTTGTTCTTTATGATTTGACAAATTACCATTCTAGAGGTTTCAGGCTGGTAAAACAGTCCAGGACTGAGAAGGACATAAGAGGATGTTATAAAGACCAATAATTAAATTTTCACAGAAAAATAACTTTTACTATTCACTGTGAGATAGGTTGTTGGCATGTTTGATATGCTGTAGCTGAGCAGATGCACATGCTGTAGACTTAAGCTCTCATGCCCATTTCATAATGGCTTTACATTGCTTTTTGTCCTGCCTCTGAGTATGAGTCCTCACTCTTGCCCATAAACCTGTATCTGTCTCTCTACTGTAGCTCAGAAGATTAGTACCTAATCGCGAAGATGTGGAATCAACCCAAGTGCCCATGAATTCATGAGTGGATTAATAAAATGTGGTATATGTACACCATGGACTACTACTCAGCCATGAAAATAATGAATGCACCTTTTGCAACAATCTGGGTGGAACTGGAGATTATCCTCCTAAGTGAAGTATCACAAGAGTTGTAAAATGAACACCATATGTACTCACCATTAAATTGGAACTAACCAGTCAGCACTCATGTGCACAGATGGAAGTAAACCTCAACAGAAATCATGCAGATGGGAGGGGGAAGGAAGGGATGGGTAAAATCATACCTAAGGGGTACAATGTACACTATCTGGGTGATAGGCACACTTATAAGTTTGACTCAAGCAGTACAAAAGCAATCCATGTAACCAAAACATTGGTACCCCTGTAATATTCTGAAATAAAATAAATAAATAAATAAAAATTAAATTAAATTAAAAAAATCTAACAGAGGTCTTCAAAGAAAACTATAGGAAAAAAGAAGAAAACTATATTATACAAATTAATTTTACAAGTCTAACATAGGTAAAAAAATTCCATAAAGTTTACTTATGTTTCTTATACATTTCTTCTCATATTATTATATTTTGTGTTAATTATTATGGATAAAATTGCATAGAACTATAAAAAAGTTACAAATGGTAGTGTATGTGTATATATAGCCAATGTGTAAATACGTTTGTGTTATATATATCAATTTTTAATTTGCTTTGGCAGGAAGAAAATGAATATAATCTAAAGTTACATAATATCTTATGGTGTCTTAATATCTCACAATGTTTCTCCATAGTATGTATAATCCCATAATTAAATCATAATATTTTACCAAGTTCCTTTGTGATAGATCCCCATAAATTCTGTAACACTGGACAATGGTGACATAGCCATGCTGCAAATGCAGTTTTCTGATGTCATTTTTACAGTTTTGGTAGCTGACTAGTGAGCAGGGCATTTTGCTGTCATGTTTACTTCTAGGATATGGTCACCCATGCTGCCCTCTACTGGTTGAATTACAGTGTAACCACTATCCAGGAGACAATTTTTTAATGCTCTCTTAGGAATGCTCTTTATATTATGAATGGAAACTTTATGCTTTCCTGATGTAATTTTCCAGCACTCCTCATGGTTTTAGTAATAAAGTAGACAAACATTCATTAATTTCGTCCTTCAGAAACCTATCTTTTTTTATGTAACTTTTATGTATCTTTTTTGTATGTAACTTAGAATCCCCTGTCAATATGGATATTCACTCTGCAGTGAGTCCATTTTTTTCCTCTTTTTATTCTTGACAAACTTTTCCCTGAAAGGTCTTATTTACTCATTTGCTTTCATCCTTTCTATGACCCTTGTCTTCAGTTCAAATATGTGACCACAACATTAATAATGACAGAGGAAACATTATGTAATTTCCCTTATTATGGGAAAAATACTGCATTCTTGAATGAGAGATAAATAATGCATAGATTCAGTTATGCAAAATAGAATTAGTAGCATATTTCTTTAAATAAAACTATTTACAGTAAACATATATGACATAGTCAGCCAATAATGTAGGTACTATATTTTAAGACTTGTGTATTTGACATCAGTATTGCAAAGGGTTAGATTATCCTTGGCACTTTACTGTTTTACACAGTATTTTAATATGTTAAACAATATTTGTCTAGGACAAAGTTCTGTGAAACTTGAAAGGTTAAAATGAGATGTACTTTTTGGTGTTAAAAAATACCTGAAGATTTTTATAGATCCTCTTTTTCTTTTCAGTTCAAAAGGAAGTCCTATATAAGACTCTGATGGTCTAAAATTTAGTTATCTTGCCTCAGGGATATGAAAGATATAACCTAGTTAAACAAGTAAAATGGCATTTTTTATAATAACCTTGATCACTGAATTGTGTAGTTTGCCTCTTCTGTTACATTAACACAAAGTTCTGTAAGTTTATCTGACAGGCTTTTTTTTTTTCTAGCAAAGAAAGTATTGAGAAACACATCTGTCTCGTCATTTAAAAGAGGTGTTTTAATAACCCATCTCTTCCTTCTTTGTCCATCTCTTTTTAGGTTGACTGGAAGTTTTGTACCAGACCTGATAGTGAGCATGAGTAGCCAAATGTGGCTTCACCTTCAAACAGATGAAAGTGTTGGATCTGTTGGCTTCAAGGTTAACTACAAAGGTAATGATGAATTGCTACCATAGGAAATGTTATCTTAATACCACTAGAGAATACTTTTAAATTCAAGTTTAATTGCATTTACAAAATAAAAGTTTTCCAGAACACATGTAGGAATACATTCCAACAAAATCATTTCCTCTTTAACTACAAATGTTGATTCCACTTAACTTTAAATAAAATCAGCTTTTCCTTTGAAATGTGTCTCTTTTGCGTACCTCATCTCTCTACCAGTCCATTATACTGTCCCTGTGCTTCATTTGCTTGTTGCTCTGGACTTCTAGCCTTTCCCAGAAAAGACCATGCAATTTTGTACACATTAAATAATTTTCCTAACAAAAAGAAATCTTCTACTTATTAATGACTTAAATATAACAGTAAAGGTCTTAAATCCCCCAATATTTTCCAGGATACTAATATTTTTTGTAATCCATCAATCATGGAAATAATAGACCACAAATCTGTGAAATTGCTACTGCCCATCCCAGTGTTGGTAGAGATACAAATTAATGATAATTACATGTGTATATCAAAATCTTTTGTTCTAGTTTCTTTTATGATGTAGATGCAAGCATTATGAAATCATGAATATTTTTGACACATGTTGAACCTTGATTAAAAACCAATATGTACACATAATGTACATATTAGAAAAGCAAATTTGCACTTCTGACTGAAAAACGTGTTAATAAATTTGCTTAAAGTATATGCTTTAAAAAATGAAACTATAAGAGATCATCAGAATGTTATGTTGCTTAAATTTGTTATTACTATTGTGGTAAAATCATTAGTCTCTATCTTATCAATTAAACAATGGCTGTGAAAAATTCTTTTACTTGCATAATAATAATTTTTAATCAGAGTTTCCTCTTACAAACATTGTCATGCCTTTTTGTCTGGACACATGGAAATGAATGCATGGTGGTATCGTCCAGGAGACAAGACACATTCATTCTGTGTTTTGTTTTGTTTTGTTTTTTACTTGTGACTAAATTTGGTAATATGAATTTGATTAGCTCAGGAAATCTGTAGAAATGTCTGTTTAAAAAAAGGATAGCCTGATTATCCTAGTTTTAAATATATTCTTCATTAATTTAAAATCCACACCTATTCATAGTAAATAAAACAAGGTTACAAAATTTAAAGGACAGTCAGCTTATGTTGCAAGTATCTATTTCTTTTTTCTTTTTTTTTTCATCTCTAAATGGCTAAGTAAACCTGGCATCCTTATATTCCTCTTGTTTTATGTCATTTTCTTCACCCTGTGAAGGTTACCAGTCAGAAAATCTATAGTAATTTAAACCTTAGAAACTGTATTAATCATTAATGACAGTGATTCACAAGAAACACAGTTATTAAAACTCATGAACAGGTTGGAGCAGGAGGGGAGTTCTATCAATATTTACACAGCTCTCCCCTCCACTGTAGTTCAAGAGCTGGAAGTACATTGTAAACTTGTACAATTAAGCATTATATTGTTCTCTCTGCTCGGTTTTCAACAATAATAACTTAAAACAAAAATTCCTAGGGAACTGCTCATGTGTCACATACTGAATGAATTGTTGAATATAGAAAGAACACGCAGATGCTATCTCAGGAAGATTATAATATAGTGATAGAGATAAATATACAGCTATTGATACACAAATATCCACAGAGATGAAATATTTGAAACCAACCCAGGAGATTTCAAATGAATTATGCCCTTATTTTCTCCATTCCTTCCATCTTGTCTCTTCCAGTCTAACCCACACATTACTAATGGTGATCTTCCAGGATCAGAGGAGGTGATATTAGACTCCTGCTTAAAATGTTTCTGTCTTTTTTTATTGTCTAGAGATAAAATAAAAAACCTCCATAGATCTTATGCTCCAGCTTTCTCCATCCTGTTTTTGTCTTTTTCTCTAGATTCCAATTTGATCAAATTATCCATAATTCTATGAATTAGTAAATTGTTTCATACTTCTATGAATCAAAAAATTGTTTCACACTTCTTTCTTTGGACATTCAATAAATTCTACCTGGATCACTATTTTAATTTTAATTCAGCACCTCCTCACTCATCCCTCAAGACAAAGTTCAAATATTTACTCTTCTGTGAAGTCTTTCTTAACTCTACCCATCACAGAAGACCACTTCTTCTGTTTTAAAAAATCTGTACCATATATACTATATAACAAGATAGGAAATATGTCTTACTTGTCTTTGTATTTCCACTAGCAACTCCCCTGCTATAGCATCATAGATAATTAATAATTATTTGTTCCTTAAGCTGAATAAATTATTTGGCCTAAATAAATGAGGTAATAAAAGGTAAAATATGTCTTCAAAAGTTCAGTTTACCATATTTTTTTCTACTGTGAAAATCATGTTTTTGCATTCTCCATAATTTAAAACCTGAGCTCAAAGTTGAAGTAGGGTTCATTTTGAGAAGTTTCAAATTTTGATGTGCAGATAGCTTCAGCAAGTTCTCCTACTAAAAATAATTTTCATAATTACCATGCTCTCTGTTGAATGGCGTGTTGGTTCTAAATGGAACACCTGCTAAAAACCTTTCTAGATTGATCTAAAGATATCTTCTTTTTTTTGGTCATCTGTAATTTTGCAAGTGATAGCATTGAATGTATATCTCCTCTACATTAACTATATATTTTATTGTATGGTTTGTCTCTTAAACTTTTAACATTTTAAATGTAGTGACTAAAATATGTAATTTAGACTTTGTTTTTTGCAATGTATTTTTATTGTTAAATTGTGTTTGGCTAAATACCTAAGGAAGTATTTTTGATGATTTTAAAGAAAATAAGATTTCAAATGAAATTTCCTGTTAGAAACTCAAAACAGAAAAAAGATTAAAATCTGGGCTGCTCTGGTGGAATGAGGATGGGAAGCAGTCTGACCTCAGTTGACTTCAGTCTGAGGTCAGGAAGCAGTCTGAGGTCAGACTGCTTCCCATTACCTGCATATGGAGGAGAACCCTAGGGCCCCAAAAAACGTAATTTGAAAATGACTATTCTAAGACTATCCTGTTGACAAAGAGACAAAAATTTATCTATGAGTATGAAATAATACCTAATTGCCTGATTAAGTTGTCATTAACTTTAGAACTTCTGCTGTAATCTGTGGAATTATCAATGCTTTTTTCTATATAGTTTGGACAGTAAAAGGCAATAAATAATATAGAAAGGCAATAAATGTTGCAAATCAAGAAAATAGTCCTTTATTTTAAATTCCATTAATTTTTATTCAATTAGGATTTATTTAATGTTTATGTGCATGGCAGTGTGCTGATTATACAATAGCAGAAATAAATAAAATACCACTGGATTCTTGAGAAGGTAATGATATTCCTAACTTTTTAAAATCAATAATGATTTTGTTGGGTGTAACAAGTCATGGCCTTCCTGATTAACAGGAGATTTTTGTGTTTGCCAAAACTATGATTCAAGTTGTGACACTAGATGTTCCTGCTAAAAAAGGAAGAATAACCTAGCTGTCCACTTTGCCCTGTTTCCCTTAGTGAAATTCGTTTTGTTTGCCTGTTTTTATACAGCCATTATTTCAGATGTGTATTAATCAGAAAGGAAGAAAAAAGGAAGGTAGTTCTTTCCAATGGACACATTAGCATCCATTAACACTGCACTACTTTTTGGATATATTTTAATCTTCATCTTAGAAAGCCTAAGGAATTAAAGGACTAATTCACAATTACTAAAAGCCTTGCATAGTTCAATCATTTTGCCTACATTAACTCATTAAATCTCATTATAACTGCAAGAGTTAAGAATTATTACTTATTTTTACACATGAAAAAACTGACTAGGATTTAAGCACCATGATGATAGGAGGATTGTTTCTTTACTGCTTTATTCCCAGAACCTAGCACATATAGTAAGCAATCAATAAATATTTGTGGAATGTGTGAATGAATGAATGAACATGAGTGTTCAATCATTAACTCACTGCAGAACATAGATGCAACTCTAAATTTGCTGACTCCATTCTCTTTTCTATTATGCAATATTATATATCCTAGGTGATTTTGAGAGATTTTGAGGAATAGAAGTTGGAGATCCTTATCAGTGTGAAGAGCTTGAGGACACCAAAAGGACTGAGTTAAATTACTGGGCTCCTATTGCCTCACCAGTGATACATAAGAGTAGAACATATGCACGTGCATGTGCATACACACATACACACACGACAAAAACCACATGATTTGAAATAGGAGCTGTGTGAATTTTTTTATATCCATATAGTTACTGGTATTCTTTAAGAATATTTAGTAAGAAAGTTTAAAAATCCATGGCAGAGGCATATAAAAAATTCTCAACATTTATAAGAGTTCTAAAAGTGATATTATCTCCTCTTTTTATAAGTTTATTTTTCATTTTTAAATTTTTATTATTTTTTAAATTTCAAAATATTAAGGGAGTACAAATGTTTTTGTTACATGGGTATCTTGTATAATGCTTACTTGGGGTATTTAGTGTGCCCATCACCAGAACAGTGTTCATTGTACCCAGTAAGTAAGTTTTTACCCCTCACCCCTTCTCCCCCCTCCTTAGATTCCAATGGCCTTTACATCTCTTTGTACCTTGTGTGTGCCCATTGTTTAGCTCCCATTTACTAGAGAGCACACGTGGTGTTTGGTTTTCCATTCCTGAGATACTTCACTTAGGATAATGATCTTCAGTTCCATTCAAGTTGCTGCAAAAGACATTATTTCATTTCTTTTTTATGGCTGAGTAGTACTCCATGGTATATATATATACCATGTTTTCTTAATCTACTCCTGAGCTGATGGGCATTTAGGTTGATTCCACATCTTTGCAATTGTGATTTGTGCTGCGATAAACACTTGGGTGGAGGTATCTTTTTGATAAAATGACTTCTTTTCCTTTGGGTAGATACCCAGCAGTGAGATTGCTGGATTGAATGGTAAATCTACTTTTATTTCTTTGAGGAATGTCCATATTGTTTTCCATAGAAGCTGTATTAAATTGCAGTCCCACCAACAGTGTATAAGCGTTCCTTTCTCCCTGTATCCACGCCAGCATCAATTTCTTCTGCCTTTCTGACAGGGGTAAGATGGTATCTCATTGTAGTTTTAATTTGCATTTCCCTGATGATCAGTGATATTGGGCATTTTTTTATGTTTGTAGGCCATTTTTCTATTTTCTTTTGAAAAACTTCCATTCATGTTTTTGCCCATTTTTAATGGATTTATTCATTTTTTTTCTTGTTGATTTGTCTGAATTATTTGTAGATTCTGGATATTAGCCTTTTACTGGATGCATACTTTGCAAATATTTTCTCCCATTCTATAGGTTGTCTATTCACTCTGTTGATTATTTCCTTTGCTGTACAGAACCTTTTTACTGTAAGTCCCATTTATTTATTTTTTTGTTGTTGTTGTATTTGCCCGTATAGTCTTAGTCATAAAGTCTTTGCCCAGGCCATTGTATAGAAGAGTTTTCAACTGATACAATGGAAATACAAAATATGGTCAATGAATACTACGAAAACCTCTACACACACAAACTAGAAAATGTAGAGGAAATGGATAAACTCCTGGAGACAACCTCCCAACCCTAAATCAGGAAGAAATAGAAATCCTGAACAGACCAATAACAAGGAGCGAGATTGAAGCAGTAATAAAAAATCTCCCAAGAAAAAACAGTAGGTGGATTCATCGACGAATTCTACCAGACGTACAAAGAACTGGTGCCAGTCCTACAGAAATTACTCTGTAAGATTGAGAGGGAGGAAATCCTCCCTAACTCATTCTATGAGGCCACTATCACCTTGATACCAAAGCTGGGAAAGGACACAACAAAAAAGAAAACCACAGACCAATATTCCTTATGAACATAGATACAAAAATCCTCAACAAAAATTTTAGCAAACTGACTTCAACAGCACATCAAAAAGATAATTCACCATGATCAAGTGGCTTTCATCCCAGATCTGCAAGGATGGTTCAATGTACGCAAATCAATAAAGGTGATTCACCACATAAAGAGAAGCAAAAACAAAGACCATATTATAATAGATGCAGAAAAAGCATTCAATAAAATCTAGCACCCTTTCATGATAAAAATTCTCAACAAACTAGGCATAGAAGGGACATACTTCAAAATAATAAAAGCCAGATATGACAAACCCACAGCCAATAACATACTGAATGGGGAAAAGTTGAAAGCATTCCCCCTAAGAACTGGCACAAGATAAAGGTGCTCACTGTCACCATTTCTATTCAACATAGTACTGGAAGTTCTAGCTGGAGCAATCAGACAAGAGAAAGAGATAAAGAGTATTCAAATTGGGAAAGAGGAGGTCAAAATATCCCTGTTCACTGATGATATGGTCTTGTATCTAGAAAATCCTAAAGACTCCACCAAAAGATTTCTAGAATTATTAAATAAATTTAGTAAAGTCTCAGATTACAAAATCAATGTACACAAATCAGTAGCATTTCTATACACTAATAACAGTCAAACTGAGAGTTAAATTAAGGACTCAATACCATCCACAAAAGCTAAAAAGAAAATAAATTACCTAAGATTATTCCTAACAAAGAAAGGGAAAGATCTCTACAAGGAGAACTATAAAATACTGATGAAAGAGATCGTCGATGACACAAAAAAATGGAAAAACATCCCTTGCTCAAGGATTTGTACAATCAACATCATTAAAATACACCTACTGCCCAAAGTGATTTACAGATTCAACACAATTCCTATCAAAATACCAACATCATATTTCACAGATCTAGAAAAAATAATCCTGAACTTCATTTGAAACCAAAAAAGAGCTGAATAGCCAAAGCAATCCCAAGCAAAAAGAACAAATCTGGAGGCATCACATTACCTGACTTCAAATTATACTGCAAGGCTATAGCAACCAAAACAGCATGGTACTGGTATAAAAGTGGGGATAGAGACCTATAGAATAGAATAGAGAACCTAGAAATAAAACCATCTATCTACAACCCACTGATCTTCTACAAAGCAAACGACAACATAAACTGGGGAAAGGAAGCTGTATTCAATAAATGGTATTGGGAAAACTGGATAGCCACATGTAGAAGAATGAAAGAGGACCCCTATCTCTCACCATATTAAAAAATTAAGCAAAATAGATAAAAGACTTAAATGTAAGGCACAAAACCATAAAAATTCTAGAAGTAAACATAGCAAAAATTCTTCTAGACATTGGCCTAGGCAAAGAATTTATGCCTCTTTTTAGAAATTAAACATTATAATTATTTGCTTAACTTTCAGCTGTATGACAGTGTGCATCCTCAACAATGTAGTGTTAACAGATAACACTTATTGAGTAGTTACTAGAGCCCATGTGCTTTTGTAAGCACATGTATGATCTCATATAATCACTGCAACAACTCTATGAGGTAGGTAGTAATTATCCCTGCTATACAGATGAAATAATTGAGGCATCTCAGGTTAGGTAATTTGTTTAAGATCACATGCCTAGTAAGTGACTTAATATAACTCCTAACTTCTATGTTTTTAGACTGCTGTCTTTAAGAAACTTTATATTATTTCCATAAATCTTAGCTGTAATTTGAATTTACTTAGACATTTAAATTTTGAAATAGCTCTCAACTAAAGTGCATGTCTACAGTTTAAAATTTTGATGAAGCCATCTGGTTTAATGGGATGCCCTACAATTTTGAAAAAGAACATTTTTATGAAAGATGATTATTTTTCTTAAATATTTAGAATCATTAATTTTTATGGCTTAAAGTGAACTCAGAGTCACTTTCCTTCATAGTTGAGTTGAGGAATAGAAATTCTAATATTTGCCTAAATTCAGGTCTTTAATTTAGTAATTAGGACATATATCAGACATAAGATGTATTGATAACAAAAATTTGAAAATTAAACAATTATTCACAAGTGTTTGATCCAATGCTAAGTTTACATGTAATTAAAAATATTAGCTTTCTTTAAAATGCCGATTTAATGATGGGAGTGTTTTTTTTAATCCATCAAATAATGTTTTTGGAAGTTGATTAGAAAATTTTGTAGACAACTTCTGATAATATTTTAAATAATAATTTGTACAGTAAATAATCTTCACTTAGACAATAGTAGGCATGCAGATTTTACATTTGTGTTTATATAGAAACACACATTTTTCTTCCTTTGTTTCCTTTTTCTCACTTTTCTCTCTTTCTCTCTTTTCTCCTCTGTTCTTTCCATACTTCTTTCTTTTACCTTTATTTTTTTGTATGAGTTAATGCTGTACATATTACTCTCCAACTGTATTTTCGTTCATCAGTATATCGTGACCACCTTTCCAGTCAGTACATATAGATAGGTGGTAGTCTCCTAAATGACTATACAATATTCCACAAAATGGACACACCATAATTTAAAATCAATTGATAGTCATTCAGTTCATTGCCTTCATTATGATATTGCAATATTGAAATAAATATTCTTGCACAAGTACCTATACATTTTTTCCCTTTATACAGGGAAAGCAGATTCTGGAAATAGTGTGGACATTTAAATAGGAAATGTATATTGAAAAATTATTTCCTGAATTTTGTATTTCCACGCTTCCCAGAAATGCAAAATTGGGGCCCTTTTCAACCGCCTAATACACAATGCTACCAATCTTTTAGGTGATTGCCAATCTGATGTGTTTTAAGTACTATTAATATATTGTTGTATTTAATAGCTACAGGGTTGTTGATCATATTTTCCTAGACTCATGAGCCACCTGGATTTCACTCTCTTTGAAATTTTTCAGCTTCATATTCTGTGAAGAACATTATTAATGGTTACAATTTATTTGTTTTTTCTCTGATTCTGGGTGAACAGAGAATTATACTTCCTTGTCCTCTTGAAGTATGACCATGTGACTACAAAATGTAAATGAAAGGGACTGGAGTAACTCCTAACCCAATGCATTAAATTTCTGGTGTTTTTCTCTTTCAAGATGAACAATGAGGCCATGTTTTTCAGGTAGTACAGCCACAAAATGATGCTGTTTCCTTCAAATTCTGTCCTTGAGTGACTATGGAAAGCAGAGCTCCCTGCTGTACCTTTTTCCCCTACTCTATGGCATATGCAGCATGAGCAAGAAATAAACCTTTGTTTTGTTAAGCCTCTGGGGTTTCTGGGTTAATTTGCTATCCCAGCATAACCTAGTATATTGTGACTGATAAACAGTGTAACTTAGTCTACTTTTGGCCAGTTTTCTTTTGGGTAGTGTTTTTATTCTTATCAAATTGTAGGTACTTTAGTCACATAAAGAAAAACCCTTAGTTAATGATATACACTGCAAATATTTTCTTACAGTCTATAATGATTCCATGGAATTTTCCATACCAAGTTTTTACTTATTTTTGTTCTAATCAAATCTGTCATTATTTTTTTAATATCATCTGGATTTGTGTATGTGTTATGCTTTTTAAAAAAATTTTGTCAAAGTTACAATATATTTCCTTTCTTCCTTTTTTAACATCTCACAGTTTAATCCATCTGGAATTTATTTTTATATTTTGACTCAGTGTTTTCTTCTAGATGTAAAGATAATTTTGCCAACAACATTATTATTTAGGTCATCATTTTCCCACAAAATTGAAATGTCACATGAATCTATTACCTAATGAGTTTTCATATACACTTGAATATATTTGACTATTTTTTCTGCCAAAACTATACTCTTCCAATTTCACTAATTTTGAGGGTTTTTAAAAAAATATTTTGTGGGATAAGCTGCCAGCTACTATTTTTCTATTTTAAAATTTTTATAACAATTCATGTACATTTATCTTCCACCTGCATTTTTAAAATAATTTTGTTGAATTACATAAAAACATTTTTTGTGATTTATTAGAATTGCAAATTTATACATTGATTTGGCCTATACTGATATTCTTATATAATATGTTCTCATTAGGTCTTGCTTTATGTTCCCAAATTTAAGTTATAAGTTTTTTTTAAAAAAATACAAGTTCTTTATTATTTGTCCTAGCTTCATTCCTATTTCCTACATTTTGGTGTTTTATAATAGGATATTTATTTTTGTATTTCCATTTCTGATTATTACTATTATAAAGAAAATTTGTTGATTTTTGCATATCTATGTAGAATTCAGCCATATTATTTAATATTCTTATTAGTTTTAATTATTTCATGAGTAGACATTGTAACAATTGGGAAGACATTTATTAGCAAATTACAGAAAACCCAGATAGCAATGGCTTAAATAAATATGGGTTTATTATTGCCACATAACATGTCTAGAGAAGGGTAGCTGCTGATGTTAACATTGTCATCAGAGATTTAGGTGCTTCCGTTCCTCCTCTCCACCCTCCTTAGCATATTTGTCTTCACCCTCAAAGTTATGACATCGTTGGTGCCAGAGATCTATGGTAGGAGCAGATTAAAACCCCCAAAATTCTGTTAAATTATAGTGATGAGAGCTGGCATTTATATCTCATTCATCTTTTGGTGGCAATGGCTTTATTATTTTAACATTTAATATATTTGACAAGGAATGTGGAAAAGAGTCTTTACCAAGTCTAGAGAATTCAAATATGTTTAGTAACTTCTACTCAAACAATTTTTCTGCATCCACTGACATAATAATATTTTTAACTATGTCATTCCTTTGACTGTTTTCATAGGTTTTTCTAATACTGGGACACACCTCCATTTCCACAATAAAACCTTCTTGAACATGATGACCAATCTCTTAGTACAGTCTTGGATCAATTTACTAATAGTTTGATTAAAATGTTTGCAAAAAAATTATATTTGTGATTTTGGACTAGAGTTTCTTTTTATGCTGGCTTTATAATATTTGGGTTATAAGGTATGGCAGTATCACAGAATGAGTCAGGAAACTTATCAGTGCTGTGGGATAGTATGAATAAAATAAGAGTTACATGTCTTTTTGAGTAAGAAGGAGTTTAGCTATAAAACTATCTGGACATTTTTACTTAAAGATAAATATTTAACAAATTTTATTTTTTCCCTTTAGCTCTAAGTTTCTTCAATCTCTTCTTGGATTAATGTTGGTCATTTATATTTTGTTAAAAACTTTTCCAGGTGATAGACAATAATTTTCAAATATCTGGAAATTTCAAATATATTTTCTTTTTTAAAAAAGCATCTTTGAAAAAAATAAAGGTATATTATCCTGATAGTTTATTTATGTGTATGTTAATTTCAAGGGTGAAAATTTTCTCTTTCTCTCTTTGCCTGTATCTGCTCTTTTCACTTCTCCAGCAACCCTTTCTCTTTGTTCTAGTGATTGAACTACTCTAGGATTTGATGAACCTTCTCTCTCCCAATTCTGTATGGTTCTACAAGTTTGGGCTGAACTAATCAGAATTTCCTTTGATACGGTTATCAATCCAGGATCTGGGGCAATTAATATAGATCTGGGTTGAAATAAAATCTCTTTTCTGAGGTTGTAAATTCTAAGGGCCATGTCACTTGGTACAACTTTTGTTATTTTATGTCAATAATTTGCCAACAGAAACATGGCAGAATCAACAAGTACAAAGAAAGAAAAAAACATAGTCTTGTGGACATAACTGAAACTCCTAAATTTGGTGTTTCCTAAAGGAAACACTAGACCTTGGTCTTTCAATTGTGTGAGGTTATAAAGTCCTCCTTACTTAAGCCATGGTGAGTTCAATTTGTCACTAAATGAGTGTGTCAACTAAATGAGCCCTAATTAACACACTTGTTATCTCTTTGTTTAATTCTTTCAACTCAGTAAGAAGAAATGATCTATATTTAGGTCGATGCTTTCTGATATATTTCTTTTTTTATTTTAAAAATGTTAGCATGGAAATATACTACAGATGGCCCAAGGTAAAATGTAAACTCACAGAAAGAAATAGTTTTGAGTTTATTAATATTCAATATGTTCTTTTTTTTCCTCAAGAACAGAAACATAGAAAATGAGAGTTTTGTAATTACCTTCTGCGAACAGTATATATCCATAATAGGCAAATTTCTTTATTCGTCTTAGTACCTGGGCCTTAATGCCATTATATATGACCTAAGTTATGGCCTCATTTACTTTTCTCTTCAACTTATGACATTCATTGGGATGTTTTGAAAGTAGCATCAATTATTTGGTTCTTACATGATTAATTATGACATAAAGACAGAATTGTTTAATTATCACAATTATCACTCAAAACATATTTTGGAGATAGTGGAGAAAAATTCTATAAATGTTTTTAATTATTTTTTCTCCCTTAAGATTTCTGTTATGAATAGTCCAGAAAATAGATCCAAAATCAAATATGACCAGTTGATTTTCAACAAAGATGCTAAGGATTTCAGTGAAGAAAGATATTCTTTTTTTTTTCTTTTAATAGTACTAAAACAATTGGATAGCCACGTGGCAAAAAAAAAAAAATCTTCTTAAGCCTTATCTCACATGATATGCAAGAATCAAATTGAAATATATTATAAACATAAATATAAGAACTAAAGAAATAAAACTTTTGGAAAAAACGGAAGAAAAGCTGAGTTACCTTGGTTTAGGAAAAGTTCTCTTAAATAGGAGACCAAAAGTATGTTACATGTTATGGACTGAATATTTGCGCCCCCCCAAAATTCATATGTTGAAGCTCTAACCCCCATTTGTGATGGTATTTGGAGATGGGGACTTTGGGAGGTAATTAGATTTAGACTAAGTCATTACTGTGGGGCCCTCATAATGAGATTAGTGCCCTTATAAGAAGAGATACCAGAGAGCTTCCGCTTGTGTGCGTGCACACTCTCTCTCTCTTTTCACCATGTGAGGAGACACAGTTAGAAAAGATCCATCTGCAAGCTAGGAAAGGAGCCTTCATCAACTCTGACGATACTGGCCCTCTGATCGTGGAATTTCCAACCTCCAGACTGTAAGAAATAAATTTCTATTGTTTAAGCTATTCAGTCTGTGTCATTTTGTAATAACATGGGAGCAGACTAAGATATTATATTAATAGAAGAAAAAAATGGTAGGTTGGACTTCATCAAAAATAAAAGTATTTCATCATTGGAAGATACCATTAAGAAAATGAAAAGGCAAACCACAACTGGACAAAAATATTTGCAAAAACATATACAATAAAAGACTTGTATTCAGAATATATAATTAATTTTAAGAACTCAATAATAAAATAAAGCAAACAAGCCAACTTAAAAATGGGTAAAAGAGTTGATTAGACACTTCACAAAGAAGAGATACAGATGGCTAAAAAGCATATGAAAAAATGCTCACTATCATTGTCATTAAGGCAATGTAAATTCAAACTACAAAAATACACCACTACATACCCACTAGAATGGTGAGGATTAAAAATTGTTGTCTTGGTGATAAAGTGACATAACTGGAATTCTCATACACTGTTGGAGGAGAAATAAAAATGCCATAACCATTTTTGAAAACAGCTTGGCAATTTCTTAAAGTTAAACATATGCCTACCATACAACCTAGCCATTTTACTTCTAGACATTTTCCCAAGAAAAATGAAATCCAGTGTTCATACAAAGACTTTTATAAGGATATACATAGCCGATTTTTTAAATGTCCTCAAACTGGAAACAATCCAAATATTCATTTGCAGATGAATGTATAACCAAAATGAGGTATGTCTCTACACGATGGAATACTACTCATCAATAAAGAAGAGAAAACCATTAACTCATGCAACATGGATGAAAATTAATATCAATGTGCTGAGAGAAATAAGCCAAACAAAAAAGACCATGAGAGTATTTATTTAAAATTCTAGAAAATGCGAACTAAATCTATAGCAATTGAAAACAGATTATCTGGGCACTGAGATGAAGGGAAGGATGAATTTCCAATGGTGTGGAGAAATCTCTTGTGAGTGATGGATATGCTCATTATCTTAACTATTGTGATGGTTTCACCAATGTACACATATGTTAAAATCCATCATACTGTCTACTTTAAATATGAGCAGTTTATTGTTCATCATGCTTCAATGACGCTGTAAACAAATTTCTGTGTTAATATTAGCAATTAATGTTTCAAACCGAACACTAGTGTAAGCTATATTATTTTAATGGTATTGCTGTTTTGAAAGAATTAAGAAAAAGATTATAAGAAGAATATTTTGACAATTTTCAACAGTTAAAAAGGCAAAACCAATGTTTTATTCAAAATGATTTCAGTAGAGGGGAATATATATTCTCAGAATTTATTTTTTAAATGCTGAAGTGATTATACTCTGCAAAGTTCAAAGTTGTTTTTTTTTTTCTCAGCAGATTAAATCTATTATTAGAAACAGTGTCAAAAATAAAATAGAGATTATGATAAGGACAATTTACACCCAAGCAGCAAATGAAGGGCTGAAAATTTTCCCATTTTCCATTAAAACACTCTTAGGCTTATGCAAAGTCATACAAAGTGCAAATCCATTACAATCAACCATTTATCACTTAAATCCTGGTAGTACATGCCTAAGCAATACCTGACTTCTTGTAAGGAACTGATTCTTATCCAAACTGGGAACATGTTTCTTTTTCTCCACATATATGATTTTTTTATACATTTGCTCTATTTATATGATTTTTCCACTAATTAGGATATTTCTCAAAACATATTACCATTTGTTGAATCCCAGAATTGAGCCTTGCCATATTATGGATTAGAGACAGTTAAAAAAAATCTTCACCATATATTTCTAGAGTAGAGAAATGATGATATCTGGCAAAAGAGTTGTTTGTATATATACTTGTATTTTTAGATAGTACATTTAAAAAGAGATCCTGTACCATCCATCATTGCAACCCTACAGCACTTACCACAATTCAAACGGATGGTCCAATAAATATATCTATCTCTAATCTTCAAAAGAGCTCAATTAGATTAATGTAAAACCAAAATGGTTTTCAATATTAAAGAATTACTGTACTATTAAAAGTTGATTCTTTAATTTTAAATTTTAAAAGTATGCATTAAAGCAGAAAAACAGTAATTAATAAATAATAAAGATCTTTCAAAACTTTGTAATTTATGAGTCCCCCAATATTACCATGTTTTCTAGTGCTACAAAATCAAATCAGTGAAATAAAATTATGTAAGGCATAGTTACATCATTGTTTTTTTATTTTACAAATATTTCCTATGTCCCCATATCCTGCCCTTTAACTAAGTGAAATTCAATTTAATGGCATCAAAGTTATCTATAGAACATACCTAGATCAGCAGTCCCCAACCTTGATGGCACCAGGGACCTGTTTCATGGAAGACAACTTTTCCCCTGACGGGGGGCATTACATTCTAATAAGGAGCACGCAACCTAGATCCCTCGCATGCGCAGTTTACAGTAGGGTTTGCGCTCCTATGAGAATCTAATGCCCCAGCTGGCTGATCTGACAGGAGGCGGAGCTCAGGTGGTGATGCTAGTAATGGGGAGTGGCTGTAAATATAGATGAAGCTTCGCTTGCTAGCCCACCACTCACCTCCTGCTGTGTGGCCCGGTTCTTAGCAGACCACGGACTGGTACCAGTCTGCGGCCCATGAGTTGGGCACCACAGACTTAGATGATGATTTGATATTTTCTTAAAAGAGCATTCTTTCAATAACAAAAACAATGTTAATTTAATGAAAAGTAAAACTGAAATTGCTAATTCTTAGGAACTAAATTATTTGTCATATACTAATATTGTATTAGCATGTTACAGAGATATATTCCAATGTTTATACAATTAGATTGGAGTCCAAATTCATTTATGCAAATAGCAATTTTTCTCTGGGGTGTTCTATGTGCATCACTGATTTAATATTCCCTGTAAGGACAGTTTCCATATCTTTAAAACAAGGAGCTTGGACTAAACAGTCTTTGCATTTCTATGAGTTCTAAAACTCTCTTATTAGATTTGATAAATTAAACATTGATATATTTATTGTACTGCCCAAGAATATTACACTCAATATTCATTAATTGTAGTAAACTGAGATACCTTTAGTGGCATGTTCTTTGTATGAGTTCTGGGATAAATCTTTCCCTCAGAATTTACTGCACATTTAGTATAATACGTTATTGTCCAGTGATGGTCTGTTAGCACTGAGCCCCTAAACCCCTCTGGGTTTTCCTATTCTTGTGCCTTTTGAGATATCTCTTCTCTTTGTATCATTTTCATATTCTTTGTTAAAATCCTGTGGTCTGTAAAAAGTGGTTTCTCTTGCCTAGGAAAAATCATCAAGTCACATATAATATTTTGTGTGGGATTTTCATGATAAGATTTCAAATTGCTTCTCAGAACAAAGAGGGCTTTTATGCATGACTCATGAAAACTTTTATGTTTGAATAAGATTTATTCTGTTTGTTCTTGCTCTTTTTTAACTTAGAGGTTTATTTTATTTTATTTTACACTTAATGCATAAAGTTCCTTTAGAAAACTATTGCTTCAAAATATCCAATTTAAGTTTGTTTATACCAACCTGCTGTGAGAACTAAGCCTTTTGTTTCTACATCTCCATAATTAGAATGAGTGGTAGTATTAATAGAATATTAAATGTCAATTTAAAAATATTTACTGAGTTTCAACTATGTGCCAGACATTGTGAAGGGCATAGGGTACATAGCAAAAAATAAACGACTTAGTCATTGCTTTCAGTTTAGTGGGACAAAGACTGACACATAACAAATAATTTTATATATAATGAAACACTAACAGTGAAAAACAGAATGTGCTATTGGGGACTATAATATCACACCTAATGCAGCCTTCAAGGAAAGCTTTCCTGAGAAGGGAAACTTAGAATGAGACCTGAGGCTGAGTAGGAGTTACTGAGACAGGAGCTGGGCAGCATGACCGATGAATGTGTGCAGATGATAACAAGTTCCACTGGAGGAACTGAGAGAATTCCAGGATGTGTGGCAAGGATGGAAAGAAGGGGAGCTGAGGAGTATTTATATAGGCTGAAGAGATAGGAAAGGACGAGTTAGGACTTGATGCAGAAGCCATGTATGTATCTGTGGTGATGAAAGATGTCCATTTCCCCAGTGGAAGCAAAAGATCACTCCTCCCCTTTCCAGGTAGGCCCTTGTCCCTGAGAACAAGGACCAGTATTTATTAAAATAATGGAATCATTAATCATAAGAGCTGGAAGAGACTTTTGAGATAATTTTGTGAAATATACTCATTTCCTCTAAGATAAGGAAATTGAGGCCCAGAAAGATTGATTGACTTTTCTCACAGTCACTAAAAGTAATACCTGAGCTAAAGTGGAACTCTGAGCTATTGCTTCTGAGAGGGTCATTTTAAATTGCACTACATTGCTTCACACTCTGTGTTTCTCCATGGATCCAGGGTATATAATTGGATGAATGACAAATACACTTTTGTGGTTGTACAAGAACTTTGTCAAATAATCTAAAATCATCACAATTTCAGAGAAAAATAATGTACTTTTCCCTTAATGCAAATAATCATTTAATTTTAAATATGTTACATTAATGATTTTTCATTATATTCACCCTAATTGGGGAAGAAATTCTAAATTGCAGAGAAATATCAATGCAAGTAGAAGAAACATTGGAGATTAAAATGTTATTCCTTATCTATTATAAGTAGAAGATAAGATAGGAGATATGTGAGGTATTTAGGTTTTTAGAACTTGATTTTTAAATGGCAGAATAGGTCAGAGTTATTATTCATTTGATTAAATAAAATCCTAGTGTGATTTTTGCTTAAATGAAAAAAAAATCTCAGTAGTTCTAAATTTAAAATAGGTCCAATCTGACTATGTACAAAGAGATACCTATTTATATAAATAAATTGTTTTCTATATGTGACATTGTATCATTTGATGGACACAACGATGATGTTAACCAACCCCAAATTCAGTAGCTTTAAATAATTATTTTTACAAGGCGTCTATGGGCTGAAGGTGGGCTGATCTTCAAAGGCTGACTTTGGACCCATCAGTCATTTATTCTCCTGGATCCAGTAGGCTAGGCCAAGTATGGTCTTTTTTTGACAATGGCAAAAGTACATAGGATAAGCATTTAACTTTATGACTATTTTTAGGGCTCTGCTTGCATGTTTTCTGCTAAAATCCATTGGCTAAATCAAATCACATTGTCAATCCCAGATTTAAGGGGAAGGAAGGTAGATTATACCCACAAAAGTGGGCAAAGAGAGTAAATTTTTTAAACAATAATCTAATATGTCACAAGGACTAAACCACATACTAATGAAAAGCTTTGATTGTACTACCACTGAGATCAATGTTAAATACACACACACACACACACACACACACACAAGCAAACACACATATCTTCTGCCCTCGAGAAGAAAATAGTCTATTTTAAAAAAAATTACATAGGCTGAGTTTTGCAGTGTTCTAAAAAACGATGACATAGAACTGGACTGAGGGGGTAACTTCTGAAATGGAAAGGAAAGGATGGAGTGGCAATTGGAGTAAAGAGTTTTTTCTAAAAAGGGGAAAAGAAGGCACAATGTAGTGATAGTAGATAAAGGAGATACAATAAGAAAAAATATATAGAAAGATGAAGATGAAAATAGTAGTTAAAAACTAAAGTATATATTTTGTCAAGGAAATATATTTCTATGTTATTGTGTATATCCTTCCTCATTATAAATATCTTGCATGTTTACGGAATTTAAACATTTAATTCCCACAGTATCTTCATTTCTTGTGGAGTTTCAACTATAACATAAGAGAGCTTGGAGCATCTATAAAAAATTTAGAGGCTTTTTATTGAAAGAAAAAAATAGAAAACTTTTGGTAACATATACCAAATAAATGTTGAGCACAAGGGCATTTCTGACATGTAATAACAAGATGGTATAATTCAGATATCAAGAGCATAGACTTTCAGTCTAACATGGCATTGAATCCAGCTCTATTGCTTGCTCACTGGAGACTACTGGTGCCTTAAGCTTTGAAGCCTTCATTTCTTTGTCTAAAAAATGAGAAGAATAAAGTTTTTAACATTACTTAATTGTTGTAAGAACTTATGATAAATGCATTTAAAGTTTTAACAAACCCTATATTATTACTATTATTACAAGACATATCCATTGAGTAGCTACATAAAGTTCTGTATTATATAAAGATTTTATTTATTCTAAATATATGGATTACTCAAAAACATTTCTATTATATTCTGGAAAGTGAAACTTACATTTATTTAGTTTCTGTTCATATTAATCAAATGTGCAAGAGTATTTCAGTGTGATTAAAATAGAACCCAACCAACAATGAACAAGTGGAATTTGAAATCAAAAACACATTACCATTTACATTATACCAAAAAATGCATATATATGTGTGTATACATGTATATATGAAATACTTAAGTATAAATCTATCAAATATTTATAAGAGCTATATGAAGAAAATAGCAAAACTCTCATAAAAATATCAAAGAAGAATGAAATAAATGGAGAGGTATTCCATATTCATGGATAAGAAGATTCAATACTGTCAAAATGTCAGTTCTTTCCAACTTGTTTTATAGATTCAATGCAATCTCAGTCAGAAATACAGCAAATTATTTTGTAGATATCAACAAACTGATTCAAAAGTTTACATGGAGAGGCAAAAGACCCAGGGGAGCCAACTCAATATTGAAGGAAAAGAACAAAGTAGGAGGACTGGCACTACCTGATTGACACTACCCAAGCCTTACTAGAAAGCTATTGTAATCAAGATAGTGTGGAACTGGCAAAAGAATGGACAAAGATATCAATGAAATAGAACACAGGGCCAAGAAATAGACCCCCATAAATGCAGTTAACCAATCTTGACAAAGGACCAAAGGCAATGAAATACAGCAAAGATTGTCTTTTCAAATAATAATGGTAGAACACCTGGACATCCACAAGCAAAAACAAAAATGAATCTAGGCACAATTTTACATCTTTCACGAAAATTAACCCAAAATCATAGACCTAAATATAAAACTATACATACAGAACTATAAAACTCCTAGAACATAGGCAAAAAACTAGATGACCTTGGATATGGCAATGATTTTTTAGATACAACACCAAATGTATGATTTGTGAAATAAATAATTGATAAACTGGACTTTACTAAAATTAAAAACTTTTGCTCTGTGAAAGACTGGGTTAAGAAAATGAGAAGACAAGCTACAGACTAAGAGAAAATATTTGCAAAAGACACATCTGATAACGAGCTGTTATCCAAAATATACAAAGAACACTTAAAGCTCAACAATAAGAAAACAAGCAATTTCATGTAAAAATGGTCAAATGACCTGAACAGACACCTCACCAGAGAAGATATACAGATGGAAAGTCAGCATATGAAAATATGTTCAACATCATATGTCATTAGGGAATTTCAAATTAAAACAATGAAATGCTACCATACACCTATTAGAATGGCGAAAATCCAGAATAATAACACCACCAAGTGCCGGTAATGATGTGGAGCATATGAACTCTGATGAATTGCTGGTAGGAATGCAAAATGATACAGCCACTTTGAAAGACAGTTTTGGCAGTTTCTTACAAAACTGAACATACTCTTACCATGCATTCAAAAAATCACATTCCTTGGTATTTACCAAAATGAACTGAAAACTTACGTCCACACTAAACCTCCACATGGTTTATAGCAGCTTTATTCATAATTGTCAAAACTTGGCAGCGACCAAGATGTCCTTGGATAAATAATGGTACATTTAGCACTAAAAAGAAATGAGCTATCAAGCCATGAAAAGATGTAGAGGAAACTTAAATACATTTTACCAAATGAAAGAAACCAATTTGTGAAGGATATTTATCCTATGATTTCAACTATATGGTATTCTAGAAAAGGTAATTATTGAGATAGTAAAATTATCAGTGGTTTCCAGGGATTAGGAGGGAGGGAGGGAGATTAGGCAGCACAAAGAGGATTTTTAGGGCACTAAAACTATTCTGTATGCTATGACAATGGTGAAAACATGTCATTATACACTTCTCAAAACCCATAGAATGTACATCAAGATTGAGCCCTAATGTGAACTATGAACTTTAGGTAATAATGATGTGTCAATGTAGGTTCACTATTTGTAACAAATGTAACACTGTGGCGTGGGATGTCTATACTGGGGAGGTATGTATGTAGGGGGGCAGTGAGTATATGGGAACTCTCTGTACTTTCTTCTCAATTCTGCTGTGAACCCAAAACTGGTCTAAACACAAAGTTTATTAATAAAAAAAATAATAAAAGCCAATACTACTTTGAAAGTTGTCCAGAAATATTTGTAAAATGTTTGTATTTTGTAATGCTTTCAAATAGAAGCATTTGAAAGCTTCAGGTGGCTGCTCCCACTAATAAGTTTAATACAGTTTTCTGATTTAGTCTACTACTCAATTTCCATGGCCACTTTCCAGGTTTAAAAAAAAAAAAAAACTTTCTGAGATCATCAGTAAGCAGCATATTCTGGGCAGTACCCTCAACTGTCATTCAAACTGATTCTAGCTTTCACAACATTTCAGACTACATTAAATTTATTTCAGAGGAAAAACTTTGACTCAAACTGACTTGCAAAAATTACTGAAAATAATATTGTTTTCATTTTATGTTTAATATATCCCTAGTATCAAAGAGATGGAATGTTCTATCTCTCTTTTAATTCAGTCATGAAGCAAAATACAGTGGTCTCCAAGTTGTGGCATTTTCAAAGCAATTCCTGATATAGAAGAAAATACATTTTCTTTTGTTCCTTTGAAGAGCAATATAACTCCAATTAAATTATCTTTTTATAAATATCTTGATTTATACCTTTTAAAATGATCATGTCTGTATATACTGGCAATTTTTATGGTTCATAAATAATATCATCAACTAATACTTATTAAGCATCTTTCTGTATATAAAGTTGTTATACATACTAAATTGACATCCTAAACAAGATGAAGATCCCTCATACAAATATAAAAATTCAAACAACACATACACTATAAAACAGAGTATAAAATAGAGAATTACATTAGCAACCAATATCTATTTCCATTAGGCATAATTTTTGTCTGTTCATGGTTGGTGTTCTGTGAAATTATGTGGGAAAAGAAATTTCATCTTCCTTCTACTTAAAGGAAAGAACCTGACAAAGCCTGGGAAAGTGCTTAATGTTAACACTTAAATGTGCATTTAAAAAGATGTTGTTTGATCATGATCTTTGCATGTCTTTTATTTTCAGGCACAGTATCTCCAAATTTTGGTCACAAACTATGCATAACCTTCTGAAAATCTGATTCTTTGAGCTTAAAAGAAGAAAGTGAAAGTGGAAAAATAATATACCAATAAACATGCAAAAGGTGTTCACATGCTAAATCATCACATCCAAAGCCACAATTTTGTTTAGGATCATTATACAGAATAGGTTGGGAGGTCAATAAAAATATATGATGCGATTTGAAAGAAATTAAATTATATTGTTATCATTAGTCTTTATACCACTGAATCGACTCAAAATCCTTACCGAAGGGTGTATTTCTCAAACAGCCATAATGTAGAATTAACAGATAGTAAATTCTGGGGTAAATGTAATGAAACAATATAATATTCATGGCTTTAGTACTGAAACACGATTTTTAAAATTAATTTAAACGTTCATTAACATTCAGGAATATATTATAAGATTTTTGGTCCAGCTAACACTACCTCAAACTTGCTGCTCACAATGTGTCTTAAGGCAATTTTTCTGACACCTTTAGATCTGAACATAGGAGATCAAGTTTCAACAAAATGGAAAATTGCAAGACACCCTAAAGAATATGCCTCTACAACGAGATTTGAAAATCTGCCCTTTGTCTAGAAGATAGGATGTAGATAGCGGCATACCAAAAGTAAATGAAAGCAAATAAATAAATTATGCCTTTCTGACTGTTCACATTCTTGTCACCTAAATCTAAGTTGAAGTTTATATTTATAAGATGATGGTTTATTTTCTTAAGAAAAATAACTGGTGGGAAAATTTATGGCAACAATGAGAAATATGAATCAAAAAAGGAGAAAAATACAATAATGATAAAAAAGCAGCCACATTGGGTAAGCACCCTATTGTGTTGTATCCACTGAACTTCCTTTGGCAATGTAAATTAGAAGAGTGTAGTCATTGTGCATGCACACTTGGTGCTACTGTTATGTCTCCCATAGTTTAAATAAGGAGTCAATTGGAAAATGCAAATAGAGCTCTATTATTCTTTAGAAGATGAGCTGACCTCCGAAAATCTTTTTCCTTATGTGGCTTACTTGGAACTGTCAAGAAAGAGACAGTAACTAACATTTTTTTTGCACAACTATTATATATCAAGCATGATGTTAGAAGTTGTAAATGTGTTATCTCATCTAATCTATGCATAGACCAAAAAAAAAATCACAGTATGCTTCATAATCCCTAAGGATACTAACTTAATTATCTTAAATGTAGCTAATAAAGGTAACTCTCTAGATATTGATAAAAGCTAGTCTTTTTTTTTAGGGTTCAGATTTACAATGTTATTATGGAAATTAGAACATTTTCTACATATGTATATTTTAGACAAACATGAGAGATAGTTATCCAATATACAATTGATGCTTAGGATATAAAAAAATATTGTTTCAAGAAGAAATTAGATTGGCAAAGTGGGTGAGGAGAGATTCATGACAGTAAAGGGTCATTTTTATTTTCAGCTTGTCAACTGTCACATTTAAATAACCATATGACTTTGAGGCCCACTCAATTGTGAATGATAATTCATGTATTTTGCCTGTTTTTAACTAGTTCTATAGGGAAAAAATATCTATGTGAATATTTGAACATTTTAATTTATTCACCAAAATATTATTGTGATAAGATTTAAATTCAAAAGAACAATAGTTTCAACTTAGCAAAAAAAATAAGAACCTTAATTTATAAATGATTCTTATAGGATATAGGAATAATAAGTAAAATATAAGGAATTCAAAGTGATAAATACTTGATTCAGTGATACTCTAAATTACAATTCATATGCTTCATTCATGTATTCATTCAACTAACATTTATTAAATACTTCTAGCATATGGACTTATGCTATGACAGGTGCTGTGGGCATGAGCTCTTTTTATGCATAAACCCAAGAGGTAGACATGTACATAAATAAATAAAAATGCATTGTCATGAATGTAATAATAGAAGTTTGTACTAATTACAATGGTAGCACAGAGGAGAGAATACCATAATTAATTTGATAAAGGGACAAGGTGTTAGGGCAGGCTTCAGATAGGAGGTATCAGGTCAGTGAAGGTGGAGAGGTGAGGAGTGGGTATCTTAGACTCCATAAAAAGCATCGGCAAAGGCACAGAATCCTAAAAGCCTGGCTCCAAGAGGCCACATACAAGTAGTTATTATTTCTGAAGCATAATGGTAAGAAGGAGGGAGCACTAGCAGATAAGACTGGAAATGTGGCTTTAGACTATAGGGAATCTGCAAAGGGACTTAAGCAATCAGTCATAGTCTATGATTTATATTTTGGTAAGGTCATTCTGGCAATTTTACAGAAAGTGAATCAAAGGGGGAAAGTGAATTAAGAGGCTATTTCAATTTTACAGGGAAGAGATAAGCCCTAACCCAAAATATTGGCAGTTGAGGTTGTAAGAAAACAATAGAGTCTGCAGACCTTTAAAAGACAAAATTGGCAGTCCCTAATGCCCAAAGAGGTTTTGTGAAAGTAGCCTTGAAGTAGGGGGAATAATCAAAGACAATGCCCTTCTTTCTTCTTGAATGACTGGGTGAAGAGCTGCTGTGACATTAAGGAAATACAGTGTAAGGAAGGAAGATCAACTATAAAATTAGGGAAATAAAGTAGATTTAGACTCACTGCATATAGTTTCACTGTAAGACATCAAATTGGAGTTGTTAACATGCAGTGGAACTCAGGAAAGGGATTTGGGCTCTTTATTTGGGAAACCTATGAGTACAGTACAGGAGATTCTCATAGGAAGGTTTGAGGAACAAGTAGGTACTATCAGCTAAAATGTGGTGATCATAATGTATGTCAGTATGTTATACGGATAAAGTCCACAATTCAGAGATGTGTTACATCTGAAACATAAGTCTTAGTAGATTTGGTGGCAATTAGGTAACTGGAAACTCAGCAGTGCACCCAGGTGTCCCTAAGAAAGTAGTAAGGCATAGCTTCAAGGGCATAGATGGAGAAGACACTCGTGAGCAGGGATAGGCATGTTCTCAGGTATCAGATGTTAATATGTAAGGATGGATTTCATGCAGATAAATTTATAGGTTTAGAATAGAAGGAAGAACCAAAAAAGTATGTGCTTTCACACCTGATAGTATCTATTTTCTTTGAATTAAGAAACAAGGTGTGCTTAAAACAATTATAACAAGAAGACAAGGGGATGAAGAGAGTACCAAGATGGATGCAATTGCTCTAGCCTAACAATGCCTCAGATCCAAACATTGATATAAAGATAATGTTTCCTTTCCTGAAAACTCACATAAAATCCCCCCTTCTTTTTCTTCTTTTTTTTGTTGTTGTTGAATTCTCTCTACTTTGAAAGAAAATACAATGTTTATGTATTATTCTTCTATTCATGACCCTGCCCATTATTTTATCTTAGTTCTAAAATTAAAATAGGAATTTCTCACTATCAGTTCTTTCACCAAAATTTTCCATTATCTCTTGGTTAAGGCTCTAAGGAGTCCAGTAGATTCCTGAGAAGGGCATATGCATACAGTATTCCTTCAGTTCTTAATGTTCAATACTTTTTCTATAGCCTTTTTACTCTATTTGTAGAGTCTATTTCCTTAACCTTCTTAAAAATATTCCTTCACTGTTGCCTTGCTTTACATGTTGCTTTTGGAAAATCTGATACTAGTCTAATTCTCACACTTTTGTGAGTTATTTCAACTTATTACCTGGAAGACCTGAAGAATTTTTTTTCTTTTTCTTTAACTAAAAGATTTATTACAGTTTGTTTCTAAAGTAACTATACGAGGTCAATTTTCTCTGGCACCTAGTAGGCCCTTTCACATCTAGACTTGAGGCTTCTTTTGTCCTTGAAAATTTTCATAGATTAGGAGGGCCAAGACGGCAGACTAGAAGTAGCCTGCACAACACCACTCTGGTGGAGACAATCAAAAGTGGGGAATGGACAGCCACCTTTGGATTGACTGTCTGAGCTGGAGCCCTGGTAATCCATGGAGAGGAGCTGGAAGGAAAGCGAAGAAGATAGAAGTGGGAGGTGCTGCTCAGCAGGACTGGAGGTAATTAGTGAAGGCACCCATGTGTGGGAAAGGGACAGAGGAGAAAATCCCCAGTGGCTCCATGCCTCCCTGAGGATACTGCAACCAGAGTGCAGGAGGGCCCCTCCACTACAGCAGGCCTCCAGACTGATACAGAGACCTGACTAGAGGCTGTTGCAGCTGTGTTGCTCTGGAGAGAAGGGATGGCTCCTTGTGAGTCCTGGGCTCTGTGGCTAGCACCATTGTAACATCCCAACCCCAGAAGGTCACTTTTGCCCAGGGGTCAGATATCTGACTGCTGCCTCCTCTTTGACCCTGCAAGACAGGGTGGGAGCAGGGAATCCCAATGTGCAGATGTGCCTTGTGGACAAGTGACAGGCACCCCTGCTGCCATTGCCACCACTGCGGTTGCCACTGGGGGTCCTGGGCAGAGTAGGAAACCATGGCCTGATGCCCACTGCTGTGGCCTGGGCGATCCCACTCAACCGCATGTCCCCGTGGGGACCCAAGCAGAGCACATCTGTAGCCCTCAGCACCTGCTGCCCACTGCCAGGGCAGCTGGATCACTGCTACTGCTGCTGCCTGAAAGGCCCCAAGCAGGAAGAAAGCCAGCATAGCCACGGGCTTTGGATCTTGGCAGACTGCAAGCCATGGGCCCCTGCTGTCCTGCACAGGCGCCCTGGGCACTTCATCTTGCTGTACACCTTGCCCCGCCCATGCTCTCTGCTCCACAGCTACCCAGGCTCCCCCCAGCACACGAGACCCCCCACAGACCTGCTCCATCCTACCTAAGCACCCTGCCCTCCCTCCACTCTGTGAGGGGGTCCTGCTTGCCCAGGGTGTGAGCTGTGACTCACTAGCCCACTCTATACTGGCAGCCCACTCCCTCCCATGCCCCGTGGGCCTACGGGGCAGCTATGCCCTGTTCACCTGCTATGCCCAGGGCTGCATCCTGGGTGGGCCTTACCTCGCCCATGCCTGGCACCTCAGCTGCCCAGGCCTACACACCTTTACGCCATGCCCAGCAGACCTCCTCCATTCAGCTTCTGGCCAGCCCCACCTCATGTGCATACCTGGTATCAGGGGCCAGCCCTGTCATAGTGCCTGGTGACAAGAACAGGGGAGACACAGCAGAGCAACAGCATTAAAAACTCACAGTGCATCCACCCATCTCCTGCTTGGTCAAGCTTCTAGAGTAGGACCCAAGCACACCATCCAGAGACCCATTCCTATCTTTACCCAGCAACAGAGATCCCAGCAGAGGAGAATAGGTGTACCACATCTGCTGCCTGTTTTGAGCTGAGAGAAGTGGCCCTGGGTGTGAAGGAACCAGCATAAAAATTCTGGCAACATGAAAAAAACAGGCTGTCTCAAAACCCCAAAAGGATCAAAATAACTCTCCATTGACGAAATCCAACCAAAATGAAATTGTTGAAATGACAGGTATGGAATTCAGACTATGGATGGCAGGTAAGATGAATGGAATTGAGGAGATGATAGAAAACCATCTCAAACCAAGAAAAAAAAATTCAGGACATGAATGAAAAATTCACTGAAGAGATAGATAAAATTAGAAAAAGAGATAACAGAACTTAAAGAAATGAAAGAGTCATTTAAGGAACTTCAAAATACATCAGAACGTTTTAACAACAAACTAGACCAAGCAGAAGAAAGAATTTCAGAGCTTGAAGGAAAGGATGTCAAAGTAACTCAGTCAGTAAAAAATATAGAAAAAAGAACAAAGAAGAGTGAAAAATCACTACAAGAAATATGGGACTGTGCAAACAGAGCTAACATAAGAATTATAGGTATCCCTGAGTGAGAAGGAAAAGCAGTAAGCATGGAAAACCTATTTGAGAGAATAGGGGAAAACATCCCTGGTATCGCTAAAGGTTTAGATATCAAGATATAAGGTGTTCATTGAACAACTGGAAGAGTCATAGCAAATAGGACATCACCAAGACATATAGTCATCAGTGTGACCAAAGTAAAAGTGAAGGAGAGAATCCTACAAGCTGC
Organism: Daubentonia madagascariensis; assembly: GCA_023783475.1. NCBI lineage: Eukaryota > Metazoa > Chordata > Mammalia > Primates > Daubentoniidae > Daubentonia > Daubentonia madagascariensis. The sequence continues at coordinate 22,840,147 of JAKFHU010000726.1, read as the reverse complement.
AAGAAGAAAGCAGCAAGTTACTTACAAAGGAAAACCCATCAGAATAACAACAGACCTCTTAGCAGAGACCTTTCAAGCCAGAAGGGATTGGGCTCCCATTTTTAGTCTTCTTAAAGAGAATAACTGCCAGCCAAGAATTTCATATGCTGCAAAACTAATTTTCATAAATGAAGGAGAAATAAAGTATTTCCTAGACAAGCAAACACTAAGGGAATGTGTCACCACTAGACCTGCCCTACAGGAAACTGGATCACTATCTTTCACCACATACAAAAATTAACTCAAGATGGATTAAAGACTTAAATATATGACCTGAATCCATAAAAATTCTAAAAGAAAATGTAGGGAAAACTCTTCTACACATTGGCCTAGCCAAAGAATTTGTGAATAAGACCTCCAAAACAAATACAGCAACAAAAAAATAAATAAATAAATGGGACTTAATTAAACTAAAAAAGTTTCTGCAAAGCAAATAATAGAGTAAATAGACAACCTATAGAATGGGAGAAAATATTCACAAACTAGACATCTGACAAAGGACTGATACCTAGAATCTACAAAGAACTCAAACAAATTAGCAAGAAACAAATGACCCCATCAAAAGTGGGCAAAAGACATGAACAGACTCTTCTCAAAAGAAAATAGGAAAACAGCAAAAAAAAATATGAAAAAATACTCAACATCAACAATTATCAGGGTAATGAAAATTAAAACAACAATGAGGTATCACCTTACCCATGTCAGAATTGCCAAAAAATTTAACAGATGTTGGTTCTGTTGCAGTGAAAAGGGAATGCTTATATACTGATGGTGGGAATGTAAACTTGTACAACCACTATGGTAAGCAGTATGGACAGTCCTCAAAGAACTAAAAGTAGACCTACCATTCGATCCAGCAATCCCACTACTTGGTATCTACCCAAAGAAAAAGAAGTCATTTTATAAAGAAGACACCTGCACCTGAATATTTATCACAGCATAATTCACAATAGCAAAGATACACAATCAACCTAAGTGCCCGTCAACTGATGAGTGGATAAAGAAAATGTTATACACACACACACACACGCACACACACACACCATGGAGTACTCAGCCATAAAAAGGAATGAAATAATGAAATAATGTCTTTTGCAGCAACTGGGTTGAAACTGGAGACCAATATCCTAATTGAAGTATCTCAGGAATGGAAAAACAGATACCACATGTTCTCATTTATAAGTGGGAGCTAAACGAAAGATTTATATGGTCGTAAAGAGCAGTAATTGACATTGACATTGGAAACTAAGAAGGAGGAAGGGTAGGAGGGGGGTGAGGGATAAAAATCTACCCATCAAATATAATGTACATTATTCTGGTGACAGGTACACTGAAAGCCCTGACTTCAGCTTGATACAGTTTATCCATGCAACAAAAGAACACTTGTACCCCCTAAATTTTTTGAAATTAAAAAAAAAATCTCATGGATTATACTTGTAAATATTAGTTCTCTTCCACAATTTTTATTTTCTTCTTCAGGGATACTAAATTAACTTACTATCTATCTCTCTTCCATTTCAACTATTTTCTCTCTGATTCATTTTACTATTCTTTACCTCTTTTTCATTCTCTTAGGGTTTTTTCTGCTTTTATTCAATACCTCTTATTAAATTTTTATTTGAATCTTTCTCCTTTAGGCCCCTTGTAAGTTAGCTTTATTTCTGATATAATTTTATCATTTTCTTCTCTCTCTGTCCTGAGTTAAATCATCTTTTCTTTCATTGAAACCTGTTTTTATGTCCATTTATAGTTCTTGTATTTATATTTCTGATTCAAGGAGGTTTTTATATTTACAGTTACTTATTTGAGTATATTTACTTTAGTTTGGGGTGTTGTATTACAATTTTGTTCATCTCATGGTTGTTTTCAGAGGGAGAATTTTTATCATCAGAAATGCATTGTTTCCATTTTTTATTTACCATGGCAGTGTTGTATAGATGTGGTAGTCTTTTTTCTATTTTTGTTCATTTCATAGACAATGTTCCTAGTTTGAGAATGCCCTCTTCTGTGCTTGCCTCTATAATTTCTTTTATGGATGGAGTTGGTGGGAGTAAGAGGGATGGCCTTGTTTTTTTCTTGTTTCTTTGGGATTCTTCATTTTTTTTCTTTTTTTTTCATTATTTTCCTATTAGAAATGAGTAATACCCTTTCTCTATGTATGTGTATCTACCTCATAATTAGTGCTTTCTGAGGCTGCTACTTCCAATCCCACACAGTTTAAATCTCATCCGTTTAATCAGAGCTGTAAACTACCAAGTCCCAACCTGTATTTGGTATTTAGATATTTAATGTTGACTTTCTCCATGCAGGTGAATTCTTTGGAATTTTTTTTTTCTATTTACAGGTACGTAGTAGGTGTAGTATTCTCTTTGTTCAATTAACGTTGAAGGCATAAGTCATGCATGCAGAGTTTTATTTTCATCCTTGTATATTTATATAGTTTTTTAGGGGGAGTATGAGGAAGATTCAAAATCAGGTGGCCAGAATTTTTCTGCAGACATTATCATACAATCTTGACATTTAGATTTGACATGTAACTTAGAATTTATCAAGTTGAAAACTCTGGCTTACAGATGAAGAAACAGGAGGTCAGAAAAATTAAGTAAATAGGTCAGGTCAAATAACTGGTGCAGGTAGAATCTGATTAAACTTTCAGTTTTTGTACTCTGATTTCCACTCTTTTCACAATACACTGTGGTCCTTCTAAAGATTAAAATTTTAGAATAAATAATGTTAGCTTTTGTTACGATACTTAAAATCATGAATGATCAAAAACGTAATTGAGTCATAAAATAATGATAGATATTTTGGAAGTGATAAGATGAATATTTTTAGTACATTTAACAATGAGTGAACAAGGAAATACCCATGAACCTGAAAAGCAGTTGCCTTAATCCATTTTGTGCTGCTTTAACAGAATATCTGAGACTAAGTCATCTGTAAAGAAAGTTCAGGAGGTTAGGAAGTCCAAGGTCAAGGCATTGGCAGGTTTGGTGTTTGGTTAGAGCCTGATCTCCACTTCCAAGATGGTGCATTGAACCCTGCATCTTCTGGAGGGGAGGAGAGCTGTTCCTCACATCCTCACATGGCAGAAGGTGGAAAAGCCAAAAAAAGAGCCCACCCCCAGAGTCCCTTTATAAAGGCATTCAACCCACCCATGAGGGTGGAGCTTTTATGACCTAGTCACATTTTAAAATTCCCACCTCTCAATACCTTTACATTGGCAATTAAATTTTAACATGAGTTTTGGAAGAGACAAACATTCAAACCATAGCCATAGTTTACTTGAAGGAGCCAAGGAGTTATTTTTTTAAAATTTTTACATACCTGAAATATGTCAAGAATGACAAGACAGATTGCTTTGAATTTCAATAATATTTGCAATAATTTTAAAACTAAAATTGTGCTTTTATATAGATTTTTTGTTAATAAAACTGTCTCCTTCACTATTTGTCTTTAATGTAGAACTTGCTTTTGGTAGAAATTTAATTTAATTTTGATTCATTGTAGTGTTCAGTTGCACATGAAAACAATATGTTTACTATATTATGCATTGATTTCTAGGTTGTCACGTTCACATTTTATCTTTGTATTAGTCAGATTATCATCTGTGGAAGTTTGAGAAATACCAATTATATGTAAATAAAAACTATATATACACACACATATATATATGTGTGTATATATAAACATTTTACAATTTTTATCAAGTTATATGAGTTTTCAATGAATTGTGAGAAAATATCATGATTTTTTATACAATTCTGCTTCCAGCCAAGAAAAACGTCTTTTATTTACTCTGGAAAAGTCAAATGAGGATTTATTAAAAGAAAACCAAAATAGCTGATTAAATGAAATTTCATCTAAAAGTATAATTTCTGAGGTGCAACTCATTCAAAATATTATTAGCCAATTATGTCTAGTGAAAATTCCTGACATGGAATGCATAAAAGAGATCATAATTATGATATCCAACTCTTTCCTAATATTTTCATAATATTCATAAGATTTAAAATTTAGTACCTTGTTTTTAATTGATGACAAAAATTTGCAATTTGAAGTGTAATTATCTTCTAAGTATCCTAGAAATGTAACTAATATCAAAGGGTTTCCATAGACCAACAAAATAGCTTTTATGGCCTTAACAATGTCTAAAAGGGATGGTGGTAGATGAACTCATAGAGATAGGAATGAGAGTAGGTAGGAGAAGCCCTATATATATTATGTAGGTCTTAGAAAGGTTTGGATTTTACCCAGAATTGGGAGGTCATTGGAGGGTTTTGAGCACAAGAGTGATGATATGTTTTATATTTTCCATAGATCACTCTGGCTGATGTGTTGAGAATACACCTTAAGAAAGCAAGCACAGAAACAGAGAGAGTAGTTAGGGGCTATTCCAGGAGCCTCAGTGAGAGATCATCGCAGCTTGGAACAAGGTGGTAGCAGTCAGAAGAGACAAGACTGTGGGAAGAGTAGGTTTGGTGACAAAAATCAAAAGTTATGTGTTATATATATTAAGTTTAAGATACCTACTTGTATCCAAATAGGCATATGGAATAGTCATTTGGATATATGAATCAATAACTTAGCACAGAAGTTGCCACAGATGATCTACTGTGTCTAATGCTACTGAAAAATCAAGAAATATGAAGATTGAGAATTGACTACTGATTTAGCTGAAAAGGTGACCTTGACAAAGCCTTACTGGAATGGCTTTATGAGTAGTTGGTGAAAGAGAAATTACAGACAATAAATACAAACATTCGGAAAAGGGTAATAGCTGGAGGGTAATATGGCACAAAAGAAGGTTTTTGTTTTTGTTTTTTGGTATGGGAGATATTCAGCAAATTCTCATGCTGGCGTGGGTAATCTAGTCCATTTCTACTCAAAGTACTGTTCCATAAACTGTGTGTGAGCAGTCCACCAGAAGGCAATGAGTTTGTGACACAATGTAAATCAATGCAACATTTCTTACATTGACAAAGCCTCATTATGAAAAAAATAAATTCAGGTGAATTAAACAATATGTTTAAGGACATAGTTGATTTATAGTCTGGAAAATGCCTTATTTTGTAGGAGATTAGTAACAAACATATGGTGGGCTTACATTTAGTCTCACCAAAGTAGTGGGAGGAAGAAAATTGGTGTAGCAATAGAGAAAAGGGTCAGGTATAGGAAGAGAAAGCAGCTTCCCGCGGTTGCTATTCCTGAGGAACTGCATTATTCTTTTTTAGATTTATCAAACTCTGCTCACACTCAAGTTTACTCTGCCATTTGTTGCCTGCCAGGATCCTGAATGATTTATTTATCAGACTTTTATTAATGACTTCTGGGTGTCAGACTTTCCTGCCATCATGTATATATTCTTTATTTATTTATATTTATACATATATTTATATTTATACTCTACATATATGTGACTTTGTAAATTATATAAATTTTGGCTGAAAGAAAGGACATAAACAAACTATGTATCAAATTACTTACAAAATAGTGGGTTCTCATAGTTGCACATTAAAATTACCTGAAGCACTTTAAAAATATATCTCCTCCTTCAGGAAATCTGATTTTATTTATCTAAAGTGGGTCTAGAGATTAATATTCTTAAGTTTCCCTAGGGAATTCTAATGTACGGCCAGGCTTGGAAACTACTTTACTAGGATTCAGATATAAAAGCCTTGCTCAGTGAACTCAAGGAATTAACAATCTAGCAGAGGAAAAGGGTCTGGTAAATAAATAGCTTCATTTAATGGGCATTAAACAGAAAGGTCATTTATGGGAATAATTTAAATTGATACTATTGATAAAATTATGAGTAGATACATAAGTGGATAATCACATATAAACAATTTAAACATCTTCAAGGAAACTATACAATTGGGCATTATTTAAAATAATAATAATAATAGCCATATTTATAATGAAATTAGTAGTTATGAGGCATGAATCTAGTGCTTTACTTACATTAACTCATTTAAACTCCAGACAATCCTACTGGAGTAGGTATTATTACTAACTAGTTTTAACAGATGAGGAAACTGAGGCACAGAGTGGTTAAGTAACTTGTACATGGCCACATAATCAGTAAGTAGCCAAGCCAGGATTTGGACCCAGGCCATATGGTTTCAGTGTCCCTGTCCTAACCGCCAGTCTTTCTCTCTAGGAAATTGTTGGTCATTTTCTGAACTGACCAGTTATTATCCCATATCGCGATTTTGTTTCATTTGATTCATTGTGCTAGCTTATGTTGTTCCACACTGCCTTCATGCATGTCTGCTGCCCAAATTAACCATTCTCTCTTTCTGCAAGTAGCCCAATGTCAAATTATTATAATATAATTTTTAAGTGTTACTGTCTTTTGCTATAAGTCCTTATGAGCATAATTTGCTTTTCTACTTTCCTCATCCATTCTGTCTTCACGTACAGCTTCATAACCTCTACTTTTCCCCTGCTCATTTTTTATCTCCTTACTTTATTTTTACTTCAGGAATCCCAAAGTTTACAATAGAAAGAAAATTATCACTGATCACTCTACCAGTTAGTGTACATTCCTACAAGCTCTAGGCCCTGATTAACTTTTATTCCTGACCTCCCTTTGTCTTTACCAAAGGCTTGGAAGCTAACGTGTTATTTACATTTGCAGTTTTTTTAGAAGTTCGCTATCTTGCTCAAGATTGCAAATCTAGTATGTGGTTGAGCTGGGATTTAAACCCCCCAGTTCTAATTCCAGCATTCTTAATGACCACACTTTGCTGTGCCATTAGCAAGACTGATCTCCAAAGTTAAAACATAAGTTCTGTCTCTCTGGTGCTGCTTGTCCTTTTGTGTTAAATTGACCCCTGGCCATATTAAAGTGGCCAACTGTAAAAGGAAATCAGCATTTCTACCCCTGGGGCCATGAAGAACAGCAGAAATGCATTCTCTGGGTTTTGCTTTTACCATTTATTGTCCACTGTATTGTAGTTGCATCACTAGTAAAGATGCTGATTTTTGAAATTTGGCAGCATAGTTCTCATTAGTAAATTTTCTCAGGTATGAGTTGGTAACACATTTTTATATATAGCAGCAACTTTTTGATACTTTATAAATATTTTTCATTAAGAAGTATATCATATAGCTTAACAAATTCAAGTTCCTAGAAGATATAAAAAGAAAGGAATACATAGGAAAGCATAAAAGGGAAATTGATTTCTGATCCTGGATTTAAAGAAAGACCTATGTTCCACTCTTAAGTGTTATGCCTCATCTGACTTTACAACTTCTGACCAAAAAATTATTGTAAGAATATCTCTTTTTCTGGACAATTTAATTTACATTAATCTTCCCAGCTTGGAGTAACATGGATTAGATTCAAGTCAGGTAGGTTACATTTTTGTTAGTTACATTGTTTAATGTATGTGATATTTTTTTTCCCCTCAAAGAGCAAATCTGTGTCCCTAATTCCTCTCCACCTGGTAGAGGATAAAAACAGCAATGAAAACCTGTCTTCAATATAGTCATTGATCCTGTGGAAATTTTTTCCATCATAGGAAACTCAGTGACGGGAAGGCCAAAGGAAGTGAGAGCCGTACAGGGAGGGCTAGCTCAGAGGCATAAGGGAAACAAAATACTTTAGGGAAGAGTTAGTGGTCCAAATAACCAAATCTTATAGGCAATAGAGTACTGTAGACTCTCCACTACTTATCATCCAAAAATTATTAGCTATTGGACATGGATGAAGCTTGCAATAGTTCCTAATGTTCAATGAGCATCTGAAAAATATATCCAGGAGGTCTGTCTGAATAGAAATAAAGGAAAAAAGTTAAGGTCCAAATGCAAATAAAGGAGCTGGCATGAACTAACAAAGGTCTCCCAATGAGAAATTTAAAAATTAAAAAATTGAGAAAAGGGACATGGGGGGAACAAAGCCAGTCCATAAGGACTGAGCCATGGTAAAGCTTTGGAATACACTTTTTGAGTAAAGAATGAAGAATGAATAGTCAAGAAACAGATTGGGCACATATGGTAGAAATTAGGGTAGGAAACTGCAGCCTGATGCTCATATAGACGCCATATCTAATCACCGCCTGCACATTGGATTACAGCAGCTCATTGTTTCACTGTCCAAGAAACAGTGTCATGACTCGGGTACTTGTTAATAAATTCAATGACAGGCATGCATTCAATCACCTAATGATCATGTATTCCTTGGCATCATCTTAAACTCCTTACTTTTTTAGTTCCCACATCAAATTTCACTAATTCCTCCTGCCACCAGCTCTTACATATTTCTCAAATCCATTTCTATCCTCTTAACATTTTTTCAGCCAGTGCCTCAAGACTTCATCATTTCTTGCCTGACAATTCAAACATCGTCCCATCTTATTTCCTCAAAATAGTCCTTTCCATTGCTCACAGTAAAATCTGAAATATAAATCTGACTCTGTTCATTCTTCCCACCTTCAGTGACTCCCCTTTATCTCTTGGGTAAAATACAATATCTTTATCAAGGTATTAAAGGCTGTCCATGATCACATCTTATGATCCTACCTACTCTTTTCCTTATTTTTCTCATTATCTATCATTTACTATGTACCAGCAAAATTTTGTTTCTTGAACAAGCCAGGCTACTTTCTATCTTTCTTCCTTGCTGATTTTATATGCAAGTCCTGGAATGTCTTTTCCCTACATATTATTTGTAATCTTCCTCTGATATTCCATCAATTCAACCATAGCCACTATGCTTTCAAGAGTCTAAATTATTCTTCTGCACAAAAATTGTTTGCTAACCTCATTTGTAAAGGCACCTTAATTTTCAAACTTAGTAATGCTGGCAGCAAATGTGTTAAAATTATTTGTTTTGAACACACAGACTTTTAAAAATATATTCAAAAGTTTAGCAGTACTGATTTTTCCCCTAATTGTTAAAAAGATAATTAATTTGATTATGTACTGCAAATTTTTTTTCACGATTTAAAAATAGCAAACAACTTTTTGCTATTTTCTTATTTACCATTGTCAAACTCTTCAATAGTTTGTGTTTTCTAGAAAAATCATGATTGTGCAATAGTATGTAGCAAAAATATCATCTTCCACTCATTTTAATACCTCAGACAACTATCATTTACATTTACTAAATGTATACATTTATATATACATATACATATACATTTACTAAATGTATATAATACTATAGTGTGGCACAGATTCAAAAATAAAGTCAGTAGGGGCCCCTTGCTAACACGTTTATCACATTTGACCTGATCAAAGAACAAATACATACATAAAAAAATATATTTACTAATTTATGACAAGATGAAAACTCTTCATAAATCATTCAGTTATAACTGCTTAGCCATTGCTTTGTAGGAGAAGTAACAAAATGAAGAGTTTTGAACTATGTACACTTAGCCCTTAAGTTTACCATTGAGCCTAAATATGGTAAATTGGAATTTTAAACATATATTTGAAACACATATCTTTCATTTTAAAAGTATGGCAAAATTAGGCAAAATTACTTTAATCAAAATGTAAGCTCATCATTGTTTGAAAATAAGTAATTTTTTTGAATTCTGAAACTTAGTGCTTGGAATACTTTTGCTTTCCTTTGCCTTGTCCTAATTTTGGTATTTTTATTAAAACTCCAAAGAATTGTATGTTAATTTTAATAAAATCAGGAACAGGAAATTTTTAAATTTTGCTTATAAATTAAAATGTTCTCTTTCCATTCAGTCAATAAAACCTTTAAATCTCTCCCAGTAAGCAAATATACCAATGGAAGCCATGGATATATCTCTAAAAGACATTTTTTTCCTTAGTAAAATTTCCATTTCTTAGTTCATTTTATGAACTTAGAACTTACTGAAATATCATTTATATTACTCCTGTTGGAAGTGGTTCTTTCTAAAAGCCATGTAGAAAAAGTAAGATATTATGTTGGGCCACTAATAAATTCATTTTGTAGATAGAAAAAGTTTAAATCTTTAGGGAAATTTAATATTTTGAGCAGCCTATAAATTGGAAGGAAAAGTTTAACTGGAATTTTCTAGATATGGGGCTGCTGGCAAGAAAAAAAGTCAAAGAATTTCATGTGTTGCTGGGAAAACCAGAGAAGCATCTGTGCTTCACAATGCTGTCCAGAGCCCAATATATATTATTGCAACATTTTGAAAGTAATATAGTTTCCACATGAAATAGAGGATTATTCTCTATACCAAAAGTTATATCTATGTTTATTTAGAAGCAAAGCTCAACAAATAATGTAACAGAAGGTTATAATAGCAAACATTTACTTTTTCTTTTAAAACAAAATAACTAACATGTAATACATATATAGTTTCTCTCATCTACTCTCTTTATCAATTATATGTTGAAATGACCCCTTATCTTATAAAGAAGGATACATATCTTTATATTAGCCATTTATTATTTTTCATTTTATTATTTTAATTTGTAATTCTTTTTTGAGCATATACCAAAGGTCTTTTATTTTTTAAATTGACAGATAACTTTATAAGTATTTATCATCTACAACATGGTGTTTTGAAAAATATATATACACACATTGTAGAATGGCTAAATCTAGCTAATTAACATATATATCGCTTTGCAAAGTTACTGTTTATGTTACAAAGTTACAATGTATATGTAGTGACAACATATCTATTCTCGGTATTTTTCAAGAATACAATATATTGTTATTAACTTTAGTCATTATGTTGTACAATAGAAATCTTGAATTTATTGCTTCTATCTAACTAAAATTTTCTATCTTTTGATCAACATCTTCCCAACACCCCACCACTACCATTCTAGTCCCTGGTAACTACTATTCTGCTCTCTACTTCTATGAGATCAACTCTTTTAAATTTGAGATTCCACCTGTGAATGTCTTTCTGTTATTTCTTACTTGAATCACTATAGCCTTCTAGCTGGTCTCTCTATCTCTAGTATATGCTTTCTTAATTCAGAATTTATCTTTATAAAACAAATTTGATCATGTAATTTCTTGTGTCATTAACACAAACCAGCCAAATTTCAAACAACAATTAACATCCAAAAACTTTGATAACTTTAAGTGGTATATTTTATATAAACTTCCTGATATGCCATATTGGCTCCTTTATAATCTGTGCACCACTTATTTTTAGTATGTTTACCATAAAAATGGAGAACAACAGTGAATCTGGCAATTTAATCAAATAGAAGTCAGGTAAAGAGTGCCACTGAATATTTATTTCTTAACTGCAACTAGTTAAAGGTATTGACAATTTACTGCTACAGCCCCCAGCACATTTAGCACAGTAACATGGACAGAACAGCTATTTGATAAAAACATGTTTGAATTGAATCATCTAGTCCAATATTCTTTATTTGTATATGACAATAGAAACATATTGAGAAGTAAAAGAATTTGCCCAAAGTAGGTAAAGAAATCAGAACTGGAATTCAAGTCTCTTTAAGCAAGGTATTACATTTGCTGACTCTTTCTTATAATGAAAAAGATGATGCAAATAAATTTTTTTTAACAAGGACTTCACTTAATAAAGTAGTTCTTAGTTCAGAAATAAGTGTGCATGATCAAAGACACGAGAATGCCATCTGGTGGTGAGTTATGCAAGGCAGCTGCATTAAATGACCTCTACTGCAAAAAGAAGGTAAACCAAAAGGTTTAGGTGGATAATATAAATTTTCAAGCATGATAGATCATATTAAAGGTTAAAAATTATAAAAACACTATCGTTCACATTGTTCACCTTGTGAACTAATATATTCACCTTTAAGATATTTGGCTGCAGTCAAGTAGGGGTCCACTAACAATGCAATAAAGCCAATAACATTGCTTATAACTTCCATATGCACATATATACACACATACATGCACACATATATGGAACATGATGTGTTAGTACAGTAGCATGTGTATACAAATGATAAGTAAATAAATACAGGTACATGCACAAAAACATTTCACTGATAGTGCGTGATCAAAAATGTTTATATACTAAGGTTTTTAATATGTAAATTAAGCTGAGAAATTTTTTAATTCCCTTTTGTAAGTATGATTAACAACTTTTTAAACTGATTTCATACAAAATTACAAAAGCTAAAATTTTGATAAATATCAACATCATGATTTATATTTGGCTAGGTGCATAAAAGAGAGGTATCATTTACTATGAGAACTATTTCTGGCAAATTTTATCTCTGGTACAGATTTCAGTAGTTTACTTTGAACTCAAAATATTGTGGGATTCCTAGGTCAGTAAAACAGAAGGGAGCTAAAATAATAAATTGGCTAAGTAATATGAAAGTATGTCTTACATACTTTTTAAAAATATATATTTGCATGTGTGTTTTACAACATATTTGTAATATTGAAATTAACAACTTAGCAGTGTATTTCAAGCCAAACTAGAACCAATTTACTTAAGAATTCCATTGGTGGTTCTCCTTTTTTTGTGAGTGATTGAGGCATTTCTTCTATTCAGTGGCATGTTTAATAAGAAATAAATGAAACTATGGCATGATCCCATCAGTAAGTAAATCTCAAGTTGGCTCTATGTTAGTAAATAAATTAGAAAAATCAACAAGGTAATTTGATGGTGTTCCATGGTAAATTGAAACAAATATTTCATCTGCTTCTTTAAAAAGGGATATGAGTGACCTCTTAATCCGTCCTCCACTTTTTTCTTATGGACATTCCTGTCCTAGCAAAGACCATTTGCAAAGGACACAACTCTGGGAAGTTTGTTTGAATAATTACATCTTCATAAAGGGGAATATTGTCTTGTGCTACGGTATTAAAAAGAAGAGGTTTGTCCAGGAACACATACTATTGGCAATATCTCACAAGACTTTTAACTCAAACCAGAATACATTAGAATTAGAACACTCTTGCAGATTTGCTGAGCCATCTCCCTAAAACAGTAGCACTGGCCTGTCTATTCCTGCTTAAATTGAAGGTAGATGCTGAGATTTTAATGAAAATAAGTCTACCAAAATGTAAAAACACCTTTGATTACAAGTTGCTTTTAAAACTCATTGAAGTTCAAGGGGAAATGTGACAATAAGAATATTTTTATTTGTACAATAACTGGTTTAACTCCCAAGAAATACAATATGCACTGTTAATTTCATGGGCCTCAATTTCCATTAGCAAATATTTAAAACATTTGTTAATGCATGATCTACATTTATATGTAATAGCTTTTGATAGAAGTTACAGAGTAAGTCTTTTAGTTATCGATAATTTAGTATTTAGGTTTAGTGCAAAAGATAAACAAAGAAAAGAAAATGAAAACTGGCATATTTCATTTTTTACTGAAATACTTCATGTTTTCCTAACAAGTAACTGAAATCAAGTGCCTGCCGGAAATCATCTTGGTCCATCCTTACAGAGGGAAGTGAGAAATCCTACTCTTCTCCATTCTCCTAGCCTCCACCAATGACTGCTCCTGAAGACTAAAAGGCAAACATTAATTCATTTACCTCTGCTAGATAAAAAGGTTTTACTCCTAGAAGTTTTGACCTAAAGTCTGAATGCTGTATTGATTTTTATTTGTGGCAATATCATATTCTGAGAATTTTTAACAAAACTGATTATAGAATAGTGTCGTGGGAGGATGGGAGCATTATTTGTGGGAAAGCAGTGAAGGCAGTAATTAAGAGTTTGGTACTGGAGTCAGATGGCCTGGTTTTTATTTGGATTCCAATACTTATTAGCATTGTGACCTTGAAAAGTTACTTGCTTTGCCTCAGTTTCTTTACCTGTAATATGTAGTTAAAAATAGTATCTCATAGTGTTGTTGAAAGGAACACATTTAAAGTATTTAGAAAAGTGCCTGACACATACAACACTAAATAAATAATAGCTATTATTCTAAGAATGGTAATTATTACTATAAGATACAATCTTTCTCAAAAAATAGGATTTCTTTCAGTCAAGATTATATTCTGACAAAGAAAATTATAGTGAATAGCAGAAACATTATTAAAAGGCTGAGAAAATAACATATTTTACAATCATAGTTTGAAAATAAAATAAATTTATAGCTTCCAACTTGACTAGCATATGGTACTCTATACATTAATGAAATACAGAATAGGTATACTATCACAATATTATGTTCTGTCACCATATGCAATTGCTATTTTGTAGTTACTCTTTAAATATTGTCAACAAAGATCTAATCATGTAGTAGGAACCAAATAGAATTTGAAAGATTATTTCTATATAATTCAGTGCAATGTAAATTTTATGAATTCACCATTAGGGCTTTCTTTATCAGTCCAAAACATGAGTTCTACATTCTGGTTTCTCTTCAGATCATATAAATCTTTCACCTTTTGCTAAAACCCAAGTTCTGATTCTAGTAGAGAGATGTTAAACATGTTTGATGAAACATGTTATAACTAATTGTGATGAAATTACCACTAATTCTTATGTAGTACAGAGAGCTTTCTCCAGGATGAATCACCAAAGACATGTGACATCTGTTTCTTTTAATATAATGGGCAAAGCCTCCTTTATCTCATAGCTGTTTACTTCATTGATCCCGTCCTCCTTCCTGAAAGTCAGAACCAACAGGGATTTTGATTAATTTCTTCATTTGTACATTTAGGCCTTTTATGACTACCTTGCCTTAATTAAACCAAAGTTTGTGTAATAGACCAATGCAAAAATAGAAACCTAAGAACAGTATTACCCTGACAGAAATCCACATTATTTTCAGAAAAGAAGCTATTTCCAGAGTTATAAAATTAAATCTTATCTTTGAATTATTATTTCATAGAATATTTTCACAAACCATTTGTATAATTATGGCTCAACAGAAATACAAATAAGAAACAATTCATTTCTAAATTTTATAAATGCAAAATTGTAGCTTAAGTTTGTTAATAAAATAAATACCATTCTTATTAACAACTAGTATTTATCAAGGACTTTCCCTATGAATTACCATGCTAAAAGCCTCATGTGCGTTATCTCTTTTAAACTTTATAATAGTCCGATGAGGTAGGAATTATTATCTTCCCCGTTTAACACATGAGGTATTGAGGCTTAAATAGTTTAAGTAACTTGGCAAATACCTTGTTGTTAAGAAGTTGAAGAGCAAGGATTTGAACTCAAGTGGTATAATTTCAAAGCTTATATTTCACAATGTAGTTCTCACCTGGTCAGTTTTTCTAGCTGGGTAGTAGCTACTTCCTTAAAATATACAGTAAGAAATTGAGCCTGCACAAAGCAGACTTATGTCTAGATTGGATCAAAGACTTAATGTTAACTATATTCTGCCAGACCTTAAGAATACTTAATGACGTAATTTATGTTAGGAAAGTGGTGAAGTAAAATTAATTTTATGCTAAGAGAAATTTAAAATTTTAGGAATTACACCCTAAAATCATATAATTTCTTAGATGCAAAGGATCAATGTTGCAAATCCCTTATTTAGAGACCTCTGGTTTCTGGTCTGGCATGTAAGGAGAACAAGAAAAGGCCAAACTGAAAATGAACAGCTCTTCTTAGACCCATCAGTGAACTGAGGTCACAGGACAAACTGTTTCCCCTAAAACTAAGAGACAGGAGATACAAAAAGTCCCTTATTTAAGGAAATGTATCTCAAAGAATAATCAAGATGAAATAATTACCCTATATTGACTACGGGAGCTTCTCTTCATATAATATTTGTTCACTGAAAAGAGAATAGTAAGACAATACAAAAGATGTAAGCATACAGAAATAGATTTGTCCCTTAGTTTTATATTATATTGCCACAAGAATCATGTGCACTTGAAGTAACAAGTCTTTCTCCTCCTATAATAATCTCTTTAAGTAAAGCATCATTTCTTAAACTTTGATGAAAAAAATAAGCAAAAAATAATTGAAACACAAATAAATTTTCCATAGACCAGTGTGGTTCATTATTATCCATTGTGTAAATGTACTAAAATATTGCCAAATTTTTAAAGCTGAAATAAAGTATTAAGAATTTTTATTGGGGAGGTCAAAATAAAAGATACTTCCAAAATGTAAACTCAAAAAAAAAGAAGAAAAAAAAAGCTTTAGACCACCCTTGAACAATTTACAACAAACTGAATGTTGCATTCTCATGTAGCATATGTACAACTCAGAACATGGTGCCAAGGCAATTGTTATTAACTGATTGTTTTCTAAGACAAGCAGATGGTAAAATAAGTTATATTCTTGGGAATTTTTCTTATACTTCCTATTTCTGGAGAATGTTCTTCCATGAAGGAAAATTAAAACAGATTTATTGAAAGGGCTCCCGTATCAAGTCACTTGAGAGAGAAGAGAAATGTCTCCCTGTCCTATAACATTGCCAGTGAAATTCTGTTATTCCACACTCCTTTGGGTATCAAACTAATCTTTAAAAATATTCTTATTAGGAACACCCAAGGACAGTATCAAGTTGTCATTATTGTTGTTTGGGTACCAGAGAAAGAGAAAGCTCTGCAGTTGGTCCATGTAGCGGTTGAGAGTCAGCTCCCAGGAAGTTTGATGAGCTATTCTAAAACACACATTAATTATATACTTGGAAAAAGTGACCAATATATTATACCCCATTTTCACATAACCAGAACACAAAGTCCTGGAAACCAAGTGTTGAAAGTGGAAGTGGCACCCTTCACTATGACTCCTAATAGCCCACTCACAAGATATTTGTTTCTAATCTCCACAGCTATGGGCTCTTATAGTTTAAAGGTCTTAATTCCTGAGGGAGCAAAGATTCTACCAGATGTGACAAAAATTGTATTTTCCTTGAGGCTAAGTTTGTCCTTCAAACAAATCTTAATTTTGTGACCAGTTGCAGAAAAAAAAAATAGAATATTAGTATTTTCTTCCTTACTTTGCCATGGACCTATTTTGCATGTGTACACCAATTTCTTTGTGTTCTTTCCTCTCCCTTTCCCCTACCATTTAATATAAGGCATGTTGGTGACGGTTAGCCTTGTAATACAGTCTTTCAGCTGTAGGATGTCAAGAGGGATTATTACTGAACTAGGCGATGGGAACTAACATTAATTGCTGAGAACATGAGTCCCTCTTTTAGGGGAGAGGGTAAACATGTCCTCATCTATACAAAAGCATACTGCCCTGCCAGCAGAGTTTAGTATCAGTTTCTCCAATGGGAAAGCACTCACGTGAGATTTTGGAGACTGAACAAACAGAAGCTGCTGTTCCTTAACAGGATGGACAGGTTTAGGGGCTTCATCAAATGGCAGATAATGTGGTTTTGCCAGGGATTTCAAGGACCTCACCCTGCACATTGCCTACCTTGAAGTTACGTGCAACTGAGATTATCAGCAGCCATTCCCCGTGATTCTGGTACTTCCTGATTTCCTGAACGCTGGAAGACACTCCCTGTCCTATCCATCACTTTCCCATCTCTTCCGTGGCTTTGTAAACATCTAATTTCCTGTATTACTCCTTGCCTAAATGACAGACAAGTTTCTGTTTTCCTGCTAGAACTCTGTCTGATAAAGGGGTAATTACTACATTTTCTCCTGGCAAATACTTGCAATTACTGCTACAGGAATAATAAAAGCTTTGATGTTTTTCTCCAAACCAAGGTTTAGCTTCTCTTCTTAACATATTTCATATCCCTAAAATCTCAGCTTCTCCCCGTATTTTGGACAAAATTTGAGATTTTTGTACTTTGAAAGGAGAACTTAAGTGACTTTTATTTCTACTAATATAGTTTTTATCATGAGAGAGGGAGACCAGAATTGATTACATACTGCCTTACAGTTCTGTTCAGCATTTTCTTCCTTTTTTGAATAAGGTCCTTCAAACTCTTTGTACTGTGTACTATCCTGAGTGAACAAAGGATCCTCAGTTCTTATATAATCTGCAAAATACCAGGATGTATACTTCCCATTGCTTGAGTCTGGCCTACTTTCTAACAGCTTTCTATCAAGCTTGCTGTACTTTCTGCATATGCACTCTGCATTATTCATCAAACTTTTCTCCTATTCAGCCTTTCTCCAGCCACACAGGCCCATTCTTTTTTCCCAAACTCCTTTAATATTTCATGATAAATTTTGGCACCTCCCATTCACTTATTTTCTTCATAAAGACCACAAAGACATAAACGATTCAGTCACTTAAAAACTAGATGACTTGTAAGCACAAAGAAAGTTGGGATAGA
Organism: Daubentonia madagascariensis; assembly: GCA_023783475.1. Classification (NCBI taxonomy): domain Eukaryota; kingdom Metazoa; phylum Chordata; class Mammalia; order Primates; family Daubentoniidae; genus Daubentonia; species Daubentonia madagascariensis. The sequence continues at coordinate 22,821,956 of JAKFHU010000726.1, read as the reverse complement.
GAATGGAACTCTGAGGCTCATTGTCCTTAAAACTCCTCACACATTTGGTGAAGAAACTCTTTGCTGGTACTGCAGAAAGTTGACAATGTGTGGACCTTGTACAGGCATTTCCTATGATAACTCCTACCAGAAGTTTAACAGCTTTGCTCACACTTTATATAGCTCTCCTCTGATACTTCTTGATGTTGTTTCCACTAAGAGGTCATTTATAAAATCATCTGAAATATGTTAGATATTCAGGACAAATTCCTGGTATATAGAGGATCTTGAGCTGCTTCTGCTCACTACTTTTTCCACATGTTTAAAATGTGGACTTTTCTTCCCAATTTAATTCACTTTAATTTAACAACATTGCCTATCAACTATAACCCTGACACACGATTATGTTTATACTTTCCAGAAATAGAAGGGGAAATATATTCCTCCTATAAGATGTTTTATTTTAATTTTTACTTAGAAAATCTTTGTAAAAAATGAATTATTTTAATTATAAAAGCAATGCATGCACCATGAAAAATAAAAATTAAACAAGAAAATGTGTGTCCTCTATTCATCACTAACCCTTTACCCAAAAGTAATAAGTTTTATCATTTTTTATTTTTATTTTCTATAATACCACCATAACACATATTCCTACACCTCTGCTTATCATTAATTTATCAAAGTTAGGCAATATCTTTTGGTATCAGTAAATTATGGAATTAGTGTATTTACATTACTTCTTATCTATCCTCACTGCTCCATTTTCCAACTTAAGTAAGTGTATCAATATTTTAATTTTTTAAAATTAGATATAGCACTTAAATATTTATTTTTAAACTTGACTTTATCAAGAAATTTTATTTTGTCAATTTCATCAAGGAATAAATACACATGGTAACAACCTCTAAAGAGCTTAATAAAAAATAGATAATGTTTTCATTTTCAGTCCTTTTGTGGTTGTTACCTCAACAACTCTAGGTAATAAACATATACTTCTATTTTGTAATCTATGCTTAGACAATATATATTGACTGAAAAAAATTAGAGTCTCACTCACTTATATTGTCTTCTTTCTTCTTGTCCCCTCTTAATGTTTTTATTCTTTAGTTTTTTATTGTTAGCTTCATAACTTTAGCATGCATATATAAGACCTTAATCTAAGGTTCCAAAAAATTTGGATATTATCTAATGATCCCCACTTTGCAACATGATGATACTGTCTCCTCTACCGTTTTCTGCACTGTTTGTCCCTGATTCACATCCAGGTTTTCTATCAGCTACACTTTAGCTTTTTCATTAGCCATTAATCAATCAGTTCGATATATGAGTCTGGAGTTAAGAGAGACATTGGGATAAAGACATAAATATAGGGGTAATTCAGCATATGGATGGCATTTAAAGCATAAAACTAATGAAATTGCCTAGGAAGTGAGTATAAATAAGAAATAAAAAGAAGACAAAAGGCTAAAACTGGGAACTCTGATATTAAAGTTAGAAAAGAGACTTAGAAAGAGAGACCAGTGAGGCAGGAGAAAACCAAGAGAGTATAGTGCCCTGGAAGCCAAATGGAGAAAGTATATCAGGGAGGAGTGGGTGGTCAATAAGGTTAAATAGTGTATTAGGGCAACAAGATAAGGATAAACAACTTACCATTGAATTTGCCAAGATGAAATACGTTGGTGTTCATTGTGACAGCAGTTTCAATGAACTTGTGAAGGTAGAGGCTAATTAGAATGGTTTTAAGAGAGAACAGGAAGTGAAAAATTGGAAACATGGAGTATTGACCACTCATTTAAGAACATTTGCTGCAAAATGGGGTGGAGAAGTAGAGTGATAGCTGGTGGGAGAAACATAATCAAAAGAAGTATTTTTTATTCTGTAAAGGTGAGAGAAACAACAATATATCTGAAACATGATGAATATGAATGTAGAGAGCAGAAAAAATTATAATATAGGAGAGAGAGAGAATAGCTAGAATGGTGTCTTGGTTTAGGAGAAGACATAAAGAATCTAGTGCTCAAATGAAAAGAGTGGCTTTAGATAGGAGCTGGTAGAAGGGTAAGTAGAATTATGGAAGTTTGTGGAAATTTCTTTCTGATTGATTCAGATTTCTGGCTGGGAAATTGGTTCCAGGACTGCAGTCAACCCTGCGGAACCTGCGTATACAAAAGTCAACCATCAGTGTATTCGAGTTTCGTATCCCGGGAATACTGTATTTTCAGTTTGCATTTGGTTGGAAAAAAACCTCATATAAGTGCACCCGCAAAGTTTAAGTAGGATATAAGGCAACCAATTTGTGACCTTGTAAGGCATGTGAGAGGAGAATATGTAAAATAGTCTCATCTAGGAGAATGTAGGTCCACATCATTATTACCCATAGATTACAAGTGGTCATGGTTTGACCAAAAACAAAAACAAAAAAAAGAAAAAAGAAAAAAAAAAACTATAACAAAAATGAAACTACTAAACTACTCATTTTGGAAGAATATAGTAATTTGAATGGATAATTTACAATTTAAAAATAAAAACCATACACATATTTGCAAACAGAAAAGAAAATTAAATTTTTGTGAGCATCTTAACACCTCACTTACAGATTATGAGGTTTAATTGATGGACATATATCTCAATTGTCAGTAATTTTGATCCAATTATTTGATTCCTTTGATAAGACAAGTTATATGCATGAAACTATGTATGCTTTCAGAAAGACAGAAATTTTTAGTAAACATCAGAATAACTCTACCTTTTTTTTAAATACAAAGCTACTCTACGGTCGTCCCTTGGTAAATGTTGGGGATTGGTTCCAGGACTGCAGTCAACCCTTCAGAACCCACATATATACAAAACACAACACTCAGTGTATTTGAGTTTTGAATTCCACGAGTACCGCATTTTCAGTTTGCATTTGGTTGGAAAAAAGACGCATATAAGTGGACCCACAAAGTTCAAACTTGCGTTGTTCAAGGGTCAACTGTACTTTTATTGGCCTTCTATCAAGAGACCATGTTTTTAAACTTGTTTTTGCAATGGAGAAAATTGAATTGTTTTGCACTGTATGATCTGAACCCTGCCACTGCCCTTCTGATCATAGCTCCTTCTGATTCTGACCCTGGATCATTCTGGTCCTGTCACACTGGCCTTTTTGCTGTTCTACGAACATGCCAGGCATCTATCTGCCTTAGGAATTTATACTTACTCTTCTCTCAATCTGCGTATATGTTTATGTTTCATGTACTCATACTGTTCACATTTTCACTATTATATACAAAGCATCTATACTTTCTACTTTTCTGCATTATTTTACTCCATGGAACTTACCACAATCAAGATATTATATGTTTCACGTATTTATTTGTATATAATCTTTTTCTTTCCATAAGAATGTAGGAAGGTACGGACTTTAGCCTTTTTGATCTATTACAATATCTCCAGAACCAATGGACTTACCCATAGTTGATATTCACTAAAATTATAGAATTATAGTCTTATAAAATTATAAAATTATAAATTCAATAAAATCATATAATTAAAAAATTAGATACTCAGCAGATAGTTATCTTTCTTTTTATCATGATTCCCAGCAAATTTACTCAACAACTACCAATTCTTTTCTGAACATCTCACAAAGCTGTTCTTGTGCAATGCTAGTCTGTGGTTGGATTTTGTTTTATTTTTGTAACAGAGACCACACCCTACATCTGCTCATGTGCTTGCCAAAAGCTCATTTTTAGTATCTTTATGAATTGTATTGTCACAAGATTTGTTTCATTCAACATAGTTGTAAATTGCTTAAGAATAATTATCGCTGGGTATTTCCTTTCCTTTCTGTTTCGGATGCACTGTAGCTTATTGTAGCTTATTGCCTGACCCTCTGCCCTGAGTGTACTCTAATCTTCTTTGTGCAGCATTCTGCAATCCTTCTTCTCTGGGACTATCAGAGAAATATTTTAGTCTTCTTTTGGTAGAAAAAAACTTACCGGTAGGGTCTGTATTTGTAATAGAGCTGCAAATAGACCTATCCATAGCCATGTTTGAATCAAATGAAGAGAACATGAAACTTTATTCATAAAACCACTCAATATTTCCCTAGTGTCAGCAACCAAGGAATATCACTGTTCATATATCACTTGGGCTACAGTGCTGCTCAATAATACTCATTTATTGAATAAAATTAATGCTAGAGTGCTCCTCATGTCTAAAGGACTAATTCAAACTTAATTTTAAATGTTTTGTTCTTATTGTTGTTGTTGTTTTTACTGTTCTTCCAAAAAATTTTAGGACACCTATTCAAGGAAAAAGAACTAGAGAAGGGTAAGGGTCTCCTGTTTCTGGTGTTGATTTTTGGTCAGGGTTAATCATTTTCTCCTTTTTGTTTTCAATAAGTTCCTACAAAAAACAACCTCAAAGAAGATGTATAAATTGTGCACCTCCTCTATAACCATCATTATATGTCTGTTGCTGTTTAATTTTGACAGTGTGAGAATATGATTAGTATTTACTCATCTTATTATGATTGATAGTGGAAATAGATACTCCCTTCACTTCACATGCCATAACTTTCAACATATATTTAACTCTTTTCTAGTTACTATTTATTAAAACATATTTATGTTGTTTTCATCTGCAAATTAGGGAAGAAAAAGTAGTTTTTGTTAAATGCAATTGATAAAATAATAAATAATTTAATAAACAACTCAATAAATAAGAAGAAAAACACTAATAAACAATTCTTTTCTGAACTCTTGCTAAATAAATAATAAAATATAATAAATAAAGAAATTAATTAATTAACATGACTAGTCAGAAGCCCATCCACAATGTACTATTTGGCTTTTCTATCAAGCCCAGTACATTTTATTAATAAAGTACTTTAAACTATTCAGTTAATTTATGATTTTCTTAAAGCTTAATGTTAAAATAAATTTTTTTCAAAACAAACTACCAACTGTTTCAAAAGAATTTTTTTCCATTTCTTTCTAGAGAATAGAGTACAAAATTGTAGTCTGCTGCAGTTCTGCCATTAACTCACATGTTATTCATCAGGAGTTATATTCAACAAGGTCTGGGAATTTGTCTTGATAACATATAACAATGACTGACTTGTAGACTTGTAATAGATAGTCCATAAATACTCATTTAATGAATAATTTTGTGGGTGAAATCAACACTCTGAGTGTAGATTTCCTTTTCTTTAAAAAGGTGGGGTTGGATTGGGGTATCCAACATTAGCATTCAATATTGTGTTTGATTAAATCATAAAAATAATCTAATAATCTTAGGCCTAACAACTGAGAAAGACATTTTAAGAACTCTGTTTCTCTATTAATCAAGTAAAAATAATTAAATTCATTTAATAGCAATAAAATGAACTTTTCTCTGCATTTAATTTCTATTAATCCTTTCAGTTGGAAGATGGATACATACATGCAAAATAGTTTTGTATATTTAATAAATCATGAGTCATATTGAATTAAAATATTAGAACTGCAAATGCCAAAGCCTTTTTATCTCTAAAATTTTCTTTTTGTGCAGTGCCCTAAACTATAGGACTATATAAGAGAATAGGATTTCTCTGAGAGAAAAATCCAGAAGCCTGAAACATGTTTCTCTTCATTCTCCATCATTATGACCCAAAGATGTTATATTTGGTCAAATACCACTGCTGATATACATTTGTCCCTCTTGAATTATAAAAAGCACATTAAGATTCCTCAGGCTAGAGATTTTATTCTTTGAACTGTGCACCATGACTCTGGCCATACTTAGAGTTTAGACAGCAAGGGAATATTCAATCTTTCACTTAATAGCACTCAGCCTATTGCATATTTAATTATTTTCCTTAAGATGGTAAACAATTTGAAATATTTTCCCCCAAAGAGACAACATTTTTTTTCTATTCTCCTGTGACGCTAATATGCTTTATTTTGATTGCAATACTTGCTATTAACAAAGAAGATTGAACATATTTTGACACTTCCTATTTATTTATGAATTATTGTTATAAAAGAACAGAAAATTGAGTGGCCATATGTAACAACTCATTAAAAGAAGAATATAGGCAAGGGGTAGTAGTAGTGCTTAAGTGCGTGGACTACTTAGCTCATGTTCTAATTCTTGATTTACTAATTCTAATGTTCTAATGTTCTAATTCTTGATTTACTTCTAATAGTGTGTTATCTTATGAAAGACCAATGTAAACCTCAATTCTTTCAGCTTTGAAACTGGGTAAATTTAGGATCTATTTCATAAAGTTGTTATAAAGGTAGAATGAGCTAATGCATATAAAATGCATAGCAAGATTCTTAGGAAAAATTCTTATACTTATTATATATTCTATAATATATTCATATATTATTATGCATTATTGATTGATAGACATCATAAAAAACATAGCCCTTCTCAAAGAGCAGTGGTTTTAGTTGCAGTATGGAAAAGTATGTAAAAAATCTATTCAAAAGCTTTTTTCATTTATTATAGACTTCATTGATAAATTGAGAATGGAGCCTAAAGTGCTAAAAGAAGAATTCTAGAAGGTAGGAAGACAGATTAAATTTTTTGAAAATTGCCTTAGGAAAAGAAAATTTGAAAGTATATATGCACACAATTTGCAGAACTTTGAGAGGAAAATATTTCAGTGACTACTTATTTATTCTGGTTATTATTATTCTAGTTATTAATGAATGATTATTCTTTGGTTCCTGATGAAGAGGAAATAATTAGATCCTTATTTTACATTATAAAAAATACCCTGCTATATGTAAGAGAATTAAAATTTTTTATTTTTATTAAATTATTTACACCCATTCCAAATTGATAATTATTGTCCTGAAATTAGATCCATATGACTCTATGTTGAAATGTAGAACTAAGAATGATTCATTTGATAGATGGATAATTAATGGTATAAAGTCAACTGACTCCCATTATAGTATTTATTTTGTTTATTCTTCTAGTCAATCAAAGTTTAGACTTCAACAAATCTTTGGTCCATCATTTTCCTTAGTATTAATCAGTAACTATTCTTCCACTTTTGTAATAGTTCATATTTTTTCTATGCTTTTCCATTTCCATGGCAACCACTCAAGTGTTTTTCTCCAGTGGATCTTTACTTTCTGGGCTGGAAAAAAATACATGGTTGTCCTGAGCATCCTAATGCAATGACACTCATTCATATAGATGTTTTTTAAATGTTTTTTCAACATTTATTTAGTAAGGATGCAAAGAGACTGACTTTTTATTGTACCCAGTATAAATTTTACAATGCGAAGCTGAGTGCGGGAAATGTTGTGTTACTTTGCAAAAAATCAAACTGTATCTGCCTCAGTATCTTCACCGGCTAAGTGTTTAGAAAATTCAACTTGTCATTATTAGGGATTCGTGCTCTCCATTATCCCATCTTTCTCAGCATTGTGTGAAGATACAGAAAATATGGACTATTTGCAGAGGGTAACTTGTATTTATTTCACACATTGTGGTCACCACTAATATGTCTGTCATGTAATCCAAACTAATCATTTGTAGCAGGATATAGCCTTAATGCTATTATTTGAGCAGAGACAGCTTTGCTCCCCTAAGTATGCCACATAACCATTTCCTCTGACATCTAGTTACCTCCACATAGTCCTGAAGACATCCTTGAAAGTATGTCTCTCCCCAGGATCACTGCCTTTTTTAGTCTTGAAAATTAACATATTGCACTATTTTCCAGTTCCCTTTTATAGAAGAACTACTTGATGGGCAGCAGAGGGGGAATTCTCTGTATTTTTTAATTTCTAAATTTTTAATTATGTATTTGATGCCACTACATCCACTTTTCCTATTCCAATTAGGATTTCTCCCTCTCTACTTCAGTGAAACTGCTTCCTTCCAAGTCGCCATGGATAATCACGTTGCCAAATCCAACTACAAATTGTCCTTGTCTTGCTTGTCCTCTCAGCAGCACTAAATACAATTGATCTTTCCTTCTTTCTTGAAATACTTTTTTAAAATTTTGCTTCTAAATTGCTACAATGTGTTTTGTTTCTAGGAACTCTCCTGTAGTCCTTACAATCTTACTGACACCGCTTTTCAATTTTCCTGTGCTGAAATTTCTTCTTTTCAACTTATAATGATGGAGGGCCCTGGAGTTTTACTTTTCTCTGTATTTCCTATCTAGTACTATTAAATACTATTAATATATATTGGTTGTTAAACTCCAAATATATATTTCCACCCTCAGTCTTTCCCCTAAACTCTAGACTCACATATCCAAGTCTCTACTGAGCATGTCCACCTAGGTATTCAACAGATGTTTCATTATTATGATCAAAACTGAACAATCTTTTTTTTTCATTCCATACTTGCTTCACTTTCTTGCTTATGCCAAACTTTCTGAAATAATTGTTGACTCTTCTCTTTCTTTCACACTCCAAGTCTAATCCATCATGAAAATTTAATGATACACAAGAGAAAAGTAAAATTCATGGAGTGATATCCTTGAGTAGATGACAGGAGATATGATCACATATGCCAGTTGAGTGATTAGTCTCAGTTAGAAGCAAGGCCAATTCAACCATTGCAAAAGGAAAGAAGGGAGAGTAAACATGGACAGATGCAAGTAAGCTGATGGATTTGTTGATAGGCAGATATGGGAGTTATTTTCTAGTTGTGTGCATGCAAAAGGCAGAGTAGTAGGAGTGATGGTAGTATAGGCATTGCCTACAAAATTTAAACAGTAGTAAATCCAACTAAGAGTTGATCTGTTTTTCATTTTCACCAAGTTCTGGCATTTCAAAACAATGTGAGTGAAAAAGTAATCCTCTTAGAAAAAAATATATTTTTAGTTTAAGTTCTGAACAGAGGTTTGCAAACATTTTCTGTAAATGGCCAGATAGTATTTCAGGTTTTGTAAGTCATAGACAATACGTGAATAAACAATGAATGGCTTGTTTTCAGTAAAACTTTATTTACAAAAACAGGCAGCCAGCCATATTAGGTTCATGGGGCATAATTTTCCAGCTCCTGCAACAGGAACAGACTTCAACCCACTGTCCTAGCCTTGGTAGTAGCATCCCTGCTTTCTGGTTATTAGTGTTTGCTCAGTGAAAAAGAAAGATCATTGTCTAAGAGAGAGAAAAAGGAGAAGATATAGAAAATATGAAGAGAGAAGAACTGGACAGGAAGGAGTCATTGAGGATGGTGAGAAATTAAACAGAACAGGAAACTATATGATTGCCTGACAGTGTTAATGGCCCTTTGTGTCTATTGGTTATAGACTTAACTGTGAGTCAGTTAGTATAATTTAATGTTTGTCTCCAGTCACAGTTAGCTAGTAGCTCCACTCTTGAAATATATTGAAATTTGAATTTTAACTAGGGCTAGGATTTTTCTGGAAAAGAACAATGGAGTAAAACACAGAAAAAAAATTCAGAAAGTGTACAAAGAAGTAGTCATAATGGTGCATGTGAAATGAAAGAAATGAGAGGAAATTGTGGAAATGATGGAGTAGAGGAAATGAGCTAGCAAGAGAGGAAGTGATCTTCAGAGAGTAAAATTTGAAATTGAAATTTTAGGGGTAGTAGATTTATTGGCGAAGTCACAGTATTATCTGAGGATGGAAATGAATGACTGGGATGGAATAGAAGACAAATTCATTAGAAGTGAGGAATTCAAGTCAAAGGTTCTTGGATAGAATATCACATGAATACTGAAATCACCTAGAAGGATGACTGGCGATGTGTTGTCAAAAAAGACAGAAAGAAAAGGACCGAATGGAGACTCGTTAGTGACAACATGGAGAAGGAGGCGGTGGTAGGAGCAAAGGAATTTCTACTTCTCCATGTCTTTCTCTCCCTCCTTCCAAGCCCAGCACAGCATGGTATAAACTCTTTTGTTGATTTTTGTTTTCAGACACAAATGCCAGGGGCTGAGGCGTTATCTTTAGGTAGCTTTTCTTTATAGTCGTGCTCACAAAAGACCCTATGGCAATAGAATGCAAAATATACAAATGTAATCATGACAGATCATTCAAAAGTAAATAATATATATGATTATCTTATTAAATTATTAATAAAACTTCTTTAAACAAAGGTGTACGAATTATATCAGACAGGTTCAGTGTAAGAAAGAGCAACACTGTATATTTTAAGAAGAAAGAATTTTAATACAGTAAATTAGGTGCTTTAAAAATTTGTAGGCAGGCTGGAGGAGCAGGTTGGAAGATGATCCTCCAGGGATGAGCTCCAGAATAACACACAGGGAGCTACTAACTCTATCACAAAATTAAATTAAATTAATTGTCCTCTCTGGAAAATTAAATGGCCTCTCTGAAATCACTAAGAGCAAAGACATACCACTGTAGCTAAGATCTAGGGACCACGAAATCAAGGCCAAGAAGTTACCTCCATTGTAACTGCTTTTCCAACACCAATGAAGCAGAAAAGTGTTTGCTGTAATAATGCTGGGAAAGGGAGGGGAATACCCCCATCTTTACAACCTTACTTGCCAGCAGGAAAAACAGCCAAGAGCATCAGAAGATTGATCTCTTATTTCTTCAAAATACCTTGAGGATAAAGCTAATTGTTATAATCTAATTAGCATATAGAACTATAGTTGTAAGGGAATCTGATCAATACAGTTTTTAGCTTTCTCGTTCTGCTATACTGAAAAGGTGAATTAGAAGTTTGTGGAAATAAATGTCAAGTGCCATTTGACCATATCATTGTCCATTGATTTATTTTCCCTGGGAAAAGCAAAAAATTACTTCTATGAAGAAAAAAATTAGCAAAATTTTTCTGTAGTTCTTATTCCCTTCTCATTTTCCTTTTGTGATTTTGGAAATAAACATGTTCTTAGAAGTCATATTAAGATATTTAAAACATCACTTATAAAATAAGTAAGCTATATTTTCTAGGGACATTTTGTTTACTAATCATGATAAGCATATTTCCTAAGGGCTATAAATTTTTCAATAGTATATAAAAACATTTCAAAACTACAAAAAATAAAAACAACTCCAAAAAACAAAAAAGAAAACTTAGAATGACATTAATAAATTTTTACTGGAATATTCAAAGTCATTTATAGCACAGTAATTGTTGAATTTAATATTCAATAAAAGTTTTTATTACTATAAAATTAATGTTAGTTACTTGCTTTATTTACCAAGCATTCCTGAGTATGCATAATAATTGTGAAGAAATCATAGCCAATTGTAAATAAGTTGTATAGTATATAAGAAAAACAAAACAATATTATACAGACTCTAACTTTTACTGAAACAAAATACATAAAATATATTATTTTTATTATTGTTATGATTTGGAACATGTGGTATATAGTAGAAACTATTTGCTTTTTCCTTATGAAGAAATACATATATTTGATATGATATGAGGTGCATCCCTCAAAAGTAAGAAAACCTAGGCCTTACACAAGTATTAAACAAATCCTGACACCATGATTTATTCTTATTGCAATTACTACTTACTGTTACTACCTGGACACTTGGAAAAACACTCAGCAGTGTTAGGTCCACACTATCAGAATTTTTACCACCCTCATTCCTAAGTATATTATCAAATTAAACCAATTTAAAATTTACCAGTTTGTTCCAGGTATTTTTTACAGCAACTGACAAGGCTTACCTGTATAACAGCTGTGCTTACTTCCACTCTAACTACCTGCACACCCCTAATATATCATCATTAGAGTAATGTTTCTGAATCAGAGATGTGGCCAAGTCATTTCCCTACTTAAGAACCTTGAATAGCTTTACAATGTGCCAAAGACAAAGCTGGAGTTCCTTGGTGTGACCCCTGAACCATCTTCTCTAGACAGACTACTCTGCACACCTTTCCTGCAACCTGTCTTACCCATTTTTGTTTCTATTCTTATGTTTGTGATGCTATCTGCACTTGGAAAGCTGTCCTTTTTCTTATTTAGCTACCTTTTATTCACCCTTTAAAGCATCCAGTTCTATAAGGTTTTATCTCATCACCTATGCCCAAGGTCATCTCTTCATTTTATTTGATAATTAAAAATAAATAAATAAATAAGTAAAATAGAGTAATAGAAAAATAATCCCTATACTAAGGACACAGTTCTTTTCTACCTTTTAATCCCCCATTTGAAACCACAATTTACTGTCATGAGTTTTATAAATAATTACAATTATATAATCAATTAAAATAGGTATTTTAAATTAGTGAATGTATTTACTGAAAGATAAATATTGTATTTAATAACAAGAAACTTCCCTCCTATGTTTTTTTCTCAAAGAAATAAGGATTAAAAATGAGAAACAATTTCAATGACTTAGCTCAAATTGTACTATTATAATATCTATGCATTAATCTGTTATGTCTAAAACTGGCATGGGAATTATGTGTTGAGTGTAAGACATTATTCTTCAAGATCTGATGGTGTTTATAAACTTCGTTCTGAATTAGAAGTTCTTAGATTTAGTTTAGGTTGTCAGTGATATTCTTTCAACAATAATTCTTCAATATAACAGAAACAGAGCTGTCTGTGGTGTGAAAAATTTATTGCAGTACATTTAACACTCTGAAACTTCCAAAAGTACATCTGAGACAAATTTTTAAATGCCTATTTCTTGTCAGTTTGCTCCTTTATATGACAACCTTCTTATAAAGATTAAGTTTAATATGCTATATATAATAACATTGCCTAACAGACCATTTCATAGATTTAAGATTCTCTTCAGGAAATGATTTTACCTGGAAGTTATATCAAATTTGCTTTCTTATGTATCTATTTATCTTATCTTGTTTAATTATTTGTTTTTAATGAAATATCCTGGCAGAAGTGGCAGGCAATTGTTTCACTTGGCATATTCCATGGAGTGTGGAAAATTGAACCAGGTGTTTATCACAGTGATTTTATTTATATGAAACAAGCATTTTGAAGAAAAAGCCCATAGTAAAGACTATTTTTCCTTTCAAAGAACCACGTTTTTAAAATCCAATTTACAGTTTAAATGTTAAATGAAGTTTCACATTACTAAATAGCTTCCACAATTCTATCTTTTCTAAAAATCAAAGAAGAAAAGCACTTATGATATATTAAAAATTAAAATATCTATATCCATTCTGGTATTTCCAAAAGTATTTTTTGAAGTTTATATATAAATGTACATAATCACATGGAAATATTAATCCCAGTGACTGAGATGTTATTACATTTTCCCTTATTGAAAACTACTCAATCCATACCTTTATTTAGAAATGAAAAGGAATGATTCTTCATTAAAACTGTTGTGTTCTTTCTATCAATTAAAACTAGTCATTGGTTAAAAAAACCCTCATCTTCAGGTCTACCACTTTGAAAATTATTGCTCATTCATATTTGTTTCTTTTTTTATTTGTTTTGGTGAGAATTTAAACTTTAATGACTTTGCCATATCCTTTACAATATGAATAAATTATTTTAAACTATTTTCTACTGTAAGCTTAATTGCTTTTGTTTATTAAGATTTGGTTTGCCTGTGAAAGAATTATACAACCTTGCTTGTTGCCATGTGCCTTGCCTGCCTCTGATATGAGAAGAATATACCCTGTCTCATTTACTGATTTTGACCTTATTCAAATGTCTTGCTTTGACCAAAGTAATGTAAACACACATCACGATATCAGACTAGAAGCTTCAAATGGGTTTGTAAAGTTCAATCTGGCCTATCTCATCTCCTACTATGACACTGGGCATATCCAATAAATGGATTGCTCCATCAGGCTGTGTCCCAGAATGAGAAGATACACAAAGCAAAGTGAGAGCCATAGACATGTGACGTGTGCAAGAAATAAATATTTGTTATTATAAACTGCTAAAATGTTTGGGGTTGTTCAAAAGAAAGCCATAATTCCCTTTTAAAGTGTACAGTGTAATGGTTTTTAGTATATTCACAGAGTTGTGCAACCATGACCCACCAATTATATTCCTAGGCATATACTCAAGAGAAGTGAAAACATGTTCGCATAAAAATTGCACATGAATATTCATAGCAGCATTATTCATAATAGCAAAAAAGTAGAAAGCAACCCAAACATCCATTAATTAATGAATTAATAAACAAAATGTTGTATATACGTTTTTAAAAATATTTGGTTTGCCATTATTTTTGATATAATTTTGTTTTTTCTTTCAACTACATGTACAAATAAGCACACACCCACTCACACACAAGTACATGCACATGTGCACATACACACTCACATATGAATATGTAGTAAGTATGCCTTTATGTGCACTGGCACCAGCTGCATAATTTGTGAGGCTGAGGCTTAAGTAACTTTTCTCACCTATGAAATCTCTAGAGTATAACAGTACAAAGTGATAGACAAAAAAGTGTCTATTTCTTAAAGTGCAATATCCAAACTGTACTTTGAACACAGTACAGACTGCACTTTCATGGGAAACAAGAGCCTTTCCACTTTCCACAGGGTGTAAGGAGTAAACTCCAATCTAACAATTTAAGCATAGATTTTCTAACTATATTTTTTGTGTAATTCCTCTTTGCATTAAGGATAATCTGTCAAAGATTTTGGACTCTGCTGATAATGGAAAAGGAGGCACTAATTTGAAATGTCATGGCAGAAGAATGTGATATGATAGGCTTATGATATCATAAGCCTATGCAAAATTAGTTTCAATGTGAAGATGTTATTAACATGGTATTTTATAACTTTAAAAGAATTTTACCAGAAATCTGATTCATTTTAATCAGTTCTACATCAATTTTGTACATGTTTTTTGTGGGAGGTGAGTGCAGAAGGGATGGAGGTGGAAAAGTAAGTAGTAACACAGTATGTCTTATACCCTAAACCTCTTAAGAGCAGGAATGTATATCATCTGAAAGGCTTTTTTTCTTCCTGTCTCTTAGGAAGAGTTATTCCTGTTGATTTTTATCAAGCCTGTTGATTCCATTGCTCTTTATTTGCTCTGGGAAACCCTTCATCAGTTTTTTCTAGGAGGTGTGGCTTTTGGGAGGTGATCCTCGCGAATGCAATCACTGCCCTTACAAAAGAGGCCCTAGGGAGCTCATTCACCCTTCTACCATGTGAGAACACAGCAAGAAGGCAATACTTATGAGTGAGAAAGTGGGCCCTCAGCAGATACCAAATCCACCTTGATCTTGGACTTCCCAGTCTCCAGAATTGTGAGAAATAAAATTCTGTTGTTTATAAGCTTCCTAGTTTATAGTATTTTTTTTTCGCAGCCTGAACAGTTTAAGATAGTATTTTTAACTATAAACACAATGTTGTGTGGCAGATCTCTGGAACTTATTCATCTTGTATAACTGACACTTTATACCCAGTGAATAGGAACTCCGCATTTTTCCCTTCCTTCAACCCCTGGCAAGCACCATTCTACTTTCTGCTTCTATGAGTTTGAGTAATTTAGATACCTTACGTAAGTGGAATTATGCAGTATTTGTCTTTCTGTGACTGGTTTATTTCACATAGCATAATGTCTTCCAGGTTCATCCTTGTTGACGTATGGCAGAATTTCCTTATTTTTATGGCTGAATAATATTCCATTGCATATATATACCACATTCTCTTTGTTCATTCATCTGTTGATGGACATTTAGGTTGTCTCCACATCTTGGCTATTGTGAGCAATGCTGCAATTTTACCAGAAATCTGAGTCCTCTCCAGTCAGTTCTACATCAGCTTTTGTGTGTGTTTGTTGTGGGAGCTGAGTGCAGAGGAGGTGGAGATGGAAAAGTAGGTGGTAACACAGTCTGTCTTATACACTGAACCTTTCAGTAGCAGGAATGTATGTTATCTGAAAGACCTTTGGCTTCCTTCTCTGAGGAAAAGTCATCCTGTTTGGGAAGTGCATACATATCTGATTTCAATTCTTTTGGGTAAATACCCAGAAGTGGGATTGCCAGATCATATTGTAACTTTTTTAAGAAAATCCACATTATTTTCCATAGTGGCTTCATCATTTTACCTCCCAACCAACAGTGTACCAGGGCCACAATTTCTCTACCTTCTCACCAACACTTGTTATCTTTTGTTTTTTGTTTTGTTTTGTTTTTATAATGGTCCTCCTAGCAGGTGTGAGGTTTTTATTTCCTTTACCTATTCATTTTTTTTTTTTTTATCTCTTGAGTTGTAGGAATTTCATATATATTTTGGATATTAATCCCTTATCAGACATATAGTTACAAATATTTTCTCCCATTGCATAGGTTGCCTTTTTATTCCGTTGATTATTTCCTTTGAAGGGCAGAAGCTTTTTAGTTTGATGAAACCCCACTTGTGTTTTTTGTTTTTGTTGCTTGTTAAAACAGCATAGTAATGGCATAAAGACAGACATACAGACCAATTTAACAGAATAGAGGGTCTAGATATAAATTCGCACTTGTATGTCCTATATAATGGGGTGCCAGGAATACACAATGGGGAAAGGATAGTCTCTTCAAAAAGTGACACTGGGGAAACTGAAGATATCTACCTGCAAAAGAATGAAATTAGACCTTTATCTTACCCTATACACAAACACCAACTCAAAATGGATTAAAGGCTTAAATGTAAGACTTAACACTGTAAAACTCCTAGAAGAAAATAGAGGGAAAGCTTTATGACATTGGTCTCTTGACAATGATTTCTTAGATATGACACCAATCTTTTTTTTTTTTTTTTTTTTAAATTTCAGCTAACTTCATGTCCTTGTGGAATTTGAAACATTTATGATTCCCTACTAGAAACATGCTCTTCCTTCGGTTTCAGAAACATCATGATTTTCTGCTTTTCTAGGCATTCTCCTTCATCTCTTTTGCTGATTCATCATCTTCTTTCTGCCCTGTAAGAGATGTTCACCACAGCTCTGCCCTTTACCCTCTGATGTCTTACTGGGAACACTCACCCATCATAATGACTTTAACTACCTCCTCATAAGTTCATGTTTTAAAAGAATAAGTACAGTTTCTTCTCTAACTATCCCTAATCTACTTATCTAGACTCATAGCCTGTTATCCTCTCTACCATACTTCTTGTGTCCAAACATACAGAAGTACTCAACATCCTTAAACCTATTGCTGTTTCTTTTGTTCAGTTAAATTTAACAAATAGATTGGAATAGCCACTGTGTGTGAGGTGCTTAGCATAATCCCTGCTCTGCAGGGATGTTCCATCTAAACCTTCTGTACATGCTGTCCGCAAACTTCAAATTTATAAAACAGATGGTTAGTCATTTTAAATATACGTTGATTCTCTACTTCAAAGAAGCCATCAGAATGCCATATAATTCATATTTATGGATCCCTGGGCTAATTTCCTCCCCCCTCCACTTTCATCTGCAGCATTGACACCACAATCTGTAAATTAAGGTCAGGTCATATCGCTGTGTGCTTACACGCTCATTACTGATCAAGAGTATTCTTCACCTAGGTAACAATCAAGCTATCATCAGAATATAATCATAGTTCTAAGAATAGGAGATGAGTTTAGACAATGATTTACATTAATAAATAATCTACTTCAGGCACTAAGTGTTTTAATTTGCAATAGTAGAAATGTAAGCTACAGTAATGGATTCATAAACTCATTACTTGGAAAGGTCAAAAAAGGTTTTTCTTTATTGTTACCACATTCCTGAATTGCATAAATGAGATATGCAAGTAAACCTTCCTTTAGATTATAGATATTAGTCCTAAGGAATCAGTTTCAGCTGCTATGATGTCTAAATTTGTTTTTAGCACATCCAGCGGCTTTAATATGATCTCATCACATCCATTTTTTTTTCTCATTGTTAAAGTGACAGTATGATTTATTATTCAAACCAGGACACTTCTGAGAATGACCTGAGATGCTATTAATAACTACAACAACACAATAGGCATAAATTGAACTGTCCGGGGCAAACCAGGACTTATGGTAACCAGTCATAGTACTTTTTCCTTTAAAACTTCTGTTCCAAGAAGCTCTATCCTTTGCTTTGCAGGAAAATCTGCCCTTAGCTATAGATCACTTCAAAATGTCAAACGCCAGTAAGTAATCAAAATACTACCTCTCTGAAGAGTCTTATCATTTTTAGGAAAAGATTAAAGCCATAAAGAGCTGAAGTTCTAGTGTAGATCATGCCAACATCATCCAGAGAAGTAGTGTACTACGAAATAGTGCCAATTAAACACTTGCTACTCCACCTATGACTAAATTTGGTGTCTTTTCAAGTTCTCAAAAGTTTCCAGAAATAATATACTCTGTTATATATATTGTTTTCTTTTATCTACATTTAACCATTCCTTCCTTTCAAGCAAATTGTTCTGGGTAAGGAGAGCCACCTGAAGGCTCATCCAATCAATTTTGTCTACCTTACTTCAAATTTTATCTGTCTCCCAGATTTCAGTCTCACTGATTGTTCCCTCAACTTTTCTAAAAGTGAGCACAAAAGATATATGTTAACAATATTAAAGTACTTTCAAAACATCTTAAAGAGAAAACCAACAATTAAACTGGAAAAGCACTAAAATTTCACAAAGCTGGCTCAGCTATTTCTGTGAGCCTAGTAGGTGAAAAATTCTAATTTCTATCAGAGAACAGATGCTGGCATGGGTCCAGGGATTTCCTCCCATTTTTCCCTGATGAAAATATATTAATTCCTTCATTCATTCATTCACTCATTTATCCAACAGAATTTATTATGGTCTAGCACCACACTAGAAACACAAAATGAAAGAAGATAACTCACAGATCAACAGGAAAGCTAAATACACAAACGTGGAATTACAATACTATAGAGTTAAGCAGAACTCTATAGAACAGCAAAGAGAAGAACACCAAAGAACACCAGAAAGGACTTATTCATCTGGGAAAGCTACACAGAGTTTTTAGATCAGGGGAACCCTGAAGCATGAGTGAGCATTCGCCAAGCAGAGAAATGGAGAAATGACACCACAGGATAGGCGAGTTCGCGTAAAAGCATGAAAACACAGAGCAGAATGTGGTATTCAGGAGGCTGTGAGCAGCTGCATGTAACTAGAATGCCAGAAACCTATTGTGTGCTAACAGAGCCAGTCAAGGCAGGTAGGTTAGAGCATGAATGGACCTAGATAACATGGGAAAGGGTTTTTAACTAAGAGTAACCAGGAACTAACAAGGTATTTTTGAAGAACAGTCATCATCAGATTTCAACCCAGAAAGCTAATTCTATTAGGAGTGTAAAAAACATTTGTAGAAATATGGAAGAAAAAGCTGAGGGCCTAATGGAAGTCCATCAATGACAAGGAAGTTGACATTAAATTTATCCAAAAGCAATGAGACCATTTATTCATTCATTCTAGGTGCATTACATACTTAGATGCCAAATATTGTGTTAGCTGGTGGGCATTCAAATATGAATTAGGCTACTAAAGTATTATTTAAACAGAAGAGGACTTTAACACGGTACTCTTTTCATAAAACTTAAAACTGAAATATAATTTCTGTTTCCTGCTTAACATGGTTCTTTAGATACATAATTAAAAATTTCAGATTTTGATGATTCTGATACAAGGATGATGATTTGTTAAACTAATCCATCTTAGTCCACAATTAATTTGCATCCAAAGAATCAAAGGTGGATTGATAAGTCAATAAAAACAGTAAAAAGTGTTACATTGTTCTTGGCAAATTTCTCCGTAACGTAAGAGTGTGACAGTGATCAATGTTAGAGTGGCTGTGCCTACAACATATATTTTCCTAAAATGGCATTGATCCAAAGAACCAGACTTCTCATCTAAGGAGTCAGCTGACCTCAAGTTGTGAGCACTTTTTAGCAAGCTGCAGGTTTCAGCAAGTTTTGTTTTTACCTCAAGTACGAGTGTATTGTGAGGAAGAATCATGCCTTTGTTTACCTTTGTATTTTCAGTCTAGAACACAATGCTGAAACATAAAATTATAAATGTTTATCAAATAAAATTATGATAAATGCATATCTGAGACATGAATACAGAATAATTTCAACAGACACTTATGTGGGGACATATGATCCAAAATCTTTTTCATCACTGGCAAGACCAGGAACTTCCATTGAGATTTGATACATTCAAGTCATTAGTTTTCTGCATTGTTTTGAGGTAAGAAAGAACAAACTTATACCTAATTTTCTGCTTCACTTACATTGTACTCTGCTAACTTTTCCAGAGTTTTCCATGTTTGTGTGTTTTGATTCTCTGTAGCCATTAAATAACCATATTCTAATAAACTTCAGCTCATATCTAACTATAAATAGGACAAGCCAGATTGTTAAAATAATTGGGCATTTTCAATAGAAATTATTTTTATTATTCCACTCAAGTATTTCTCTCAGAGTTGGACACTTTTGTCCCAGAGAAGAATCCTTTGGATATTGTTTATTCAATCCATGTTTAAATTCTTATTCTCTGCTACCACCAAAGGGACTTTCAAAACAAAACATAAATAAAGTGCTGTTCAATGAGCTCTTCCTAAGACTTCTTTCCATTTTTATAATTGCAGGGACTTTTCCCTGTGCAGCCTTTTGCTTGGGAAGATGTAAAAAGTACAGAGGAATGAGTATGACAGAAGGAAGTACTATATTAAAGATGTTTTTTCTCATATGCATTATCATTGTAAATATAATTATATCCTCAGAAATTGCATATCACTTGGCATTTATTCTTGTACAGCATTCATCAAATGTAACTTATTCACATATTTATGTGTCTGAATTCTCTCCTTACTAGATGGAAAACTGAGTTAAACCAACTTTTATTCAGGCATAGTACCACACAGAGGACTAGTACAAAGTAGTGGCTCAAAACATATCTGATGAATGGATTATTTTCTGCTACCCATATTTCAAAATAGCTACTTCTGCTGGAACAAACAACATTCAATATATAACATTGATTCTGTGGGGAAAATGTGTTCCAACTTCCAAAATGATTTAGAAAACTTCAGAATCACTCAAACCATGATTAGGGATTGCTCTTACAGTGTCAGGCATTTACAGTTAATAATTTAAACATAAAATATTTTGAATCAAAGAGAAAAATGATGTAGCAAAAAATAAGTGCAACTTTAGGTCATGTATCATTATAATTTGAATAATGGTAATTCCTGAAGATTTACTGAGCAATTCTTATCTACTGAATACCCTTTTTATGTTCAATATAACTTCACAAAAACCTTGGGGATTTAGCTGTGATTAGATGAACTACCATTATATCATTTCTCTGAGGCCAAAAACTCACAAAAATTTTGATTTTTGAATATTGATTCTGTTTTAGAAATCTTCCTTTTTGACTTTTAAGACATATGACAGCTTTCCCAACACTTTGAAATTCCATTAACCTCTGAATTGACTTTTTCCAATTTGCTAGCATTTAACAATGACCTTAACCCATACCCACTCCATCTGCCTGTCCT